>CM060978.1:247726997-248405437 GCA_030765065.1 Deroplatys truncata
ACCATATTCTCATGCACGCAGGAAGCTCAGCGAGCATAATTAATAATAAGCTGGTAGGGATAAAAAAAGCTACGAGCACTCCCAAGTTTGATTTTGCGAACGACAAACAACAATTTACTCGCCGCAAAATAACAATAATTTTCGAATGGGTGGCGTAGAATTCAAAGAACAGTTGTTGGCAGATAAACATTTTCCGCTCAGTTTGCTGTTGGGATTGTTGTTTCTTCAGAAACACAAAGCCGTCATGGATCTGGTTAACGACATAATAACGCTGATACTACAAAATTCGAAGAAGCTTGCCGTAGCCCACCAACCAAAGCGATAGTGCCCACTTGGACGAATCACAGTTGAAACCGATACCGAAAGGAAAGATTTAATGGAATATGTGAGCAGGATGTAGAACTTCCCCATTTACCACCACACAGATATATGTTAATATACCGTCACTTCCCAGAAACACATTAATCTTGGAACCACAAATCAATACCATGCAGAAGAAACACATTGGCATTGAACCGGAACTGTGTAATAATAGAATAAAAAATACAAATTCAGAACAATACTGCCGCTCCATTGAAAATATATAAAGAGACAACATTAGGCCTCGTACATAAGGCTGTACTAGTACAAGCAGACGCTTCACATGTGAAACAACGAAACAAGTAGGCATAAAAGAGCAAAATTTAACATTCATTAACAACTAGAAGCGGGACAGCAAGAACAGCTACCTAATTTGCTCGACAGGTGCAGACATACCTTCGCCACTAGCCTACAAGAATTAGGGACGGCAAATATAGTAGAGTTCAAGACAGAATTTACGAATACTACACCAATTAAACAAAAGCCATACAGAGTGTCCCAGAAGCAGCGGGAAATAATAAATAAGCATGTAGAAGAAATGAAAGGGCAGAAATAATAAAGAACTCACGAAGAAACTGGTGCTCTCCAGTCATTTTGGCCAAGAAGGAATCAGGGGAATACCGTTTTTGTGTAAATTGCAGAAACCTCAAGACACGACGGCTGCATCTGCCTATTCTCTACCGCCGGTAGACGACCTACTTAGTTATTTAGGAGGTTCTAGGTTTTACTGTACACTTGAACTACTCGGTGCATATTTCCAAGTAATTCTAGCCCAAGAAAGGAAGAAATAATCGGCCTTGTGTAATCAGATGGCCAACTCGACTTTAGCAAATGCACATAGAGCACTTACTGAAATTGGAAACAAATTTAGGGGACCTGCGATACAAAAAGCACTCATATATCTAGATGTAATAGGGTTCACAAGTACATTTCAGGATTTTTTGTGGAACCTCAATGCAGTATTTAAGGGACTCTGGGAGTGAATTTTCAAATTTCCATATTATTGTAGCATATTTCTAAACATTTTACCGTGATGCTATTGCTGTTAGATGAGTGTGAATACCAAATTTCATTCAAGTTGGATAAATATTTTGCGAGGTATTAATTATTTTATAAACCTAATTATGTAAATGTATCGCACAATCAAAATTAACCATGCGCTTCAAAATTTCAGAAAATTGGTTGCCATTTTTGGAATTGAAGCTTCGAATTAGTTACAAGAAAGTATGATTTGAAAATTCAATAAATGTTGTTGAGTGAATTATGATAATTTTTTTATACTTTTGAAATTTGAACCTAACATTTACTACTTTTTCATAAAAATACATTTTCAAAACATTATTATTGTTAAGGATAGTTTTGTAACGTAGAATGTTACAATGAATACTGCTGCAGATTCTGAGAATCTTAGCTGCACTTAGACAAAAACTAATGCGCGAAGTTCATTTTGAATGTGAAGTTTTGAGAAAAACACTAATTTATAAAATATTATGCTAGGAAACGGTGAATTGTATGCTTTGTATATCAGAACTCTCCTGGTTTATAATTCTGTGTGTTTGTAGTTCCTTTTGTCTCTTTTTTCTATACTGTTGTGCCCTTTTTGCCACATGCAGATTCTTTCCAGTCTGTAGAGCAAACCTCATCTTCTCGCAGAGTCCAGTTTTATCAAGCTATGACTGATCTTTAAGGGATACTGGGGTTGAATTTGGTAACTTTTTTGAAAGATATTTACTGGAAAATTGGTACACTTAAATAATGGATAAATAGAGAAATGACTATGCAAAAACTAAAACTCTAGCTCAAATGATTTTTCAGATACTACAATTGAATGTCTTTCATTAGCAAACAGAAACTTTTCAAACTAACTGCACATTCACATTTGTCAGAGAAGTATGATAGTGACACTTTCCTATACTTTAGTACAATGAAAAGCAACCTAAGCATTTGATTGAAGTTGATATTATTATTTGTATAGAAATAAAACTTTCTTTTTATGAAGTTGATGTCAAAAGTTACCTTAATTTTTAGTAAAAATTAATTTTTTGTGATCGAATGAGTAAAGCAATCATAAAAGTGTATACTTGAATCTGTATATACTGCATTTGAGAGGATGTGTGCAAATTTACATACAAATCAGAGCAAAACTGAAATGCAAGGAATCAATTTCATGTGATCAATTTCAGAAATGAAAAACTGAGAAAAAATACATATTTCTAAATGCACATTCTTTTCAAATTTACAGCTTATCAGCTACTTATAACTGCATATGCAGTTATAAGTAGCATATGCTTTCTCATTCTTTTTCTATTTGGCTTCCTCCTTTTTCATTTTTGATAATTTACTCTTCCTGCAAGCTGTTTCCTTCTTCTAAGTTGAAGATCGAGCACATTCATATTTTCTTCTGTTGTCGCATCTCTTCATAATCACATCTGGTACACTGCAAATTGTACAATTCTTTATAGTACATTTCATTTCATCTGTAGCTGTGCATGCCATATAAAACTGACCAGCATTTGTTACAGAAATTGTGATGCTCTTCTTTGATACAAAACCTTCTTTTGGACATTCCTCCATAACCTGGCACGCAGTGATTCATGCTGGTTTTGTGTAACATCTCTGACACATTTATGCAGCAGCTCTTCACAGGCTAGTCTTTGGTGGACGGGCATTATCTTGGAAACAGTTGATTCAGAAACTTTACGGACATTTTATCGCTGGTATCAGGTTGTGTACCATTAGCTATACTTTGTTGTAAAAGCACCAGGAATAGGTGCCATTTGGACATTTGCCATGCTGGGGTTTGTTGTCTGTTGACATGCAGTGACTGACGATGACAGAAATAACCTCTTTCATGACACATTTATCAGGAATATTTTCTATTATAGCATTTCGATGGAAAAAAGTTAGCTTGCTAAAAATGACATTACCATTTTCTGTTTATTTCAAAAGGAAACCTCTACATTTTATTGTTTTAAAGACTCGAGGACTGGAATATTTCTGGGTAGGGCCAAAACCACAATTGTTGCACTTTCAGACATAATTTTAGCAAAGACATATCTTTCTCTAATTTTTAGCCACATTTGAAAACTCACATTCACTACAGTAGGCATTTTTAAACAACTCACTCAAAGTTTGCTTTCAATACTGCATATAGTACATAAACAACAAGGTGTATAAGAATATCTGTAAGATAGACATATGAATAAAACCTTAAACAACAAATAACATATTAGAATAACTGCAAAATGCTGTAAAATGTGATTATATAGCTAAATGGAGAGAATGTCAATAAAATAGCCTCTTACAGTACCAAAATATAATTTTTCTTTACAAAGTTCTAAACTTGTGTTCATTATGTAGTAAATAGTCAGCATTTAGGCTCTGGATGGAAGCACAAAGCGGGAAATTACGTGTTATTCCAAAATGTAGCCAAATAATTCGAAAAGTATGCGGAAATTAGCGAATTATGATGCTTTACATATAGAAATAGAAAGTGGGCGGGTTAAGAGGATTTTTAAGGGAGCCCACGGGCGATTTAAACATGCCGCTGGGCTTTTAAAAATGTCAGATGTTGCAAAATGTTTCGCCAAAATGATTCTCAAGTGTCAGTAGAATATTTATATGATATAATTCCAAAATAAATTTGTTTGCTATTTTCACCTAGAAATTCACTCTCAGCGTCGCTTAAGTAGTTACAAAAACACACTTTTTTTTTCTTGGAATGAATAAAATAAGAATCTGAGTGTCAACATTAGACATTGAATCCGATAAAGACAAAATTCAAGCAATCACTAAGCTAGGAATCTCAAGGAATGTTAAAGAAAAAAGACAGGTTTTAGTTTATTTTCTTTCTGCAGAAGGTTTATTAATCAATTTGCAGTGGTCACGGGGCAACTTAATGAACTAACAAAAGCAAACCAAATTTTGTATGGGCCAAGAACAGCAAGAAACCTTTCAAAAGCTGAAGGATTCGATGGTAAAAGCTGCGCTGTTGGCACATTTATACCAGAGGTCAAAACCCAAATAAATTTCTATGTCAGGATGCAAGGCATCGGCTGTTGGCTCCTTCAAAAACAAAAGGGAAAAATATATCCAGTGGGCTTTGTGTCTAGGAGTGTAAGCAAGACGGAAAATAATTACAGGGTTTGGAACAGAGTTGTTAGCGGTTATGTACCGTTTCTCCAAATTCCGGTAGTATATATATGATTAGCCTGTTAGCTGTAGTTGCAGATACTGCATGCCCCCGCCATTTAACTAAGCTAAGGAGATTGGCACGTTACAGGTAAAAGCTGCAGGAATTTGACTACGCAATTTAGCATAAGTCGGGGGTTAAGCAGAAAAATGTGGATTGTTTGTCTAGGATACCCTTAAATCCACCTGAATTCGAAACAGCGCAGGAGTCGGAAGATAGAATTACCTCCCTCATAGAACTCAATTAACTAAAAAGCCAGAGGAGCATCTCCAACTAAAACTCAAGCCCTAAAACAGCCGGATGCAGTGAATGCCAACCTAGCACGCCATGTCGCAACATACATGCTAATGTCCAGTGTCTTATATCGAAAAAATGCGGGTGGTACAGGGAACATTCACTTATTAGTGGTACCTGATAGTTTAAAGGAGTGTATAATAAGCATGACGATCTACTAGCAGGACATTCTGTATTTTCTAAAAACTTCACACAAGATTAACTCGCATTATTACTGGATTGGGATGAAAAGGGTCATATAAAATAATGTAAAAATACGTACTTTATGTCAACAGTGAAAAGGACCAGTAAATAACGACCCACAAAATTAATGCAACTCATAGAAGTACATTATATACGAGATTCTCCACAGATATTTTGGGGCCTTTTCCAAAGTTTAAGAGGGGTAACAGGTACGTGATAGCGACGAGTGACTGCTATTAAAATACTTGGATTTAAGGGCAATCTCAAAAGCTTCCATTGAGCAGGTTGCCGAGTTTATTTTGGACGACGTTATCTGTCGTTATGGTGCGCCAAAATAGCTGCTATCAGGCAGAGGATCAGCGTTAATGAGCGAGGTAACACAGGAGGTACTTAAAATTATGTGAACGATCCCGACTTTTACAACAGCTTATAGACTACAAATCAATGGCCTAATAGAAAGGGCGAATAGAACGATCGCTCAAGTGATGAATAGCTATGTGAATTTGCAACACAATGACTGGAATAGCAATTTACACCAAATTCGGTTTGCCATCAACACAAGCAGACAAAGCACTACAAAACTTAGGCAATTTGAAGTTCTATATGCACGGAAACCTATGTTACCCCCAGACGTTCAATTGCAGGGCAACACTCAAAATTTACTTGTGCAACAAATACGAGAGGCAGTGTTAAGAGCGAGTGCTTTAGCATCTCAGAAGGTAGCAGCAAGGAGCCAGAGGAAAAGTAAACAAAATGTACGATTTAAGGAGGCGACACGTCGAATATAAAGTGTGCGACTTGGTAAAGCTATACACCCTTAAAAGTAGGATAGGCAGAGCCACGAAACTTCTGATGAATTATACAGGACCGTACAGAATAATGAAAAATTGAATCTCCTAAATTAGGTAATAAAACGAGAAACTCCGTAAAACCACGGAACGCCCATGTTAGTAGAATTTCAGTTATTATGCCTAGAAGAAAGTGAGAGTGCAAAAACATTGCAACACTCTTACTGCAGACTCACAGTGAGTAAACATATCCATATTCCCACATACAATATGGGAATTGCCACTGTTCCACTGTCCATCGATACGCAACTGAAAGTGTTGACATTCCACTGACGAAATGCGTTACACATACACACCCACGCTGCAATAATGATGGAGGATAAGGCAAAGAAAAGAACCAAAAAAAAATAAATAGAAAGAAGGTGAAACGCTAAACCTCAACAGTAGCTCTCAAATGCTTAGGATAGGTTCAGTAATAGGTTATAACACAACACTCAGTTTGTCTTCAGGCCTTTAAGGTAGATGAGGCTTGCTGAAGTGATAATCCACACGATCCACATGTGATGTTTTTTTTGTATCTTCATAAAAGGAAGTATATCTTAAAGTGAAATACAATAGGAAATCTGAAACGCGACCCTAGCGTTAACTTCACATAATTAAGATATTGGATGTTCAAATATAGAGATTTGAACACAGTGCATTGTCCTCCAGGAGTTGAGTTTGGGAACAACACAATTTGATTAAGATATTAGTTGTTCTACGATGAACACCACAGGAAATCAGCTTGCATAATTAAGAGGAGTCTTCGTTGTATGTTCCTAAGTTTGGGGAGTAGAGATAGGAATAAGAAGAAAAATAGTGAGCATATATATGGCTGGAGCATCTTAGAAATGTCCAAGATTTAGTGGAAACCGTAAACTTTAACTCGTGCCGGTGTTATTTATAGAATTAAGTTATTTTAAGGATAGTTCAGCATACGTATTAAGTGAATGGGGTCTGATCTGGTCCACACACACACACACACACAGCAGCGAGTCAGCTGCTCCTATTTATTCGTATCTATGCTACCCGCAGTTTATAGTCTAATGTGAAAATATGGACCCTTTTAGCAAACAAACTGTTATTATAGCTCTGCCCTTCTATTCGGTACTATACGTAACTAGCATTAATGATTAAAGGCCTGATTGAGAACCAAGGAGCTGCAAAAGACTTAAAAAAGGCGGCTGTTCATGGCTATAAAGCTTGCAAGGAGGTAGAGGAATGTTCTCGCAAAGAACGGCAGGGAGTGAGTTAGCCGAGTGGGTAAGCTGCCGAAATGTGGTGAAGCAAAGGTTAGTTTCGGAGGTTCGAATCTGATGCAAGCATCAAATTGTTTTAGTTCTTTTTACTTTCTCTACTATGTATAGTAAGTAGGGGAAGTATTGTATTCCACCCAAAAATTTGATACCGAGATTTCACCGGAAATACATGTTTTGAGATCCCCTGAATCCAAAAATGCATTTTTGGAAACATGTCCGTGTGTGTGACTGTGAACAGCATAACTCAGAAACGAACAGTCAGATAAACACCAAACTTGGTATTTAGGTTCAGTATCTTCCAGAGATGCGATACGAAGGTTTTCAAGAAAATCCCCCTACCCCAGACTACGCTTTACATGGAACATTTTTCGAAAATTTTAATTTTCTCAAAAATGGCTGTAACGATTTTGATTAAAATATCATATGTTTAAGATATTGTCATGAGAAATAAAATGTATATCTCGAATTTTCTGGGAATGTCTCCAAAACTATTCTTCATTGTGAACGACTTTTGCGTAACTGGTAAACCATATGTGATAGACAACATTTTACTACACACAAAATGTAGATCGCGTTAAAATACACAATTTATGTCATATACATTTTTTTGTTGAGTGAATCGTTTTCGAGATATTGCTTGTTATTCCCTTAAATTTTCCAATACACTTTTTCTCAAATTCGTTATTCATTTTTTTATGTCCTGGACATGCAAAGAGAATGGAATTCGCCACATAGCAACCAGGGCTTAAAATATTTGACTATCGCTTAAAACCTACCATATTCCCCTTGCATCTACAAGAAAATTAGCAATAAGATTGACATCTCGATATCTCGATTAACATGCAGCATATGGAGAATAAGCATTTGTACAAATAGTTTGTACAAGAGTAGAGAAAGTCATGTGAGTGTAACACATCAGATTTTTTTCTTTCTTTCTCCTTGCGTTTATTTTCTGTATTTTAGTATCCTAATTTATTTGTTTTTGTTATTTGCTCTCCTGTGAGCCAAAGACACAACAATTACAAGCAGATAATTGTGTATCATGTTGACCGTTATAATCTGTACCGTATCTGGTCTTTTAAGCGTGTTACGTAATTAGCTTTCATTCTTTTGGGCGGATAACGACGATATTAAATCTAATAGTTTTTGTTTCACGTTTAAACCTTATGTTTCACTTCTTCTATTGGCAAAGGAGTTGTAAATGTGCTCAGTTCACGGGTAAACAGAATAATACATTGTTAAAGAGCGTGGATTTCATCAACGAAGTAAATGTTCAAAATGACGACACCCTTCATCAATGCACATTTATGTACGTTGCCGGAAAGACCTTCTTGCATGTTAACATGCCCGGTGTAATCTGCCTGCATTCTTCACGTATGAGTGCCCGGAAATGATTTGGGCTTTGCGGTTCTTCTTCTTTATGGTAGAAAAAACATGGTGATTGTTCTATTTTGTACACACTTATAATGTTGTCAAAAATGTTCTTTGTGTCATAATATCAAATTATAGGCCAAAAGAGATAAATTAAAGGGTAATAATTTTTTTTAACTTAACACGACGTATCTGAACACGCACTAAAGCGGCACAGTGGTAAAGCGACTAGGACAATACCACATGGCCAATGCTACGTTACGAGTTGTGGTTCCTATACGAATTAATAATAGCAAACCTCAACCTCACCTCAAATCTTTACATGCTTTTTGCAACTTCACACAGCGTTTGGAGGTCATTTTGCTAACTTTTACTCAAATAAACAAACTGCATCAGGCATTTAAATTACTGTATGAACTGAAATATGCCATAGTTAGTTACAGAAAAGAAATTATCTACCTAATGCTTAGAATTTTTGACAAGGCTGTACAACGAACCTTTGTTGGTTGACGGCTTAAATCCAATTGATCGCATTGCTAGATCTTCATTTTGTTTACAAATAGTTTTGTCAACCGATGCATGTGATAAGTTGTTCCTTCAGGGGCGTTTTCAAAGGTGTGTATCAATGTATGCTAAAGAATAAAAGTTTGTAAAATCAGCTTAAGGTGCCACTGAAGCTTCCAGTGTCAGAGTGGGATGTTTTTGGCATCGACATACATGACGATAGCATTCTGTCCTGTAAAATACTTATGCTCTGAGTTATGTATCTCTCCTCTATAAAGTGTTATGCAAATCAGCCTTTAGAAGGAATTCAAGACAGGTGTAAGTCACATATGTTGCTTAGCACGTTGCATAAATTCAAAAATAAATAGAGGCAGCTGACTCACCTGGTATATATATACTTGTTCTCACTTGTTTTATATATATATATATATAACAAGTGATAACTATGTGTTGAAATCAGCGAAATTTTCCACACATACTTTAGTGCACCGAGGGATAAGACAAAGGTGCAGACTAGTATGACAATCAAACGTTATATACGCTAGAATTAAATAGAAGTATAAGGAATGTGTTTAAGACAGCGTAACAGGCAATGCTAGGTAAACCGATGTGCACTAAGGATATAGGAAGTTTGGAATCTCGCGTCTTGTTTGAGAACAGTTAAGCTGTTCAGTCTGCTCCCCGTGCTGTTAGACCAGGAAGAACCCCTGCCAGTAGTGGTAGTGACCGGGGTCCTACAACGTAAGCAAACTCCATCATACAAGTTGAACTAACTGAAATTATGGAATTTATGTATGTTTCTTTTTGTCTAATAATCTTGGTCGCGGTGGCATGTGAAACTGTTAAGAAAGTTTTTCTGGAAGAATTCAGATAACTCTAACACGCCCACGGAGGAACCACAATTACACCTGCCAGCACATGGAATTTTAATTGTAGCAACAAGAACGATGCCCCGTCATAATCGACCCAAGCATAAAAAACACGAAAGGGCCGGAAGGATGAAGTATTAGGGTAAATAGAATACAGGACTAAGTAAGCAGGAAGGAGAGGGAAGTCACAAGTAATCCCCAAAAGTCACTCAGGTAGCACACAAATGCAGCACTGTTACACACGCAACATTATGGAAGGATTACGATTTTTTTACAAACTGAGAGACATAGATCCTGCCTTAAACTCGGAATGGCCATCTGGAAGCAGCTACAAAACGCGAACGTGCAGTTAATCCTCCTGACACAATATGTTTTCACCACACTCGCAAAGCTGGATCTTGCATTAATCAGTGTGGTATACAGCAATCGGAGCAAGCGAAGGCAATAACGCAAAGAAACACTGGGGCTCCTGGTTCGATTACAGTCGGCCTCTCACTCTGACATCAGATTTTTCGTGGTTTTCCCTGGTCTGTAGGCGAATGCCTGGGTGGTTTCTCATCTATCACGATTTATTTTACCTTTCATTTACACCTTTAACGTATGCTTCTAAGGCCCGTGACTCAATTTCCCGTCGGTCGCTCACACTGACCTCAGATTTTTCGTGATTTTCCCTGGTCTGAGGCGAATGCCTGAGTGGTTTCTCATCTATCACTATTTCCTTTCATTCTATATAATTTACATCTTTCACGTCTGCTTCACGTCTGCTTGGTTCGATTCCCATTGGTCGCTGACTGTGATCTAAAGTTTTTCGTGATTTCCCCTGGTCTGTAGGCGAATGCGTGAGTGGTTTCTCATCTATCACGATTTACTTTCCCTTTCATTCACATCTTTAACGTGTGCTTCTAAGGTGCCTGGCTCGATTTCCCGTCGGTCGCTCACTTTGACCTCGGATTTTTTTTCTGATTTTCCCTGATCTGCAGGCGAATGACTGGGTGGTTTCTCATCTATCACGATTTCCTTTCATTCTATATAATTTACATCTTTCACGTGTGCTACTAGGAGCCCTGGTTCGATTCCCGTTGGTCTCTCACTCTGACCTCAGGTTTTTCGTGGTTTCCTTGGTTTGCTGGCGAATGCCGGAGTGGTATATGCTATCGCGATTTACTTTCATTCTCATCCTTTGTTTCTGGGTTTCGTTGCGCATGGTGAATGCTTGCTCAAAGGATACCTATGCCTTGCTCGGTTGACAAATCGTTCATCACGCTCACGAGTCAAGCACCCGAATCTGTACGATTATACCCGAACAATACATACATCTTCACGATCCTTTACACTTACTTTAAGCACCCGAACCTGTACGGAGACGCTCGAACGTCAGTGTAACACAAATTGAAATATAAGAACTTAGACGCTCTATCACCGTTTTAGTATTAAAATTCAGTATATATTTGATCTAAAAACGTCCGTGCCTCCTCTATAAATAGGGTGATCTTGAACATTGGACTTCATTCTGCTAATTAACTCCGACGTGTCAACATCGTTGTACTCTCGGAAAATAATCGGCTTTCTAAAGTGTTATCAGGGTGAAGAGGTGTACATTTCCTTGAAGAAAGGTTTAATACGTTATATACTTGATTCAAAAGCTTTGTGCCTCAGTAGTAGGGAAATGGGGTTTCTGGCACAGTTAATTTATGCATGACTATTCATATGCAAATGAGCTCCCCCACCTCTTCTCCCCCCACCTCCTCTCCCCCCACCCCCTGCTACTTGGCATGGGGTTTCTGGCACAGTTAATTTATGCATGGCTATTCATATGCAAATGAGCTCCCCCACCTCCTCCCTCCCCCACCCCCACCCCCCGCTGTGCCTTGGTAGTTTTAGTTGCAGCTGCGGTCGTAAATCATGTTGAGTACAATGGAGGCTTGACAGTTAGGTAATTAAAGCTGTCAATCAACTGTCAAAACGAACAAAGGGGTCATAAATTTAAGGTTCTGTAACAAAGGCGAGATGTTTTTCCTACCCATTCCACATCCGGCCACTTCTGCACCTGGTCAGTTACCCACTCCACTCCTATTGTTCTCGAACACGTGGCAACCCAATAACAAAGCCGGTCCCTTTCCATTGTGTAAGAGATTCTATTGTGTGTGCCTTTCTATTGTCCTTGGCAAGCATTCTTTAGAAAGACCACCTGCAGCGTTCCCATCCCAATAACAAAGCCTGACCCTTTCCATTGTGTAAGAGATTCTATTGTGTGTGCCTTTCTATTGTCCTTGGCAAGGCTAGTTTAGAAAGACACCTGCAGCGTTCCCATTGTTTGGCCACCTGCTAGTTTAACAAAAGAATTCGAGGGTTGCTTTATACTCGTCCTGTCCTTGTTTGTGTGAAAGAGAGAGAAACTTGTTTACCAACTCTGCGTGACGTCATACTTTAGAAAGACACCTGCTCCATAACAAAGCCTGACCCTTTCCATTGTGTAAGAGATTCTATTGTGTGTGCCTTTCTATTGTTCTTGGCAAGGCTAGTTTAGAAAGACACCTGCAGCGTTCCCATTGTTTGGCCACCTGCTAGTTTAACAAAAGAATTCGAGGGTTGCTTTATACTCGTCCTGTCCTTGTTTGTGTGAAAGAGAGAGAAACTTGTTTACCAACTCTGCGTGACGTCATAGTCGGCCATCATGATTTTGCCTGAGGGAGTTCTCTCCGATGTTTTACGACCTCCTACGAATATACCCGAGCATAGTTAACAAGCATTCTGTTTCAGCCAACGACTCCGAAAAAGCGTCTAATATACATTTCATTACGTGCATTAAACCTCTGAGTGATATCCATAGATCGGTGTTCGATTCTTACTGTAATCAAAAGTTTATTGCTAATGAGAAATTAATGATTGATATTATTATATCATTACCCTAATTAATAAAAAGGCGTTCAGAGAATTCTAGCTCGAGTCTTACCAAGTGAAACTCTAACGCGTAATAACTATTAAACTATGCAAGGTCAGATTAAAAAAATGTATTTATCAATTATAATTTAATTTTTTATATATCATTACCCTAATTAATGAAAGGGTGTTCAGAGGGTTCTAGTTCGAATCTTACCCAACGAAACTCTAATGCTTAATAAATATTAAACTATGCAAGGTCAGATTAAAATGCATTTAACAAATTTAATTTTTATATATCATTACAATAATTAATAAAAGGGTGTTCAGTGGGTTCTAGATCGAATCTCTAATGCTTAATAAATATTAAACTATGTGAGTATTGCGCGGCCAGATTAAAACGTGTTTAACGAATATAATTTAATTAATGAAACGGTGTTCAGGGGGATCCTAGATCGAATCTGCGAAACTCTAATGCTTAATAAATATTAAACTATGCACGACCAGATTAAAATGTGTTTAACAAATATAATTTAATATACACGACATTACAATGTTTAACGATCTGTATTCTTAGGAACCAGAGGTCCATAGTTCGAATCCAACCCTGTGAAACGCTATAATAACTATTAAGTTATTGAAGCAGCGGGCGGTCGGATTAAAATTGCATTTAACAACTATAATTATTTATATTAAACCCTGATGCATACTTAGATATCTCGATGCCTAGACAACATTCTTTCTTCTTCTCCTCTCTTTTTCTTTCTATCTATCTCTTTCTTTCTCCACGACTTGTACACATTCAGGCGTTCACATATACACGAGCGCTTGTACACACATCAGCAAACATACACTGGTGCACGCATGCAAGCACATACACACACGCACATGTAAGTACACACACGCACACACGCAAGCACATACACACACGCATATACATACACCAGCACATACACACACATGCACATACATACAACAGTACACATACATACACCAGTACACACACGCATTCACGCACTAATGCGTCTACATACATACACCAGTGCTCTTACACTCACGCATACATATACATGGACACACACACACGTGCAAGCACATATGCCTGTTCACTTACACCCAACAGCAGCAACCCACACACGCACACACCAACTCACGCGCATGTCCTGAATGAAAAGAGACAAAATGATGCAATAAAAACTAATTATAGCTCGGGATGCAAGGCTCCATTTACGATTGCTCGAAACCGGTCTTCTAATAACTCCAAAACTAATTAAAATAAAGACAGTAAATAAACGTTATTACTTTTATGCCATTAGCTCGTTTCTTGTGCATGTATATTAGAGTCCGGGTGTCATGGGTTCGATCCTTAACCTTAAATCTCAATTATCTCAGAAACTAGCAGGGATTAAGGTGCGGACCAAAGCACGATTTTTAGTTCCTACGATGAACAATTAATGCTTTATATAATTTCCAATCAGTGTCCCTAGCTCGAATCCCGATCTTTCAGTGACTTCCTTAATTTTCCACTGTGTTCTAGAATATATCACTTAGATCAATGTTGCAACTGCATACAGGTCTTTTAAACACATCAAACTAATATTATAAATAATTTTGTTTCTGGCGTTCTGAGTTCGAATACCGATTCAATGAAGTTTACTTATAAATTTAATAACAGTAAATAATTAAGACAAAGATACCAAATAAACCTATTACGTTTATGTCATCAGATAATATCTTGCGGGTGTATATTAGGGTACCTGACGTCCAGGGTTCGATCCTTAAGTTTAAATCTCAATTATCGCCGAAACTAGCAGAGATAGAGCTGTAGACTAAAGCATGTTTGATAGCTCATACAATGAACAATTAATGCTGTATATAATTTTCAATCAGTTGCCCCTAGTTCGAACCCCGATCTTTCAATGACTTCACTGATTTTCCTCTGTACTCTAGAATACATCACTTAGATTGATGCTTTAACTGCATGCAGCTGTGTGAGAGAGAGCGAGAGAGGGAGAGAGAGAGAGCGAGAGAGGGAGAGGAAGTGAAACAAGCAGGGATAGAAGTGCTGAGGGCCTCTGCGCATGCGTAGCAAGAGATGATGCCATTGGCTGCAATAATCACGTGACGTGTAAGCATCACAGCCATGATGACGTGCAGGCATCGCCTGGAGGGGGTTTAGATCCCTATATAAACAGACATCTGTCCCATGTTAGAACTGTTGTGTACTTATTAACTTTACATTCAAGTTTTAAAGAGCTTTAAAAGCAACGTGAGCTACAGGCCGTCTACACATTCAGCACATATCAAAACGGGGCAATGCAAGGTGAGTTTTAAATAACTATACAAAATCACTGTTGGCTTTTACAATACATTTAATTTTATTTAAACGTTACAGTACATGAAAGACGATTCGTTACAAAGAGCATCATATTTTCTAATCTGTGCTTTACATTAACATGGATTTCACTGCATACTCTTCTTCAGTTCACATGATTTTCGCCACACATTCTTCTTACATAAACATTCATACGACTTTCCCCTCATTCTTTGTTTCACTATACACTCACATGATTTCCTCTACTCATTCTTTATTCCACCTACAGGTTCATGCTTTGTTAACTTTCACATGACTTTCTCTTCACATTCTTTGCTTCCATTAACATTCACATGATTTTCGCCACACCTTCTTACATAAACATTCATACGACTTTACCCTCATTCTTTGTTTCACTATACACTCACATGATTTCCTCTACTCATTCTTTGTCCCCCTGCAGGTTCATGCTTTGTTAACATTCAAACGACGTTCTCAGCTCATTTCTCTATTGACATTCACATGATCTTCTCAACACATTCTTCTTACTTAAACATTCATACGATTTTCCCCCTCATTCTTTGTTTCACTATACATTCGCACACGATTTCCTCTATTCATTCTTTGGTTCTCTGCTGGCTCATCTTCAATGAACATTCACATGATTTCTGTACTTATTCTTTATTTCTCTACACCCTCATAGGCTTACTTACAAAACATACACACCCTAGTTCTTCAACTTGAATAATGTAGTGAAAATAATAATTCATGACAATGTCTGTTACAGATTGTTTAGCTGATAGACTTAACAAGATGGTGGAAGAGCGTAGTTTCCTACCGACTCGCCGAGTTCAAGATCTCGAAATAGGTCTTAACTATGAGATAAAGTCCTTAAAGAGAGTTCAAACAAGATATGGTACCAGGATCGTATCTTCGCTGGAGGATTGTCAAGTGTTCTTGCCAGAGCGCTATAATTCGTTAACCGATCAAGAGATTGCAGAAATACCTGGGAGCGTATACCTACAGTATAATGGCATGGCAGAGAAGGGGAAATTTAAGACATGTAAATTGTCTTTTTTACATGCAAAGAAGGTGCGTAGCAGTGTCAAACTTAAGTATTGAATGTTCTCCCATTTCACAATGAAAAATTCATAAATAAAACAACTGACTCATTGATATTACATATAAAGATACAAAAGATGCATATTATAGAATTTTATAAAAAATTAACGAAATTACAATATCACATGCTTGAGTTTAATTATATCTAGCGCATTGAAATAACTCTAAATATCCGAATGTTTATACAAATCTTTGTGCTTCTTTTTACATGTGCCATATGCTTCATTTTACATGTATCATAACAAAAAATGTAATTCTTTCCAGGTTGCCTTTACTTGACCAAGATAGTTTTCTAAGACTTCCATTGTGCAATGTTTCAGGGTGTGCAATAAGAGGAAGAAGAAGAAGAAGAGGAATAGCCTGCTGGCATGCAAAGGATGCTGACGCTATGGGAGAGTAGAATACCTACAAGAAACATTTCGGCAAGAAACGGGTGCTGAGACATCTACATCACCGAAAAACATTAAGACAGGATCCTTATATAACATTACAGGGTATACAATGAAAAACTACGGTCAATTTTGTATACAATTCAATGCATGGCTGAGAGTTAGCTCGAACTAGTCTCCCTATATTCACTGAAATTAAGCATTGTGAGCAATAATTTAAGTGACTGTGAAAATACTTTAAGTAATGGTGAAATTTGTATCCTAAAAGACTTGAGCCCTGTATACATTAACAGCATTAAGGCTGTTTGCCACGCTGGAATACAAATTATGAAAATAAAAAGACTTTCATTTAAATAATAAGGAAATTTGCATAACCTGCTGTTACAAGTGTAATGACATATACAGAAACAATGAATCGGACGAGAAAGTGATGGAAATGTAAGATAAATAATAACAATAAAAGAATTAAGGTATGCTTTTACATAGTGTTTTTATTCATTAAAAATCCTTGTATTCCTAATGAAAAATAAATCATTACAATGATTAGTTTAAGTTATATCACAATGATCAAAAAGAGAACCGTCTTTAGATGCATTACTCGATCTTAAGTCAGAGCACCAAAAAATGACAAATCACGGCTTCTCCATTTTAGATGTGGTGTCACTATTCAGGTAAATTCATGTAACACAACAGGTTGAGTATGCAGATCTGTGGTCCTAAATGGGTGAAACAGAGTCTTATCCAGCTTAACAGTCTTGAGATCTCACCATCAGAAAGTCGAATGACAAGCCTTCTCCACTCGCTGAGCACAGGTTTAACAACAGCATTCTCTTCACCCTGAGACGATGTAAAGTATATAAATGTTCAACTTGACAAGGGATTCTAAACTGGTTGTTAGAGTCCAGAACTGATGTATTATATGGTGAAAACACATGTTCCTCTTCTTAGCGATCTTGTCGTCGAATCTCGGTAGCATTGAAGATGCCCATGATTATAGGATTCTGAAGCCCAAAAACTGTAGGAACTGCTGATTGCGTGATGTTAACCTGATGGGCGTCAAGGGCAGAGCATGATGTGTACGTCGAATCATTCCATTATTGTATCCTCGACGTCGTTGACTTCTTCTAAAAACTATAGGCATTATGCTTATATCCTTGTTTTTAAAGGCAATGATATTGCTGTTAGGCTCCCCTGTTTGCTCTATGAAGCGGATGTTTATGAACAACAGGTAAAATTTGATTTGATGGTTCCTGTGAAATACGTTATCCAGCCGTAACAGATGGGAAAACTGGTAGATGGAGTGTCCACTTTTACTATAGAGGAAGGAGACTGATGCAATACTGCGCTAAATTCGTATGATGCTCAACTTAAATATATTCACTAGGAAATCAGATTCAGACAGCTGATTAGATGGAATAACTTTGTCACTGAAGGGTCGCAGAACGTTCCTATAGAACAATCACTGGAAAAAATCAAGAGTGAAAGGACATTTTAATGACATTTTTATTATTATTATTATTCACTGATCTAATAAAGAAGACATTCGCATCCTAATATGAGGAATCTTTCTAACTCTTTCATGGTTTTGCAAATGCTAATCACGCTATAAAACCACCCAGCTTTGAAAGCTGAATAATATCGTTAATCGCATCGGAAAAGTCATTTTTATCAGGTGTATGAAGCGTCATGAGTACCCTTAGCATGTTTACCAAATCATTAGGATCGGTGTAGCGGTATAGCATCTCCTCTGTATTCGCTTTGGATATATCTTCTAATCTAGGTGAGTTGTCACTAGTATACTTGCTTTCATTGGTGTGTTTATTCAGAGCTTGCTCATTCAAAGAAACTGCTCTCATTGCTTCATTAGTGGTAGCTCTTGATGTTATTACAGGGTCGCTTGAACTGGCTCCAAGCACGGTACATCTTGAATCCCGCTCATCGGGACTTGAGAAGATTTCAGGATCTCGTTTGGGTGTTGTAGTCAATGCACAGCTGGCCATTGCTTTACAGCATCGTCTCCTATGTTGATTAAGCCTTGAAATTGTCCTGTTTTTTAAAGTTCTATTACATATGCAGCACTTAACAAAGCGATTACTCCCCCCTTGGGAAACATACGAAAAATCAAGATTCTCGTAAATTGACTGTAATTGTCCGTCTTTGTGAGCGTTCATGCTCAAGCAGTATATATAAACTAGTCAATGTATACTGTAGATGTTGAATTCGTATACGATAATACGAGACTGAGTTATTTTTTAACATTTATGTATTTATATATGTACTCAGGTTTCGATGCATATAAACAGCCATGTCCGAATTAGACTAAGCAAAATATTGTAGCATTCGCACATAATAGTTGTAATTCCGTTAATTATAACTATCTCATTAAGCACAAGCAGATTCAAGTAGCTAGAAACGGATTCATAGAGGTAAGAGTACAAGTTTTCTTGATAGTTAGCACAGAAAATGCGAGAGTTAAGGGAGATACTGGTCATTTTCCCTTTGCAGGTCACCTTTTTTTCCCTTTGCTGGCCACCTTTTCCCTTTGCTGGTCACATTTTTCCTTTGCTGGCCACATTTTTCCCTTTGCAGGTCACGTTTTTCCCTCTTCTGGTCCCATTTGTCCCTTTACTGGTCACCTTTCTCCCTTTGCTGGTCACCTTTTTCCCTTTCCTGGTCACCTTTTTCCCTTTCCTGGTCACCTTTTTCCCTTTGCTGGTCACCTCTTTCCCTTTGCTGGTCACCTTTTTCCGTTTCCTGGTCACCTTTTTCCCTTTGCTGGTCACCTTTTTCCCTTCCCTGGTCACGTTTTTCCCTTTGCTGGTCACGTTCTTCCCTTTGCTGGTCACATTTTTCCCTTTGCTGGTCACCTTTTTCCCTTTCCTGGTTACCTTTTTCCCTTTGCTGGTCACCTTTTTCCCTTTGCTGGTCACCTTTTTCCCTTTGCTGGTCACCTTTTTCCCTTTGCTGGTCACCTTTTTCCCTTTCCTGGTCACCTTTTTCCCTTTGCTGGTCACCTTTTTCCCTTTGCTGGTCACCTTTTTCCCTTTCCTGGTCACCTTTTTCCCTTTACTGGTCACCTTTTTCCCTTTGCTGGTCACCTTTTTCCCTTTGCTGGTCACCTTTTTCCCTTTGCTGGTCACCTTTTTCCCTTTCCTGGTCACCTTTTTCCCTTTCCTGGTCACCTTTTTCGCTTTGCTGGTCACCTTTTTCCCTTTCCTGGTCACCTTTTTCCCTTTGCTGGTCACCTTTTTCCCTTTCCTGGTCACCTTTTTCCCTTTGCTGGTCACCTTTTTCCCTTTGCTCGCCACCTTTTTCCCTTTCCTGGTCACCTTTTTGCCTTTGCTGGTCACCTTTTTCCCTTTGCTGGTCACCTTTTTCCCTTTCCTGGTCACCTTTTTCCCCTTGCTGGTCACCTTTTTCCCTTTGCTGGTCACCTTTTTCCCTTTCCTGGTCACCTTTTTCCCTTTGCTGGTCACCTTTTTCCCTTTGCTGGTCACCTTTTTCCCTTTACTGGTCACCTCTTTCCCTTTGCTGGTCACCTCTTTCCGTTTCCTGGTCACCTTTTTCCCTTCCCTGGTCACCTTTTTCCCTTCCCTGGTCACGTTTTTCCCTTTGCTGGTCACGTTCTTCCCTTTGCTGGTCACATTTTTCCCTTTGCTGGTCACCTTTTTCCCTTTCCTGGTCACCTTTTTCCCTTTGCTGGTCACCTTTTTCCCTTTGCTGGTCACCTTTTTTCCCTTTTCTGGTCAACTTTTTTCCCTTTGCTGGTCACCTTTTTCCCTTTCCTGGTCACCTTTTTCCCTTTGCTGGTCACCTTTTTCCCTTTGCTGGTCACCTTTTTCCCTTTGCTGGTCACCTTTTTCCCTTTCCTGGTCACCTTTTTCCCTTTACTGGTCACCTTTTTCCCTTTGCTGGTCACGTTTTTCCCTTTGCTGGTCACCTTTTTCCCTTTCCTGGTCACCCTTTTCGCTTTGCTGGTCACCTTTTTCCCTTTCCTGGTCACCTTTTTCCCTTTGCTGGTCACCATTTTCCCTTTGCTGGTCACCTTTTTCCCATTGCTGGTCACCTTTTTCCCTTTGCTGGTCACCTTTTTCCCTTTGCTGGTCACCTTTTTCCCTTTGCTGGTCACCTTTTTCCCTTTGCTGGTCACCTTTTTCCCTTTCCTGGTCACCTTTTTCCCTTTGCTGGTCACCTTTTTCCCTTTGCTGGTCACCTTTTTCCCTTTCCTGGTCACCTTTTTCCCTTTGCTGGTCACCTTTTTCCCTTTGCTGGTCACCTTTTTCCCTTTGCTGGTCACGTTGTTTCCTTTCCTGGTCACCTTTTTCCCTTTTCTGGTCACCTTTTTCCCTTTGCTGGTCACCTTTTTCCCTTTGCTGGTCACCTTTTTCCCTTTGCTGTTCACCTTTTTCCCTTTCCTGGTCACCTTTTTCCCTTTCCTGGTCACCTTTTTCCCTTTGCTGGTCACCTTTTTCCTTTTGCTGGTCACCTTTTTCCCTTTGCTGGTTACCTTTTTCCCTTTACTGGTCACCTTTTTCCCTTTGCAGGTTACCGTTTTCCCTTTGCTGGTAACATTTTTCCCTTTGCTGGTCACCTTTTCCCCTTTGCTGGTCAACTTTTTCCCTTTGCTGGTCACGTTTTTCCCTTTGCTGGTCACATTTTTCCCTTTGCTGGTCACCTTTTTCCCTTTGCTGGTCACCTTTTTCCCTTTGCTGGTCACCTTTTTCCCTTTGCTGGTCACCTTTTTCCCTTTGCTGGTCACCTTTTTCCCTTTGCTGGTCACCTTTTTCCCTTTGCTGGTCACCTTTTTCCCTTTCCTGGTCACCTTTTTCCCTTTGCTGGTCACCTTTTTCCCTTTGCTGGTCACCTTTTTCCCTTTGCTGGTCACCTTTGTCCCTTTGCTGGTCACCTTTCTCCCTTTCCTGGTCACCTTTTTCCCTTTGCTGGTCACCTTTTTCCCTTTGCTGGTCACTTTCTTCCCTTTGCTCGTCACCTTTTTCCCTTTGCTGGTCACGTTTTTCTCATTGCTGGTCACCTTTTTTCCCTTTGCTGGTAACATTTTTCCCTTTGCTGGTCACCTTTTCCCTGAATGGGTTACATGATGGGAACGTATATAACGTTGACATGAACCAGTTTTCCACTAAGTTCACATCTAAAGTCGCTTTCAAAGTCTAACATATGAATAGGCTGTGAGCATTCTTGTTTCATCCTCTCTAGCTTGACAGCTAAAGTAAAATAAATCGCTCTTAATGTATATACGCTAATGAGAAAGTATAAAAGAACTATCCTGAATAAAAATCGATTAGTATGACGTGACAGCTAAGGTGGTTAAGCTCGCAAGAGGTCTCGGTTTAATTAACTCTCTCACTAGCCTGCAATCATTGAAGTACATTTACCTGGTTACATAGACTGAGGAACTGTGGTAAAGCTAGAGAAAAATTAAAGATAGGAGACCCTGGAATCATTCCGTTAGACGATTCGTGTAATCTTAGCGGCATTGCCAACGCTCAGCATAAGGTCTCTGCTTCGAGAAACATTGCTGCCAAGATCTGACTGAAACGACTTGGAAAAGCGTGCAATCTGAAGTTACATTAGGTGAAAAAGTTGGCAGCGTGACTAGTAACAGCAATTATGAAGGGAAAGGTAGCTCCAGGTACAGTAACCATGAAGAAGAAACGAGGAGGATTTCTACCTTTCATACCAATTATTGCAGCTCTAGGCGCTGCTGCTGGAGGTGCAGCCCAAATTGCCTCAGCAGTAAATAAGAAAAAGGCAGCAGATAAACAACTTGCTGAAATGATGAGACGTAACAGAGAAATTGAAGCAAGAGGGAGAGGTTTTCGAGTGAAGAAGAATAAGGGAAGAAACACAGAAACGAAGAGGAGACAGAGCATGAAAGGGAATTCATAAAACTCTGGCAGAGGGCTATACTTGTCCCGGAAAAAACATTGAGTAACATAGACCTTGACTTGTACGCCCGACGTTTAAAGATTCCTCATATTAGGATGCGAATGTCTTCTTTATTAGATCAGTGAATAATAATAATAATAAAAATGTCATTAAAATGTCCTTTCACTCTTGATTTTTTCCAGTGATTGTTCTATAGGAACGTTCTGCGACCCTTCAGTGACAAAGTTATTCCATCTAATCAGCTGTCTGAATCTGATTTCCTAGTGAATATATTTAAATTGAGCATCATACGAATTTAGCGCAGTATTGCATCAGTCTCCTTCCTCTATAGTAAAAGTGGACACTCCATCTCCCAGTTTTCCCATCTGTTACGGCTGGATAACGTATTTCACAGGAACCATCAAATCAAATTTTACCTGTTGTTCATAGACATCCGCTTCATAGAGCAAACAGGGGAGCCTAACAGCAATATCATTGCCTTTAGAAACAAGGATATAAGCATAATGCCTATAGTTTTTAGAAGATGTCAACGACGTGGAGGATACAATAAGGGAATGATTCGACGTACACATCATGCTCTGCCCTTGACGCCCATCAGGTTAACATCACGCAATCAGCAGTTCCTACAGTTTTTGGGCTTCAGAATCCTATAATCATGGGCATCTTCAATGCTACCGAGATTCGACGACAAGATCGCTAAGAACAGGAACATGTGTTTTCACCATATAATACATCAGTTCTGGACTCTAACAACCAGTTTAGAATCCCTTGTCAAGTTGAACATTTATATACTTTACATCGTCTCAGGGTGAAGAGAATGCTGTTGTTAAACCTGTACTCAGCGAGTGGAGAAGGCTTGTGATTCGACTTTCTGATGGTGAGATCTCAAGACTGTTAAGCTGGATAAGACTCTGTTTCACCCCTTTAGGACCACAGATCTGCATACTCAACCTGTTGTGTTACATGAATTTACCTGAATAGTGACACCACATCTAAAATGGAGAAGCCGTGATTTGTCATTTTTTGGTGCTCTGACTTAAAATCGAGTAATGCATCTAAAGACGGTTCTCTTTTTGATCATTGTGATATAACTTAAACTAATCATTGTAATGATTTATTTTTCATTAGGAATACAAGGATTTTTAATGAATAAAAACACTATGTAAAAGCATACCTTAATTCTTTTATTGTTATTATTTATCTTACATTTCCATCACCTTCTCGTCCGACTCATTGTTTCTGTATATGTCATTACACTTGTAACAGCAGGTTATGCAAATTTCCTTATTATTTAAATGAAAGTCTTTTTATTTTCATAATTTGTATTCCAGCGTGGCAAACAGCCTTAATGCTGTTAATGTATACAGGGCTCAAGTCTTTTAGGATACAAATTTCACCATTACTTAAAGTATTTTCACAGTCACTTAAATTATTGCTCACAATGCTTAATTTCAGTGAATATAGGGAGACTAGTTCGAGCTAACTCTCAGCCATGCATTGAATTGTATACAAAATTGACCGTAGTTTTTCATTGTATACCCTGTAATGTTATATAAGGATCCTGTCTTAATGTGTTTCGGTGATGTAGATGTCTCAGCACCCGTTTCTTGCCGAAATGTTTCTTGTAGGTATTCTACCCTCCCATAGCGTCAGCATCCTTTGCATGCCAGCAGGCTATTCCTCTTCTTCTTCTTCTTCTTCCTCTTATTGCACACCCTGAAACATTGCACAATGAAAGTCTTAGAAAACTATCTTGGTCAAGTAAAGGCAACCTGGAAAGAATTACATTTTTTGTTATGATACATGTAAAATGAAGCATATGGCACATGTAAAAAGAAGCACAAAGATTTGTATAAACATTCGGATATTTAGAGTTATTTCAATGCGCTAGATATAATTAAACTCAAGCATGCGATATTGTAATTTCGTTAATTTTTTATAAAATTCTATAATATGCATCTTTTGTATCTTTATATGTAATATCAATGAGTCAGTTGTTTTATTTATGAATTTTTCATTGTGAAATGGGAGAACATTCAATACTTAAGTTTGACACTTCTACGCACCTTCTTTGCATGTAAAAAAGACAATTTACATGTCTTAAATTTCCCCTTCTCTGCCATGCCATTATACTGTAGGTATACGCTCCCAGGTATTTCTGCAATCTCTTGATCGGTTAACGAATTATAGCGCTCTGGCAAGAACACTTGACAATCCTCCAGCGAAGATACGATCCTGGTACCATATCTTGTTTGAACTCTCTTTAAGGACTTTATCTCATAGTTAAGACCTATTTCGAGATCTTGAACTCGGCGAGTCGGTAGGAAACTACGCTCTTCCACCATCTTGTTAAGTCTATCAGCTAAACAATCTGTAACAGACATTGTCATGAATTATTATTTTCACTACATTATTCAAGTTGAAGAACTAGGGTGTGTATGTTTTGTAAGTAAGCCTATGAGGGTGTAGAGAAATAAAGAATAAGTACAGAAATCATGTGAATGTTCATTGAAGATGAGCCAGCAGAGAACCAAAGAATGAGTAGAGGAAATCGTGTGCGAATGTATAGTGAAACAAAGAATGAGGGGGAAAATCGTATGAATGTTTAAGTAAGAAGAATGTGTTGAGAAGATCATGTGAATGTCAATAGAGAAATGAGCTGAGAACGTCGTGTGAATGTTAACAAAGCATGAACCTGCAGGGGGACAAAGAATGAGTAGAGGAAATCATGTGAGTGTATAGTGAAACAAAGAATGAGGGTAAAGTCGTATGAATGTTTATGTAAGAAGGTGTGGCGAAAATCATGTGAATGTTAATGGAAGCAAAGAATGTGAAGAGAAAGTCATGTGAAAGTTAACAAAGCATGAACCTGTAGGTGGAATAAAGAATGAGTAGAGGAAATCATGTGAGTGTATAGTGAAACAAAGAATGAGGGGAAAGTCGTATGAATGTTTATGTAAGAAGAATGTGTGGCGAAAATCATGTGAACTGAAGAAGAGTATGCAGTGAAATCCATGTTAATGTAAAGCACAGATTAGAAAATATGATGCTCTTTGTAACGAATCGTCTTTCATGTACTGTAACGTTTAAATAAAATTAAATGTATTGTAAAAGCCAACAGTGATTTTGTATAGTTATTTAAAACTCACCTTGCATTGCCCCGTTTTGATATGTGCTGAATGTGTAGACGGCCTGTAGCTCACGTTGCTTTTAAAGCTCTTTAAAACTTGAATGTAAAGTTAATAAGTACACAACAGTTCTAACATGGGACAGATGTCTGTTTATATAGGGATCTAAACCCCCTCCAGGCGATGCCTGCACGTCATCATGGCTGTGATGCTTACACGTCACGTGATTATTGCAGCCAATGGCATCATCTCTTGCTACGCATGCGCAGAGGCCCTCAGCACTTCTATCCCTGCTTGTTTCACTTCCTCTCCCTCTCTCGCTCTCTCTCACACAGCTGCATGCAGTTAAAGCATCAATCTAAGTGATGTATTCTAGAGTACAGAGGAAAATCAGTGAAGTCATTGAAAGATCGGGGTTCGAACTAGGGGCAACTGATTGAAAATTATATACAGCATTAATTGTTCATTGTATGAGCTATCAAACACGCTTTAGTCTACAGCTCTATCTCTGCTAGTTTCTGCGATAATTGAGATTTAAACTTAAGGATCGAACCCTGGACGTCAGGTACCCTAATATACACCCGCAAGATATTATCTGATGACATAAACGTAATAGGTTTATTTGGTATCTTTGTCTTAATTATTTACTGTTATTAAATTTATAAGTAAACTTCATTGAATCGGTATTCGAACTCAGAACGCCAGAAACAAAATTATTTATAATATTAGTTTTATGTGTTTAAAAGACCTGTATGCAGTTGCAACATTGATCTAAGTGATATATTCTAGAACACAGTGGAAAATTAAGGAACTCACTGAAAGATCGGGATTCGAGCTAGGAACACTGATTGGAAATTATATAAAGCATTAATTGTTCATCGTAGGAACTAAAAATCGTGCTTTGGTCCGCACCTTAATCCCTGCTAGTTTCTGAGATAATTGAAATTTAAGGTTAAGGATCGAACCCATGACACCCGGACTCTAATATACATGCACAAGAAACGAGCTAATGGCATAAAAGTAATAACGTTTATTTACTGTCTTTATTTTAATTAGTTTTGGAGTTATTAGAAGACCGGTTTCGAGCAATCGTAAATGGAGCCTCGCATCCCGAGCTATAATTAGTTTTTATTGCATCATTTTGTCTCTTTTCATTCAGGACATGCGCGTGAGTTGGTGTGTGCGTGTGTGGGTTGCTGCTGTTGGGTGTAAGTGAACAGGCATATGTGCTTGCACGTGTGTGTGTGTCCATGTATATGTATGCGTGAGTGTAAGAGCACTGGTGTATGTATGTATACGCATGAGGTGCGTGAATGCGTGAGTGTAAGAGCACTGGTGTATGTATGTATACGCATGAGGTGCGTGAATGCGTGTGTGTACTGGTGTATGTATGTGTGTGTGTACTGTTGTATGTATGTGCATGTGTGTGTATGTGCTGGTGTATGTATATGCGTGTGTGTATGTGCTTGCGTGTGTGCGTGTGTGTACTTACATGTGCGTGTGTGTATGTGCTTGCATGCGTGCACCAGTGTATGTTTGCTGATGTGTGTACAAGCGCTCGTGTATATGTGAACGCCTGAATGTGTACAAGTCGTGGAGAAAGAAAGAGATAGATAGAAAGAAAAAGAGAGGAGAAGAAGAAAGAATGTTGTCTAGGCATCGAGATATCTAAGTATGCATCAGGGTTTAATATAAATAATTATAGTTGTTAAATGCAATTTTAATCCGACCGCCCGCTGCTTCAATAACTTAATAGTTATTATAGCGTTTCACAGGGTTGGATTCGAACTATGGACCTCTGGTTCCTAAGAATACAGATCGTTAAACATTGTAATGTCGTGTATATTAAATTATATTTGTTAAACACATTTTAATCTGGTCGTGCATAGTTTAATATTTATTAAGCATTAGAGTTTCGCAGATTCGATCTAGGATCCCCCTGAACACCGTTTCATTAATTAAATTATATTCGTTAAACACGTTTTAATCTGGCCGCGCAATACTCACATAGTTTAATATTTATTAAGCATTAGAGATTCGATCTAGAACCCACTGAACACCCTTTTATTAATTATTGTAATGATATATAAAAATTAAATTTGTTAAATGCATTTTAATCTGACCTTGCATAGTTTAATATTTATTAAGCATTAGAGTTTCGTTGGGTAAGATTCGAACTAGAACCCTCTGAACACCCTTTCATTAATTAGGGTAATGATATATAAAAAATTAAATTATAATTGATAAATACATTTTTTTAATCTGACCTTGCATAGTTTAATAGTTATTACGCGTTAGAGTTTCACTTGGTAAGACTCGAGCTAGAATTCTCTGAACGCCTTTTTATTAATTAGGGTAATGATATAATAATATCAATCATTAATTTCTCATTAGCAATAAACTTTTGATTACAGTAAGAATCGAACACCGATCTATGGATATCACTCAGAGGTTTAATGCACGTAATGAAATGTATATTAGACGCTTTTTCGGAGTCGTTGGCTGAAACAGAATGCTTGTTAACTATGCTCGGGTATATTCGTAGGAGGTCGTAAAACATCGGAGAGAACTCCCTCAGGCAAAATCATGATGGCCGACTATGACGTCACGCAGAGTTGGTAAACAAGTTTCTCTCTCTTTCACACAAACAAGGACAGGACGAGTATAAAGCAACCCTCGAATTCTTTTGTTAAACTAGCAGGTGGCCAAACAATGGGGACGCTGCAGGTGTCTTTCTAAACTAGCCTTGCCAAGAACAATAGAAAGGCACACACAATAGAATCTCTTACACAATGGAAAGGGTCAGGCTTTGTTATGGAGCAGGTGTCTTTCTAAAGTATGACGTGACGCAGAGTTGGTAAACAAGTTTCTCTCTCTTTCACACAAACAAGGACAGGACGAGTATAAAGCAACCCTCGAATTCTTTTGTTAAACTAGCAGGTGGCCAAACAATGGGAACGCTGCAGATGTCTTTCTAAACTAGCCTTGCCAAGGACAATAGAAAGGCACACACAATAGAATCTCTTACACAATGGAAAGGGTCAGGCTTTGTTATTGGGATGGGAACGCTGCAGGTGGTCTTTCTAAAGAATGCTTGCCAAGGACAATAGAAAGGCACACACAATAGAATCTCTTACACAATGGAAAGGGACCGGCTTTGTTATTGGGTTGCCACGTGTTCGAGAACAATAGGAGTGGAGTGGGTAACTGACCAGGTGCAGAAGTGGCCGGATGTGGAATGGGTAGGAAAAACATCTCGCCTTTGTTACAGAACCTTAAATTTATGACCCCTTTGTTCGTTTTGACAGTTGATTGACAGCTTTAATTACCTAACTGTCAAGCCTCCATTGTACTCAACATGATTTACGACCGCAGCTGCAACTAAAACTACCAAGGCACAGCAGGGGGTGGGGGTGGGGGAGGGAGGAGGTGGGGGAGCTCATTTGCATATGAATAGCCATGCATAAATTAACTGTGCCAGAAACCCCATGCCAAGTAGCAGGGGGTGGGGGGAGAGGAGGTGGGGGGAGAAGAGGTATGGGAGCTCATTTGCATATGAATAGTCATGCATAAATTAACTGTGCCAGAAACCCCATTTCCCTACTACTTGCCTCCTCTATAAATAGAGCGATCTGGAGCATTAGACTTTATTCTGTTAATTATCTCTGAGGTGTCAACATCGCTGTTCTCTCTGAAAATAATCAGCTTTCTAAAGTGTTATCAAGGCGAAGAGGCGTACATTTCCTAGAAGAAGGATTAATACGTTATTACATCACAGTAAAGATGAATAAGTCCTCATATAAAGATATCATTCCTAGTGCCTCAAGATATTCTTGTGGTAAATGCGGGAAGGCATTTCGAAGTGGGTATGATAAAAGACGGCATGAGCTAAGCTGTAAAAAGCTCTTAAGTGTAAATATTGTAATGTAACCTTTAAAGAAAGTTATAAGGGTCGACAACACGAAGATGCATGTGAAATAAGCATGCTTGAGAAGAAACGTAGGTTAGAACCTACTAAAGAAAAGTTATTATCTACAACGAGTTCAAATAAAGGTATGTTGACGCAAAACTTTTCAATTAGGACTCTCAAATAATAAAACTTGCATAAAACATCGCAAATTCACTAAAAGAAAGTCGAGGTTAGCTTTGGTTAGGCTAGGTTAGGATGTTTGGTGCTAGGTTAGGGTATACAATTGGGAATAGATTATTAGTTTCGAGTTAGAATGCCTGGCATCAGGTTAGGATGACACCAGACTAGGTTAGACGATGACTGAGTAGAATAGACGATGAGAGAATGTCCTGGGATTCGTTAGGTTAGCTTAGCCCTGCGTAGTGATTGTCTAAGTTAGGAAGGAGGGGTTAGCTTAGATTGTCTTAGCAATGGGTTGGTTACGTGTTGTTCTTACGTCTTGTTACGTAGTTATGTTATGCGGTGTTACGTGGGTACATGGCCATGTTACGTGTTGTTACGTCGGGTTGCGTGGTTATGTTACGCTGTGCCACATCTTGTTACGTGGTGTTACGGCTTGTTACGTGGTTGTATGGTTATGTTACGCGTTGTTACGTTTAGTTACGTGATGATACGTCTAGCTATGTGGTTACGTGCTTAGGTTACGTGGTGTTACGTATTGTTGCTTTGTTACGTGCATATGTTACGTGCTGTTACGTTTGTCACATGGTTACGTGCTGTTACGTCTTGTTACTTGATTACGTCCTTATGTTACGTTGTGTTACGTTTGGTTACGTGCTTGTGTTACGAAGTTATGCTTCGTCTTGTTACGTGGATACGCGCTTATGTTGCGTTGTGTTACGTAGTTACGTGATTATGTTCCTTCTCGTCACGTGGTTACATACTTATGTTACGTAGTGTGACGTCTTGTTACATCTTGTCACGTGGTTACGTGCTTATGTTACGTAGTGTGACGTCTTGTCACGTGGTTACGTGCTTATGTTACGTAGTGTGACGTCTTGTTACGTGCATATGTTACGTAGTGCTACGTCTAGTTACGTGGCTATGTTACGCTGTGTTACGTATTGTTACGTGTGCGACGTCTTGTTACGTGGCTATGTTACGCTGTGTTACGTCTTGACACGTGGTTACGTGCTTATGATACGCAGTGCGACGTCTTGTCATGCGGTTATGTTACGTTGTGTGACGTCTTGTTACGTTTGGTTACGTGCTTATGTTACGTAGTGTGACGTCTTGTTACGTGCTTATGTTACGTAGTGCGACGTCTAGTTACGTGGCTATGTTACGCTGTCTTACGTGTTGTTACGTGTGTGACGTCTTGTTACGTGGCTATGTTACGCTCTGTTACGTCTTGACACGTGGTAACGTGCTTATGATACGTAGTGCGACGTCTTGTCATGCGGTTATGTTACGTTGTGTGACGTCTTGTTACCTGGTTACGTGCTTATGTTACGTAGTGTAATGTCTTGTTACGTGGTTACGTGATTATGTTACGTGGTGTGACGTCTTGTCATGCAGCTACGTGCTTATGTTATGTTGTGTTACGCTGTTATGTTCGTGGTGTTACGTCTTGTTACTTATCTACGTGGCGTTACGTCTTGTTACGTTGGTTAGGTTAGATGATGATAGGATTGAATATATAAGTAGAAGATGATCCAGAGCATACATGGTAGAGATAGGTTAGGGCGTATACTTCTATATACCTTCACTGTAAACCCATATACAGTTTATCCCTCTCCGTTTCAAACAGTAACTGTTTAACATATAAAAGGTTTGTAAGATTTAGAAAAAAAAATATATATAAAGGTGTTGTAGCAGTGGATGAGAAAGGTTTACAATCTAATTACTCTCTATATTACCATGAATACTCTTGAATTACCTGTTAACATGACTTATGTACGCTACATTTTATCCGAATTACATAAAACAGCTGTGGTACGAATCGCTGCTGTGAATTACCATGAGTACTTGTGATACTAATCGCTTTACGCTACATTTACATTAATCTGGGACGTTAGCAGTATAAACCTTGAGGTCAATGATTCTAAATGATTTTATGCATGGACGAATAACACCTGTCACACATATTTTAGAACATTACGCCGCGATACTTTACCCCAGTATCGATAAAATATCGTCAAGTGATGTCAAAACATTTGCAAACTTTATGTCTTTGCATCCTAGACCTCTTCCGCCTTTAACTCTGTCTAGCCTAGCATCTCTCCTTGGTTTACTACCTCACCTGTATAAAACTACATTCCCCCCCTTCAGTATCTGTATAGCCTAGCATCTCTTCCCGTTTTCCATATATTCCTCATATAAACGCATACTCTACTCCTCAACCTCTGTCTAGACGAGCACCTCTCCTCGTATTTTCCTCCTCTCACATATAAAGCGCATTATTCTTCTTCAACTCTATCCTAGCATAGGATCTCTCCACGTTTTCCAAATCTTTCTCCGCATAAACGTATACCCTACTCCTCAACCTCTGTCTAAACTACTACCACTCCTCGTATTCCCTACTTCTATCATATAAAGGGCGTTTCCCGCCTTCAGCCCCTGCTCTACCTCAGATCTCTGCTAGTAGTCCCTATCTCTCTCTCATATAAACGCACTTTCCTCCTTGAAGACCCTCTCAACCTTGTATCTACATTCGTTTTCCTCATCTCTCCATATAAACGCATACTCTGTCATTCAAACCTTCCTACCTAATACCTCTCCCCGGTTTGCTAGCTCTCTCATTTAAAAAGCTATATCCTACCCTTCAAGCCCTATATAGTCTAGTACCTCTCCTCGTATTCCCTATCTCTCCAGTATATAAGTTCATATTCCCCTCCTTCAGCATCTGTCTAGCCTATCATCTGTTTACGTTTTCCCTATCTTTCCTATATAAACGTATACTCCACACCTCAACTCCTTCTAGCCTAGCACCTCGCCTCGTATTCCCCCACTTCTCTTATATAAAACGCATCCTCACTCCTTCAACCCCTGTCTAGGCTATCATCTGCCCCTCCCGTTTTCCCTATCTTCCCCATATAAACGCATTTTCCTCCTTGAACCCTCGCATCTAGCCTCGTTTTCCCTATCCTTTCCCATATAAACGCAAAAAGTGGCCCAGCTTCCCCTATACTATTGCCATCGCGAGTAAAACCAGCCTCATCCGTGAATAAGATACAGCCTAGGAAATTGATGAACACAGCGCACTGTTGCAACATGCGTTGGCAGAAACGTCTTCTTCGCTCAAAGTCCGCCTCATTTAATCCTTGCCAAGTTGAAGGTGATACGGGTACAGAAGATTTTCATGCAGAATTCTACAGATAGTCATATGACTAATTCTTTCCCTTACAGCCATACGTCTTGTGCTTTGTGTTGGGCCTGCATCCATAGCACGAAGAACTCGTTCTTCAAGCTCAATGCCTTGTACCGCTCTTGGTCTCCTAACATCCCTAGTACTCCTTTCAAATGCGCCATTCTCTCTCAAGCGTTGTTGAATTCGTGTGAATATTCTTGCACACGGTAACGGCCTATCCGGGTACCTTTCTGCATAAAGTGCACGTGCTCGTGCTGCATTAGCGTCTGCACGGCCATATGTATAGTGCATATCCGTCTGTTCACTCATGGAATACATATTCTTTAACCTATAACAACGAAACTGTTGATTTTAGACCCATGTGCATATGGACTTTTCTTATTGTTTTGATGTCAGAAACACGTCTCCCAAACATATGGCACCAATAAAGATACATCCTGTATATGCATTCAAATTACTTATATGATCCACATTAACAGGTTACAGAACATCATATTTACACCATGCCCACGAAATTCAAGAAGAATTCCTCAGGTACATCTTGCACATTTTCTCAATTCAGAATAGTTAAACCATTTTGCTGATAAAATTCAATAAATTTGCATTTTCTAATCATCACATTTGTCTTTACTTAAAGGGGAACGAAACAAAAATGGATATTTCATTCCCACATTAGTTTATTTGTCGGGAATAAATAACAACGAACGCAGTTTCACAATCCCAAGGTGAATGGTTATCGGGTTACGGCCTGTTGTTGGGTTTACGCGTGATGTCATGAGATTCAAACTGCTCTCAGACAATACGTACTCAGCATAGGTATTTTAATTACTAACAAGTTTCATAACTTCTCTGAATAACAAAGAGTAGAGCTAAAGTTAGCTAATTACTTTTCATAATCCAGTTAATACTTACTAGATGATAAATAGTAGTCCAATACCTGCTTTGAAAATACTCATCCAAATACCCATCAACACTTAACGTGGTACCCGACCTTATCAGTTGAACCAAAAAAGAGCGATTTTGAAGATTTACATAATTCTAACAGCAATTCCGAGACAATGTGAACACCGTCTCCATCCATTGATGTAAGTGTAAGTAATGTATACCCGTGAGTAATGTTGAATATTGTTTGTGCTGCTCGGACTACGAAATCAAAATAATTGGTGAAGGGTGGTTTTTTCAGTATCACAAAGCATCCTAATCCTCAGAAATTAGTTATAGATCGTGATGTTTTGAATATTGTGACGCATAACTTAGCGTTAAAAACAAACGGTTGAGCTCAAAATAAATTACTCACCGCCAACAATCCTGCTAATAAGACTTGGCGATATTCTTGCTACCATTTACAGTGTGGATTAATTCATGGACTGCTATTGGACACAGAGGAAGTATTGTCATGCCATCATGTGCAGTGCTCAGTAAAAAATAGTCTTAAGTAAATATTTACATTGGGGCAGTAAATAGTTTTCGAGGGGCTACTCCCCTCGTATATTTAAAAACAGGTTTTATGCCTCAAAATACTTTAGATAGATCACCTGATAGAAGGGGGCAGCGAATGTAAGAACAGAACAGATGCACATAAGGTGTCATCAAGAAAAGGGCCAGTTACAGAAGCAAGTGTATTTAAAAAGAAAGAAGAAATAAATGAACATTTTGAGGTGAAGGAGATCTCTGATGAAATTATAACAGAATTAAATACCATTGTGGGAAAAGAAAAGACAAATGGCGACAAGAAAAAAGAAATTTATTTACTCCTAGCCAAATTACAACAAATACATGAGAAGGCTAAAATTGAAACTGAGAAGCCTAAATCTGAAGCCAATTTATTGAAGGAGTTGTATAATAAAAAATCTAGAAGTACTCATAAGAACATTTGTCCAAGTAGCAGCAACTCCAGCACCAACAAAGAAAATGCTGAAGTTACAAAAACAGTGGAAATGAAAAAGCATACTGTGTTTATTACATCGACTAAAATGCAGGTATTAAGGAGGTATACAGAAAATCGTGACTCAAAATTGTAAACCAGCTGATGAGAGAATTAAAATAAGAATCCTAAGAACAGCAGGAAGAAATCTAATAATGGAAACGGAAACAGCAGAGGATACAAATAAAATTATTAATAGTCAAGGTTTGAAGAATAAGGATCTTAAAATTGAACCACCCAAAAGGAGAAATATGATGTATTAGCAGGAATTAGAGATGAAGAAATGAAGGAAGACATTTTTAAGCAAAATTTTGAAGGAATTATAACCAAAGAAGAATTTGAAAACGACTTCAGACTTAGATTTAAAACAGGACCAAGGAACAGGGCAACGGTACACCATGATGCATAAGTTTCGGCCAAATTGAGGAAAAACATTTATACAAAATGGAAATGTTTTTTACAGGTTTTCTGCCAGTTACAATAAAAGACTTCATTTCCTAGCAAAATGCCTAAAATGTTTTGACTACGCACATGTATAAACATTTTGTCATAAGGATAAAATATTTGTGGCCAATGTGGTGAAGCAAATCACGAGAGGAAGGATTGTTCCAAGAAAGAAGAATCACTATGTATAAAAATGTGGAGGATTGACCAACATATCGCAAGATGTGGGAAAGGGTAAGTAGGATATATATAGGACAGACCTGGCGCAGTTTTTGCGTTTATATGGGAAAAGATAGGGAAAACGAGGGTATATGCGGCGGTTCACGGAGGAAAATGCGTTTATATGGGGAAGATAGGGACTACGAGGATCGATGCTAGGCTAGATAAAGGTTGAAGGAATGAGGATGTGCTTTATATGAGAGATACGTGGAATACGAGGAGAAGTGTTGGACTAGATAGGGGTTGAGATATGGAATATGCATTTATATGGGAAAGATAAGGAAAACGTGAACAGAGGCTAGGATAGACAGATGCTGAAGCAGGGGGAATATGAACATATTTACAGGAGAGATAGGGGATACGTGGAGAGGTACTAGACTATTCAGGGTTTGAAGGGTAGAGTATGGCTTTTTATATGGAGAGACGAGGAAAACGGGGGTATATGCTAGGTTGAGAGAACCTTCAAGGAGGAAAAAAATGCGTTTATATGGGAGAGATAGGGAAAACGAGGAGAGTTCTGAGGTAGAGCAGGGACTGAAGGAGGGAGAGATATGCTTTATACGACAGAGATAGGGCATACGAGGGGAGGTGCTAGTGTAGACAGAGGTTAAGGAGTACGGTATACGATTATATGAGGAATATATGGAAAATGGGAACAGATGGTATGATAGACAGAAGTGGGGGCTACTTTTGCGTTTATATGGGGAGGGATAAGGAAAACGAGGGTAGATGCGACAGTTCAAGGAGGAAAATGCGTTTATAGGGGAGAGATAGGGAATACCAGGGCTGATGCTAGGCTAGTCAGATGATAAAGGAGGGAGGAATATGCTTTATACGAGAGAGATAGGGAAATACAAGGAAAGATGTTATACTAAACAGGACTTGAAGGGTAGAATATGACGTTTTATATGAGCGATATAGTGAACCGAGGAGAGGTATTAGGCTAGGAGTTTTGAATGATAGAGTAGACGTTTATATGCGAGAGATAGGGTATACGAGAGTCGATGCTAGGCTAGACAGGGTTGAAGTAGGGAATGCGCCTTATATGAGAGAGGTAGGGGAATATGAGGAGAAGTGCTAGACTAGACAGGAAGGTCTGAATGACAGAGTATGCGTTTATAGGGAAAAGATAGGGAAAACGAAGGTAGGTGCTAGGTTGAGAGAGTCTTCAAGGGGGAAAATGCATTTATATGAGATCGGTAGGACATATGAGGAGAGATGCTAGTCTAGACATGGGTTGAGGAGCAGAGTATACGTTTATATGGGAGAAATATGGAAAACGGGAGAGATACAAGGATAAACAGGGGTTGAAGGAGGAGGAATGTAGGGTTATACGGTAATATATAGAGTAATTCGATTATAAAACTTTTATCATCCAGCGCCGCAACACTTTTATATACTTATTTTCTAAACCTTACAAACTTTATATATGTTAAACTAGTGCGCGAAACGGAGAGGGACAAACTGTATATCGGTTTACAGCGAAGTATACGTCCTAACCTATTCCCACCTTCTATGTTCTGAATCTTCTCATTGTCTATTCATTCCTAACATAATCACGTAACAAGACGTAACCAACAAACGTAACCACGTAACAAGACGTAACACAACGTAACATAACAGCATGACAAGACGTCATACTAAGCAACATAAGCACGTAACCACGCAACATCACGTGACATCTCGTAACCAGAAACGTTACACGACGTAACAACACGTAGCAACTATGTAACCAAGTAACAAAACGTAAGAACAACACGTAACCAATCCATTGCTAAATCAATCTAAACTAATTCATCCTTCATAACTTAGACAATAAGTACGAGAGCCTAGCCTAGATTAACCCGACCAATCCTAAACGTTCCTCTCATCATCCATTCTAGTCAGGCATCGACTAACCTAATCTGGCTAACCAAAGATAACCTCAACTTTCTTTTAGTGAAATTGCAATGTTTTATTCAGGTTTTATTATTCGAGAGTTTTAATTGAAAAGTTTACGTCAACATACCTTTATTTTAGTTTGTTGTAGGCGTCTCTCCCCTTTTTATCTAGGCTTGAGACTAGCACTAGGATTGCTCCTAATGGCAGGGTTACCACCTTCCCTTCCATCTTCTTCTTTCTTCATCGGTCGTGAGCTAGCTGCATATACAGCACACGGATAACCTTCATTTTTTTAGGATTGTAGACTCACGAGAAAATCTTCATATTCAACTTAAATTCTCTTATACACTACTTGTAATGCTGTAATGTCCATAGGCGTATGTCGTTATTCCGTCCTCAGCAATAATTCTTTTATCGTCGTATGGTGTCAATGTAATTTTATTCACTTGTACTGTGGCAAGAGCATGCTGTCGCGACAGGATCAGATTCATGGGCGTTCTGGTAATTTCTCTGGTTTTAAGGCAGTCAGTATAGCTCTCGAACGTGACGTACTGCTTAATAGCACTACGTTTTATGCCTTTAATCTTTTTTATCATTGAACCGTCGATATCTAGGGCATACATTTTAGGTCGTAGCCCTACAAAGCGTTGAATGATTTTACCATTAGCCTCATCTTTAAATTTCCCAAGTACCTTCTTGTTTAGAGGTGAATAGCATATATGGCTTGTAGGATAATCAGCAGTATCTAGATGCTCAAGAAAACGTAACTTATCCTGGTACACATCTTCAGTTGTAACACGATGAATGAACGAATCAGTGTCCATATACATAAGCTTCAGGTTTTCGGCTCCATAATACGGTAGCAGCACATCATAGTGATACAGGTACATTAATGTCTTGGAGATATCCAACACACTCATAGCGATGTATATAGGCTTGTTGAACACGATCTGTCGGGAGGCCATATGTACAGCAGCTAGATTAGAAGCATATATAGTCCTGTCGATAAACGTTGGCTTTGCAATTAACTTTTCCAGAGTCTTCTCATTTGTCACCAGCCGTATATCCATACGATTACGCAGGTTCTCCATAGTTTTTCCGAACATAGCATTGTTGAACAATTTGTAGAGATCCTTCTCAAAATCATTTGCAGCTTGTTGTCATAGTCTGTTGTTAAATTCCACATACGGTTTTAACCATCGAGACTGTTGGAATTGTAGCACACGATGGATTTTTGTTAACCGTAGTCCATAATCAAGAGCTTGCTTCAACGCCATGTAATGTAGTACATACTTGTTTCGAGGTCCTAGATGAGGTATCAGTTTCTTTGTAGGAGAGTCCTTAGGTGTCATACACTCAGGCAGGAAAGGTAGATCGTTGTGTAGATCGTGAAGTTCTGCAGGATACTCGACGTCGACTTCTAATATGTAACCGTAAGGATCATCTTCTTGTACTCTTTCTAAGTCAATTTTTTCAAGTGATACCCACTCAAATCCACCATAAGGGAGAGCGTGACTCATTGCCCACCCATATTGGTTGTTGGCGTCTTCATAGGTAATAAATTGGGTTGGTCTCGACGGATCATACTTCTCCATGTAGGTGTTATTAGCCTCTGCATAGCGGTGGGAAACTTGACATAAACCTCCTCTTATACCAGACTCCACCATGAGTAATTGATCATAATCCTGTAACAATTCCAGCTGAATTCCAGTGTACAGTAACATGGCATCCCATGTAAGTCCTGGAGAGGTGAAATAATGTGCAGGTTCGACTTTGTGTGTTTTGAGTGTTTGCTCCCTAAATGTCTCAAAGACATCAGCTAGGAGAAGCACATCAGAGATTAAGTAGAGGTCGCTGTACTCGCCCAGGTTTCTGACATTAAACAGCTCCCATACATTTTTAGCATGATCGTAGTCAGCATCACTAATTTCCTCTTCATTTAATTTATTGTAGAAGGAGTCCTTAGGAGGTAAGCAGGTTTCGTTCAAGACGTCCCATGAAGTGATGTAATCATAGGGAAATACACCCTTACGGGTCATCAACTTCAACTTGTCTTCTCCGAAGTACTTCAATGCCTCAGGATACGATGTTAGATTTTTTACCAGCTTATCCAAGCTTGTACTCAGGAACCGAAAACTATCTACAAACCGTAGCTTTATATCTCCGACATACTTGGAGAATGATATATAGCTTTCTTCAGAGCTAGGAATTACTTCCACCCGCTCACTTGTACATCCCAGCTCCTTAACAATGAAGTGTGAGTCATATCCACTGAGGTTGTGCATGAAGACAGGGATATATTTAGGTGTTTTGCAGGCTAAATTACATTCATTATGCAGACTCCCCCGATATTCACCACTGATGTGATCATGGTCGCGTACTTTATAGTTCTCTTCAGTAAAGGTTTTTCCACACAAGTAGCATACTGTAGAGGCATTAAAATCCATCTGCTGTTGATCTGTAAGTTTCAGGGGCATGACAGATTTGTATATATTATTAATCTCCTTTGCAAGAGATGTCAGGTATTCCATAAACTTCTGAGTAGCATCAACACCACGATATACATAGGGATGCTTAGGAAGACCAGTTTCCAGATGTTCAACGTTGGTTGATGGTTTAACGTAAACACAGAAGCTCATTGCTGTATGCTCTTGATAAGGGGTTGTATAGGAAGTTTCAGGACTGGGAATACACGTATGACATGGAGTGAGAATACTCTCAAAATCCGCATAGACGACGTAAGGTAGTTTCAGCATCCTCTCCACATTTTTAAACTGTACAATTGATTTCTCCTTTGTAGGCATAACTACCCTTGCAACACCATGCTGATTACAGATGGATGCATGTTCTTCCAGTTTTTCCAGCCCACTTTGTCCATATCGATTGTCAAAGTGTGTAAAGCACCGCTTACAGGTATATATCACTCCATCATGCTTAGTTTTTTGACGTCGAACGAGCTTCTCAAAATTCTTGATATATACATAGTGATGTTTTCCATACTGTCACTCAATAGCAGGAGGTCACAGTGGTCAGGTAGTTCAGTGTCAACAACCTTTATCGGATACACTTCATGCTTCTCATCCAGCCCGAAAACGTTGATAGACATCCTATTAAGCTTCTCAAATTTAGGTATTTGAGAAAGTGGAGTATGGTAAGAAACACAGCTGAAGTCGTACTTATCTTGAAGTTTCTTATATTTGCTCACCCGTTGTGCATCCTTCTCAACGAATTTGACCAATACAGAGTACATGAAACATAGCTCATCAGTTAAATTCTGGATGTTAATGCAGGCTTTTCTTGCTTCAACAGAGGGAGGTAGGGGTATGTAGCTACTTCCTCGCAACGGGTTGTACTTGTTGATACGAAGGCGTACCCCTTCCACAGCAAGCAGAGCCCAATTGCTTCCCGTAAGCTGAGACTCCTCCATTTCAGTAACCAATTTCTTCATTTTGGTTTCCAGCATAGAGTCCAGGTCCGTTTCTAGGAAAACAGCTTGATTTCTGGTTTTAAATGTCTTGTCACAGGTTTCTCCGATACTGTTAACAAATCTACACTCAGCTAACACATTAATTTTCAAACTCTTGTGAATACCAAGCTCTTTATGCACAGCCTGGATTATCCGTTGTTTTGCTTCATGCAGGTACATATTCAGGTCCTTAGTCGATTCACTTCGTATAAAATACGATTTCAAACGTCCATGGAATGAAGTTTCATATTCTTTCATGTCACACTCCTCCATCGTAGATAACAACTCATGCTTTGTCGGCTGTAATCTACGTTTCTTCTCAGGTCTGTTTATTTCACACGCATCTTCGTGTCGACGACTCTTATAACTGTCTTTGAAGGCTACATTACAATATTTACACTTGAAGAGCTTTTTACAACGTAGCTCATGTCGTCTTTTATCATATCCACGGAGGAACTTCTTACAGCATTTACCACAAGAATATCCTGAGACACTAGGAATGATATCCTTATACGAGGACTTATTCATTTTTCTTCTTGATATAATAAGGTATTTACCTTTCTTCAAGGAAATGTACGCCTTGATATCACTTAGAAAGCTGATTATTTTCTGAGAGAACAGCGATGTTAACACCTCAGTTATGATCAACAGAATGAATTTCAATGCTAGAGGATGCTCTATTTATAGAGGAAGCACGAACCTTTATGCATCAATTATATATCGTATTAACCCTTCTTCAAGGAAATGTACTCTTCTTCACATTGATAACACTTTAGATTATTTTCTGAGAGAACAGCGATGTTAACACCTCAGAGATGATCAACAGAATGAATTTCAATACTCAAGTTCGCTCTATTTATAGAGAAAACACGAACCTTTTTTTAATCAATTATATCCTGTTTATTAATACTAAAAACGGTGATGAAGCGTGTAAGCTCTTATATATTTCAATTCGTGTTACACTGATGTTCGAGCGTCTCCGTATAGCTTCGTATGTTTAGAGAGAAAGTGTAAAGTATTGTGAAGATGTTATGTATTGTTCGGCTATAATCGTACAGATTCGGAGAGCTTGACTGGTGAAGGTGATGAACGATCCGTCGACCGAGCAGGAGGCAAGCATTCCCTTCGCGCAACGAAACCTGGATGCAAAAGAAAGAAAATCGTGTTAGATGAGAAACCACCCAGACATTCGCCTGCAGACCATGGAAAACCATGAAAAAATATGTCAGAGTGAGCGTCCAACGGAACTCGAACCAGGGACTCTAAAAGCACACGTGAAAGATACAAATTATATAGAATGAAAGGAAATCGGTGACGATGAGAAACCACTCCAGCATTCGCCTGCAGACCAGGGAAAACCCTAAAAAAATATGATGTCAGAGTGATCAACCAACAGGAATCAAGCAAAAGACCTTAGAAGTATATAGGTTAAGTTGTAAATCAAATAAAAATGCAATAAAATCGTGTTAGATGAGAAACCACCCAGACATTCGCCTACAGACCAGGCAAAACCATGAAAAATATGTCAGAGTAAACAACCATCGACAATCGAACGAGGGAAACCATCAGATTACTCTAGAAGCATAAAGTTGCAAATGAAAGAAAATCGTGATAGATGAGAACCCACTCAGGCATTCGCCTGCAGACCAGGGGAAACCATGAAAAAAAATCAAAGGGCTGAGCGACTGGCGGATAGAGTGTGCGACCGACAGGGAAATCAAACAAAAGGTCTCTAGAAGCATAAAGTTGCAAATGAAAGAAAATCGTGATAGATGAGAACCCACTCAGGCAGGGGAAACCGTGAAAAAAATCAAAGGGCTGAGCGACTGACGGATAGAGTGTGCGACCGACAGGGAAATCAAGCAAAAGGTCTCTAGAGACAAAAAAGATGCAATTGAAATGGAATCATGATAGCAAATGCCACTACAGCATTAGGCAGCAGACCAGCGAAAATCGTGAGAAACGTAAGGTCAGAGTAAACAATCGATGGAAATCTAACCCCTGAACCCTAGAAATTCACGTGAAAAAATACAAATAAAATGGTTTGAAAGGGAATCGTGATAGCAAATACCTCTATTGCATTAGGCGGTAGACCAGCGAAAATCGCGAGAAACGTAAGGTCAGAGTGCTCGTCCCTACGGGAATCGAATCCGAGACATCTCGAATGCAAAGTGCTGCCGTTATTGACTGAACAAAACAGTAAAAACAGACCTCATTAGCAGTCGTCATGCTTAAGCACGTTAACTTTCACCATATGACGTCACAGTCGGGGACAGTTTGACTGTCGCCACCATGTCGGGACATGCATATTTTAGACATCTCATATTTTAGAGTCATATACAGAAGTTTCATACCAACGTACTCACTACGCTCGCAAAGATAATCTAAAATTTCATCGTTGAAATACTTTGGAAATAGTGTAGAAGTTTTTCCGCCCTTATTTAATTAAATTCATGTATATACCCTATTATTTAGTGATTTTTTCAATAATTTCTTCCTCTCATTCGTCAAAAATCAGTGTACAATACGCATTTTTATACGTTTTAATGTCCGTTTATTTTTAAAACTGCTGCATTTGTCCGTAATTACGAGCAATAATTTTTTTTCAGATTTACTCAGATGTGTAGCTTGTAGAATCGAATTAGGAAATGTTTTAATAAATGTATTGTATTTTTTAGGTTAAAGCATCTACATTTTAAAGCTGCCATGACCGTTATTTGTATTTAGTATAAAGATTGTTATATTTTCATTTTTAAGTCTTCCTTTGTTATAGACAATCTATTTTTAAATTTCTTTTGCAAAGATAATCTAAAATTTCATCGTTGAAATACTTTGGAAATAGTGTAGCAGTTTTTCCACCCTTATTTAATTAAATTCATGTATATACCCTATTATTTAGTGATTTTTTCAATAATTTCTTCCTCTCATCTCAATCATTCATCAAAAAATCAGTGTACAATATGCATTTTTATACGTTTTAATGTTCGTTTATTTTTAAAACCGCTGCATTTGCCCGTAATTAAGAGCAATAATTTTTTCAGATTTACTCCGATTTTAGCTTATAGAATCGAATTAGGAAATGTTTTAATAAATGTATTGTATTTTTTAGGTTAAAGTACCTACATTTTTTAAAGTTAGCATGCCGTTATTTGTATTTAGTATAAAGATTGTTATATTTTCATTTTTAAGACTTCCTTTGTTAAAAGATAATGTCTTGCAATCTATTTTTAAATTTCTTTTAAAACCAAAGCGAACGTTAACAACTATAATGGCGGCCTTCATGTATTGAAAAGCTAACATGGCCGCTTCAGTCGTCTTTTAGAAGCGTACCTTACATGTAGGTAAGGAAGGGAGCATCAGCTGGCGGAGAGGAGAAGGCTTGCGAAAGGCGGCTGAGGGGTGGCACCTGAAGTGAGTAAGGTAGGGATGAAAGGCCGGCTTCATGAGACGCTGAGAGCTAGCCGAGCCCGCCAGTACGGCACAGCTCGCCGTAAGGGTCGGACCTAATGCAGTGTAGGGCTTATACAGCTGCAGTGCGCGTCAACGTCTTACGTAATCTAGTTATTTACGCTCACCATACCATTTAAATATACAGTCATCTAAGAGATATAATATTCGTGAGGATGACAGATGTCCAAATATACATAACAAAGAAATTAGTTACTGATATAAATGTAATATCGTACGTTCACCATTTTATTTTTAATTACTTTTTTTATTTTATTCGAGGATGAATTTGTATTCACGTCACTGGATTCAATCCTAGTCCTCCAGCCCCACTTGGAACAACAATCAATAACGAGCTACAATCCAAGGATATAATCGGTAATAATACAAAATTTTTTTGATAAAGACCGTCAAATAAAAAGCTCTGTAAACGTATGTATTTCCCCTCACTTCCCCTCTGCTGGATACCAGTAACAGTAGTTTGAATATATAATTTTGATTTGAAATTTTAACGTAATGATCATGGTTTTGATTTAATTATTATTTTTGGCATACTTATTGTATATATTTTCTTATTTTCATTTTCTACTTTTATTGACTAGAATATAAGCAAAATCTGTACAATAATAATATAAATTGAAAGAAACATTTAAATAAATAACAAATTTGGAATACATGTCCTGGTGTAGGAAACAACATACCGAGATTTTATTTTATTTATTTATTAGTGCTGAGTATTAGATATGCTTTTCCAGAATCCAGCAAAGTATAAGTAGGCTTCACACTTCACCAATAAACACAAACATTAAAAATAGTAAGTTTTAAATTCAACCATTTATTATTATTGTTAAAACTGTCTAAAGTGTCTTTGACCAACTTTCTAATGTTCACTGAAAACGCGAGAAGTGCTCCATTCGTAGTAACTTTAAAAGTGTGGGAGCTAAATCCTTCACATCAATTGCTGCGTGCAGTATTTTTTTTTCATGCACATCAGCAGTTTCCATTCTTCGTTAGATTTCTCATATTTGTTTTTCATCATCCAAGACCCAGATGCTTTGCAGTACTGAGTTTTGACGCCAGCTTTTTTACTTGCTCTTCCACGTACGTAAATAGGCAAAGTGTTGCATTCCCTCAGAAATCCGATACCGAGATATCACCCGAAATTTATGTTTTGAGGCTGAATCCAAATAAAGCATTTTTTGAAACTTGTTCGTGTGTGTGTCTGTCTATCCTCTGAACAGTATAACTCGAAAACAAAAATCTGGATAAATACCAAACTTGGTATTTAGGTTCAGTATCTTTCAAAGTTGCGACAAAAAGATTTTCAAGAAACTCCTCCCACCCAGACTACCCTTTACATGGAATATTTTTTCAAAGTGCTGATTTTCTCAAAAATGGCTGTTACAATTTTGATTAACATATCATATGTTTAAGATATTGTCATTGCAAATGAAATGTATATCTTGAGCTTTCTGGGAATGTACCTAAAAGTCCTCTTCATTCTGAACGAATTTTATATAACTGAACCGTAAGAGATAGACAAAATTTTACTACACAAAAAATGTGGATCTCGTTAAAACATACAATTTATGTCACATACATATTTTTGTGGAGTGAACCATTTCCGAGATATTTATTTTTATTTGTTTGAATTTTCCAATACTTATATTTTTTCTCAAATGGGAATTCGTTATTCGTTTTTTTTACTTTCTATACTATGTGGGGGAAGTATTGCAATTCACCCAAAAATTTGATACCGAGATTCCACCAGAAATACATGTTTTGAGGTGCCCTGTATCCAAAAAATCACGTTTGGAAACATGTCCGTGGGTGTGTGTCTTCTGTGAACAGCTTAACTCAAAAACGAAAAGTTAGATAAGTGCCAAAGTTAGTATATGAGTTTAGTATCTTCCAAGGATGCGACACAAAGATTTTCACCAAAGTCCCCCAACCCAGACTATCTTTTACATGGAACAGTTTTCTAGAATTTTGATTTTCTCAAAAATGGCTGTAACGATTTTAATTAAACATTTTAAAATATTTTCATGGCAAATGAAATCTATATCTTGAATTTTATAGGAATGTCCCAAAAAGCTCCCTTAATTCTGACTGACTTTCGGATAACCGGTAAATCGTAAGAGATAGACAAAAGTTTACTACACAAAAATGTAGATCTCGTTAAAACGCACAACTTATGTCATGTTGAAGTGGATTATTTATAGGTTATTAGTTGGTAGTTGGAAGATGCTTCATGTTTATCTGCACCACATATGGAAGCCAATTTGTCGCGGTCACTTCGTGTTATCTTACTGCTGGGCGCCTGTTATTGTTTTATTATTTTGCATTTTGGGTTCATTGTGCTCCGGCTAGCTATTATTATTATTATTATTATTATTATTATTATTATTATTATTATTATTCAGTCGAGCAAATCTCTTAAACAGGGTGTGTAAACGGAAAGGATTTTGTTACTCAAAGATAACACTGATAAAAGAATTTGTTTTTACACTTTTATTACCATTACAATTAAGTTCACATATTGATTCGTGATACACGCCAAACTGAAACTGTTATATTTTCTAATATCACTATAATCACTTATTTACCGCACTTTATTAATTCGCGTTTCACATTTATAACAAACTTTAAGACGCGAGAGATTCTGTAGAATTGCGACGTGTACTTTATGTATGCTTCCGTTGAACTACGCGACGTGTAACCCGCGAACGATTCTGATGAACGTATTACACACGAATGCTTCTGTTGGACTGTGCGACGTGTAATGCACAAATGTTTCTGTTGGACTGACGAAATCTGCCTCTGACTTTAGCTTTTTATACTCCCACACCCCGATATGCCTAAAGATTATAACCGAGCTGCTATTGGTTAATAAAACGCGCCAACATTAGCGTCTATTTTTATATCCAATCAAAAATTACGAAAACATATGCTCTAGGGAAAATATTCCCGCTATTTCTAAGAAAAGCGCGCCAATCTGACGTCATTTGCTTGTCTTTTCTAATTAATATTCAACTCACCCCCTCGCACATTGTTATCCGCTCCTATTGTCAGTTTCAGTGAACTTATTTCCTAACAATGCTTATAATTAACAAACATCTCAAATCAAGGTCATACAATAATGCTTATTTACAATACAATCAGTCTGGCATTTACATTATTGTGATACAAATTACTGCCACATATACCCCACTATAACCATAATTATAAATATTTACTACTTGTTTGAAAATTTTATAATTGGGTTTTTAGTCTCATGAATCTTGGTACACACGGTATTTATCACTTGCACTTAACACTGCACACGCATTTAACACACGACATATATTTTGCCTTTATCTCGTCACTATTTACTGGCTCTGGTCTAGTGTGCTTATATATATACATCTGACATTACAATTTTTTATAGCAAATACTGTACCATAAATTATTTAGTTACTGTTACAAAATGGTTTACTTTCTTAGGTTGTTGACATAAAAATTTATACATTCAAGATTTTTAACGTGGTTCATTTTGTAATTATTAAACATATTTACCAAAATATTCATCCTCTACACAAATATATTTACATCACTTAATTCTAGGCACAATTTTACATTATCTGTGTGCTACACAAGTATTTGTTTTAATTATCTTTACCCCTTTTTTGTTGTTTTGTACTTTATATTCAAAATACTATTTGAATTATATTTACCTATTTTTACTTTAATATAACATTAAGTTTTCATTACTACATGCTTCATTTCAAATGCTGTTACAGTTTACTAAGAAAAAGTTCTTTTTCCCCTTTGAACATTTATTTTTGTCCAGAATTTATTTCTCTTTTCTCATGACATATATACATAGATAACCCTCTTACATTCCAATACTTCGTTCTGCAGTTCAGCTTTAACTATCCAGAATCTACTTTTCATCATCTTGGTATTTTGTTTCTTCTTTATCCTCATTATTGTATGGTTTCAGCATCTCAATATGGAACTTTCCAATGGCTTTTCGAGTTGTTGGGTTACATAATTCATGTATTTGTTCCATATACTTCAACAACTTCATATGGTCCATGATATTTTAGAAACATTCGCCAATAAAGTTTATTTGCTTTATAAGACAATTTCTTGGTTTTAACCAAAACTAAATCTCCTATTTTGATCGTCCATTCTTTTCTTTTCTTTTCTTCATGTTTCATTTTTCTTTTTATGGCCTTTTTCTTCATCCTCTCGAATGCCTGTCGGAACATCTCTTCTTCCGTTTGTGGTATCGAGTGCTCATCTGGAATGGCTTCTGGAGTTTTCTTACATATTGTATTTATCTTCTTTCCTAACTTAAGTTCACATGGTTTGTATCCTGTCACATTGTTTACTGTTTCATTGAGTAGATTCTGAACGAAATTCACGTATCCATACCATTGGGTTTGTTTTCGATGACACAGGACCCTTAAGTAATTCGAAATTTCCTTAATTTCCCTCTCCACTGGGTTGGAGTTCGGTCTGTATCTTGACGAAAAATATTGTTTAATGCCATTTTCTTTCAGTCCCTCCATAATTTTTTTTCCTGTGAAGTACGAAGCATTATCGCCATTAAGATTGGATTGGTCCTTCTTCTATCACATATGACTTGAGTAGTCTATTCAAACATGCTAAACTTGTAGGTTTTCTCAAAGGGTAAATTCTTACATATTTGCTGAATATATAACAGACAAATATATATATATATATATATGTTTCCAAATTGACTTGGAGGCATAGGACCATGAATATCAATACTAATTACGCACCTCGGCATATCCCTTATAACCGAATTAGTCTCAAATGCATATGCTGCATTTATTTGCTTTGCCTTCTGACATAGGTTGCATCACGAGATAAATTTCCGAACTTTCTGACGCAATTTGGATATGTATAAATTTTCTAAAATCACAGAAGTTGTCCGGTCCGTCCCTGAGTGTGCTAACCCTTCGTGAAAATTCTTAATTAGCTCCTTTTCCATACTTTTTGGAACCATTACCTTCCAACTAGGGATTTCTTTTCCATGCTTCTTGTATAATGTTTCATTCCGAATTGCTACAATTTCTTTCTTTGCCTCTTCAATTAGTGGTGCATTTCCTTTTAGTTCAAATAATTTTGCGTCGTCATTTTGAATTTCCCCCATATTTTTAAATTTTCTTATCATTTCTTTACTTAAAGGAATTTCAATTGTCAATATTTTAACTTCATTTCTAGGCCTTTCAATATTCTCGGGAATTTGAGGGTTATAGTTTAATCTCGATAGCAAATCACTGAAGGTATTATTCTTGCCAAGGAATGTGTATAATTTCAATATTAAATGCAGATATTGCGTGTATCTAGCAAGTTTTCCACTACATAATCTACACCGTTGGATGAAAGTTAAGCTGATGTGATCTGAATATACTTTCACCTTTTGCTGATAAATATAGGTCTTGAATCGAATTAATGAAAAATAGAGTGCTCCAATTTCTAATTGAGTCACCAAAGAATTCCGCTCAATGTTTGTAAGTCCTCTAGAAGCTGTACTAATGACGTGAAACTCATTGTTGATGTCTCGCTATCCTAAAACTCCGGTGAATCCTTGCATTGATGCGTCGACATAAATCTCCTTTAATACTCCAAAAAATTGAATTTATATATTGAGAATTACTTTGCTCAATAATCCCATTTTCTAACATGCTATTTATCAGTTTTCTAGCTTTGTCCCTATGACTTATAGGTAAATTGTCATACGTATGCCTATATGGTGGCACATCCTCTACCTGAAATGTATGCTGATATACGTTACATCTGCCTGGGATATTACTAAATACTGAACTATTGTTCATCAAAACATCATGAAGGATTTGCTTTTGTGTTTTCGTAATGTTATAAGCTTCTTCACACTTGTGTAGTATTTCCTAATTTCTCTTCTCTTCCCAGTTGTCTGTCTCGCTCGCACGGTCGTCTTTTGTTCGGGTTGTAAATTTCTCTACTTTCTCTGGCATTTCTACTAGCTGTTGAAAATATGGTGTGGTATTCCCTTCATATTTTGTGACTACCTGCTTTATCTCACTATTTCTATCGGTTTCTGTTATTTGCACAAAAAACTCTTGGTCACAAAGATTTTTCTCATCCTTTGTCATCTCAATCACAGAAACTTTCTGTTTTATAAATGGTACCTTTATTTCTCTATTGTCTTTTGTCATTTTTAACTTTTCATGTTTAAAATCTATACGTGCTTCATATTCATGTAAGATGTCACATCCTAAGATTATGTCACAAATCAGATGGTTTACAATTAGAAACATAACCTCAAAATTCTCTCCGCCGATAAGTATGTTAAGTAGAGCTTGTGTTTTATGACCTGTGTCGTTCTTCAGATTGCAACACGACAAACTAAATTACTAGTGGGAAGAGCCATAATTTTGTTACCGTCATTTATCAAATTTATATAAAATTTCTGCGAACAAATTGAAGCTGATGAACCGGAATCTATAGTTGCAATGATCTCTTTCTTCGCGACTTCTATCATAACATGAGGTGACTCGAAATTTTCCTCTTTATCTTTCGTTGCTGCAATCTTCTTACAGAGTGTGTGTGTAGGCATATTGTTTGTATTGGTAATGGATACTGAATTATTAAAGACGTCCTGAGAACCTACTGCACAGGAGTCTATTGACAGTATTCCTGGTTACTTCCATGTTCATGTACGGGACTGCCATTCCTAACCGGCGCTAAATCTATCTCATTTTCGCTACCATTGTTTTGAGTTCCCCTTCCTCGAGTTCGAAATCCTCGATTTCTGAAATTATGTCCTCTTGGTACGTAATTTTCTTGCCGTTCCTCGGATCTTTCCCGGTTAGTGTTTTCCCTCCAGTGAGTTAAATTTCCCCTTTGTCTAATGTACCGCCTTCCTTGATTTTGCCCTCTTTCCGGCAATCTTTCTGTCCTGACGTAATTTATTTGTTCCTGTCGACCTGGTCTCCCATCTATCCTCGGTCTTTCAAATTTTGGAACGTATGATTGGTACCGTTGTCTGGTATTATTCTCATGACGTCTGTCTTGTCCTCTACTTTGGTGATAATAACTACCTTGGTAATTTCGTCTATCTCGCACATCTAAAAATCTATGCTCCCATTCCCGAGATACATCTTCTTCCTGTTGTTTCAAAGCTGTCATTAATTCTGTCATCTCATAGATACTACGTGGTTTTGCAATTAATAAATAATTTTGTATCCTTAAAGGATAATGCCTTGTGAGCAAACTCACAAAATCTTCCTCATTGATTGGAGGTGACTAGTTCCTAACGTGACTTGCATGTTTCAGTAAGTAATCAGTCATTGATATTCCCTCTCGTGGATCAAATTGACCATGACTAAGCATTGCCCGTATTCTGTGCTGTACCGTAACATTCCAAAATCTGTTCATGAATAGCCTCTTAAAGGATTCATATGAAATTTCACCCCCTGATACCATTTGTAACCAATCTAAAGTTTTCTGGTCCAAACATGTTTTGACAACTATCATTTTCAATGCTTCCGGTATCTTTTTAATTTGAAAATATTCTGACAAGTCTGCAATAAACTGTACTGGACTGGAGTTTTCATTAAATTTTGGAAGTGGAAAATCACTTAAGATATGATTATAGTTTTGCAAATCCCCTACTCACATATTTAAATTCTCTAGTGTTACTTGTGCACTCTGAGTTTCAGCATGAGCTATAGATGAAGCCACCGCATCACTCACATTATTAGTCATACCTGAGGAACTACCTCTATCATTATTCTGTACTTCAGATACATTAACATCACATATATTGACCCTTAAATTCAATTCTAACCTATTTACAGTACCTTGCAGACTCTCTATTGTTTGTTCCATTTTTTATTATTCTCATTTTGAACAGCTTGGTGCTTGTTAATTTCAGAAGTTAGTTTTTGATTCAAATCTATAGACAAAACTTTAACTTCTTCAGACAATTTATTTCTTTGTGTTTCTGACTCCATCTGTATTTCAGATATCTCCCCTCTGAAATTAACTTGCACCTGAATTAAATCTGCATTCATCTCTCTTAGCTCACTTGAAATGCTACTCATTCGACTTCCTAACTACACTAAAATGTTCAAACTTGGTATCAACCTCACTCTTTTGGTTAGATATTTCCCTGCTCATGTCTGACATTTTCTTTGAAACTTCCCCTATCTCATTTGCTATTATTTCCTGATTTTCATTTCTCATTCTTATCATACTACCATCTAGCTCCATAAATTTCTTTTCAAGTTCTTCCCTGTTTTGTTCTAAGCTCTTACCAATATCTTCCCTTAATTCCCTATTATTCTTTTCCGTATCCTGAGTTAGTTTTTGTTCTAATTTCTTATTATTGTGAGTTAGTTTTTCTAATTTCTCATTAGTCTTACCAATATCTTCCCTCAATTGCCTATTACTTTCTAATTGGTCTGTAATACTCTTATTTAATGTTTCACCAAAATTTCTCATCATTTCCATCATCATACCAGCATCAAAATTAACATTTCCTGCTATTCTATTCTGACTTTTTTCACTAACATTTCCTCCCTCAAATCCTACATTGTTTGAGCTATTTTCTGTAACCTGTATTGAATTACAGCTAACTGTTACATTATCTCCCTCCATAATTGTTTCTTCAGTATTATAAGTAGACATTGTTTTCTTAATCCTACCATTCCTTAAGAACATTTAACTTCTCACAATTTTTTAGGATAAAAAAATTTACAATATTCTAACCTTTGTGATGCTGTCTGTTGATGTTGCTTTGATGTCCGGCTTCCTGCCCCTCTCTCCTAGATATATATGTCGCCTCTGCGTCCTACTACGATGAATCTGCGTCGTCTCGCTGTTTTGGTGTTGTGGTTGAATTCCCCTGTTGCCTTCTATTCTCTTAATTACGATGTCCACTCATCCGCGTCGTAGGTCGTTCTTGTAGTTGTTTCTAGAATCTGCGTCTTGTAGTTCATTTCACTGCTCCATTCGCTCCACGTCCTGGTTCCTTCGCCCCTTCCGGGTTATTTTCGCTCCTTCCTGGCTAATTCGCCCCACGTTCTGGGTGCCAATTTGAAGTGGATTATTTATAGGTTATTAGTTGGTAGTTGGAAGATGCTTCATGTTTATCTGCACCACATATGGAAGCCAATTTGTCGCGGTCACTTCGTGTTATCTTATTGCTGGGCGCCTGTTATTGTTTTATTATTTTGCATTTTGGGTTCATTGTGCTCCGGCTAGCTATTATTATTATTATTATTATTATTATTATTATTATTCAGTCGAGCAAATCTCTTAAACAGGGTGTGTAAACGGAAAGGATTTTGTTACTCAAAGATAACACTGATAAAAGAATTTGTTTTTACACTTTTATTACCGTCACAATTAAGTTCACATATTGATTCGTGATACACGCCAAACTGAAACTGTTATATTTTCTAATATCACTATAATCACTTATTTACCGCACTTTATTAATTCGCGTTTCACATTTATAACAAACTTTAAGACGCGAGAGATTCTGTAGAATTGCGACGTGTACTTTATGTATGCTTCCGTTGAACTACGCGACGTGTAACCCGCGAACGATTCTGATGAACGTATTACACACGAATGCTTCTGTTGGACTGTGCGACGTGTAATGCACAAATGTTTCTGTTGGAATGCGCGACGTGTAATGAACAAATGTTTCTGTTGGACTGACGAAATCTGCCTCTGACTTTAGCTTTTTATACTCCCACACCCCGATATGCCTAAAGATTATAACCGAGCTGCTATTGGTTAATAAAACGCGCCAACATTAGCGTCTATTTTTATATCCAATCTAAAATTACGAAAACATATGCTCTAGGGAAAATATTCCCGCTATTTCTAAGAAAAGCGCGCCAATCTGACGTCATTTGCTTGTCTTTTCTAATTAATATTCAACTCACCCCCTCGCACATTGTTATCCGCTCCTATTGTCAGTTTCAGTGAGGCCGTGTAAACTTATTTCCTAACAATGCTTATAATTAACAAACGTCTCAAATCAATGTCATACAATAATGCTTATTTACACTACAATCACTCTGGCATTTACATTATTGTGATACAAATTACTGCCACAATGTACATTTTTTTGTCGAGTGAACCATTTCCGAGATATTCCTTGTTATTTGTTTGAATTTTCCAACACATACTTTTTCTCAAGTGGGAATTCATTATTCTCTTTCTTTTCGTCCTGGACATGCAAAGAGAATGGAATGGTTCACATAGCAACCAGCACTTGAAAGATTTGACCATGGCTTATAGCATACTGTATTCCCATTTTTCTCTTGCACCTGCAGAAACAATTAGCAATAAAATAATTTCTGCAAATATTATTGTCGATTAACATGAAGTAGACGGAGAATAAGCGTTTGTAAAAATAGTTTGTACAAGAGTAGAGAAAGTCATGTGAGTGTAACAAGCCAGATTTGTATTTTTAATTACATTGAAATTGTGATCTAGCGCTGCTATCGTGGATCTAATTTGAAGGCCATTATATGAAAAATACACTCTTTTCGGAACATATCTGAGAGGAAGTCTATGATAACTTTGTAAACTCTAGTATGTGTATAATGTCGAATATGAGCCAAATCTTTTAAGAAGGTGCTAACCAACAAAATTTTTTTCAGAGCATGATAGCGTTGGATTCGCATTTGATGCATAATTTATTTGTTTGGTCTTCTTCCAATAATCCATTTTGTTAACAAGATTTCCATTCACCGTTTTCTAGTCACCTATATATGATGAGGAATTGATGTGAAATTTTCAATTAATATAGTACCGTTCTCATAACAGTTTTGTGCAGTTCGCCACAAACATTTTTATTTATTCTGGCCATCAGCTCTGGGTGCTTTTTTCCTACCAAGACTTTTAGACAAATGCCATATGTCAAATTCATTTTCAACTCCTGGATGCTGAGTTTTAGCAGGTATCGGAGAAAGAAAGCTTCACCTTTATACTTCCACTCTGCAAAGCTTCAACTTCTGTTTTGAAGTCTTTCACTATGTTGTCACAAGCAGCCTTTTCCAAATCACCTTTCACTATTTCTATCAATTATATTAGTCGAACTTGATATCTGGAAATTGTCTTTATTTTTCCTTTTAGTAGGAATAGTTCCAGGTTTTAATAAAGGCCCTCTGAAATTTTCATCCGGCATAAGCTGAGGTTTAGTGCCTGTTCATAATCTGTGTTCTTAAATGCAAGAAACGAGCACCGGGACCAGGTAACAAATATTTTCTTTTGCAAAATTCTACCCATACTCTATATAGTTTGGGAGATTTGTCTCTGTTTGTAAACGTGTGAAGATGAGTTGCGTTGTGTGTTTACCTTCTCTCATTACAGCCATATGCACAACATTGAGGCATTTTATTTTTCACAATATTACGTTGTTTGTATAACACTAAACTGACTCAGTAACACCAAAACACTACCACAAGTACATTACTCTTGAACTTAAATACCAATAAGAATAATTTTTGAAAACGTATTGCTGCAGGTGCAGTAATGTGATCTCCCAACTGCTTCCAGCGCACGGCTGGCTCTGATGACTATAAGGTGGTTATTATTTCGCTTGCCCAGCGATAATGGCGTGGCGGAGTAAGAAAACCACTGCATTTTACAGGTTATATCCTTAATTTAAAAAGAAACATGACTTTTATGTTTCGTTCCCCCTTAACCTACCATTTTTTCGTTCTTAATATGAAATCATAGACTCTCTGAACTTCTGCATCCCTAGTCCTCTATTCTAACGGCATTGACATTTCTCATTATTATAGGCTCCAAATTTGCATAACTTTCTCCAAAGCCTTCTATATTTTCGCTCAGGAAATGAAGGGAATCTATGTTATACAATTCCGACTACTCCGAGGAAATATAAGTTATCCGTTTGAATAGACTGATATCCTCTCACATACTGGTCTGCGGTTATTTCCTTATATCTAGACCAACCTCCTTTTATTAATGGAATTAATTGTTCTTTCACACAGCCGTGTGTTGGAAAGGAGAGCAACTGGACGGAGACCGGGAGATCCTCGGTTCAGTTCCCGGCTATGTCATTGCATTTTTCAGTCGTCTGATTCTACCTCTCCTTTTATTAGCTTATTCATCGACTTTCGGACAAAGAACTTCAATGAAGCTGGTACTCTCCCTTTCATTGCTAATGATTACCCTTCTCTACTATAAAATTAAATTACTCACCACAGTATCCTCTTCCTTTGTTCATGTTTAAGCCGCCGCTGATTAGTAAAACTTTGTTATAAGTCATTTGAACTTTCCGGAGACTTGCTCAAACCTTCATAATCCCAGAAAGCCTAATCTCCTTACTTTTGCTGTTTCTTGTTGAGATCTTACTCTACTTCTGACTTGCTACAGTACTCTCTCTCTCTCTGCTTTTTGACTAATTTTTAATTTCATCTACCTCTAATTCCTTTTTACTTTTATCAATCACAATAATTAGGCTGCCTCGTTCTGACGACACAATGCTTCTGTCACCTTCATTACAGTTCTCACTTCTTGGGTGCCATGCTTCCATCCTCTTTTTTGCCAATTATTTGTGGATTGCATAGCTTCTCTGTGAGCTGAATCATCTTCCTTGGTGACTCAGGGTGATTTACAGTACTCTAGATTCAGACAATAGCAAGTTGGAATAGCCATTAATCTCTTAGATTAAACGTTTGAATGATATAATTACATTTTATCATAACGCTATAAATTGCTAAATACACATCCACACCTGCTTTTATTTGCTTTGTTGGCCACAGGCCAACATGTGATGCTCTATTCTTTATATTCAGCTATTTCACTCATCTTGTTTCCGCTTAAGTGTGTATAAGTAGGAATTTAAGTTTATTTACTTCTTTCAAACCTAAAGCAAGTGTTTCGGGTAGAGTTGGAGTTTTTTTAATTCGCTACGAATACACGACGATTCGCTTTGATAATTAAATACAACTAATAAAAGCTAATATCAATCACTTAACGCAGTCTCAGTAACTTTCGAAACCTCGCGGTGAAACAAACGTGACCAACACAATCTCTCATTCTTCTGCAAGATGAAACGCAGAGTTGCCAAACGTATTCCTATTGCAAAGAATATTAAACAAATCCTCTGTATATGGGTGCAAAATAACCTTTCCAATGAATTTGTCGAAATCTCTCTGATTTAAGAAATTGTATTTATACCTGTTCCACACAATATACTAATTGGCATAACGCTTTAAAGCAATTTTCTTTCACTATTTGCAATCCCCCGTATACTTACCCTATGTTCCTGATACCATGTACACTTGGATGTAAAAGAAAAGTGCCGATATATCGTGCGGTCTTAAGTTGGAAAGGGATTTCTCCCCAGTCATGGCTTCACCCCACTCCTTACCTAGTTCCAGCAAACCAAGTTGATTGGTGCTTTTGCATAGCTTTTTTCGCAATGGCGGATGTGCACCAGAGGCTAGGATCCACGGCAGTTTTAGATTCGCTGAGAAAGCATAAACAATTCAGTTTTGTTAATTGTTCTTCCGTAGGCTGGAAAGATAAAATAAGACTGAAAAGGTATGTAAGTTGACATTAGGGTTGTCAGGTGGCGCACGTACGTCTTACATTAGTGGTGGCGCGACCCCAGGAATAAAACGATTGTTGTAAATGGGCCGAATTAATACTTTTGTCTAATTATTGCTTACATATACTGAGTGATACATGGTGTATTAAAATAACTGTTGGATGTAGAAATCTACTTTAAAAAATAAAACAAAAACCTTGATTTGACAGTTACCTTGTTAAATCCCAGCAACTTGGCCTGATGGGCAGCAAAAAAATAAATAAATAAATAAATTAAATGTTCACTTCACTCATTATCATAGTGTATCACAGTTAATGTGTTGTTTTTCATCTCAACAGTAAGAACATATGTTGATACTCATATAATTCACACACAGCTTCTACACACGACTACACTGTGGTCTTTGCACACCTGCTGCTTGCATTTTACACACGCAAGTTTTGTCTTTCTGTCTGCAGTTCTCGGACACACATTACACCTCATTCTTTTCTTCACTGGCAATTCCTCTTCTTGATTTTCTGGTTGTGTTGCATTTATAAAATGCGGTATTTTCTCAAGCAATAATTTTGGCATTGTTTTGATGTTGTATATGTTCATGCACCAGGCTGAGTGCAAGTTTTCTCAAATACTGCCGTCTCGTTTCACGCAGTCCAGTATTAGCCTGGGCAACAATTTGGGAATTTATTCCGCTGATGTTCAGCATGAAGTAAAATATTGTTAGAGACCAGCGATTGCTTTTCCTAGATGCAGAATATGAACCACACATCTGATCCACCGTATCTACTCCTCCTTTGGTTTCATTATAAAATGTAATGGGTTCAGGTTTCTTTGCCTCGCCAGAATTGTTGTCAATTGCATTGTTGTGATGCATTGTTGACAAAGCAAGAACCACTTTACCTTTTTTGGGAATATACGACACCAACGTTCCTTCTCTGAAAGCAAATGTGCTTGTACACTCTTCCTTATTTTTTGTACTAAGGAATTCTGGTGGAATTTCTTTCTTATTCTTCCTGAGTGTACCAACAACTGTAAGCCTGTGAGCTCTCAGCAACTCTTCAGCCAACGGGATGCTAGTAAACCAATTATCCATTATGATGTTACGCGCAGTCTTGGTAATGGGTTCAATCATTCTTTTGACAACATCACCAGAAGAATTGCTGACATGGTACAGACCCTCTGGTTGTTTTCCGGCATATATTTCCATCTTTAGTGTATAATACATGCGGGCATCAACCAAACAAAATACCTTAATGCCATATTTTGCAGGTTTATTACGCATAAACTGGCGAAAAGAACATCTTCCTCGGAATCCTATTAAACTTTCATCGATTGTGCAGTATTCACCAATTGAGTAAGTACTCATACAGTTGCACACAAACGTTTCAAACAATTCTCTAATTGGTGTCAATTTATCAAGTTTTTTCCTCTCTTCCCTATCACGTTTGTTATCGAATCTGAGACATCTAAGCAGGAACTTGAATCTTTGTTGCTACATAACACAAGGAAATAATTCAACTCCAGTTCCATCTGTAGCCCATAGATCTTCCGTGTTCAGGTGGGATGACTTTAGAATTCCAGCAAGGAAGAGTAAGCCAAACAAAACCTTCATTTCCACTATGTTTGTAGAATTTGCATTCCTCTCTCTGCTTAGTTTTCCTTTATCCTCTGAATTTCCCCATTGGTGAATGTGACGATACTTTGGAGCATATCGTCGGTAAAACATATTCCAAGCCTTTATAGGAGATTTTGCATTTTTAGCTGCAGATTTTACACCTGGTAAGTGAGTCACTATGTTGTGGGAGCGAGTACGTGAATTTTGTGGAGGCTGAACCATTTTCCATGCTGTAACTCGATCCTTTTCATAAGTATTGCATATTATTTGTGATAGTGGAATGTCGTCATCACTCATATGTTCTTCCTCTTCTGCACTTTGCTCACTTTCACTATTTGAACTCAGTATTTCAAGTTCATATTCGGTTTCGCTGCCTTCACCACCCAATGCTTCTTCTTCCACTTCCGTTATTAGGGCTAATAACCTTGCCTGATGTTCCTCGTAACTCATACTGAGATATAAAAACAGCACTACGTTAAAGACTAAAAAATACGTATATTATAACCACAACTTTTCGAAGGTTCTGCTGAAAACACACTAACTACAGAAACAATATGCAGACGAAACGCATAACAGGCAACGGGGGAGGTGACGTAGGGTATTTCCTGCCCTCCTTTCAGCCGAAGAACACAAATAGCCTATATTCTGTATTCCAATGCTGATGACCTCTAACAAAAGCCAAGGAATGCAGCGAAAGGTAAGGGAAAGACAGGGTTCAGGTATCCGAAATAATTATATATAATTTGCAAATAAAACTGACTGGGGTCAGAAAATACCCCGCGCCACCTCTCTAGGGTAAGAGAAGTTAAGGATGCCCTGTGTTTTACCGTGAAAATTGGAGTGACGTGGACAATTTCATGACGTATTATCACGTTGGCATCGTTGCTCAGATGGATGAGAAGCTGAAAATGGATGGTTAAAATCCCGTATATGGCATTGCATTCTTTATTCTAATTCTACCTTTCCGCAGTTAACTCGAAATTAGTATCTTCTTCAATAAATATTATTATCAGAGTTTTGCACGAAATGCAATATAAGGAAGTTTGCCAACCCTTTTCAAGTAATGCGAAAATGCTGTTTTGCGGCCTTTTTTGCAACGCTTTGTGGTTCATTTCGTATAACCCAGTTCCTTAGCATGCTTGTTTGTGATATTTTATCATTCAAAATCAACGTGTCTGTTGCTTTGCAAACAATTATTATTAGTAATAATAATGGTAATAATAATAACTCCATAATGCCCTAACCTAATAAATGAGTTATTCCTAGTAAAATACCTTTTATCTCTCCTGAAAACTTTATTTATTAAACTGTTTTCTTCACATGTCCTTTAATTTTCCTTTGTGTCCCGTTGTTATATGTTGTTTCAAGCTTCTGGTGCCATGCGGACTCATTCTGCATTTATAATTAAATACAGCACCTGATTTGCGTGTCCAATAACCACATTCGTGGTATTTATTCCATCACTTTGACTCTGTTCTTGGAGATTCTCCATATCTCGCTGTTCTCGTTGCATTTTGCTCATTAAGGGCAATAATTTTCGGTTTGTTGTCTGTATCCTTTTTTCATTTCAAATCACATATGATAAAGAGGAGTATTGCATCCAATCACTTTACTTTATTATTTATTTATAATTAACGTATAGCCCTATGATTTGCATGCACTTAATTTTAAATTGTAATTTTATGACTTATTTTATGGCTTGTAAGCTCTACAGATAAAAATAAACATCTATCTATCACATAATGTTTGTCTTACTCCCTCCTCCCGTTTCCTTCGATCCAACTGGAATCGATAACTTTTTATTGGTTAGGGTTTTAGTGCCAGACTTTTGACATCAAGCCAATAAGAGCTTAGCACATATAGGGTAGGTGTGGAACACAATTTATTAGGGGATTCTCCAAGATTAAATAAATAAAGGAAACCAAAAGCATCGGCACGTTGTTTTGCACCCAGCTGTACCATGTGTGATCAGTAGCCAATACATCTTCAGTTTTCCAGTCATATGATTATAAAGAATGCTTGCATCCACTAACTGACGAGTCGTCAGTAAAGGTCTCCCTGGATAAGGAAAATATGCGCTAATGAAACGTAAGGACTTTAAAGGTGCCAATGTTTAAGATAACATTAACCGATATTTGAGGGAGGTCGGTTAAACCCACCATTAATATTTGGAAGAGTAACACGTCTTCTTACTAAGACATTTATTGACAAAGTAAAAATTATGTTAACAGATACTTAGCCGTACCTCGCCTACTGTTTTTCAGTATTAGGTAAAAGGTTAACAAGTTATTATCGTCACTATCTGGGAATCAACATATGCTTAAAATATCCGACTGATATACCAGAGGCTCTTATATTGATTACCAGGCATTATATTACGTTATTAATTTATTTATTGTTTTTGTGACTTGATATTCTTTCACCGAGTAGGTCATATCGGATGGTGTAGGAATGGAATACGCGAAATGATGTCAAAATGATCCTTAAGTGCTTAGATTATGATTACCCAACATTTGACTTCTGTAGATAAGAGGAAAAACTTATTCTGATAACAAAACCTAACCATCATTTTAAGTTGGGACCTCCTGATTGTGAATCATACATACTAACCCTGCATCACTGGTTTTGTAAAATGATACTTAACCTTATGAGAATCACCATAAAACGCTGTAACATTCTCTCACAAGAAGACATATTGTCAACTGATTAATGGCTTGGTAAGTGATTTACACTGATCGAAAGATAAAAGCCAACACTTCTGCTGTGCTGAGCCTAGAATCACAGAGGGTCTTATAGAACGTCCAGTGTTTCTAGAGTTATCCGTGGCAACATGAGTTCAATAAATGTTATTGTCCTCCACTGTTTTCAAAGTTTTGTTAATGTTTTAAAAACGTCATTTATTTTTAGTCTTAATGTCTCTTTTAGCAACTCAGGTATAACAATGGTAGAAATTGATGCTTAAAAAGGCCAAGGCCCAATGAGTTTGGAGCTCTGACATTTGCTGTATCCAAGCAGCTCATCCCGTCCAAGATTCGAAATCGGTCTCTCCAGACAACAAGGCGACATACTAACCCTACACCACAGGGGAAGTCTTTTGGATATTTGCGTCCACTAAAAGTAATGATAAAACACGAATGGCGCGAATTGGCAGAATTGTTTAATGGTGAACTCTTTAAGCTTAGCTTGCAAAATATTGCAGCTATAATTTTCATTTAACAATGTACTTAAAATACTAATGCCAATGGTTGCATTTGTCACGCCATGAAGTAAAAATAGCTAAATCACCCTATCTCTTAAAATAGCAAAGTATTTCTGCTTCCACAATCTTGTTACGCATGCACCCAAAAAGCAGTAACTTTTCAGTTTTTTATATTTTAAAAACTCATTTAGTGTTCGCTGGATTTCTGCGCTTTTTGTAATTCGTTGTCATAGTTATCTTCGTTTTGTTTGGTTATGTTTAGCTTGTTAACTTTGCAGCACATATTGATGCTATATAATTGTACTTATTCTAAGTAAGTTCTGGCCATATCCTCCGCATTTGAGTTGGTACGCTGCTAAGGTATTTTGACAGTGATCATCCGGAAATCTAATGTTATGGATAAATTTCTTATTACTAATCCGTTTCACTCAGTCAAATACACACATATTCACACAACAGACTACGGGAATATCTAGATATCTTTTTAAAGGAACGTTTCTCGAATCAGCAGGAAATGGAATATAGGAAACTTCAAATACAATCAATTATTCTAACTCGGAGGACGACAAGGATATACTGCGCTTCATGGGATTTCAAAGGATATGAAATAAAGAAGAGAATTCAAGAAGTATTGTAGATTCAATTGAATGGTTTTACGCGCAAAATGTACATAAAGAGGAGAAAGTTAACCAATACGTATCCTAGAAATGAGACTGATATTCATGGTAGTGCTCAGCGGAGTAAACTTGTTAACGGCAGAGTGAGCTTCACGACTGCCAAAATGAAGCGTTTGTCCCCAGAGCTATAAATGGGACAGCGTTACATCTCCGCATATATTTGGGATAAAAATGAATATAGAAATAAAATTCACATTTTTAGAACCCTGATACCTAGAATGGATGCCAGGGTGTAGTGTCCACTGATTCTATTTTTAAACTTTATTCTCAAACATCGATAAGCTTTTTTACATTTTGGTTTTGCAGATATGGTACACATCCTATTATCTATCTAGCCAACTTACTACTACTGGAAAACAGTAGCTTACGAACACTTGCACGAATCAAAGTCTAACTGAAACATAATACAACAATTTCTGTCAATTTATCAACAAATTCTAACAACATTCTCTGAAACTTCTAAAAGATTTAAAACAATTTTTAAGTTTTAACAAAAACTGCTAAATTAGCAACAAACTTCTAACCATTCAACTAATATATTTGGGACTCATTCCTAAGTATTTATTTAGCAATGACTTACCACTGTAAAATATGTTTGGAGAGAATGCCAGTCCAGATAAATGTTAGAGACGCCAACCACACTGTGATGAGGAACAACACTTATTATGTGCAGTTTATAAGACGTGGATAGTTAACGGTGTGCATAAACAGTCTTAGAGTTTACTTATACCGGGAGTGTAATGGGTTCGCTTACAACTCTTCAGAGATGAGATATACCTTTTGCATATTAAAAGCTTTGATAAATGTATAATTTTCCTCTACATGATCTTAGAAGGCAAATTTCTCGAGTTACGTGGTGTTACAAACGTACGTTTACCTCTAGGAGAAGGCAAGAAGCAAAACCACATGTCCGTATCAGCTTATGTGGCACAAGCTTCTCAGATTTGTCATTTAAAATCTATTTTTGTTAAGCGTTGTTATGAATTGGTTTTCGGATTCCCGCATATTGACTGTACGATGCGAACATGAATAGTTTAAAGCTATTCAAACTGATTGAATTTAACTAATGCATGCTTGACTTCTACGCTCTGCTTTCTGCTATCTTCAATATCCAGGCTTGTTGAGGCTGCAAAGAATAGCCGAAATATCCACAAGTGGAGGAATTAAGAAATATTTTCCCCTAATCCCTGCTAGAGTAGTGATAGTAATACTTTAGGGAAGAGTACGAGCGGTAGTTCGCTAAGTAGGTTTGTAGTCGAACTGCGGTACAGGTAACAACCTAGTCGTGAGCTTTATTTGTCGTGATGCTGGAAAATATTATTATGTACTCCAGCTACTATTACGCATGCGCAGAAAACTACATTTAGATCCCTGAACGAACAATTAAATAAAAGTTACACTAGCATCACCTAATCGTAATCAAGCTTTCACAGTAGTCCAGCTAGCTTTAGCAAAGGAACTAAAGTAGGTAAAGGTGGGCCTTAAGGCCACAAAGGGATGCCGACAACTAATAAGATGTAATGTGATATCCTTTGTTCCACGCCGCCGACCACACCCTCCTCCTTTGTGGCCTAAACCGAACGCCGCCGACCACGCCCCCTCTCCATTGTGGCATGGTTTGAATGCCGCCCGCCGGAGAATTGGATCAATGGGCTATTGCCCTCGTACGAGGACAATGAGGTATTGTTCCCGTACGCTGGCCACGCCCATCTTTGTAGCCTTCCTGAATGCCCCTCGGCAGAGGTGTAGAACAATGGGCTATTGTCCTTTGTGGCCCGGTCTGAATGCCGCCCGGCAGAGTAGAACAATGGGCTATTGTGCTCGTACGAGGATAATGGCTAATTGTTCTCGTCGCTAATGGAGGTACTTTGTGCGGTACTGATACCGGCAGACGGAACCGTCGAACAATGGGTAATTGTTCTCGTCGCGTGCCGTCACCACCGCTCCCGCAAATCGATGGAGGAGATAAGTTCTAAAATATCTGTGTTAATCAATCAAGTAAAGTTCGTCCATGCATAAAATCATGTAACGTTATTGAAAAAAATTAAGGATTTATACTGCTAACGTGCCGGCATCGTGCCTCTAAAAGTTGGACGCTGGTCGTCGATGGAAGTAGCCCGCCGCGTGTATTTTGATTAATTAATGTAATTAAACGCTGGTCATTGATCGATGAATACAATTATTCCAGTTCAGTATTTCTTTATTGTTACAGTATGAAGATTACGCGCTCACCCGCAAATCGTTTTTCTAAAACTGAACTAGGCGATTATTACGCCCGTATAATTCTTACGACTAATAAAACTTGTTTAATTCTGCTTTGAGGGAAAATTTTTTGGGGCTTATAAGAATACATCACTCAGATGAATTTAAAAAAATCCATGACCGAAAGGACGGAGTTAGCGCAAATAGCTAACAGGAGACGTTAACGAGTGATTATTTCCCGGAAAACCGAGCACACGGTTCCTATCTAGACAGCGTTCTCGCGCTAATGATGTGTTTTCCTGACTGCCTCTCTCTTTCACCTAACATCACCCTCCATGCGCTTTGGCGGGTTCACTCATCCGACCTGGGAGGAACAAAGCGGGAGCCCGCCATCTTGGCTTTTCAACACACGAAACGGCGATAATAGGCCTTCATTACTCCAATGAAATAACTAGCATAAATCATTTGAAAGGGTGATAAGGAACTTCGCGCTTCAAGATTTTTTCTAAGGTTTGTTTACACGTAGGGTTGGCTCTGAAAAATAAATAAATATGGATTAACATTATAGTTAAATAATACATGCAACGCGTTATTTATAAATAAATAAATCATGAAATATGAAGAGTATCCTAAACAAAACATTCCCTTTATTGCTCTTTTAATTAACACCGATTAAAGAGTGATCAAAAATAAAAACTCTATTTTTTATTCCCGTACCAAAAATGAAAAGACGACTGTAACAGACCCGTGATTGTTTAGATATGTAATGTGTAAAGCGGTATTGAATACCAGCGGGAAACCGAACCGTAAACTCGAGCTAAAAATACATGGCTCTTCCAAACTTGCATTTCTCTCTTAGAAAACATATAAGTATTGCGAAAAGGTGTAAATATCATAGTGAGAGTGCTTCAAAACATTTCCCATCGAAAAATGTGTTGACTACTCTAGTAGAGAGATCAAACCATTACGAAGACTTCAAATATAAATTTTATATTCGTTTTAAAATCTTTTTTCTAAAGACGCATACCAGTGGTCTGCGAGAAATTCGACAATGAGTTATCCAGTTGTACACCTTTGCAAAATATGTTGTATATCCCTGAAGAGGGTAAACCAGGGTCGGCTCGGTATTTCCAGTTTCGGCATCATATGCACTTCTTCACAGCTTAATGGAGAGGTATTCTTGAGTAGAGATAGCATCTACAAGTGAATGCTCCAAATATAACCCTTTGAGTGGGTTTTTAGGAATACATGCATTCAAAAGAATAGCCCAGATTTATACATGCGAGTAGATTTTCCATACAGACACTGGGAATTCCTAAGTCCAAAAATTATAAGACCCCCACATCGCACCAGGAAAATTATATCAAGAGAAACAATACTTTTTTATTACTATCAGTAAAATTATTTAAATAATACACGTAATATGTTATTTATAAATAAACAATGAAATATGGAGATCACCCTAAACAGGCAGGACAACAAAACATTCCCATTATTGTTCTTTTAATTAACGGTACTTAAAGAGCGATCATATATAAAACTGAATAGAAAATATATAAAGACACTCAAAGTAAAATACGGTAGGTCTTCACGCATGCAGTTTTCGATAAGTAAAATAACATGGACACGGACTTTAAAACAGTCATTGTTGATAAAGTATCCCACCCACTCACGCAAGCACGCACATAGGCACGGCCTTAAAACAGCCATTTCCGATAAAGTACCACACCCACTCACGCAAGCACGCTCATAGGCAGGGACTTTAAAACAGTCGTTGTCAATAAAGTGCCCCACCCACTCACGCAAGCACACTCATAGGCAGGGACTTTAAAACAGTCGTTGTTGATAAAGTACCACACCGACTCACACAAGCACGCTCTCCGTCTCTCTCTCCTTTGCGCTAGCACAATGCTGCAGTATAATAATTACCAATTCAATGATACTTTATGCCGGAAACGCCAACGATTTATATAGTGGTTTACACATCCCTTGCAAAAAAAGTTTTCATTACACCCTTTGAAGAGGGTAAACCAGGTCTGGTAAATTCTGCTTTAAAAGACAATGCATATCTTTACGACTTAACGGATAGGGTCCTAACAGCATATTTGAGAAGAGATAGCATACCTAGGAATGCTTCAAATTTAACACTTGAGCGGGTTATTAGCAATACATGCATTCAAACAATAGCCTGCGCGTTATATGGGCAGCAGGATTGCCCCTATAGACACTGGAAATTCCTAAGGTCTATAAATTACAGAAACCCTACGTTGCTCTAGGAAAAACTATATCAAGAGAAGCAATACATTCTTTTTCATTGTTTTTACGCTAAAATTATAGTTAAATGATACATGCAGTACGTTATTTATAAATAAATAGTAAAATCTTTATAAGCTCAGGCGTTATATATATCCTAGAAGGTATGGATATAGATACTGTACAACATACTTAAACATTCGTAACTATCGCAAGTATTTCCAAGTACGGCAGTGCGGCAATCAAGTCTATTAACATTATTATTGTTAAGAAACCTTATTTGTTTACGCCATTTAAACAGCCTGGTGTTTCAACCTACAAGTCTAAAAATTATATGATCACGCATCGCTCCAAGGTGATAATAATAAATAAATAGCGAGATTCTCTGCGAGGTAGCGTGTCTACTTCACATTCGAGAGGTCCTGAGTTCGAATCTCGGTTAGGTGAGTTACCGGATAAGGGCAAGGCTTCCCATTAACCGCCTTTATTTAGCGCAGGTGTAATATATCCTCTATGTGGTATGGTGTATAACACTGTACTTAAACATCCATAAATGAAAGGTGATTTGCATGTATCCCATCAGGCACTTTCTTTAGTTGCTACGGATATATGTAAGGATTTTAGTAATACTTTATAAGAAATTAACTATCGCAATTACTTCTAAGTATTATTTCCTTGTTCAGTGCAGCGATGAAGCTTATTGTTATTATTATTATTATTATTATCGTCAAGAAACCTTATTTGTTTATTCCATTTAAACAGACTGATGTTTCCGTCGCCAATGTCAAAAAATTCTAAGATCCTACATTGCTCCAGGAAAAGGGTGCAACCCTGAGCCTGATGCGTAGATGATTTTATATCAGAACAGGCTTCATTGTTTGGCTGTAGAAAGAATATCCATAACTAGTGCCGTCTGTAATCAAGACGCAACTAAGGTCATTTGCGTGTAACACTAATCGACCGGAATGGATCAGACGGTAACGTCTATGGACCGCATTCGGAGAGTATGAGTCTAATTCCCAGCAGCCGGCACTCCTGATCCCTGGGTTTTTCAGGGTTTTCCCGGTTGCAAGGCGAATGCTGCGAAGATTCATTACACCCCCGAATCTTTCTACCCTTCCGTTTCACCTACATTCTGATTTTATTCCTCCTTTCACCTCCTCGGTTCTGATCGGTAATATTTAATACTGAACACCAGAACTCAAGAGATACAAATGCTTTATGAATACACAAACGTGGTTGTATATTGCATGTGGCTAAAAGGATAGGAATGCATGATGTTTAAAACATGTATTTTCACACACTTAAAGTAAAATACAGGGAAGACCCTCAAAACATGCATTTCTCCTAGAAGCTAAGATGTATAGGTCCTGCATATAGAGTGCTATACCTCCGTAGAAGAAAGGGAAAGCCATTCCAGTGTATCACATCAGATATTTTTCTTTATATGTGTTTGAGGCAAACTCGTTTTTAGGTTTGGTTTATTGATGAGTGACAGCCTTATTTAACTTGGGTAAAAGGTGTTTAAACCATGCTTTGATAAAAACTACTTCGCGGTAAAGTGTGAGGCCTGCATTCGAGAGGTCGCCGGTTCGATTCCCGGTGCCCACTCTGCTGACTTTAGAACCTGCATGAAGGTCTACAAATTCATAGATACAGGCGCTCACTCCCACCAATCACCCGAACGTGCACGAAGACCTACCAACATCACCGAACAATAGAAGCTTCTCAGCGTGGTAGCGTGTCTACTTCACATTCGAAAGGTCTCGAGTTCAAATCTCGGTTAATTGAGTTACCGGATAAGGCAAACCCACCTACTAAGCGTCTGTATAAGCGTAGGTCTAATATATTCTCTATGTGTTATGGTGTATACATCCTGTATAACACTGTACTTAAACATCCGTAAATGAAAGCTTATTCGCACGTATCACATCAGGCATTTTCTTTAGTCGTTATGAATATATATGGAGAGACTTTTTAGTAATACTTTATAGAAATTAACTAGCGCAAGTATTTCTAAGTATTATTTCCTTTTTCAGTGTAGCATTCAGGTTTACTATTATTATTACCGTTAAAAAGCTTATTTGTTTATTCGATTTAAACAGACTGGAGTTTCAGCCTCCGCGTCTAAAAATTACAGGATACCTACATCGCTTCAGAAAAATTATATCAAGAGAAACAATACTTTCTTTTCATTACTGACACTCAAATTATTGTTAAATAATACATGCAGTAGGTTATTTATACAATCCTACGTATGGCGTTGGAGTTCAAGGTGATGGCATCAGCGTCACCACTCACAATCATATCATGATAGAATAACACTTTGATCGCAGACGGGTGCTACGAATATAATACTGCAGTGAATATTTCGGTAATATAATAATTATGTAGAAAAAACAAGAAGAGTACCTGATCGATGTGTTCTCATAAGACAGAGTGAAAATTGTCTCTTTTATATTATTTTTCCCATATAAAAATGGAGGCGAGAGGCGTGACATTATAAAATACAACGATTCTGATTGCCTGTTCCACCCCGCTCGAGTAGAAGGAGTCGTGGAAGGAAGCTAGCCTCACGCAGGGGGGCATTTCATAAAACGTGTCTAAACCAGTTATGGAGAATTTCGGCGTCATACGATGTATCTGTGGGGAAACTCCTACTGTATATAACGTTAAACTATAATTTTTTGAATATGGGTATTGCGAAAATTCATTGTTTATTATTATGTTACAGAAATATTCACTCCAGTATTATATTTATGCACCCGTCTGTGATCAAAGTGTTATTCCATCATGATATGATTGTGAGTGGTGACGCTGATGCCATGCCCTGGAACTCCAACCTCATACATAGGATTGTATAAATAAAGTATTGCGTGTATTATTTAACAAATATTTTAGTGTCAGTAATGAAAAGAAGGTATTGTTTCTCTTGATATGATCTTCCTGGAGCGATGTAGATATCCTGTAATTTTTGACACGGTGACTGAAACACTGGAATAAACAAATAAGCTTTCTTGAAGATAGTAATAATAAAAAGAATAATAATAAAGATACTAAACTTGAATACTACACCGAAGAAGGAAACAATGCTTATAAATACATGTGCTACATAATTTCTTATAACGTTTTGCTTAAAAATCTCTACATATATCCTAACAACTAAAGAAAATGCCTGATGTGATACATGCGAATGAGCTTTCATTTACGGATGTTTAAGTACAGTGCTATACAGGATATATACTCCATACCACATAGGAAATATATTACACCTACGCTTATAAAGACGCTTAATGGGAGGGATTGCTTTATCCGGTAATTCACTTAACCGAGATTTGAACTCGGGAACTTTCGAATGTGAAGTACACACCCTATCATGCAGAGAAGCTTGCTATTATTCGGTGATGTTCATTCGTCTTCGTGCAGGTTCGGGTGATTGGTAGGAGTGAATGCCTGTATCTATATATTCGTAGAACCTTCATGCAGGTTGTAAAGTCAGACACCGGGAATGTAACCGGCGACCCCTCGAATGCAAGCCTCACGCGTTACCGTGTATTAATTTTTATCAAAACACGTTTTAAACACCTTTTACCCAAATTAATAATGCTATCATTTATCAAGCATTTCATTCATATATAAATCAAGTCTAAAAACGGGTGTGCCTCAAGACACATAAAGAAAAGTATTTGACGTGATACACTCGAATGGCTTTCCCTTCGTTCTACGAATGTTTGAGTATAGCGCTGTATATACAGGACCTATATATCTTATTTTATAGGCAAAATGCATGTTTTGAAGGCCTTACTGTATTTTAGCTTGAGTGTGTGAAAATACATGTTCCTGTCTCTCTCAATTCCTGTCTCTTTAGCCACATGCATTATACATCTACGTTTTTTTATTCATAAAGCATTTGTATCGCTTGAGTTCCGGTGTTCAGTATTGAATATTGTGACATGCAGTCGGTAATATTGTAATATTTGTGGTTGGTAACATTGTATGACTGTTAAGTTGGCAATACAGACCGGTAATGACGTAATGGGAGAGGGGTAAAACCGGTTGTATCCTGTGGTAGCGTGTAGGACGCTTTCGTCTTCTAGCGTCACCAGCGAACAGTGCAGACGTGTTAGACATGACGCTTCGTCAAGCAGGAAGGTAAAATGTATCATCTTTAATTTATAGTAAATACTAACTATCTAAATTTATACCATCTGCCTTTTTAATGTAGATAGTTCCTTCCTTCCTGACCCATGATGATTTTATGAATATTTAGGTTGTTTGCAGGTAATTTAAGTAATGTGTTAGGCTGCCCCCGTCGGACCTCGTGTTAGTTTGTGGTTTAGATTGTTGTACCATGCTCTACCCTCCGCAATTATGTGAAAATAAAAGAGATTTCGAAAGTTGGCGTGAGTCGCCAGTTATTTCAACAGTTGGTGTGAGGTGCCGGGCATAATTCGATATTTTGGAGTGCGAAATTTTTTTTCTTAGCCTTGAAATGTAGTTCACGTAATTTGGTCCTCCACGTGTTCGATAGAACTTGTGACTTCCTAGTTTCGGCTTAATGGTAAGGGTTTCTCTTTGAAAACTGCGTTTTTGTGTTTTAAATTCATATAAAAGTATTTCCTTAAAAGTCCCGTGTTTGTATTATTATTTTGAGCTCACTTTGAAATCTTTTTACATTGTCTTCCCGTTGGCGGAGCGTCCTTAATTTTTTGCTTCATTTTTTCCCATACCATAGTTAAATTCTTTTTGTATGAGAAACTTTCTGCACTGTTATTTCTAAATTTCTTGTCTTTTAAAGTATTTTTGTGAATTGTGGGAATTTCAGTGGTATTTTGAACATTACTAGTGTGGTTGCCACGTGTTATCTTGTGTTTATAAAATTGCTATTTTCAGTGCTAACTAGTAATATTTCTTGGAGCTTTCATTGTATTATGCACTTCTTCTAGTTTTCTACGCATCACCATATTTTTGGTGCATTTTTCTTGTAACTTTTATGTAAGCACGTGTGTTGGATTTTGGTGCGTAATCTTTGCTTGGTTTCGTAAATCAGAAGAAATTCTAGAATGTGAAGCAAACTTTTTAGAGTTCACGTGTTTTGTGCATCAAGTTGAGTGTGTGTGTGTATAGAAAGTGAGGTGCATATATATTAAAATTCATATTTGTGCATCGTACTCAGGTATGATCGCCGTGGACGCTTAGTGGTAGTACTACTAATGAGATTGTTTCACTGTTGCCATAATTGGTTTCTTAGCCATGCAATTTTTGAAAGTATTTCAAATGACTAATTTGAGTGAAAGTTTCAGCTACCACCAGTTGTGCCAGTATCTTAAATACCTATATAGGTTCAACGAGCATCTAACATGGACCAGCAGGACTTATTCACCTCCATTGGATGTCGATGGTGCAGCTACATGTGTGTTACCAGAAATTGGAAAGTTGCACTGGAATTTTGTGGCAAAAAGAAAAGAAAAAGAAAAACAAGCTGTGAGTATGTGCACATTGTGTGTACCAAAGTGTGGTATGTATATTTTGAACAACTGAAAACTTTCACAATGAAGACAGGTATGCTAAATTTTTTCTGCTTCAATGACAAATGCTTAATTGGGCTTTGAGTTTCAGGCATGAGGTGTGTATTATGTTTTGCTAAATTGAAGGTTTATCACCATTGTGTGTAATGCAAATTTTGGATTTTGTTTTGGGTAATAGAGATTATTTGGTTTGTTATCTTATGCTGCAGTGTATTTGTCTGATGTGTACTGGGTTTAATTTCGTTTGACTTCCAGGAATGATATGTGAAAGTGTTACTTTGGTAATGATGTGCTTTATTCTGTTGCATTCTTTTGGCTTGATTTTGTGTTTCATTATGATACTATGATCTTTTTTGCAGAAGTTGTTACACACATTTTGTGTATGTGTGTGAGGTTATGTGAACAGTATATAGAAGATTTGCCTCCGTGGGAGTGCCAAAGGGTAACTCCGATAATGGTAGTGAGATGTGATGAGTTAATGTCAGTTTCGATGGGATAGCTACAATGTACCCTTGAAGTTTGAATGTTTGAATTTTCAGGAGGGCTAACACGTGCCTGGAAATTCGTTGTGATGAGTCGAGAGATGTTGTGCATATTGGTTTTGCTGAAATGTGCCCAGTATAGCGTGTGTGATGTGTTCACAAAAGAGATGTAGTGCAATGAGAATAATTTTTTTGAGTTTATGCAACAAGTTTTAGTGCCATCTATTTTCCAGCTTCATCTTGATTCTGTAGATGTGGATGCAACAGTGTAATGCTATATTATTTGTGTCATTCCTGAAATGTTAATGTGATTTTTTCAGCTTATGCCTATGCCAGGTATTTTTGATTTTGCAGCTAGTTGAATGAGACATGTCAGTGAATATATTGCTTTTGTCAGTAATTACTGTGTATGATGATGACGATAACTAGGATGACAATGATATGAATGATGATGATCATAAAAATGAAGCTAACGAGGAGGATATGATAGTAATGAGAATGAGAATATGTGCTGGTATTGAGAGTAAGGTATGAGTATTTGTAGCTTGATGCACGTAATGAGGTGCATATTTTCACACATGTAGCCATGTTTAAAGTAGCTTTGGTAGTTATTAAAGTGAGTGTTATGTATTAATTGGGACATGGTTATTATGAATGATTTTGTTTTATTGTCGTGCGTGTATGAATGATAAGTGCACTTATTTATTTTGTTTGTTAGTTGTACCAGCTGGTTAGATTTAATTTTGTGATACCAAATGATTGGTATATTTGTATTGTGTTATTATGTGTAGAAAATGGACATAATTGACATAATATTCATGTATTTGACCATTTCATGTATCTTTACTATGATTCTTAAGCATTTATTGTAAAGGTTTAACTTCTAACCCGTTGAAAAATCAGTTTTTATGTCGATATGTAATCATTTTTTTTCTTTCTTTTCTCAGTACTAAGAGTAAATGTTTGTAAACCTTTGCCAAATTTGTGGCATTTTCTATTCATACTATTTAAAATGACATACTATTTTCTCATTCTATGCATGATGTTGTTTTTGGAGCACAAGTTATATCTGTTTGTAATTCATGTTGTAGTGATTTTGCTGGTTGGAGAGCACGAGTGCCGTCTGTGGAGTGACCCTGCTGTAACGAGACACGTCAGAGGCTGAATATACACCAAGGAGAGCAGTTGCCTGTTCTAGTTACCTGCACTGTATGTGGCAAAAGGAGTCACCTATTAGGCGAGCAATCCAAGACAGCGATTGCACCCCTCATCATCAGTGACTTGCATCAGCAGTAAGTAATGATTCTGCGGCTGAAACGTCTTTGTTGTGGGTGATGTTGGAGGTTCACTCATGAACAGATACGTCGAGGCTTTGTGCAGTGTTGTTCTTGTGTAACAGTGGCAGCAATGAATAATGTGTGTGTGCAGGGTTCACTCAAACATGTTTGACAACATTCTAACAAATATCGTCGGTGGCACTCAAGACACCATTATGTTTTTATAGTTTTCACACACATGTTAACAGGCATTCAGACACTCAATTTCTTTTTGAGAGAAATTTCTGCTCCATCCTATCATTGTAAACATCAAGATATTGCTTTTGTAATAATTTCCTTGTGAAGCATGTCATTTATTTTCTTTTCTGTAATTTTTTAATGCCTTCTTGCTTCGACGACGACGTCGACTTGGGTAGCCAGGGGGAGATGTGGCATGCGGTTGGTAATATTGCAATATTTGTGGTTGCTAACATTGTATGGGAACTGTTAAGTTGGCAATACAGACCGGTAATGACGTAATGGGAGAGGGGTAAAACCGCTTGTATCCTGTGGTAGCGTGTAGGAAGCTTTCGTCTTCTAGCGTCACCAGCGAACAGTGCGGACGTGTTAGACATGACGCTTCGTCAAGCAGGAAGGTAAAATGTATCAACTTTAATTTATAGTAAATACTAACCATCTAAATTTATACCATCTGCCTTTTTAATGTAGGTAGTTCCTTCCTTCCTGGCCCATGATGATTTTATGAATATTTAGGTTGTTTTCAGGTAATTTAAGTAATGTGTTATGCTGCCCCCGTCGGACCTCGTGTTAGTTTGTGATTCAGATTCTGGTACCATGCTCTGCCCCCGCAATTATGTGAAAATAAAAGAGGCTTGGACAATATTACCAGTCAGAACCAAGGAGGTGAAAGGAGGAATAAAGTCAGAATGTAGGTGAAACAGAAGGGGAGAAAATTTCGGGGTTGTAATGAACCTTCGCAGCATTCGCCTAGCGAGCGGGAAAACCCCGAAAAACCCAGGGATCAGGAGTGCTGCCTGCTGGGAATTAGATTCATAACCTCCGAATGCGGTCCATAGACGTTGCCGTCAGAACCATTCCGGTCGATTAGTTAGGGTGTTACACGCAAATTACCTTAGTTGCGTAGTCGTCTTAGAGGACTATCTTGATTACAGATGACCCTAGTCACGTATTTTCTTTCTTCAGTCAAACTATGAAGCCTGTTCCGAATACAAAGACATCTACGCATCAGGCTCAGAGTTGCCCCTTTTTCCTGGAGCAATGTAGGGATCTTAGAATTTTTTTACATTAGCGACTGAAAATCAGTCTGTTTAAATGTAGTAAACAAATAAGCTTTTTAACAATAATAATAAACTTGATTGCTGCACTGAAGAAGGAAATAATACTTAGAAATAATTGCGATAGTTAATTTCATATAAGGTATTACTTAATACTCTCTACATATATCCATAACAACCAAAGAAAATGCCTGATGTGATGCATGGGAATGAACTTTCATTTACGGATGTTTAAGTACAATGCTATACAGGATCTATAAACCATACAACATAGGGGATATATTACACCTGCGCTTATAAAGACGGTTAATGGGAGGGCTTGCCCTTATCCGGTAACTCACCTAACCGAGATTCAAACTCGGTACCTCTAGAATGTGAAATAGACACGCTAACTCGCAGAGAATCTTGCTATTTATTTATTATCACCTGAGAGCGATGCGTGATCATATAATTTTTGGACATGGAGGTTGAAACACTAAGCTGTTTAAGTGGAATAAACAAATAAGCTTTCTAGACGATACTAATAATAATAATAATAATGATAATAATAATAATAATACACTTGAATACCCACTGAAGAAGGAAATAATACCTGGAAATAATTTCAGTAGTTGCGAATGTTTAGGTACAGTGTTATACAGGCTATATACACCATACCCTCTAGGAAATATATTACGCCTGCGCTTACAAAGGTTTCATTATTTATTTATAAATTATGTATTGCATGTATCGTTTAACTATAATTTTAGCGTAAAAACAATAAAAAAGAGAGTGTTGTTTCTCTTGATATAGTCTTACCTGGAGCGACCTAGGGTTCCTGTAATTTTTATAACTTAGAAATTTACAGTGTCTGTAGGAGAAATCCTGCTGCCCATATAACGCACAGGCTATTGTTTGAATGCATGTATTACTAAAAACCCAATCAAGTGTTACATATGAAGCATTCCCAGGTATATGGGCGATGTTATCTCTTCTCAAATATGCTGTTAGGATCCCATCCATTAAGCCGAAAGGACATACATCTATGATTGTTTTTAAAGTTTAATTTCCGGAGACCTAGTTTACCCACTTTAAACGGTGTACAAATTATTTTTGCAAGCGAAGTGTAAACCACTATATAAATCGTTGCCGTCTCCGTTATAAACAGATCAGTGAATTGGTAATTACATTACTACAGCATCGTGCTAGCCCAAAGGAGACAGAGAGATAGAGAGCGTGCTTGCGTGGGTGGATGTGGTAGTTTATCCACAACGGCTGTTTTAAAGTCCCTGCCTATGACCGTGCTTGCGTGAGTGGATGGGGTAATTTATTGACAATCACTGTTTTATAGTCCTTATCTATGTGTGTGTTTGCGTGAGTGGGTGGGGTACTTTATCGACATTGACTATTTTAAAGTCCGTGTCCATGTTATTTTACTTATCGAAGACTGCATGCATGAAGACCTACCGTATTTTATCGAGTGTCTATACATTTTCTATTCAGTTTTATATATGATCGCTCTTTAACTATTTGTATATATACACACAGATATTAAAAAACATGAATGCATTTATAAGTTACATGGAGAAAGTAATAAGTTAAATTTTAAAGTAAATAAAATGCTATTACAGCTTACCAGACATGATGTTTCATTAAAATTTCACAGAGCAATATAAAAAAACAAGAAGCGTTCTTAGATCGATGTGTTCTCACAAGACGGAGTGAAAATTGACGGAGAAGCTGTCTCTTTTATATAATTTTTCCCATACCAAAACTGGTGGCGAGAGCCGTTATGTTATAAAATATAACCATTTTCATTAGTTACTCCACCCCGTTCGAGTAGAAGGAGTCGTGGAGGGAAGCTAGCCTCACGCAGGGGTGGCATTTCATGAAACGTGTCTAAACTAGTTATGGGGAAATTCGACGTCATACGATATGTCTGCAGGGAAAATCCTACTGTATATAACGTTAGACTATTATTTTTTGAATACGTGTATTGCTAAAATTCATTGTTTATTATTCTATTACGGAAATATTTACTCCAGTATTATATTTGAAGCACCCGTCTGCCATCAAAGTGTTATTCTATCATGATATGATTGTGAGTGGTGACGCTGATGCAATCACCTGGAACTACAACGTCATACGTAGAATTGTGTAAATAACGTATTGCATGTATTATTTAACAATAACTTTAATGTCAGTAATAAAAAGGTGTTGTTTCTCTTGATATAATTTTCCTGGAGCGATGCAGGTATCCTGCAATTTTTAGAGACGGAGGCTGAAACACCAGTCTGTTTAAATGGAATAAACAAATAAGTTTTCTTGACAGTAATAATAATAATAATAATAATAATAATAATAATAATAATAATAATAATAATAGTAAACTTGAATGCTACACTGAAGAAGAAAATAATACTTACAAATACTTGCGCTAGTTAATTAATAACTTTTAGACATGTAGGTTGAAATATCAGGCTGTTTAAATGGAATAAACAAAAAGGTTTCTTGACAATAATAATGCTAATAAACTTGATGGCCGCACTGACGTCATAGGAAATGCTTACGATAGTTACGAATGTTTAAGTACTGTGTTGTACAGAATCTATATACCATACCCTCTAGGATATATGTAACGCCTGCGCTTATAAAGGTTTCATTATTTATTTATAAATACGTACTGCATGTATCATTTACGTATAATTTTAGCGTAAAACTATGAAAAAAACGTATTGCTTCTCTTGATATAGTTTTTCCTAGAGCAACATAAGGTTCCTGTAATTTTTAGAGCATAGGAATTTCCAGTATCTGTAGGGGAAATCCTGCTGCCTATATAACGCGCAGGCTATTGTTTGAATGCATGCATTGCTAATAACCCGCTCAAGTGTTAAATTTAAAGCATTCCTAGGTATGTTATCTCTTCTCAAATATGCTGTAGGGACCCCATCCATTAAGCCGTAAAGATATGCATCTATGATTGTCTTTTAAAGCGGAATTTACCAGACCTTGTTTACCCTTTTCAAAGGTTGTAATGAACACTTTTTTGCAAGGGATGCGTAAACCACAATATAGACCGTTGACGTTTCCGGTATAACGTATCATTGAATTGGTAATTATATTACTGCAGCATTGTGATAGCGCAAAAGAAAGAGAGACAGAGAGCGTGCTTGCGTGTGTGTGGTAGTTTATCGACAACGACTTTTTAAAAGTCCCTGCCTATGACCGTGCTTGCGTGAGTGGGTGTGGTACTTTGCCGACAACGACTGCTTTAAAGTCCCTGCCTATGGGCGTGCTTGCGTGAGTGGGCGTGGTACTTTATCGACAATGACTGTTTTAAAGTCCGTGTCCATGTTATTTTACTTATCGAAGAATGCATGCATGAAGACCTACCGTATTTTACTTCGAGTGTCTTTATATATTTTCTATTCAGCTTTATATATGATCGCTCTTTAACTAGCGTTAATTAAATGAACAATAATGGGAATGTTTTGTTGTCCTGCCTGGTTAGGGTGTTCTCCGTATTTCATTATTTATTTATAAATAACATATTGCATGTATTACTTAACAGTAATTATAGTGCTAGTAATAAAGATAAAGTATTGTTTCCCTTTATATAATTTTCCCGGTGCGATGTGGGGTATCATAATTTTTAGACTTAGGAATTCCCAGTGTCTGTATGGAAAATCTAGTCGCGTGTATATGTCTGGGCTATTCTTTTGAATGTACGTATTGGTAAAAATCCACTCAAAGGGTTATATTTGAAGCATTCACTTGTAGACGCTATCTCTACTCAAGAATGCTGTTGGGAAACTCTCCATTAAGCTGTGAAGAATTGCAGATGGTGCCGAAACTGGAAATACCGAGCGGACCCTGGTTTACCCTCTTCAGGGATATACAACATATTTTGCAAGGGTGTACAACTGGATAACTCATTGTCGAATTTCTCGTAGACCACTGGTATGCGTCTTTAGAAAAAAGATTTTAAAACGAATATAAAATTTATATTTGAAGTCTTCGTAATGGTTTGATCTCTCTACTAGAGTAGTCAACACATTTTTCGATGGGAAATGTTTTGAAGCACTCTCACTATGATATTTACACCTTTTCGCAATACTTATATGTTTTCTAAGAGAGAAATGCAAGTTTGGAAGAGCCATGTATTTTTAGCTCGAGTTTACGGTTCGATTTCCCGCTGGTATTCAATACCGCTTTACACATTGCATATCTAAACAATCACGGGTCTGTTACAGTCGTCTTTTCATTTTTGGTATGGGAATAAAAAATAGAGTTTTTATTTTTGATCACTCTTTAATCGGTATTAATTAAAAGAGCAATAAAGGGAATGTTTTGTTTAGGATACTCTTCATATTTCATGATTTATTTATTTATAAATAACGCGTTGCATGTATTATTTAACTATAATGTTAATCCGTATTTATTTATTTTTCAGAGCCAACCCTACGTGTAAACAAACCTTAGAAAAAATCTTGAAGCGCGAAGTTCCTTATCACCCTTTCAAATGATTTGTGTTAGTTATTTTCTTGGAATGATAAAGGCGTATAATGGCCGCCTTCGTGTGTTGAAAAGCCAAGATGGCGGGCTTCCGCTTTGTTCCTCCCAGGTCGGATGAGTGAACCCGCCAGAGCGCGTGGAGGTTAATGTTAGGTGAAAGAGAGAGGCAGTCAGGAAAACACATCATTAGCGCAAGAGTGAGTTCGGGTTTTCCGGGAAATAATCACTCGTTAACTTCTCCTGTTAGCTATTTAGGCTAACTCCTTCCTTTAAGTAATGGGTTTTTTAATTCACCTAAGTGATGTAATATTCTTATAAGCCCCCAAAATTTTCCCTCAAAGCAGAATTAAAAAAGTGTTATTAGTCGTAATAATTATACGCGCGTAATAATCACCTAGTTAAGTTTTAGAAAAAAAATTGGGGTGAACGGGTACTCTTCATATTGTAACAATAAAGAAATACTTAATTGGAATAATTGTATTCATCGATCGATGACCAGCGTTTAATTACTGTAGTCAATCAAAATACACGCGGCGGGGTACTTCGATCGACGACTAGCTTCCAACCTTTTAGAGGCACGATGCCGGGACGTTAGCAGCATAAATCCTTGATTTTTTCAATAACGTTAGATGATGTTATGCATTGAGCAAGATTACCTGATTGATTGACACAGATATTTTAGAACTTATCTCCACCATAGATTTGCGGGAGCGGTGGCGAAGCTACGCAACGAGAACAATAGCGCATTGTTCGATGGTCTCCGGTTACGTTATCAGTAGCGCAAAAAGCACCTCTATTAGCGACGAGAACAATTATCTATTGTTCTCGCACGAGCACAGTGGTCCATTGTTCTACTCTGCCGGATGGCATTCAGACCAGGCCACAAAGTACCATACCCCATTGTTCTACACCTCTCCTGGGCTGTATTCAGGACAGGCCACAAAGAGGGCGCGTGGCCAGCGTACGGAAACAATACTCCATCGTCCTCGTACGCGGACAAGAGCCCATTGACCCAGTTCTCCTCCGGGCGGCATTCAGACCAGGCCACAAAGGAGAGGGGGCGTGATCGACGGCGTTCGGATTATGCCACAAAGGAGGAGGGCTTGGCTAGCGGCATGGATAAAAGGATATCACATTGCATCTTATCATGTTCGGCATCTCTGCATTGCCTGGTAAGCGCCTTTTATTACTACTGATTCCAGTTGAGCGGCAAACGGCTTAGCTATTTGCCTTCAAGGGGTTTATACTTAACGTAAAACTGTTAAGTGAAATTTGGGAAAATTCTTGGGGTAAAATAATGTTTCCTAATTGAGTGGTTTGGTAGCGAATACAGCAGAAATCATGTTTTAAAAGATAGGCCCTGTAATCTCAGCTGGGAGAAAACAGAATGGCAACGAACAACTGAGAAACAGTACTGAACTACGGGAAATATAAACTCCATTGGGATTTCTAAACTGATAGTGAAAATGGTTCAGGCTCAGAATAAATAGTATTACTAATTCAGATATATGAAGGTGTTATGTAGCATTCTCACATAATGGCTGAATAAATGTATTATGTCTAATTCCAATCTATTAAAGGCAGTTTTATTTCTGAGTGTCAATAAATGAGAAATATACCATTGATGAAGGCAACAAAATCTCTTAGTAGATAGAATGGGGCATAACCTCTTTATCCAGCCATATAGCTCAATGTTCGTGAAAATGTCACATATCTTCATCCACTTGCCCCTTCTTTATACATGGGATTTCATACTACAGAAAAGATATGCCGAAACTTATAAAAAATGGTAATATGCCACACTCACGTTACTTTTCCTGCCTTCCTATCACTTATTTTCATATCACTTAACCGTAGTAGCTCTTATTTTTTTATCCACTTCACGATAATTGAGATAAACCTTCGTAGAAGTAGTTTCATTACACATTTTGTTGTAAGTATAAAAAGGATGCACGCGACTGAAGGGTTATCGAAATCCTTAAAAAACTGATATATGCTGGTCTTGAGTTACTGTACTCTTAAGAGGAAATCGCAAGAAACAAGGTAATGGCGATTTAGCACTTAAAAATCAAGCCACATGGCTCCGCAGTAAAGTGTGCGGCTTACGTTTGGGTGGTCGGCGTTTCAAATCCAGTCTACATCTGACTGAGGTTTCTTCCAGGTTTTTCCTCAGTTCTCATAGCGGGCACATAACGGAGAGGTAGCGTAAACTTAGACTTGGAACGTTTTCTTCCAAAAAAAGTCCTTTACCAAATACAATCTCATTGCATGTGTAACCAATGTCCACCACGTGTAGTAGGAACGGGCATTAAACAACAACATCAACACCACCACCACCGCGTCTAATACTACTTGCACTTAACAAATGTGTGATAAAGTATTGGAAATTAAAAACCACTTGAATGGAAACGAATATCTTGTAAATAGTTAATACTATGAGTATTAATTTAATATAAATCGCATTTTTAAGGAGAGGGTAGGTTATCCGAACCTCCAAGCATAAGCACGGCTCTTAATGTAATTTCTTCTAATACTATATATGAAATAAATATTTGATAATTTTAAGGTCAATGTGACCTGATTATGTATGTTGTTTGTATCCAAGCTCCTCTAAAAATCTGTAACTTTTAAATGACTGAGAATGCTAAAATAAATGTATAAAATATATTTAAATAATTCAAAGTAATTATCACACATTGGGTATTGTGTTCTATACCTTTTTTGTATAATGTCCAACTTTTTAAATAATAAGTTAGAATGATGAAATAATAAGTTATTTGTATACATTTCATTAGCGAACAAAAATTTGTTGATGTGGATTCTGTTTGCCGTGCACTGTTGAAACAAGTTTTTTAGAATATATTCTAATTATCTTCAGAAAATTCGGCCCTTCAAGTCCTGGTTTGTTTATAATGTTTGACTTGATTAATAATAATGCTAGCATGATGGAACGAAAATATATTTATGGGGAATAAGAATTTGATGACGTATGTTCATCCCTCCATGTGTAAAAATAAACCGCCTGCTTATGCCAAGTTATCCTAGAGCACCCTGATTGAACCTTTTTATGTATAAAATGCAAATAATATTAATATATTATTATTAAAAATAAAAGTTATCTCGAATATTTCTGGGTATTACTCCCGAAAATATGTAATTTTTAAGAAACTCATTTTACCATATGACCTGAACTACTTTTTATGTCTATTTGTCTATATAAATACTCCAGTAAGGAAACGGGTGAAATTTCACCATATAGACTAGCGTACTTTTAAACATGAATATTTAGCATTTCAGGAAATAAAGTCACTATGACAAGTACAGGCAAGAAACAAATGTCACCTGAGGATAGTAACTAGGAGAAAAGAGGTATTCAGGTTAAATGAAGACGTTCTTATCGCAAACATAATTAAAGATAGCTGCTAACCTACACCTATTGGTGATTTAATGTGCGGTGTTTTTATTACTATGAACATTGTTGGGACTATCATCCATCACTTAATATTTTCTAGGGAGATTTGCGATTATATACTCAATATAGTAAAAGGCAAACCCACGACTAAAGAACTATTTTAAATAGAGGTTTCAGTTCCAAATGTATCAAAATATAATGCTAAATCTCCATCTTTCCTTGTAGCTAACAATGTGTCCCTTCATTAACTAAAAATCCAGATTTACCACAATTCGCTTTCTGAACCGCGATTTTGCAAGGAGAGTATGAATCGTCTTTATACTTCTAAAATTTCGCATGCTTAAACTTTTAATACACAATTCAATATCAATACTGCTAAAGGCTTTCTCGGATACGTGTACAATCATTTTCCTGACCTCTTTAAACCTTTGCCTTTATTCTTAGCAGCAGGTATAGATGATATCATGGGTAAATATCTGCACAGTCGTTCTTTAGCCGCCATCTGCTTATTATCTAGACCTCACCAGTTCAGCCAACTCCTTTTCTACGTCCTTTTTCTTATTAACTGCGCGGACAATCTGAGCTGTTCCTCCAATCTAAGACTGCAATTATAGGAATACCGCTGTCTTCGTTTTCTTTGCAACGCTCATAAATGCCTTTTTATTCAAGATTTGGGTTGCAAGTCACGCTGCAAGGGTGTCTTCTAATGAACCGCCAGCAATCTACATATAATCCAAGATTTCTCTGTTAGAACTTTGTCTGCCGAATGTCTCAGGTAATATCTCTGTTCCTAACATAAGCAGTTCTTTACATGCCTCGTCTAAGTGGTTCATTCCGGGATCATCTCCCTGTATTAAGGGAAAAACTTGAAAATATGATACATGCTCTCTCGTCAAAATACTACCGAGTTTGAGTTTATGGCTATAGATGAGGTTAAGATCGGAATTGATGAATGGATTACAAATTTTGTTCTTAAGGAAGATCATAACAATGATATGTGAGTGACCAATTTAGATTGAATGTATTATTAGATGGAATGCATGATAATGCTGCACCAAATCGGAAGTTCTAACTGGAAACGTTAATTCTAGAGAGCAAAACTGTGAATATTTATGACATCAATATTTAGAATTCACATTATCAACATTTTAGTTTACTTGACTTAAAAGACTAAGTGATATTCTAGATCCTCTTCCAGATATGAATAGTGTAGACATAAAGTATACCACATATAATTAGAACGAGACAACAATAAAACCGGTACATAGCTAAGGAAATCGACGTGAAAATAGACAAGAAACCAAAAGTAGTCACTACATATCTGAATAATACTATGAGTACTCTACCCAATTCTATCCAAGGGATGAAACTTTGGATAATCTTAACATTCTGAAAATGAGCCTAAATGCTAGGATGATAGAGGCTTTGACATATAGAATACCAACTTTCAGAGAATAAAGAATGAGGAAGTGCATATATTAAAAATAATCCTAAAGATCATGAAGAATAATCATGTGAAACGCATTTCAATTCTAGAAGATGCAATCGAACCACTAAATACAGACGGTTTGAATACTCTCAAAACCAATTTTCAGAATGAGAAAATGAGTGCATTAGAAATAAATGCAAATATATTAATGGATAACCACAAATTCAAATGTAAAACCTAGAAGAGTAAATCAGAAATCTCTATAATAAAAGCGACAATTATTGACGCATTCAAGACTAAAACTGCAGATTCAAAGGATGCTAGTGAGCGACTGGGAACTTCAATTTATATGATAGCTAAAATGTCTTCACGTTGAAGCAAAATTATTTTTCTATTCCTTTCAAAGTGGATTCAGAGAGCATAGCTTAATATATTGCTTAAGAAATCTGCAGTCACAGTAATGCCATAATTGAAAGGTTGCATGTCTTTAAAGGTCACTAATTCGACACCCCGCGTGTCTTAAGATCTTTGACCAGTAACCGAGCCGCTACATATATATTGGGCATTTAGAAACAAGACACGGAGTATAAGAAAGATGAAAATATTTCAAATTGTCTGTATCGAGTCCACACAAAGAAGGATAGCGATAATCTAAATACTCTATAAATTGCGTACATCATGGAGATGGGTACTACATGCTAGATAATAAATTAATTCACTTTATAAATAAACAGATTCGAAAAGGAGATGAAACTTTTGAAGCTAATCCAGGACATAAACTCATCCTCAAACATATAAAATGGAAGCATCACCAGCCCAAATTTTAATATTTATTCAAATATTAAAAAATACCGAATTTCATAGGGCTTCAGCAGTGTATACAAGTATACAACATTATACCTACACCTTTCATTGAAAAAGCATAGGTCTCAATGGAAGGAGAATCATCCAGATAGGAAGCAGGATTACATTTATTGAAACGATTCAAATACACTTGTAAATCGACTAAGATTGAGAATTGAGATAGCTTATTGTTTTAAATGAGAACCTACCATTAGGGTCAATTTAAATTGACCATAAAATGACCTCAACAACGTCCTCCAAAAAAAACACGACTAATGGCATTTACTTTCCCCGATAATATCAAGAAACGTTTTTTCAACACGTTTCTTTCTACAACGCTTAGTTTTGGAGATATGCACAGTCTCAACTTAAATGGTCCATCCTGTATATATGGTAGGGTTATATCATGATTGCTGTGACTCTCTATTCTAAAATGGTATATCTAAGACCTTTGAGAGACAAGAGTAGTGCTCCCGTAACTAAAGCTATGAAAGACATGTTTCGCACATTGGATACCCCACTCAAGAACATTCAAAATAACAATGGCAAACAGTTTTACAAATTAAAGGCTTTAAAAATTTAATGCAGCAATATAATATTAACTGTTTAAGCATACCACCACTAAGCCTGCAGCTGTTGAATGTTTAATAAGGAGTACAAAGGATGTAGAATATCCTGAGTTTATAACTAAAGGAACACACACAAAAATATTAGTAGGTTTTTGTCCACAGTAATCGTCAAATATAATGATATTTGGCATTCAACTTTCCGAATGAAATCGAACGGAGTTAGAAATAATGACAATCTTTTCTCACAGTGTATCGCTACAATCATCTCAGGAGAGAGAAAAGAACAGCAAGGAAGAATGGTGTTGGAGATTATATAAGGATTTTTAAGCATACAAGACATCTTGAAAAATTATTTATACCAAATTGGAAAACTGAAATACTCTAGGTCAGAGGTGGCGAAAACGTGACTCGCGAGTTATTTTGACTCGCAGGCGCACGTTCCCTCTCTGCAACCGTCCGTTTGATTTTCACATGTTACTGAGTGACGCCGTGCGTGTTGCATATTTGGTGACTCGCGGAAGGAAGTCGTTTTCGCCACCCTTGCTCTAGGTTATTCAAGTGAAACACGTGAACTCTCCTGCCTAGCTAATCAATGCAGTGACGTTCGAAGCGCCTTTTATTGTTATGACCCGCTCAAAACATTATATCCAAATACCTTTCTTGTAGAGTCAGTTTTGAGACAAAGGAAACAGGATTTCTGCAAAATGGTAGTATTTCCAGACAGCCAGTGAATCAAATGAAATTATTTATTGTAGAAAGTCAATAAAGAAATAATCATGTCAGATTTAAACTAATTTATTGACTTTAAACAGTCTAAGCGTGTATATAAGAACTTAAATTTCATTATCTTTTCAATGCTTGAAATATATATCGCAAATAACAAATTTCAAAACTGCATGTATATATGTACTAATTTTATATAATAAATACTTAATTTTGACATGTTTGAATATTTATTGGTATCCTTGAGTAATGGATGTGGCAGCCAAGGCAATGAAATGAAATCATGTGACATGATGGAATAATGCATTAATGCTACTGTTGAATGGGATTATTCCAACATTTACGCTTGTGATCTCTTGCATGTAATGCAATTTTGTTCATCTGAATGGTTGAACTGTTATTCTTAGTGCTTGGAAGGTACGAAGGTGAATCAACAAATAAGTCGGAAACGTCAGTTTACTGTATAACTTGTTTAAATTCCGCGTGTGTATTTTTCCAGAAGATAGCAGCATATGTCTGCTTTCGTATCGGGAGCACGACATCACGTACGCACTTGGGCAAACCGTGGTATCCAGAAAGGGATGGCGGATGTGTTGCAGTAGTGGCCACGAGAAGAACAGCGTGAGGTTGTGCGTTTTGTGGGCAAAAGGACTTTTCACGAACAAGTGCAACGCGAACTTCGTCCCGTGTATGATGAGAATTATTTATCTGGGAAAGCTGTGTTCAGTTGGATTCAAAACTTAAATACGGGAAGGTGAAGCATCAGAGATCAGAAGCGTCCTAAAGCTTACCTTCCGGGCCACACTCTCCATGGAGTTTCTCTAAGAGATGAGAGGGCGTATGTCAAACACCCAATTAACGTGTTTGATCTCCCTGAACACTGTTTGACGGATACCGCTGCGTGGGACGGAACAGCGTCTGAGTAATAATGTTGATAAATGTGAGTCCCCGGGGATGAGCTTTTACATTCCTGAAGACGATTGGTGAGACCGTAAAGTGAGCAAGGTCCAGGCCAGAACTCTCACCTAAGACGGTTAACCAGCTACCCTATACGGGTTGAGATGCACAGGAACTTGAACTCCTCGCGCTGTGTGGTAAACACCCGTGCATTGTGCAGTACGTCCAATGAGGAGATTAAAGAAAATCTTCAGGGTCAAGTTGTAAAATCTCCATATCGGAAGGAAACAGCTGAATTCGTTCCCACACGTACCGTATTCCTTGCTTTTGAACGGGTGGACCTCCCTCAAAGGATTAAGGCGGGGTATTAAGTCATTGAAGTCAGGCCGTATATACCAAACCCGCTAAGTGCTTTAGACACACCTGTGACCTTTGCAATGGTGAATCTATGTGTGCTAAATGTGGAGATATTTCACACGATGAAGCACGTGCATCAACTGCTGCGGTGAACATCTATCAAGTTCCCGAGAATGCCCCCGCTTTACGGAGGAAAGAGCAATCCAGAGATCCGGGCTAGGGTGAAGGCATCCTTCTCGGAAGACCGGAAACTCCTACGCATCCGCATCTTCTGTCCCGAAGTACGGTATCTATAGCAGCTCAGTTGAAACTAAACCGGTACCGAGTCGGGAAATCGCAACTCCGACCAGCAATACTAAGGGGGCATAATTTCAGAAAGGATTCTCTAGCAGGATTGCTTCCAAAACCCTTGAGATCGACATTTACATCCGCATCATCTGCCAAGACTGTTTCAGTAAAACCACTATAAAGACCGTGAGCTCATGTATGCCCGTAACATATAACGCATAACCGATAAAATTCAGAACCTGCTACGACAGAACCGATTTCCAGTCTGTATCCAAAACAACCGAAGGGAAGAAATATTCACGAACTTTTCCTCGGAGATCCTATTCGGAGGAATCTTTTGGGAAGGACTTAGAGTGGCGATCTTCATAGTCGCTGATCATCATTTAAAATCGTTTCGAGGTCCCCGACCCTAAGGGGTCGTGTTCCGTGGAGGAGATGGTGCAGGAGGATTCTACCCACACTGTGAGAACACCAGCGAAAAAGAGACAGGAAAAACCCTCCGTTAAAGGCGTTAGCCCGACACTAAAGTAAAAGGGGAAATTGATTCGACCACCACCGTCCTGAATGTAGTGGTCTCTTATGATTAACAACTTATCCCATTATAATTACTATGGCTATGCTACAATGGAACATACATGGAATTAGAACACCGACCAGAGCTTGAACTTTTACTAAAAAGAAAATGAACCCCCATCGTATGTTTGCAAAAGCTAAGCTCCGTCCACAAGACAGGCGGTATACTTCAGTGCAGTGTGATTTTACACCGGAAGAGGATATTCCTGCGTACGGGGTTACTACGATGCTCATCAGAGATAATATATTTTTGGTATCCGTATCCATACAGTCTGATATCCAGTCATTCGCTGTAAGGAGTAAACTGTCATCCATCCAGTTTGCTGTTTGTAGTATTTTTCTGTCTCCATCTGACGACCTCATACTCACTTATTAGGAAGATCTAGTCTCTCAGTTACCAACGCCTTTACCGTTATTGGGAGATGCCACTGCCCGTCACCCTCTACGGGGTTCACCTCGGGGTTGTTCTAGATTTTTAGGCAACTATAACCTACCTCTTCTGAATATCGGAGAGCCAATATTTCTGTCAGACTCCTTCACTAGCTTTTCACATTTTTATTTAGCAGTTTGTTCACCACAATTTGCAGTTTCCTTACAATGGAATGTCAAATCTGATTTACACTCTAGTGATCACTTTCCAAGACTTATTAATCTCTTAATACAAAATATAACTTCCACTTCTCAGATGGCGTTTAGATCAATCCAACTGGAAGATTCACTCCCAGATGGTTGTGTTTAATTAAATGAGCATTTCTCTGTGAATGTTTTAGCCAAACATCTAACAGATACGAGTATTTCTGCTGTTGACCAATATATTCTTTGGTCGAATGTCAACCTCCGTCGACTTCCGGTCCCTTGATGGACAGATGAATGTCGAATGACCATCCATACTCGCAGACGTGTTCTTAGCATTTTCCAGCGTCGCCCTACACTGGATAAACTGATCCAGTACAAGAAAATGTGTGCCAAGTCTAGAAAAATTATAAAGGATAGCAACAAGGCATCATGGATCAGGTTTGTAGCTTAATTTAATCGACATACACCTTCCTCTGTCGTATGCGTGTATTCGAAAAATCGAACCACATGGCAATCGCCGTTCTCAAAACCACAGCAGGAGCTGTTGTTTTTACATTTGACGTGGCTAACGCATTTGAAGGTGCTTTTGCTCAAGTGTCTAACTCAGATAATTACTTACCCAAGCTCCTTCCAGCTAAGACTCGGGTGGAATCTGAAGGTTTCTCTTTTCGTTCTGGAAACGTTGAAGATTACAATTTTGACCATGACGGAGTTAAGACATGCTCCTTCATCTTCGCGACTATCAGCACCAGGAATAGATGGTATCCACGTACGAATGTTGCAACAGCTCTCTCCTGAAGGTAAAGCATTCCTGCTCGAGGTCTATACTCTTGTTTGATTGACATCACTTTCCCAGAAAAGTGATGAAACACCACCGTCATACCAATTTTAATAGTGGAAAGGACGGTCATCTTCCGTCTCTCGTCTCACCAGCAACTGTTGGCGGAACGCATGATCAATAGACGGTCGGTATGGTGATGATGATGGTGATGGTGGATTGTGTTTAAACGCGCTCAACTAGTGGGTCATCAGCGCCCTTGTAAAACAGATCATGGCAATGGTCAGATATAAATATGTCAGTAAAAATCATAGCGAAAGCTAGAAATAAATATGAATATATAAAAATAAACTGAGAAATGTGAAACAGGTGTCATTAATCCACATTTGAAAATTTACCTTTGACATAAACTTCAAAACCTTATCATCCGCTTGATTAATGTGCGCTAAGACCTCTGTGAGACTGGCCGCAGTTCCAGAGACTCCCCAAAGATACAAAAAATGTGCTAGAGGAACACACTCTAGCAACACATGACGGACCGATAGATGTTCGCTACAAGCGGACAAAGAGGAGCAGGGTCCCCCTAAAACATAACCGTACCGTGGCCAATACGCAATGAAGCCAAAATCACCTATTCACGACGAGTTACCCAGCTTATCGGAATGTCGGTATGGTAGCTGGAAACTCACAACCTACAGACCAACGCTCATTGCGGTTTTCGATGACGCCGTTCAACCGTGGACCACCTTAAATCATTAACAACGCAGATGATGAGAATTGTTGAGATATTGTTGACCTCGAGAAGGCTTATGCTATGTGTTTGCGAGCAGGGATACTAGATACCACTGTTCATCCAGGAGTTTATGAAGGACCGCGCTTTACGAGTAACGGGGAAGTCCACCTGCGTTAACTTCCAGTTGCGAAGGAGAGGTTTACTACCTTCGCTCTGATTTGATCCAGGTGCACTTCCATTTGCAGCTGAGACGAGATTCCTTAGCTGGTTATCGCATATAGCGCAGCTGAAAGCGCGATGTGACCGTTCTCTGAATACCTTGTGGGCGTTAAGTGGTAAATATTGGAGAGCAGATCGGACAGCTTCGCTGCGACTGATCCAATCCAAGTTAGACTATGGGTGTATTGTTTATTCTTCAGCACAACCATCCGTGCTGAGAAGATTAGACACAGTCTATAATAGGGCAATCAAGTGGTTGTCGAAACGTTTCCAACGAGCCCTCTGCGATACCGGCGTGATTTCCTGTTAGGGAATTATGACTTTGGACTGAAGTGTGTGCCTATACATCCAACGTTCGCCTCTTTTTGTCACACTGGGCTAGACGAACGTTATAGTAACAACTCCATAAGTCCAACGCCTGCAAGTGTTCGTTTCCGGGAGCTTCTTAGTAAGCACGTTATACCTAGCATTTTCCTAAGGGGCAGAGGGTAAATCTCCTTGGTTACGTGCGATATCTCACTTAGATCTGGAGATGACGGCATACCAGAAGTCTACGATGCCTGCGTTTAGTATCCGCACTTTTTTAATAATTCTGCCAGGTTACAGTGACCGAATTTTGATCTGCACCGATGAATCTAAGTGTACCAATGAAGTTGGATGTTATGTTCATGGAACCGAAATTCATACATTCGGTATTCATGGTAGCACTTCCATTTATAATGCAGAGGTGTATGCCATATACATTTTGTATGTGCGCAGTCGAAAATTGGGTGACTGCCTCATTTTGAGCGATTCCCTTAGTACAATCCAGAGCCTTCGTGAGCTGTACAACTTCCATTTCATTGTACAGTGCAACCAGGATGCCCTCCATTGTTTACATGCTTCTGGCGTTAATGTGTAGTTTGCTTGGATACTTGGTCACGTTGGCTTGCGGGGAGCGAACTGGCGGACTTAGCAGCTAAAGTGGGAACCACAGAAACCAGTATTGCAATATCTCGTGTAACGTCGAAGGAATTTAGGCCTGTTGTGCGGAGAGCGGTGCTATTGTGCAGGCGCGAGGAATGGTCAGCTCTCCGCGAAAATAAGCTTAGAGTAATGAAGGACATCCCGATAAACTAAGTAACTTCCTCTCGTGTACCTTGTCCTGAGGAGGTGATTTTGGCCACTGCAATTTTAAGCACGGTTATCTTTTTAAGGGCGACCCTGCTCATCCTTGTCCTCTGTGTAGCGAAAAAATGCGTTGGTCCGTCAGGTGTTGCTGGAGTGTATTTCAGGCGTCTCTGCAACTGCGGAGTAGTCCTGCTGAGGTCTTAGCAGACAATAACTGAGTGGTCAAGAAGGTGTTTACGTTTTTATCGAAGATCAAACTTCAAATCTGGATTTAGTCATATTGATATAAAGTTTTTTGTGCCTCTCGGCTGACGCAGAAATTAAATGAGGCGAAAGTATCATGTGAAATTAAATTCATATAAAATGAAAAAATAAAATTGTAATTCCAGGAGATAAATAACGCTTAATATATTTATAATATTATATGTTATATGTGTTAACATTTTTAAATTGTGAATTACCAGGAAGTTTTGTGTTAAAAGCTTTGAAATGCTTTGAAAAAATTATGTTGCGAATTAATTTGTTTTGCACATCAGAAATAAACAAAAGTCAATTGAACGGTGATAAAAAGGAAAATAGTTATGCTAAACAAATGAATGTAAGGCCGTATAGAAACAAATACATAGCAAAAGTGCAAACAGGCATTTAAAAGAAAAACTTAAAATGCAATTGTATGAAATAAGGAATTAGTATTACTAATCGTTATTTGCATTCAATGTAAAAGTGTTTAGTTTATATAAAGATAAAGATTTATTTCGCTAAAATAGAAACCAAATGTAAAAGTAAATAACTTTCAAATTTTTTAGATATTCTTGGAAATGTTTTCAAGGAGGACGACATGTTAGAATTTCTAAAGGAAATTAATTTCATATATTATTGCTAATATATCACCGAATATATTACAAAGAATATTATCATCAACATTAGGCATATAAAATGAACTATAGAGCTTAAAGAATGGAGGAAGTAAAATAGGAAACACAAAAAGGTAATTACTATATTTGTAAAACTTCACATTCCTTGAAAAAGAAATAAAATAAAGTACAATCTTATGTTAAAGTGAATTATTATTTACATTGTAGTTTATTGCCTTACCTTCATAACACACTACGAAAACCATTAGTAGATTAAAGGAATTTCATGATCACCAATGAAATGATTTGTATTTCAAAAACATATAACTAGTTGGACAAATATAAATTAAAGTAAAACTTCCGCTGAAACATTATAAGATAACCACAGTAGAAAGAATCAACAATCACTAAAGTTGTACATCGCCAAAACATACAGCTGTTACAGCTAACGGACACCTCGCTACCTACCACCAAATTTACCGAAGCTGGAATTTTAAATAACATACAGGAACGAACACAGGACCAATTAGCTCCTCCTTCAGTTAGATGTGTATATTCATCTTTATCTCTGGCCTTTCCTATGGTTTTTATATTGATCCTCATCTCTGGCCTTTGCCATGATTTTTTGTATTGATCTTTATCTGAGACCGTTGACATGATTTGTATTTCTAAGGGCATAATGACTTTGAAATTGAGCGCCCTTAAGCATAAGTCATTAACCACTTTCATATATTTATGAATTGCTTAACCTTCTATTGGTTTATAATATAGCTACATAGTAATCTCAGTAGATTATATCACATAAGCAGAAGGAGGTTATGTTGTGATGTGTATTCGTAATTTGAGGCGCTTTTCTGCTGCACAATGAATTATGAAACAAACCTTATTAATGATCACTGCTAGTAGTGGTTGACAACCTTATTTCAGAATTAAGCAAAGTTTTCTTTTAACAATACTCACATTAAGGGTAAGCAGTTTTGAGTATAAATGAACAGGTATCTCACTCTCGGCATACTAATTGAAATCGATTATTGCTTTCTCACATACAAGTGTACTTAAGTAATAAAAAATCGTTTGATCACATTTTGGGATTCACATTATGAATGCAGAATGCCGGTAATTTATGCTTATTTGTAGGTTCTTTTATATATAATCTAAGACAGGCGAGGCATTTGGGAGAAAAAGAATGTATAGATACAACGTTTGTGGTTTAAAATCACGATTATCTTAGGGTGCCGTTGGAAAAGAAAGTGTTGTGGCTCATTCAGAAACAATAACATAAATAGTATAGTAACAATTTTCTCAAACAAAGGTTTGGATTTAAGGTCTTTGATTTTCAGAAGCATCTAATTCAACATTTTCTGTTAATACTGAATGAGGTATCCAAAGAGAGGTAATTCCTAAGCCCTGTAGTCATACCTCTGACATACATAAAAAACGCAGACATTTTTTTTAAATTTCTTGACAAATGAGCTAAAACCACCTCCATTTTTCCAAGGGACTTTTAAGTGTCCCTGATTTGTGTGTTTATATTGTATGAACCACTACCACTTACGTTATTATTCTCCCCCCAAAGGAAAAACAACACAAAACCAAATAAGGAACGCGAACCATGCAACAGCATATTTGATCTAACCCAAATGAATTCAGTTTTCCCAATACACACGTGTTGATGGAGGTTGTGGGGAAAGGGCGAAATGCAGACGCTTCGGCGAATGCCTTCTCTATTGCAATCGCCATTTGATTTGATATCTACATGTGCTGATTGTATTGTTATAGAGGGCTGTATGTTTGAAAATCGGGTTAACCAACATTGGAACTTGGTCATAAAATCTTAACTTTCCCGAGTCAAAGCATAAAAATTTTCGTCTATGAATAAGACTTTCATTTAACTTAAACTTCTCGTAACAAAATAGCCTACAGAAGTTATCACTAAAAGTACCATTTATAAATAGAATATCATAACATTAATGACGTTTACAAGCCTAAGCGAAACATGATTAGTCCATGATCTTCATGTTCAATATCGCACGTTTTCTCTTGATTGAATCAAGTCACTTTATGAATCCTGAAACTAGAAGAGAATTCTAAAGGGAAGAACTACTAACCAGACCGTGGATTGAAAATAATGGTTTCGAGCTAACTTTAGTTTAAGAATTAGCCAAGGTTTCTGAAATTGTATCTGCTGTTTTATGAAGAAGATAATCGAGTTTTGATTCCGTACGATCTGTTTGATCGTTGAATTAAAGTGGAATGTATCACTTGTTCGTTTTCAGGTGTGTGGATTAAATGTGATACTTGAAAGGAGCAGCTGATATTACTTCTAGACAAACTTTTCGCTAAGGTGGGTACGGCTCTTTAACGGCATTATCCTTACATCTGTTATTGAATTTCCGTGGGTGCAGTATTGCAATTGCATTTTCAATTCCACTACTAATATACCACCTTTGAATGTAGTTTCTATGATCTTACATTCTAAATCATAGTGAACAATTTGGCATATCCTTTTTAGGCGCTTTGGGTTCTTGGGAGGCTAACTGCGTGGCTTGCTATGATGGTCATGTTGAGAGCTTCAGGTTCCTCACGAAGTCCTTTCAATCCATGAGCTAATGAGCCCAATGTCTAACATTATTATGAAAATAGTTAACATCAATGCTTAGACGGTGTAATTATACTGCTCTCTCCTGAAATAAATATATCATACAATGTTATATTTGCCTCATCCAAATTAAGGAATAACGTAAATGCTATAAAATAAACATAAGTGATTTTTTTCAAATGGGGGAAGTCCATTATGTTTGATCTGTAAGATTAAATTATACTTTGAATGATATTTATACTTCCCAACTGTTTCTTGAAGCAACTCATGCAGTATGTCTCTACAGTAAATACAGTCGTCTTGTGGCGTAGCGTCGTCCTCTCTGGTGTAGTGGTTACCATGCTAGCCTCTAGTTTCCGAGGTCGCGGGTTCAAACCCGGCGGAGGGCGGCGGGTTTTTTCGGGAGTAAAAATCCTTAGCGTGGCTTCCTTCGGAAAGGAAGTAAAGCCGTTTGTCCCGTGTCGTAGATTTACGACACGTAAAAGAACCCCAAGCCTTATAAAGAGGCCTCTGAGTAAAATTACCGGTCTTTTACGCCCAAAATAGAATGGGACGCCAAGGACCACAGCAGTTAAAGAGCGTCCATAAATAAACTCAATTTAATTTATCTTGTGATGTAGCGGCAGAATAAACTATGCGCGAAGCAGCCTTCTCTTTGCTCCGCTTCCTCTCTGGGGATAGACTAAACCTCTCTAATCTTGTTGCAGTAACGATACTCACTGTATGTCACCAAAGTCGTAACACATTCACTTGTAGGACAACCCGTTTGTCGCATTAGAAACGCACTCACTATCTCACTTATTATCTGACTAACTCGCGGCACACTCACTCATATACTCGTAGCAGCTGAAATTTTCCAGAGAGTTCTAGAATGTTCCGGATGCGAGGAGAAAGAATACTCCAAAACAATCTCGTTATCTTTCGATAGCGGTGCTCTGTTTACATTGGGTGAGAGCACAAATTTTCAACCGGCCAGTCGATCGGTTTCTCGACGCAGTTATGGGCCTTATCTATTATGCGGATAGCTGAGGTGCATGGCTGCGTCACACAATATATATGTGTGTGCGTATAATAAATTCCTATGAGAACTGAAATCTCTGTATGTCTTGAGAAAGATTTGTCGTCCTCTGTGGTGTAGTGGTTACCATGCTAGCCTCAAGTTCCCGAGGTCGCGGGTTCAAACCCGGCGGAAGGTGCTGGAGTTTTTTCGGGCGTAAAAATCCTTAGTATGGCTTCCTTCGGAAGGGAAGTAAAGTTGGGGGTCCCGTGTTGTAGATTTACGGCACGTAAAAGAACCTCAAGCCGATAGAGAAAGAGGCTTCTGAGCAAAATTTCCGATTTTTCACGCCCAATAAAGAATGGGACGCTAAGGACAAGAGCAGTTAAACAGCTCCATGAAAAAACTAAATTTTGAGACGGTGTGGCAATGTCATCGTCATAATTCCATAATGGAATAGGCATACGCAATACCTTATCTCTCTAAGTTTTAAAATATTTGAAAACTTTAAATGGATTTTCAAATACACAACTTGGCAGATACCAAGAGTTGTGGTATTCATTTGGAACTTACCAGCTGGTTCTATCCCATGGTATATTATGTACATACGAGGGCGCATCGAAAAGTAACGTACAATAATTTTTTCTGCCTTGGTATTGCACCAAGAATGTTGCAATTTCACACGGATATAGTTTGAAGTTTTCCCTACAGAGGGTATTTTTGTTTCATGTGCAGCTCTAGCGAGAGAAGCGTGAACTTCGCAACAAAATGGCGCGCCACGTGTGAAGAGCAGAGAGGTGTGCTTGGATATTTGTGAGCCAAAGGGTATAAACCGAGTCATATTCACAGGGACATGCGTGGCGTGTATGGACCTTGGCAATGTCTCCAGGCGATGTGCATTCTTCCTAGAGGGCCGTGTGAACGTTAGTGATTCGCCACGCTCCGCTAGACCGGTAACAGCTGCAACCTCGCAGAATGTCAGAGGCATTGAGGCGGCAATTTTGAACGACCGGCGTGTGCAACTGCGAACCTTATGCAACAGTTCAACATTTTCTATGGTGCAATGTATGATATTGTTCATGGCACGTTGAGATTTCGTAAAGTTAGTGCTCGCTGGGTGCCTAAGAATCTGACAACCACAAGGGCCAGCGCATGATAACGAGCTTGGGTCACCTAACGCGGTACACCGCAGAAGGACATGACTTTCTGAAATGAATCATCATTGGTGATGAGTCGTGAGCACACCACTACTCGCCCGAAACCAAGCAGGCAAGTATGGAGTGGAAACATGTTAGTTCCACAGTGAGGAAAACATTCAAAGTGACTCAATCTGCTAGGAAAGTGCTTGCGACGGTGTTCTGGGGTATGCTGAACACGGGACCACTGTGAATGCTACAGCCTACATGAAGTTGCGTCGTGCCCTTTGTGACAAACGCCACAACATGAATGCTGACAATGTCAAAATTCTTCATGACAATGCTCGCCCCATGTTGCTGCTGCTGTTCGTCAGAAAATCACCAAAATTGGTTTGGAGGTGTTCCAGCATCCACCATAACAGTCTGGACCTTGCATTCATCTGTTTGGTCCCATGAAGAAATTCCTGGCCGGGCAACGCTTTGCGACAGATGCGGAAGTGAAATCAGCAGTCCGCAGATGGCTATACTCCAAGGAAACGGACTTATGTGGACAGGGCATATTAAAAATAGTATCACGATGGGAGAAATGTATTGATAAACTTGGTGACTATGTCGAAAAGTGGTGCAAGTTTTTTGTGCTTTCTTGTTGTTGTTGTTTTATCTATTAAAATTTTTGTAAAAAAAATATTGTGCGTTACTTTTCGATCTGCCCTCGTATATCATAAGGAAATTTTCTTGATGCTGTTCGCATACAGATTGGAAGGATATTATTGCCTTTCTTTATACTGACAATCATTTGTTTGCCACATTTGGTGTTTTTATTTACTGTTTGCCTTTAGTTTTATTTGAATTATTTTGCACGCCACTGCTCCAGTTCAGTGCACTTGATTATAGGAGGGAGTTTAAGCTTTTGTGAATGTTAATTTGTTCCCACGTCTTCCTATAGAAACACATTTTTATTGAACTCATTTCATCTGAATATAATAAGTAGAGTAAATGAAAGAAATTAAATGTGCATTGTTTAATGCTTTTGAAACTATCGAATCAATAAAACATACATTAACTTAAATTTTAGGTTATCCTCTCATATTTACCGCTTTTTACCCTTTAATTAGATACATTCTTATAATACTGTTAGAACGTTTGGGAACATTGCAAATTGCCTCGTCAGTACCGAGACATTTCCATTAGCTGAAACTTTAGTCATTCACACGTATGTGCGCCTGTATGTGTGTGTATTATATTGTTACCTCATGGTAGGCTGGCGTAACCTGCCGACAATTAATACCAGTGAATAAATGTCCTATTCACCCACAATGCAGGGGGATTCCTATGTGTAGAAGGTGTTGGCATGCAGAATAACCGGAGATGTATCATAATGGTATATTTCTAGCAGAGATATATTCTCTTGGGTTGGAATATATTCACAATGTTTCAGCGTGACTTGATGGAGTGACTTGAGCTCAATTGGGAAACTTATTGCAATAGAGTATCTTTTCCCATCCAGTGTTTTTTCCAGCTCAGCTTTGACCTAAGTGAACTTATGCCTGATGCTTCAACACAAGGTAAGTATTTTTGTTTTATGCCGTTTATTATTCAGATATTTCTGTAGTGTATATAAATATTAACGAGTTTCTGCGTGTGAAAAAAAATAAAGTATAATTTCCGTATATCAGCCCATAATTGGAAATTTCCCTGCTTATTCGACTCTAAGTCACACTAGTAAAGCGTGCATAGTTTACCCTCTAGATGAATTAAAACCTTTATTCTATTTTCAAATTTATAATATGCGTTAATGAATTTAAACTTATATATATATATATATATATATATATATATATATACCGAACCCACTCGTGGTCTCTCTTTACTGCGCGAGACAGTCGGCACTCACCGGGGAAATTACGCCGGCAGAGGCGAACTAAAATCCTTACCTTATAATAGATGCTGGAAATATTGACCTTCTGCTCTCAAACAGGCAGCATATCTCGTGTAAATGTTCTCGCTCACTCCCCGAAGCTCAGCAGCAGGAATTCTTGTGATGAAACGCTTCATTATGATCGGAAAATTGGAGTGTGGTGTGCGATATGTGCTAGAAGAATAATAGGGCCCATATTCTTCGATGAAACAATAAATACAGAGCGATATCCGAGGTAAATTCTGAGGTCATTTTGCAATCGCTTGACAGAAGAGAAATCGTATGGTTGGCTCTAGCAAGATTCTGCAACAGCACATACGGCAGCCGAATCATTGTATTCAATAAGAGAGGTCTTTGATGACAGAATAATTACTGTTGATTTGTGACCTCCTCGTTTTCCTAACCTAACGAGTTGTGATTTTTGTTTATGTGGTTCTTTAAAAGACAAAGTCTATCGTTCCAATCCTCGCACACTACAGGAACTTAGAGAAAACATTGTGCAAGAAATTCCTGCTGCTGAACTTCGGAGAATGATTGAGAATATTTACACGGGATATGCTGCCTGTCTGAGAGCAGAAAGTCAACATTTCCAGCATGTATTATAAGGTAAGGATTTTAGTCCGCCTCTGCAGGCGTAATTTCCCCAGCGACTACCGGCTGTCTCACGCAGTAGAGAGAGGCCGCGTGTTGGTTCGGATATAATTTAACTACCATATATATTAGCAACAATAAACAGAGAGAACGTTTGCGATGCAACATTTATATATCAGACACTGTGTGCTTTATCATCAGTAATTTATTTGAATATATGTTTAAATTATCACGTGTGCATAAAGCAGGTATATCATTTACTGAAGAAGTCACGTAAAAGTACGCGTGAATCTAGTTAAACGTTTTATCCCCAAAGGTCACAATTTCTTGGAAAAAAGGTATTTTAATAATTATGTCTAATTGGAAATTCTCCGTCTATATCATTCTCAAACTTTGTAGGTCTGTGCGAAACACGCCTAGTATTTACTCGTCTATATATACATTGTAGCACAGTTAAATATTATATCTCCTGGTTGTATTCTCGAGATCTCACGTAATTCAAAACATATATGTATTAGCAAAAATCAAAGAATTCATAGTGTAATCAGTATTACAGATCTACCCTAATTTAAACTCACCAACCAGACGATGCTTTTGGTACAGAAACTAACACATCTAATCCTCATAAACAGTAATTTAGTTGGCTGTATAATTTAATTATCAATATCCTTCTCCGCTCACAAAACTTGTCTATGTGAAACACATACACACACACCCACACACACACACACACCCACCCACACACACACACACACACACACACACACACATGTTGCTCAAAACCGGAAGTCATCCTACATCCAAAGTAGTTTTATTCGGTTTTCTAAGCTAATACATGGTTGTCGGCGCCGTGGCTGAGTGGTTAGACCGCTCACCAAGCGGTCAATTCCAGGGACCTGCATGTGGAAATTATGGTGGACAAAGTGGCGTCTGGGCGGGTTTTCTTCAGATTCTCCGATTTCCCCCATGTCTCATTCCACCGTGCTCCATCATCAGCTTTCATGTCATCCATCTCTCATCTGCATCTATCATCCACTTCCTCGCTCTCACCTATCATAGTCTCTTACACTCTGATCCATAGGCCCGATGCCCCCCGTGAGGCGTGTACCCCAGACGTTGTCATATGTCCAGGGTAGTGTGAGTCTTCGGTTTGGGTGGGCGTTATGGAAGGCCCAGGTGGCTCAGTTGGGATGTTTACGCCTTGTATTAGTTAAGCATGTGAATATGACAGGCGTCCAGATCAAACTCATAGTCATCTTATTCAATATATGCAAACCATTCACTGGCCACCAGTATAACCCCAAACATTAAGCTGGTTCCTTTCCACATTGTGTCTGAAATCTATAGGTAGTTTCATATTCCTTTATACGAATTTTGTGATAGGAACCGTTTTGCTAACTGAATCTCGGCTCATTTATGAAGGGATGCTTCCTCTATTGAATCAAAAGACCAATTTCTGTATTACATACGCCACTATATGTAGTATCTGCTGTACAGTCCTATAAGAGAAGCATACACTATTTAACTTTTGGCGTAGAAAACGGCGCACGGAGTGTCCGGTATACAGATTGCGGGGAAATTCCAAGCGGCAGGTACAAGATTGGAGGTCCGTTATTTGGCAAGCACTCTCCGGTTTAGCCTCACAAATATGGGTATTGCTGGACATTGTTATTCTTGGAGAACCTTGTACTGCTCTGCAGTGAACATCCACAATATCCCAAAGCCTTGAAAATTATTCTGTTTGGCACACTAACACTCTTTACGAGACTTCGAGCTGCGCCTGACGATTCTCATTCTAAAAAATGGCCCAACGGAAGTCCGTGTAGATATAGGTCATTTTTTTCGCCGTAACAGGCTTCTCCATACGCAGTAATTGGAAAAGTCGATTTATCATCGGGGTGTGGTGTTGGGTCGTAGGAACAGAGCACCAGGAGCATACACACGTGAGATAAGACGACAATACCACGCGTTCCGAATTCACGCAAGGGAAATACTGCCAGCCGTTTCCCCCATTTCAGACTGCTATCTCTTCCTCTGTGTTTCTGCCCCGTCACTACGAAACATTCGGCCTGTACCATCCTGTTAATCACATAGTGTACGCTTTACCATAAGACTGTTTTGCAACTCCGAGGAGTAAATACAGATTAAGACATCAAGATTTAATACTTTGAGAGTATTTAGCCCTCGGTGTTCGTGTGGTGTTCTTGCCTATGATTGCCAACTGATTTTGGCTTCTTGATAACGCGGTAATCCATTTTCTTTCTCTAGTTTGCTTACTTAACTTCACTATTGTACAGTAACTCTCATCACACCAGAATCTCCAGCGATGGGCGATGGACTTTTTTCGGGAGTAAAAATCCTTAGCAAACTTCTTTCGGAAGGGAAGTAAAGCCGGTGGTCCCGTGTCGTAGATTTACGGCACGTAAAAGAACCTCAAGCGAGATAAAGAAGCCTCTGAGGAAAAGTATCGGTCTTTCACGCTCAATGTAGAATGGGACGCTAAGGACCACAGCATATAAGAACGTCCGTCAATTTAATTTCACTTAGAGTCCATGTTAGAAGATGCGGTTTGACCACTACCTTGCATTATTTTCTTCAAGAAAATTATTCTTGCCACTATTCCTCGCTGTTATTTGTTGCAGTAGAACTAAGGCCATTGGATGCTCTTCCATATTGTCATCCCCAGGCGGTTAAGATATAAGCATGCATTTAAATGTTTTTACGCTGTATTACTGGTATTAATTAGATTAAATCAATTCAATGCCAAAACTAGCTTCAGGTTTATCATGTCAACTGAAAACAAAATTAAAATAATATATCTAAATACAGTTAAGGCTTATCTTAGTGGTATTAACCTGAGGTTGAGTGCCTTGAGATAAGGGATATTTCTGAAGGCGTGCGGCTCAAGGATGTTCAGCTTGTTTTGGTCCAACTTTAGGATGCTGAGTCTGGGCATTTTGTAGAATGCTAACTCGGCAGTCTTCTCAATAATATTGTGGGCTAAATCCAGAGTTAGGAGACTGTTCATGCCCTTGAATGTAAAATCTTTGATAATACGGAACTTGTTTCCAGCCAGGGAAAGGAACTGAAAAAGAAAGAAAAGAAAAAGACAGTGACTTCAAAACTTTCCATTGCTTAACTCCTTCTATGCATTACTTCTACATTCATAATATGCTCATTGACATTCTAGAATAGTAGCTGAATTTAGTAGGACCTCTAGAATACCACTTAACATAAAGAACAACACCGTAGTTGTTGCATCTTCAATGTAAGTGGTTAAGACGTCGAATAGGTCAGTCAGGAAATCATGCTTAGGAGGGTCTCAGTTGGGCATAGCATTATATAGATTACTTTAGCCAAAGATATCATAATAATGATTGACCTCTTCATCTGGCATTTGCATTGATTCATTATTAATTAGGTGTTATAACAGATTAATATGAACGGCCGGGGCTTAGTGATGTCTGTACTTCAGCGAGTTGAATGATAATGCTTGTAATATTTGTAAAAGAGAAGAAATATATGCTAGTACAAAAAATGATTCATCTGCAAACTCACTTCGGAAGAGAAGTAATGATTTTGTCGTAGATTTACGGCACGTCCGGTAAAGAGACCTCTGAGCAAAATCTTTGGTCCTTCAGGCCCAATATACAAAGGGTCGCTAAGAACCACAGCAGTTGTAAAGCATCCATAAATAAAACTCAGCTTAATTTTTTTCCAAACTCACTGAAGATTTGTGGTTGTGTAAAGTAAACTTTGATGCCCAGATGTTATAATATCTGCGTGCAACTTTATATAGAAGTCGACGTTCTTCGTGTAATGGTTCCCGAGGTCGCGAGTTGTAACCCGGCAGAGGGTAATGGATTTTTTCGGGAGTAAAAATCCTTAGCATGGTTTCCTTCGGAAGGGGAGTAAGGCTGTTGGTCCCGTGTCGTAGATTTACGGCACGTAAAAGAGCCTCAAGCCTCATAAAGGTGCATCTGAGCAAAATTACCGGTCTTTCACGCCCAATATAGAATCGGATGCTAAGGACCACAGCACTTGTAGAGCGTCCATAAATAAAACTAAATTTAATTTTTCCATGATGCAGTGATTACCATGCTAGTCTCTAGTTCCCGTGGTCGCGGATTCCTACCCGGTGGAGGGCGACGAATTTTTTCGGGTGTAGAAAACTTCGGCATGGCTTTCTTCGGAAGGGAAGTAAAGCCGGTGGTCCCGTGTTGTAGATTTACGGCACGTAAAGGAGCCTCAAGCTTGATAAGGAGGCATCTGAACAAAATTACGCGCCCAATATAGATTGGGATTCTAAGGACCACATCATTTAAAGCGCGTCCATATATAAAACTGAATTTCATTTGCTTTAGAAGCCATTAGTTCTTCACCACTTACATCCAACTTGAGCAATGCTTGAAATGTAGAAGGCGGGAATAATAGATATATTTGACATCTCTGTATTTAGGAAATTAATATGCAAACTTACTCGTGAGGTTGAGTTAGTAATTAGAGGAGAAGCGGTTTCAGGCCGGCGGTTGTATGGTTTAAATTAATTAGTTAATTGGTACAATAATTACGCAAATGACCTAAATAATGTCCATTAATTATGAAAATTAGGGGAACTTTTCTATCTGTGATCGGGATGTTTGATATACAAGAATGTTTTGCCTATCTATCAACTTTATGGATTTTAATCCTACGCTAATCTGTTGCGATATGCCATCATTTTTGCTATGTCACGATCTTTAGTCGCTTCTGCTTGGTCGCCCTATTTTTGCCCAAATGGTTGAGCGGGTGTATGCCGAAATATACTTTTAGAAATGGTTAAATGTCTCAAGAATGTAATTTGACACCGGCATTTTGACCTATATTTTGTGAGTAGGTTTATGTAAATACCCATTTTAGAAACCTTTTAAAAACGTTAAAGTTGTCGTAACTGTATAACGTGTAACTACCAACTGACACAGTGTAGACCATTAAATACCGTAAGTTGCCATGAACACCCTCTCCTATGTAAATATGTCTGAGCTATGCGTCAAAGCATATACCTTTGCAATAGAAGTTTGAACTTAATGGTTACTCGGTGTGAAATGAGTATGATAAGATGTCGCGCCAGAGTTTCGGTTAAAGGCGTTGTAATTCGTAAGATTCATAAACAAATCTGCTTTCCATTATTACACCAACTCCTCTGATGTCTTCAGAATATGCCTCGTTTTGTACTTCGCTAAATTCCCTCGGGTCTACCTTTCCACCCTGAGAAGTGTGTATTGTATGGTTATTAATTTGGCTCTTTCTACCGTTCAGAGAGATTGGTAATGAAGGTTGTTATGCATTCTCCTTCGACTGTGTGAGCGGAGCCACTGGTGTGGTCGTAAAACTTGCAAGCTGCTACAGCCTGACCTTGAGCAGGTATCGCGTGTATCACCAGGTGGCGGATGGTCGGGGACATGCCCCTTGGTCAGGTAACGAGGATTGCATTATCTAGGGACACGCTTGCCTCTGAATAGTTAACAGGAGGCCGCAGACCAACTCGCCAATCCCAAGGTGATGGTGTATCGTTGGGGAAGCCTGACGACCTCCCAGAGTATTATAGCCTCACCCAGCTCAGCCGGGTTCTGCCTGGGCGGACATTTAGTTAGCTAGCTTGCTCGTGGGAAAACCATTGAGACTAAGAAAATAATTACTGAACCGGAGCGCTCTTCTGGGAAATCCGAGAGAACTATAAAACTAGTCCGCATTTTCAAACTTTTTATCAGATGATTTATTAAAAGTAGGTGTTCTTAAATCAAATTTTTATGCTGGTTCCAGAAATAACCTCCATTTTTTATCACGTCAGGTTTTTACACAAAATAAGAAGTAATGTTTTGACAATTTTACTAATGAGCGTAGAAAGGTATTCAAATACCATTTCACACAAGGTAAGTTTTTATTCAAGATACATTTTAAGAATACTCTCAAGAACTCCCCTAATTTATTTCATGACTACATTTTAATAAAACAAGAAGACAAGGCGTTTCATTTAATTTTTTTCAAAGTTTCTCTTCTTTGACTTCCTTGCAGATCCTTGAAGATAACTGTCCCTCGTCAACATCCAACAGTAGTCGGCCATCATAGTTTCATTCCATCTCCCCTGGTACCTCCTCTCCATTTCCGTAATATCTTGGTGAAAAAATTCACCCTGCTCTTCATTATAATGTCCCAGATTTTCTGGAAAGAAGTTGATATGTGAATGCAGAAAATGCACCTTTACACTCATGTTACAACCCATCTTCTTGAAATTTTCCAACATTGTTTCAACAATGGCCTTGTGATTAGAATCTTTGTTACTGCCTAAAAGTTTTAAGTAACTGATCGGAAGGCGGTTCATGCTTATATTTCTCTCTGATTCATTGTCCTCTCAAAATCTTCATCCTTCATCAATTTCTTTACTTCAGGACCAACAAAAATTCCAGCCTTTAATTTGTCTTGTGTAATGATGGGAAACTTCTTGGAAGGTTACTTGAAGCAGGGTCCATCCTGTGGTAGAGCCCTTACAAATTGCTTCATCAAGCCCAATTTTATGTGTAGTGGCGGAAGCAATATCTCTATATCTCTATATTCTTGAAGTGAAATTGTGAAAAAATACTGTACATGATGGAACAAAACTAAAAGCAGTTCTGAAATCAGCATAAAAACGTGAGTTAGAATCACTTATTAGTTTTCAGTCATCCGATATCATGAAGATAGTGAGGTACGATCTAATGCTGAGAAACCTGCTGAGGATATTTCAGCCTAGAGAGGCTCGCCACAGAGATGGGCGGCCTTAAGCTGAAGAATGTCCTCTACGCTACACAGAAGAACGAGTGGCGGCTAGCTAAGTTGAGGGGATGGATATCTGAAGGGGGTTCCTGCTCTTCTTCGCAGGCTGACCCTCAAGACACTCAAGGGGAGAAAATGCCCCTCAGGTCTACTCCTGAAAAGGAAAGGCATAGAAATAGACCAAGGTTGGCGTATGCCAAGGTAATATATCTTGGTTCACGGCTGCTATTTTCCAAGAGAGCTGCCCTAAAGGACAGTTAGCTACTGAAGAGGAAGAAAAAGTGGAGGCGGCAATTGACAGGCTGGTGGGCAGACACATCGAAGAAGCATTGTACCCCAGTTTGCTACCGGGGTGCACTGCCTTTCTTTGCATATTTTTACATGCTTCATGATAATATAGTCTATCGTGTATGAGTAATCCTCCGAAATTCAGCATCACCTTCAAGTCTTCTTTTAAGCGCATCGAAGTCTATATTGGCATTGTTGATGTAAGAGAAAATTGCATTTTCTGTGTGTCCCGATGTGAATTTTTGGTGCTGATGATCCTTAAATTCCATCATTTCTAAATTCCAGGAGCGTCGCACGTCGTTGTCGAAGAGTGACGTTTCAGCAACTAAGTAAAGAAAATTTACAGTTGTATGGTTGACGGAAATCCCTGTTATGTTTCCACTGTGTTCTATTTCAACTCAAAATTAGAGGGGATGAGGACGGCTCAGATTGATAGACCTATGGTTGTTGGTTCTATACCACTTTCCAGTATTGTTCTCGCTTACAAGAACTTCATTTGGAAGTTCGTGCCCATCTTCTCGCGGATCTCCAAACTGCACCTTATGGATCTGTGGTAGTTCTTGCACGTCGCAAGAGAGAAAAAAATTTCTAAGACCGGTGAGCAAAATCTCCGGTCTTTCACGCCTAATGTAGAACGGAACGCTAAGGACCATAGCAGGTGAAGAGCGTCCATAAATAAAACCGAATTTAATTTTTCTCGTAACGTATTTAGGTAAGCTTTTGTGGATATTTCTCTTACCCAAACTTGCTATTTGAAGTTGCCCTTGCTGACTCGAAGAAGGTGACGCGTGTTTTTTTCCCGATGACTTATAGTTTAGTTCCTCTATAATATTTTTAGCTGCAGATCTCGATTGGTTTCCATTATCTAATACACACGCTTTATCCTGTATGTTGGACCCGTTACTCAGATCGGGGCTGTTTACAATCGTGTAAATCCTGGAAGCATGACATAAATTTTCAGTGATGTTTCCATCGTGGAGACATCACAAGAGGAGTTATCCTTTGATGTGAAAATTTTCCGGTGATGAAACACTAAGTTTGGATTTTAATCAGCCTTTTCCTTTTGAATTATATTATTCACAAATACACAAATAGACGCACACACGCACATCGGATCTTTTTCTGAAAAGCTTTCTTTTTTAGTTCAGGATACCTCAAAAACATCGTCGCGGTGCATTTGGCGTTAGTATTATTATATTGTTAATATATGTTTTTGGTAAAGTAATTGTGATTTACAATTCCCGGAACTTAAGGCTACTATGCGATAGACAAGTGACAAACGCGGAAGTAGCCGCATCAGAAAATTCTCACCTTAAGTCAATTGCCGTCAGATTGCTGAATCACCAGCAGTACATTACGTGTCGTATTGGTCAGATTTCACTTTAAAGCTCTCGGGTTTGGTCAATCGTATTGCGGCGGGAGCCTACGTCACTTGTCTTCGTGAAAACCAACGTGGTTTAAAGTCCTTATTTAATTTGCAATAATCGTCATGCACCATGATGCATCATCATTGGCTCCAGATAAGTTCAATTCATTGATTGCTTTGCAATTTCATTTCGACCGCGAGCCCTGTTTGCTTTATATTTCCTTAGAAGTGAGAGTTAGCATACTCTAGCTTAGGTTCTCCTCGGTCACACCTGCATCCATGTAAGCGTCCTCGTCCACTGTGTCCCTTTCCGAATTCTCTCCTTAGACCTATATCGTTCCCCGTTAGGCATGGGAGATGCTAGCACACCGCCTTCGGTTACCTTGGTCCTCAGCGAGTTTCCCCCATAAGGGCCCCATAGTTTAGACTGTAGCGCCCGGATCCTGCTCATAGCGGGGTAATGACCCGACACAATAGCGCACTACCTCTACTACCTTTGGGGTGGCCGTAACAATTGTTGGAGGCACCCGCTCTGCCTCCCACGGATTCATTTCCGGTAGGGCCAGGTTTTATCACTTCCCCCACCGGGTCAGCTATCCTTATGTCGGGTAGCACTAGTTTGTGGTGCCTCATATTAACCTCTCAATTAATAAAAAGGATTCCTTTACCTCACCCACCCTCTCAAGAAGCGTCCCTTTTCAGTCGTTGAGATTTAAGCAACTAAGTGCGCTTTGGCCAGGGTATAAAAGCTGTTAAAACATGTGGAAGTGAGGGTCAGTTTTTAAGTTACAGGATGACCATACAAATCTACGCGTTGAAGTATTAGATAGCTCCCATGGGCAGATCAGTAACACCTACGAAGATTGTAATGTAGAAGCACGTCCAATAGGAACTGGTTGTCTAACAATGATAGAATAACGTTTTTGCGTGGATGTTCTTAAGAAATTAGATTCAAACAGCCCTACGTCGCAAGTTTCGTAGAACTACTGATAGTGCAATTCAATTCAGGAAACCCCGGAAAGCTTTCAAATTTATACAACCACATTTCTCAGGTGCAGCTGCGATCAGGGAAAGTTTAGACCTTAAACAGTATTAATACGGGAAGAAACTGTTTAAATAAATCTCTCCACGTCAGCTAAGGTTAGTCGAGCACTGCCATTCACAGAGTCATCTAGCACCCCAGCGACAGCACAAATCGTTAGTATGACAACCATAAGTCCCAATCCAGTTCTGGTGCCCGTTAATAGACCCTAGAAATTTTGGAGTTAGTCAGAGAGAGAATGTGAGGGCGTCTTTATATAACTTCGAATTTTAGCGACAGCTAATGCTGGACTGCACCACATAAGAAACAAGTTTTGCCATATTACCTCTGAGAGGCGGCAGCCCCGTGATTCCATGGTTTTTCCCATAGGTAGCCCGGGTATAAAAGTCTACAGCTAAGGGATGCGTTGAAAGATCCATTCACACCCATGGCGCAGGACGATATCCTCGAATACACGCTCCGCCATCGTGTCCAGGATGTAACGGATTCCAACGAACTTAATGTATACGAAGTGCTCGCGCTATGCGACCAAGTTATTGCCCGAAAGCAGGTGGGCGAGCAAATTCGATACATAATGAAATGACTTAAACCCTCGCTGTTAGAGCAAATGTTGCTATTCAAGCTGCAGTCAATAGGAGCACTGCTGGATCTGTCAAAACGCATAGAGAGGCCGAGTGACCTTGGGGACCGAAGGGTTGATTTGGTACCAACTCCCAGGTATGAGACGGAGGCATCGGTCGCGAATGCGTTGCTGATATGGCCAGCTAGCTGCAGTTTCTTAAGGAGCAGCTTGGTAAGCTGAACATAAGCTCCCGTCACTGGATAATTACTCTCAGAGGGCTAGGAAAGAGCCTCAGAATGCAAAAAGGTAAAAAACAGGTTGGAACCCACGGAATGGCGCAGCTCGGAAGGACGAATGGCCACTCCCGAAGGTGGATCGTAACAAGGGCGGGCGCACAATTTGGTTTAGTTGCGGGAAGGCAGAACACATGGCCATGAACTTTTACGGAGAGGAGATAATAAAAAAAGGGCAGTGGTGACCAGGTGTGGCACGGGACCCCTAGGCCGGAAACATAAGCAGGTGCCAGCCATTATTCCGGCAAATGTGTTGCAAGTGAAAGGAGAAATAGGTAATCTGCCGATTAGATACTTATAGATATGGGGGAGTGCCGTAAATATTATTAATGAAGTCACAGTTTCTTCACAGAAAGAACCATTGAATCATTAATGCTAGGAACAGCGGACAGCCGCGTGCTAGATGTGGCATATTATGCAGATTGTAAATTTTGCCTATAGGGAGTAACGATTGTGGAAAAATTAGTTGTAGCCTCGCACTATTCCCTATTTTTGGGAATGAACTTCCTAACAAAGCACGTAGCAATATTGGGCTTGACTATGGAGTAAACTTCCTAGCAGCAGGGGGAGGAAATATAAATACCTACGAAAAGTGGTCACCATGCTGACCCTTATAACAAATCGTGATTGATACTTAGGAAGAGCACACCAGCAGTAAGGTTACACGGGGCACGGACATAGGACTTACATCATTTAGTGTTACAAATGTATAGTGTTACAAATTTAGAGCACCAGGTCCAAGGAAATTTTACTCGAACCGTCAGAAGCGATAATGCAGAAAAATGTATTCACGTTCTACCTGTTTTTCTGACTACTAGTAAAACCACACTGCCATTCATAAGCAACTCGGCTGAGGTAAAAACGTTATTTACGGGAACGGCTCTTGCTCATGTGCTTGGCGTGACGTTAGTGATGTCATCGAATGTCTCTACAGAGGCGCTATAACACTTGCGATAGATAGCATACCGTTCCACATAAATTCAGATATGACGGCTCAACTGCAATCGCTGATAGTGAAAAGTTTAAAAAACCTTCCACACAATTTTGCTACCAGTTTGCTGCAGCTAGGAAAAACCTTGGTAGATAAATTCCACATAAACATAATGGATGCGAAACATTAAGCACAGGCCCTATAGGGTATCACAGAAAAAGCGCGAGGTCATCAATGTTATCACGAAAACATCGCGAAACTGGCAGCAGTTTCTTTCCTGAGTTGGGTTGAGAAGTGCCGTGCGGAGATTCGTCAAAAGATGTCCATCGCGCCAATCACGGAAAGGTCCTAGGAATCTGAGACCGGAAGGGTTGTTACAACCTATCCCCATCGACTATGTAGGGGAGAGGTTTGGTATTGACCGTCATAATAGTCGCGACGGATGCATTCAGTAAATACGCGGAAAACCGACTGCTACCCAATGCGTCCGCAATTCAGGTAGCTAAATTACTGCTTGAGAATATTTTATGCCACCATGGTGCGCCAGCAACGTTATTGTCGGGTAGCGGGTCAGTCTTCTGAATGAAGCAGTGAAAGAGCTTTAAGAACTCACGGGAGTTAAGCACTACATAACCACACCATAATATCCTGCTTGTAATGCCCTGGTTGAGAGGGTAACCAGATCATTATCCGCATGTTGGGTTATTATTTCAGTACGAATCAAGACGACTGGGACGCCTGCTTGCCACACGTAACATGGGCCCATAACCCAGCAACATAAGAGCAGGGTACTCATCTTACTTCTGTTGTACGGGGCATCCTGTGTTGCTCACAGAAGTACAATTAAAATCCACAACTAATAATCCATTTGCGGCGCACACGCAACAAAATAGCACACAAGCACGAGAGCTAGTGCGCACTCAACGTTAAAGCCGCACAGAAGAAACAAAAACGTCTGTTTGATAGTAAACACCGAGCAGTGACGCACACCCCGCTACGCTGGTAAAGGTTCTCTTTCCGAAAAGAAGCGAAGGCTACTCCACGAAGCCGTTGCATAACTAACACGGTACACGCCTCTCCCCGGTTAATTATGTAATAAAAGATGCGTATACGCGGAAAGCATCTGAGCAGTTCGTGCACGTAGAGAGAATGTATGCATATACTCCACTATACCGGAGAGATAACTCTGTTGTTGGAAGAAATCCGCGAAACTTGCAGAAGAGTAACAGCAGGGCACGCGCGTTTGTTGTAGCGGACAAAACAAAGAGAAGTCCTTACATATCCCGTTGCCGATGCTGTATACCCCATACAATGCCAGAAAAATGAGTTTGGGTTAGTGAACAATTGCGTCCGTAGCAGTAAAAATTGTTTCCTCTTGCTCTCCTTACCAAACATGTTTACATGCTAATAGCAACTCTTCTCTTACGTTACCCCAGGAATTTTCAGTTGACTTATATAATTGGAGCCCCGATACTGAAAAGAGAAATGTAAAATATTAATTTGTGCTTATACTTACGACGTAATGAGATCAGCGCAAGTGTATCGCTATTTTACTTCTGCAAAGCCATGTAACTGTCTCGTATTACGCGCAACAGTTGCGCACCCTAAGAGGAACATAGTAAAATATATAAAGAGCAAATAGTGAACAGCCGTAGCTTCAGGTGGTCATGCAGAAGGCCGAGGATTAGTACAGTCAAGTACAGCTTTTATTTCAGCGCTAAGGGCAATATAAAAGGCTTGTAGAAGCGTGATAGAATAAATGAGTCGAAATGATATTAAAAGCCTTCACTTACATCATGATGGTAAAAGATGGACGATCGTTTCGACGCTTCAAGGCGCCATCATCGGCAAGAAGACGACTGAATCTTGCTCCAAGAACACAAGATCTATCTACCCATGTGGACGATTGGAAGGTTCTCAGGTGGTAGTTTTCATAACTGCTGAAGGTGAACCAGAAGGCTGCTGTACTGACATCTCTTGTACTGTAGTGGAACTAGAAGTAGGATGGGCTCCATCTTGGACTGTTTTCTTCTGAAGTTGGACCAGAAGGCAGGTGACGTCATCCAACGAGGATTTTCAAAGTTTACGACTTGTGAATTATTTTGAATAATGAATATTTTTCCCCAAGCATCCAACATAGATGAGTTATGTCTTGACCAATTTCATGTTGTGTATTCCAGAAATGGCGGGACACGGCTGATTTATCATTTTTTTTAATTTAATATTTCTTTGATGTTCTTTAAGACAGATTAAGAGGTTATGAGAAAACTCTTTCTAGTATTTATAAAATAAAATGTGATCACTGTGACAAGCTCTAGATTGGAAGAACAAAACGTAACCTCTTAATCTGTCTTAAAGAACATCAAAGAAATATTAAATTAAAAAAAACCTGCACCTTTACTTCTGCACTTAAGCTAAGAAGGTACTGACTATGTACGTAGTTTTATTCACCCACTGTTGGGAAGAGTTGTTTGTTCTTGGTGGAGGAGTAGCCCTCAGAGTTAGTAGTTGGAACTGAAAATCACTCATAGAAAGGCGTATAAAGGAAAGCACGATAACGAATGCAGGTCGGAGGAATTAAAGAGAACGCGCTTTCTCAGCATAACACTCAGCGAGTATAAGTGAGACAAACATAAGCACATGTCACAATGGAGCAAATGAGATACCGACATAAAACAACACCAGAATGATTTAAGCGGAATCTTGAACTCCCTCTTAGAGGGTTCTGTTTCTCTCTTTCTTTTTCCTCTTTGGAGTAGTTTACCGTAAATTATAAAGAACAGAAAACAGGAACCTCAGGGGTTAAGCACCACAGGCTATGTAATAGAAGGCCCGGCGGGATAACTGGGACCATAAAAGTAAGAATAAAAAAAAGATAAGAAGAAGACGGAAGGAAGTGACTACAGGCAAGTTAAAGCTATATATGTTAAGAATGTTACCCTTAATGATTGTTTTTGTGTTCAACAACATGTCGGCCAGATTTTAATTATTTTAAGTACATTGGTGCACCCAGCGGACTTAAACAATAAGTCAGGGGAAAATTTATTGTACTCACCTCCAGAGCTCTATCAGTCGGAGTGGTAGCTTACGAAGCCAAAGTCGCCATCACTTTTAAGATTTTAAGGGAAACAGTCAAAAACCTGGTAGGAGAGTGAGATTAATTTCGTGTGCAGTATTCTGGACAAAGAGCTACGTAAGTTACATGAGGTCATATTTAATTTCACCTCTTTGCGCCAGCCTCGTCATAAAAGGAACCTTTATAGGCAATATGATAAATTTCTACACTGCCGCTTGTGAAAATTGCAACAACAAGAAAGAAACGAATGAATTAAATAGATTTAATACCACAAGTTAGGTACATGGCAAGTAACAAATAATAAACTTTTAAAATCTATACATGATCTTTGATCTCTAATGTTCAGTATTTGGTGTGGCTTCCATGCCCTGCAATTAGAGCTGCTATACGCCGTGGCAATGAATCAAAAAGGATCTGAATAAGTTGCTGAGGGATTTCCCTCCACGCGTTTGTATTCGAGCCCACAAATCCTGACACTGGTTACTTGAGGACCGTGACGCACCAGGTGCCGAGCAACCATATTCCAGACATGTTCGATGGACAACATGTCAGGTGAATGTGCAGACCAGGGAAGCAGCGGTACACGTCGCTCTTCGAAGAAGGCTTGTACATTCCTCGCAATATGTGGCCGAGCATTGTCCTATTGAAATGTGGCCTGTGGAGATGCCTGAATCAGGGGAGTATCTCAGGCTCTTCAACCACAGTTAGCTACCAGTTGCTGTTCAAAGTGCCCTCATTTGCCACTATCATTTTGCCGCTCAGCACCCCTGTGACGGTGTTCACGTGCCCATTGTAGTCAGAAGAGCTTGTGGTTTCTGGAAAATGGAAGCTGATGTAATGACCTGCATGCAACCAGTCCAACCTGCAGCGGACGCGACAAACCGTTGATGCTGACAATTTCACACCAGTTGCAGTGCTCCAGCGTCGAGCCAACACTGTGGATGAAGCTGTACGTCCGTTATGGCCATTCGGATGAGATGATGGTCATCCCGTGCTGTGGTCATGTCCCGTGGTCCAGTGTCCGCTCTTCGCTGCGTACCACCTTCATCTATCCACTGCTTTCACAAACGCATCACTATCGTAGCAGCATGCCCTGTACGAGCCGAAATGTCACGGAATGACAAACACGCTTCCCGGAGACCGATCATTCTGCCCCGTTCAAACTCACTCACATGCCGATATAGCTACCTTTGACGTCGAAGAGGCATACTGGAACTCATTTAATGTTTCTACCTTGTTTGAGAGTTCTGCAGAGACTACACTGGGCGCAACACTGACCTTGTCGCACTGACACGAGAGGGCTCTGACCGGCCTACGTATACCCCATCTCTTTGCAAACATAATCACTTATTGCTTGCGCACTCTTCTACACTTCCACCAAGTTTGGTGTTATTTGGGAAATTCTTTCTTGGTGTTGCAATATTCACAACCGGTATTATGTACCAATGATCAGCAACATTGATAAACTGGCGGCGACAGACCGGGAAGTCTTGGACCATTGCAAGCCTCTGGATGCCATAGCATCTCAGGACCTGTTATGGTTTGCCTCAACCCAAGATACACTAAATCCTTAAGGTGCGCAGGTTCGACAGTCGCTCGCGCAGATCGACACGCGTTTCAAGGAGGTTGTTACAGCCTAAAGGGCTGCATATAATTCATGAATGCACCCAATTTCAAGATGTGTCAGAAAACCAATGTTTTACATTGTGGGAAATCTTCCGCAATATGCAGCGTGCCATTCACGCTTTCGCTATTGAAACATTTAGAAGCAATGTTTTTATGTCGAAATCATCTGTTTCCGTCATCAATAGTACCTATGCCCGTATTTGTAGAAGAACTTCGAGTTCTTCATGCTCGCCTAGTCAACGCATCTATCGAATCTGTTCTTGATATACAGGATGTCCATAAATGTTTCGATTTGGACATCACCTCTTTAGTCGCAGCTATATTTTAGTTACCATTAAAATCCAAGTTAACGCAAAACATCATGGGTAATATATGACTTAATTGGCACTCTATTCACGTGAAATAACCTCACTTGTATTATCCTACATGACACGACACTGGTGACAGTAAGTGGAGATCTCATTCGCCATATTACGGGAAGAGTCCTACATGACCCCTTTCACAGCAAGCTTTGTTTCATTCATTTCATTGACTTGTTCAGTCACCTCTGTGAGACTAACATATTACAGGATGTGACAACCAGGGAACTTCTATCCCTTCCAGTGTCATTCTTGAGATAAAACTATAAATATGGAAATTGGTATAGACAAGTATATTGTTACCCATCCTGTAGAACCCTTTCAAATGCTCTGTAATCACACTCTTACACCTCTATACCCTCCGCCTCCAGAGATGCCTGGAATTCTTAAGGTAAATTTTCCTTGCAATTGTGAGTTATATGCTGGTCATAAACTGCAAGTTCCTCTACGCTTTCCGTGTTTTCGACAGCTTCTCCCGAGCCACGCCTGATTCACCTTATTCCTGCTGGATGGTCTACTTTAACTTCTTTGAAGGAGAACACAATAGCTCATGCAGATCATGTTACCTTCACAAATATATCAGTGCTTGAACCTAAATTGGACGTTAGATGAACCTCACCTTAATTTGTCGCATCGACAAATTATCCACGACAAATTATCGGCTCTGGATAGGTCCGGTGCCTTACCGTATTCGACGGCCCTCCTCTAAGTTTGGTCTGCAATGTTTACCTTAGTTTTAGCTTTTATTGCCTTGGTTTTCCTCATTCCATACTGGATTCTTACAAACTTCCATACTCATATTTCTTGTGTTACTTCTGTGTTTTGCGAAAGCCGTCACTTATAAGGTGTGCAAGTTCGGTTTACAGTTTACCGCCTATGGCCCAACGCCCGAACGCTCAGCTCTGGAAGCATCGCCAGTACATCGGAAAACGAAGTGAATTGATGTCAGCCATCTAGGCGCCAGCGCTGCCTTAGACAACATCTAGCTCCAGGACGGACCCGTCAACAAGCACTAATGGATGAGATGGTCCTCTTCCGATTTAGTATAAAAAGAGGCAAAATAAATACTAAAACCACATAACAAATAAGATGTCTGTTACACAATTTAAGTTACTTCTAGGTTATTTCATGAATGCAGTATCCCGGCAATTCATACATCCACATAGAAAGACCCCTATTTTAGGCACCTCGTAATTTAAATATCTAGTAGCTGTGCATTATTTGTGTAGGACATAGCCACGCAACACATTGTTTTTCTTAGCATCGCGCACTCCTGTTGCTCGCTTAGGTTTATAGCATTATGGTTTTAGTCTCGTTCTATGGTTATGCAACAAATAGTCAGTTTATATTAAGGCCCGTTTTTTCTTTTATATGTAACTGCGTTTGTCAAATAGTTCGATATACCTTTATAATTTTATGACTATATAATGATGGGTCACCACCACAGACACCAAAATATTTTGCACTGTATATTTTGTGGTCGCACTTTGAATTTCCCACGGCTCAAGCGTAATTCTGTACTTTTGATAGTATTTATGAGTTTTTGTTCACCGAGTTGCAAACCGAAAGGTCTCGTCGTCCAGGTTTCGTATTCACACAGGGTATTATGTGTGTGTGGTTTTATATATAGGTAAAGCATTCGTAAGAATTGAATACTATTTTGTGTTTTCTTACCTTCCAGCTAAATCTCACGGACTGAATAGTTCATTATGTTGAGCTCCGTTGAGCGATATGTTTTCTTGAAAAGCTGAATTTAAACGCCCTTACATTCGTTTATGTATTTATTGTTTGGTGACTCTCATAGATTCCTATATTGCACAGTGATCTGGAAACGGAGTGCGAGCATGAGTTCAGTTAAGTTATTCTCACAGTAGATTAGATACGCTTTAGCTTCACATGATTTGGTTACATCGTGCACACATTTTTAGGTTCATGTTACTCTGTATTTTAGGTTCTTATTCCCAACACCTTTATTTGCACGTTTTCCTTTCTTGTTTCTCAGGGTGGTGTGTTTTAGTCGTGTAAGTTCCCGCTCCACAAATTGCCTACTGGTACATCATATGTTAGTTGTGTGCTCTCACATGTGTTTTCTCCGTAATACCGGACTTATCATCTACTTACACTGGTCACCTTGCAAGGTCACCTGTGAGCGTTTGTTGCCTACCGCACAGTCAGTATTCCTTTGTGGCAGTGCTCTGTTTTTTTCTTGTGTGTATACCTCCTACATTTTAGCACTTTCTTCGCACCTGCATAGACAATTCGGTACTCGCACCCCCTCCAATCCCCATACTGTTTGATGTACTTCCTTGTTCTGATTTGTTGCTCTCTCCGTCCGTGTCGTTTTATTTACCCTTGATTATATTTTTCTGTCTGTTCCCTTTCCTACACTCATGTTATGGCCGAAGCTTTCTACAGCTACCCCGCACGCACATAAGGATTTCTACCCTTGCTATGGTAACAGTGGCCCGGGTCGCCGATGGCATCTCCAGGCGACTCTGCGATCCATCTGGGCACCAGTGTTACAGTTTGCAATGACTGGTGAGCAGGACCCCATTGATATCGAAGCCATGTACCTGGTTGGTTACCTTTCGCGTCGATGATCTTCTGTGGAGGTCCTTTTAAGGTTCATCTGCACTCTGGATCTCCCGTGTCATCGTCTCCTTCGTACTGGTACCTCCAGTGGCGCCTGTTGGTTTGCTCGCGACAGTTATGCGCATTCTGCTTGGACCACAACTACGCTTTGCTCACCCCTATCTATATACAAGGAGTGTCTGGTAGACGTGCGTGCGCCATCTTCTCCACTTCTAGTCTGTGTGTGGGTGTTCCTGTCTTTCGGTTCTTGCCTCTTCTCGACGGTTTCCCCTCCCTGCGGGTGCCTTCTTGTTCTCTTCCTATCGTCTCCGTCCTTCCTTCTTTAGTTACCTGACTTTCCTCCCCGATGATGCTGTCCCTACCCTTTTAATTCTATTCTTCCGGTTGAAGAAGAAAACAAAAGCAACACATATGGAGCCCAAATCTTGATAAACAAGATCAAAATAACCGATTTCAGCTGTCTCTTTTGCTGTTATGTACCTTTGTGTTGGTACTACACCTGGTTGACTTGTATTTGTAACACGGATTTCCGTTCATTGGTTTCAGCCATGGAGGGCTCCTTTTCTTGGAGTGAGGGTAATGTCGCGGTGTATTTGGCGTTAGTATTGTCATACTATTAAAATATGTTTCACAAATCCCGGAACTTCAGGTTACCGTACAGCATGTGGTTGGCGAACGGGAAAGTAGCCTCTTCAGAAAATGTTCACCTTAAGGCCATGGCCATCGGATTGCTGAATCACCGGCCGTACATTAACCATCAAGTGACGTATTGCCTATTTGGTCAGATTTCACTTTAAAAACCCTCGGTTTTGTTCACTCGGGGGAATTGTAACTCGTATTGCGGCGGGAGCCTACGCCGCTTGTCTTAGTGAAAACCCACGTGGTTCAAAGTACTTATTAAATTTGTGATAATCGCCAAGCAGTATGCTGTATCACTCTTTGCTTCAGGTAAGTTCCTTAATTCCATAATTCCTTTCCAACTTCTTTTCGGTGGAAACGTGTTTGCTAATAAACGTTATGTTTCCTTAGAAGAGAGTTAGCATACCCTAGCTTAGGATTTCCCCGGTCACACCTGCATCCCTATCGTGGTAGGGTAAGCGTCCTCGCCTAATATCTCCCTTTCCGAGTTCTCTGCCTATATCTTCCCCCGTTACTGCTAAGAGCAGGGGAAATTCTAGCATACAGTCGCTCGGCTACCATAGTTATCTTGGTCCTCAGCGAATTGCCCCCACAAGAGCTCCGAGTACAGGCAGTAGTGCCAATGTTTCCGGTGAAATCTCGATATCGAATTTTTTTTTGGAATACAATACTTCACCTACTTATTATGCGTATTAGAGAAAGTAAAGAGGTACTACGGTTAATCATGTAGATGTTGACCAGGCAGCAGATATTAGCAGAAAATTGTTAATCTTTTTGAAAATATGCAAGTGCAAATATGCAAAAATGTGCAAGTGAAAAACCCAAAGACTTGGGATAAGAGCTTCTACTCATGCAATAGTCATTCACTTGCAGGTTTGTAGAAGAACTTTTAACTGACGATCGTATGACAATAATCCTGTTGAAATGTTTTAAAAATGTACATACTCTGACGTAGGAGCATTATTGCGTATGTGATCTGGTTGCTCAGATCGGATATTGCGCAAGAGTGGAGGGGATAAGCCAGTTAGCATAGCGTTACCACGCCGAGTTTAGCGTGGGTTTGGTCAGTCGAGGCGAGTTACTGCAAGAGGCAAGTTGTTAGTGTGTGTGCGCTGTTCATGCAGAAGCATGGCGTCCCCCACCGACAGGTAAGAAAACAGGAGGTAATGTAATCCCTTTACATCATTAAAGTAACTAGCCATTCATGTTCATTATGTTTAAATTACTATAGTAGATAGTCCCTTCCCTCATCCACACCATATAATAAAACTATTACTAAGTATATTCTGATAAATTTTCATAATTTCTCTCAGCTGCGTCCCTCGTCTGACCTCGTATAATGTGAATTATCAACTTTAAGATCTTTCGGTACCCGCTCTACCCCCATTGAGCTAAAATAACAAAGAGGTCACGACAATACGTGGTTGTGTTTCTGTTACTTTACGCAAAATGGTACATTTTGAAGTAATTGAAAGAAATAATGTCGGTTATAATTTTGGTGTATTATTTTGAGAGAAAACAAGTATTACACGCATAGGTAAGGTTTCAAGTGAAGATCAGTTGTGTATTATATTGCGGGATGGTTATATACGGGTGAGCCATTTACATTGAGACTGCACAACATCTCCAAAACTAAGCGTATAGAAAGAAATAAGAGTTTGAAATTATTTGACATTATCGGGGGAAAGTAAATACCATTAGTTGCTTTTATGAGGAGGACGTTGTGATGTTCACTTTAGGATCAATTTAAATTGACCCCAATCGTAGGTTCCCATTTAAAAACTTAAATTGACCCTAAAATAACCGTCATAACGTCCTGCAACAAAACACGAATTATGGCATTTACTTTCTCCCATAATACGAAGCGACTTTTATTAAAGACATTTCTTCCTACAACGCTTAGTTTTGGAGATATTGTACAGTCTCATTCTAAATGTATCACGCTGTATAATATACTGATAAACGAAAATTAAAAAGTTAAGTTTTAAGCATCTTTTGGGTATGACAATGTTGTGATAACATTCCATAAATGCTTATACAGAACAATAAATAGAAGTGGCATAACAGTAAAAAAAAACAATAAATCAGGATTTGATTTGTGATTTTGTTCTAGTTTGCTTTGTAGTGGCATCTCTTAGCTCTTCATTCGTGGTTCCTACATCAGCAATCATAAAATAAACAATAAAACAAGACTGATTTTTGCATTAAGAGGAAATAAAGGCTATCGAAAATTCTAGTAAGCAGCATTTATTTCCTAGAGTTTTCTAACTATAAGTAAAGTGTGTAATGTTAGTCCAACATAGCGTTCAGTCAAATTTCATATTTAATGTGTCACATTTTACTTCTGTAAATAAATGAAAGAAAGTAATTAATTAAAATTCTTATTATAACAAATTTGCTTATATATTTATATTCGTAAATTCTTATTTATTCACTTCTATACATTTATAGTACACTACAAAACTGCCACAAATTTAGGACTGTGTGTTATATTCGAAGGCCTAAATTAGTTTGTACAGAAAAATAAATCCAAAAACTGTTATTTTTCCCTCCCTCCATAATGAACACACAGGTTCTTTATTTATTTTTGTTAAAGTTCCCTTGTTTTACCCAGTTTCCATTTACTGTTTTCGTTACCGCTTATTTCCGCAATTACAGAACACACAAACATCCATGACCATGACGGGACTCGAACCCGCAAACCTGAGCTTGGTGGAGCGCCGGAGGTATACACTCCAGTGACCACGGCTACGAGGGCCGGCAGTTCTTTGCATTTTATATGAGGACTACTGAAATATTCAGCAGTCCTGTGAAATCTCCTTTGCAATTTAGATCAGTCTTATACTGCACTGCTTGCTTTTATATTTATGTTTACTCTATAACATTGTATGTAATCTGTGAATACCATTCTTGAGCTTGAAGGACAGATTAGGAATCATCCTGTTATACCTGGAGGTGGTACTATAATATAATTTGTAAGCACGTTCTCTCACGATCATTTGAATGTATTACAACTGCAGAAGGACCCTCCATTTTCACCATTGAAACAAAAACTGCAGCAATTTATATAGCTTTCCTGGTGTTGTTTCTCATACTTTTATCGTGTTTATGATTAAAAACATAGATTGAATCATTTAGATTATGATCATTATTTCTTTACTTATTCAGAATAAGGAATAAAAGTACTACCTTAAAATCTGTTTTTAAGTAGAGCTCATTTCTGATTGTTGATGTTCATTTGAAGAAATAATAAATTGGATGAATGATTACCTTTATAGTATCTGGATTTGAAGTAGTATTTTATTTCATGGTGGTGTTGTGTTTTATTTTAACTGTTGGGAGCCGAACTTGTAGTAGTTGCAACCGCACGTATGGTACCCGGTAGCCTTTGCCCCAAATATACTTTCTGGTGGCCTTTGCCCCCCAAAAACGTTTTAAAATAATATATTTATGTTTGCCTCGGCTGCGTCCGTATTTATTTTAGAGACACGTTTCTCTTAGCAGGGTTGTGTTGCGACTAAGAATGTAGGCTTACACAGATTATAATTATACTTAACTCCTTTTATTAATGCTTGACACGATTATAAATAACACTTCACTGATAGAGAGCTATGAGATTATTTTGTGAATTACTTGCACTTTTTAACACGTAAACTATTTTTCGTTTCACACGAATACGTATTATACTTCTCGAGGACGTGTCTTGCGTCCGGTTAGAATCACTGTTTGCAGGCAACTGAATTGATTTCAACCGCCTAAACTTGTAAATTTATGTATTTAAAGTCTCTGTTTGGCTATTCCTAATCCAATAGAATATATTCACCTAACTGAAGCTTCTTTCTGGTTGTTGATTGGCTATTTTTTTAAACTGTTTCAAAATTTACATTATTATTGCTCCAATAATGACTAGTAGCATTTAAACTTTTAAATTCATTATTGCCTCGAGGTTACCTCATTGTTAGGTTACCTCACCTATTATTCTCACAGCTCCTTCATTATTAAATTACGTAATACATTCACATAACATTATTACACATGGATACAATAATATAAACATATACAATGACTGTAATATACACTTTTTATATATTGTTACATACACATATTGCTTTAAGGCGGGCTGTTATTGACTTTATATTTATATAATTTGACTGGAATCATTTAAGTGTTAAAAATACTGCCTCAGAATATAAAATGAGAGGTTCGGTTATTTCTGTAACTAGGAGAAACGATGGCGTATATTTCTAGATATTACTTTTACTTTTACCTTTAAGGGCTTCTCCAGTCTTTAGCAGTTGCCCTGTATTCCCATTCGTCATTCTTCCCGATTGAATAAGTCATCCTCCTCCAGGCATCGATCATTCATCATTCTATGGATCTGTCCTCTCCAGGTTGCTCTTGGTCTACCTCGCTGTTTTCTTCCACGATGTGACCATTCTAAAAAGGTTTTGGGCCACCTATCATCCTCCATTCTTTTCACATGCCCATACCATTGAATACCCCGCCTTTCAATTCTCTCCATATCCATCATTTGTCTCACCTCTACATTTCTCCTTCTTTCCATCCTTGATCCTCTAGCACTACGTCTTATTCCGTCCATTTCCACTGCCAAGATCTTAGATTTCTGTTCCTCTACCAAAGTCCACGCCTCGGCACCATAGGTCATTATACTTTCCACCACAGTGCTCAAAATCCTCTTCTTTGTACAAATAGACGTGGCCCTACTCCAAAAAACCCCATTCAACATGTTTATGGCTCTTCGTACTTGTTCTAGCCTATTATCTACATCCGCTTTACAGCTTCCTACTTCATCAATAAGCGATCCCAAATATTTAAACTTTTTAACAGCTTTAATAATTCCTTGGGGTAGTGGGATGTCCCGCCCACTTCCTCCTACTATTATATTTCTATATATAATCCTGGAATAATACTGAGGCAGTATTAGGATTTGATCTCTTTTTTTGCGAATGTTAAGTAATGCGGTACTTAGTTGTACTACACTTAGCTTCATTTCATAAAGGCATGTCGGTTATAATATGGTGCCTAAATCATAAAAACAAATTTAAGCACACAAAGGTTTTCTACCCTGGGCTTGCAAACACAGTGTCATTTGAAAAGGGAGTGCTTGTAGTTATCATTCTCCAGGATAACTAACCATAAAAATCCACAAAAGGTATTCGAAATGTGAAAAGCTGCGTGTTAAGATATATGCAAATGCAGGGTGCCCGCCAGTGAGGGTTTTTATTGTTAGTTGAACAATTAGATTTACAACGGGACCATAATTTCGAGATGTGGAATTCAAAGAAATTTAAGTTGCTAAGTAGCTCCCTATTAAGTTCACAGTATCTATAGAAAGTTCTTATCTGTTCGAGCGAAAATTACCGTTAAACTTTGAGTCAAAAATTCAGTCCGAAAAGATACATTTTTAATCAAATAAATACTCGTTGATTGGATAATTGCCACTGTTACTGGGAAAACACATATGTTATGCGCATACCATGGTAACATCTAAAGCGATGGTGTCTAAACAGATGGTCTCAAGTCATCTGACAATCACATTGTCACAGTTGACCAATCCGCATAGAAATTTATTCCAGTGCCTTCTTATATCCTTTACGTACGATGGTGGTACATCGCGCAGAATTTATACAGCAAAACAGAGGAGAACCGAATTTCGTTTGTCGCTATAACAAACCAAATCTCAAGTGTGTCATATACCCCTTAATTCGCAGACGCCTGAAAAAATCCTTAGCATATCTTTCATTGGAAGGGAAGTAAATCAGGTAGTCCCGTGCCGTAGATTTACGTCACGTAAAAGAGCCTCAAGCCTGATAAAGAGGCCTCTGAGGAGAATTTCTGGTCTTCCGTGCCCAATATAGAGTGGGACGCTAAGAACCACAGTAATTAAAGGGCGTCCATATACAAAAGTCTATTTAATTTTTTGTAGAATATCTAAGAGAATAGTTTAACTGGAGAACAAAGGGATGTTAGGCCACCCCTGCAAGTGTTCATGGAAAGTGAAATACCAATAGGCATTAGCTATTCAATCCGCTACCTATATGCAATAATCGGGCAGTAAGTGGTAATCTGACGCTATTTATAAAATAAGATGATACTTATGCCTGAATTAAAGAATATACGCAAGCGCCTATTAGCTGGACTGGTCGTAAATGTAACTGATTTGATTTGACTGTTCAATTTGACTGTTTGCTTTACATAGTAGATGTTATGAGTAAATTGCATTTCCGTTTTATTGTTGCGCTTCTACATACAAACACTTAAGACTGCATCTGTATATGAGTGCAACTATAAATATTTTTAGTGACTGAAATGGTAACGGTGCTGTGTTTAAGAAAACTATGTAAGATATAGATCTATCGGTGAGTTAGTCCCAAATTACAACAGTTTTTGCACAATCCCAAAATACTAAGTTTAGGGAAGGTATTTTCAGTATCCGAAAACACTGCTGACGTATTAGCTCTATCTTACGATCCCAATGCACCAGTTTCTACGTTTTCGATCAGCTGTGGGATGCCAAAGCGGAAATGAAACACGTGATCTGGCATTTATTTAATATCTTACAAAAGAGGAGAGAAATGATTGAGAATTACCCTCGAAAAGTTTGGAGAGTTTTACATTTACATTCACATTGAATACATATTCAGTTAAGATATGTGAACTTACTCCTATTAAAAGAGAATGGATGTTAGAAAGACACACTTTGTTAGATGTTTGCAGTTAAAATATATATATACGGTTTCTTTTAATTAGACTCTGTGTTAAAAAGTAGTGCCATTTTTTGCATGATCCTTGAGTGTATGAAAATAACAAATAGCACAGAAAGAAAACGTGTGACTATGTACTTGAGTAACTTTCCCCGGTCGAGGAGGGTTCTTCCTTGCAGTGACTAGGAGGCGCACGGAAAGGCTGTCGTGCGTTCTATACCATCCCGTTTCATTTTCACCCCTTTGACGTTTATCGCTTTTTCTTGTCTACGCGCCCTCACGTCGTCTTTATTATTCTTCTCTTGCAGTCATTCCTTGCGAGCAGAAGGCTCATGCGTCGCTCAACATTATGTGTTTGATCCTTTTACTGTTTTCCTTTTTTTCTTTCTCCACACCTCCGTTGTGTGCAATCTGAGGGACATCCGCACAGCGAGTGACTGGGTAACGGCGCCATACCCAGTAACTGGGTCGTCATATAGAGCTGCGTTCATATCCCCTGTTCTACTGCAGCCCCGAGAAAGGCTCATTGCATGAACTACTAATTCCCGATGACGATTGAGTCCCTGTGTCATCACACTGTGGAATGTAACCCTGGGTGAAAGTGTTATAAATAGGCCACTCACACACCCGGAGATTAAGGGCTCAGGGTCTGAGATGGTTACTATGGTGGAGGATTTTGCCCGCCATAGAGACTTCTTTCTCAATGAGAGCGTAGAGTTCTGTAGAATTTTTGATAAGAAAGCAACACCATCATTATCTAGTTGTTGCTTAGTAAATTCCTAGTACGAAAGAGAGCAAAGATCTTATTAAGGTGAAGCTCCTTATTATTCAAAAGGGCATAAACCCAATAGCTGGTACCGTTAAGCCATACACGTGCTGACAAAATGGCTCACTTTTGGTACAGGGTACCTCTATTGCTTAAATTAAGACCTTAATGCTGGTTATTCGTTCGGTTTTCAGAACTCAAAGAGTAGTTTGAAAAATTTCTTCTTTCCTTTACGCGATAGCTCAAAGAATGGTCAGGGAGTAGGGGTGCTTTATTTACACTGAGGGAGCTTTAGAGTTCGCCTTTCATTGCAATATTCGATTTATATCACTATATGCCGCAGAAAAAACCTACAGGAATATGTTATTTGAACCGATACGTTGAGTGCACTCCGCAGGCTTCGGCCTCTGTACAGGTACCATCCTCTCGAACATCGCATCCAGATTTACTTCAGTTGCTCGCTGGTGCTGGTATCGGCGTGTCATTGTTTGGGTTGAATACGTTACTTCCGATAGTTTTAGTTCTGTCCTATCGCACTGCCGAGATGAATGGGATGGTGTGGGAGGGAACGTTAAGCCGTTCCCTTTTACCTGGACCACTTCTTTGCCAGTCTCCCATCGCGGGGAAGTGATTTTAGCCAGATTTGCTTCTCGGACACCGTCTTTTAAGTCATTATCATTTGTTGCATTGTGTCCACTGCCAACAGCTATTGACAATGGAACACAGTTCTCAGCTCAGTAACTCGTGTCCTTGCGATTGCCAGCAACCATATACCGTGATCGGGCTATCACTTTATGTGCTGTAGAGCATGCGTTATGTCTGATTCGTTGCAGGGATGTGGCCGGCGAGCATAATTTGCCTTCTGTTGACTTTTAGAGCTTATTTACACTGGCCTCTCCGTATACTATCTCTTTCTTGTGCCTGTTTCCTGTACTTCATCTGAAACTTCTGCATTTAGTGACAATACTTTTAATTTTCGTTTGTAAGGCTGGTATTTTATGTGGAATATAATAAATTTTGGTGCATTTTATTCTTAGTATTTGGCAATTTCTACACACTTAGGACGCTAATAACTGCAGATGCTATATGCCATAAATCCCTATGCTGCTGCTGCTGCCGCCGACGCCACCGCCGCCATCTTTACAGGACACTGTACCCTTAAAGGGTACCTCAATAGGATGGGGCCATGAATAAATCTTGTCTGTAGACGGCGTCAACAAGACGATAATGCAGTTGCCCATATATTGTGCCCAGCACTTGTTAATCAAAGACTTTTGGGGAGCCAATTTCCAAAATTAGAGGAGCTTTCAATCATCATGCTTCAGAACCTGACTCTGTTGATTGAACGTCAGACTTCTCAGTCGTTGACAACACTGTGTTTGCGCAGTAGATCTGCAAAATTCGCAGTGCAGGGTGGTATTGTTCCCCTATCATATTAAACTACTAAATTTACCTACTAATAGTACTATTACCATTAATATTACTACTACTACTACTACTACTACTACTACTACTACTACTACTACTACTACTACTACTACTACTTGGTAACCTCCTACCTTTAGTGTATTGAGTCTTTGGAAAGCGTGTCTCGGTATGCTAGCAAGAAGATTGAACGACAAATCAAGTTTAAGCAGGCACGGGAGTTGGTCGAACTGGTTGTTGCTGAGGCGTGAGATTTGATTATGGTTTAAATGCAGCTCTTTGAGCTTGGTCAAATCACGCCAACACTCCTCATCGAAAGCTGACAGAGGACCATAGCCAAAGTGTAATGTTGCCAACGCTTTCAGACCCTGAAACATGAATTTCCTTATCAGTACCTACTTTCATATAATATGTTCGATTTCTGAGCAACTTAATCTAAAGCTTTTTAATTAAAATGTAAAGTTACGTTAAGTTTAAGGTTCAGATTCTCACAATGTTTGAAATATTAGGATAATGACAATGTACACGTTATCCCATAAGCAATGGAATGAAAATATTCTCCTTCCTTCCCTGCCGTTCTCCATGCTTTACAACCCATCATTTATTTCCAAGATTATGCATCTCTATGTATAGATGAAGTAATGGATAGACAAATGTGAATCCACTTTAAACCGAGATCCGCAAGAGTGCCTTCTTTTTCAGTCACACAAACATAACCAGTTCGGTCGGTAAATCCAAGCTGAATGATTCATTGGCATGCTTAATGTCTTCTTATTCTTCTTCCTTTTGCGCGAAATATTTGAAATTTCAAAATGTACAAGATATTTTAGGCATGATGCAATTCCTTAATTAATTGCTATTTATTTTTGGTAATAAACTTACTATATCGCCCTGAATCTGCAGCTAACTAGGTACGGAATTAAAACTACATTATTCTATAATACTACATATGTCACTTTAAGTTTGGGATTAAAGTGCTTGTCAGAAAACTACTCAATGAACAAGGGTAGCATGATTTCACGGGGAAAATAGCTTTATTGGTCACCGAAATATGCGATGGCAAATGCACAAGATATATTTTGTGATTTGTGCACAGACATGAATACTTCCTAAAAATTATCCACACGAAACGTTTTAGTACTACTTTAAGTCCAGAGAAGAACGGCCATGTTCTCTATTTAGATGTTGCTTCAATAAAAATTTAAGAACAAAGTGAAGAAATTGTTATTTGCAACTTTTGGCGGATATCTGAGCTTTCAGCGCATATATAGTAACACAAAAGCACTAATTGTTAGTATAAACTTATACATTTATATTCTCAGCCTCCAAAAGATCTCAACGGCAATAACTCGAGAAACATATTATATTGTCTGCTAGGTGTTCCTGGACATGAAAAACTCAATATGTGTTAATTGTAACAGTATTTCTTCACAACACAATGTTTAAAACGGAAGTATGAAAAACATAAATATTCCCTATTTAGTTTCGCGGCACACGTTGTGAGTGTATGCAGGCAACTATGCCACAGCTTTTGCAATTGCATGTATCTATTCCATACATTTTGAACCACCAAGTATCTACAATCCACCTAAATTCCAGTGCTTTAATGTAATGTATAATATTAGTTTGTTTAATAGGCCCCGTAAATTATTCTTAGGGCAAATCCACAGTCCTTACTTAAGGGACGCTCTTGTCACTGAGTGCTTGTCAGATTCGGAAAAAAAACTGAGTTGAAAAGTGAGTGGGGAATGAGTGAAAATTGTATGAGATTTAAGTATTCTTCTGGTGAAGTGTGGTGTAGACTTTAGAATCACTCAAAGCACTTTTGAGGATTGGTAATTACAAAATAACTGCAAAAACGTTTCAGAAACATTATTAAACACGTTGGTATCAATATTCAAACATGTAAGTAATAGCTACAAGTGTGGACGTTGTTGCCATTCTGCGTAATTTACTAATTTAGAATATGGAGGTTTTGTATAAGCGGCGAAACCGAACAGTAACACTAACAGCAGCGAAATTAAAATCTCGTTAGACATTGCGATGCGGGGGTGGAGCTACTAGTGATTACTGGGGGTTTAGGTTTCTAATACAGAAGTCCAATTTCTAACATAGATAAATTATTTGAGAGCGAATTCACAGTGGTGCTCGTTTACAATGTCACTTGTCTGGGTACAACGCAGCCGTAGCTGGATGACATTCAAAACGATATTGTTTGTTGCGGTGAAAAAATAGAGAACGCTATGAGTAAATAATAATGCGTTGTATTTGCTCGGATTCAGCATTTCTAGTTGCATTCAGTATTGTCATCACAGAGGTGCGAGGTATACAGAGAACGCGTTCTTAAGATTCATTCCAGCTGTTTAGCATGTAGTTAACCTGATTTTCATTTAGGAGTAGGTGTAGGTACGGAGGGGACTTACCACCTCCAGCTGCTACATCTTTCGTGCCTGAGAGAACCTAACGGGGTGCTCCCCAGAGGGAGAGGACACAGAGGTCTGGAAGCACAACAGGACAGAGGGCAGGGTCCCTGCCTTTTACGAAGGGAAGTAAAGCCGATAGTCCCTGATCGTAGATTTACGGCACGTAAAAGAGCCTCAAGCCTGATAAGAGACCTTTGAGCAAAATTACAGGTGTTTCACGCCCATACAGAATGGGACGCTAAGAACCATAGTAGTTAAAGAGCGTCCATAAATAAAACACAATTTCATTTCCTGCCTTTTACAGAGTGAAACTCCCCGGATGGAAGTTGGTGCAACCGGCTACCCTCTCCCTGCAGTTGCATATCCCACTGAGGACCAGGGACTCAGAGACCGCACAAAAGATTACATAGAGCATCCAATTCCACTGCCATGTAAAGCCGTGACACTCGCAACCCTGAAACAGACCAAGCAAATGAAAGGCGAAGTGAAATGGAGGGACAGGAAATTCGGGAATGCCTTCCCAGCATTCGCCTAGCGACCCTGGGAAACACCCGAAAAAAGCCCATGGGTCAGAAAGCTCGGCCGCGGAAATCGAACCCAGGACCTCCCGAATGCGTCCACAGACTACCCGAATAATCAACGATTATAAATATGCGAATCAGTTGGAGAATTTAATGGCGTGTCGGCATGTTGCCATGGTAGCTCAGTGGTTAGAGCAACCGGACGGAGACCGGGAGATACGTGGTTCAAATCCCGGCTATGGCATTGAATTTTTCAGTCATCTGATTCTACCCTTCCAACCCTGTCCAACACACGGCTTGTGTGAAAGAACAATTAATTCCATTATAAATAAGTTTTGGTTATGAATACCTTACAAAGGTATATTGTGATAATAGGTTGATTAAATAGGAGTGAAGTGAGAATTGTGCAAATGTTATTAAAACTTACTAGTAAAAAAGGCACATTACAAAATGTAAGCAGAGCGTGTGAATAACACATGTGCAGGAGTTACGCATACATAGTCAGTATAGAGTACATCGGCTGAGATTAATACGAGAACTTTGTTTGACTCGTGCTTTGATGTGGTTTTTCTCTTTCAATTGCATGTTAATTACGAGTGTTTCTTAATAACCTTGCATACTATTTTGTTCCCCATTTTACCTTATGCAGGTTTTGCTGTATGTTTCTCTGCTTTGTTGTTTTCGTGGCGTTTCTTATTACTATGTCTCTTCCAAACACTGATCTTTTGCGTAAGGATGAAATACCTTTCTATATTAAACTACGCGACTTGAAATACGGTGCTAATGTTACGTTGCCTTTTTGTTACAACCTTTGCGTATTAATGTAGATAGCCGGGTGATATTACACGATTTTCAAAATATGAAATTGACAATTAATGAGAGATGCAGAGATACAATATGAGGAATTTAAACTATTAATTACCGAACAATTGCGTTAATTTTCACCTGCAACTCTACGACGTTTAAAAGCCGAATTGTTTATGTCGATCGAATTAGCTTGTGGTTAACATCTCCATTTGGGCATGATAGATACCTTCAAGACCAATTCTTATTACCACAATTTCAAGAGTTATTGGCGACATTGCAGGAGGTGTCCTCAGCTTCAGAAGAACTGAAACAACTTACGGAAGCGACTGTCCATGAAACCTCTAAACCAACAAATTTAACCCATGAATCGGCCTGTTTCGGTTCAATCTTTACGAGTAAAACACACAACTGAAGAACTTATGGAATCATATTTTATAATAAATTATGCGACCCAAGCATTTGCCTTTTTGAATTCTTTTGATTGTCTCTTTATGCGATCTTTGTTTGCGTTCTGGTTATCAAGCACGTGATTTATATATCTTATTATAGACGGTCGTAAGAAGGAAACTTGCTTTCATTTTACAGTCAACTTTGGAGCACGAGTGTGCTCTCCCTGAGCTTCATTTGAACGTTTTGGATTTTTTCCCCAGGACGCACTCGTACACAATTCTTATGTATTCATTATTTTGCTCCTCAAACATCCACTGAGGGTATTATGGAGTTTACTTCAGGAGTGAGCTTATGTGCCCGCGTGTTTCTGTTAACCGACCCAGAAGAGCAAATTTGTCTGGTAATTATTACCGGATTGAATACTCAAGCTCGGATGTTGTGTATATTTTGAGCGCCCCCATTAATTTTCGGCAAGTTTATGCTATGATTTTTTATTACAGTAGCAAGTGAATACTACCTTGCAAGGGTTTGCGGATGTTAAATCTTTTGCTTTCACATAGTTTGCAACCTTTGTCGACAGCATTACTGGAGCGCGATCATCTCGTTAACAAAGGGAGGAGACAACTCATACTTCGACAAATGTCTCTCCGGCTTGTTTATAAATAACTTACGATTAGGAATATCTTACAAAGAGTGCATCTTCATAATAGGTTGGTTAAATAGGAGAGAAGTGGAAACGGTCAAAATGTATTAAATGCCACCGGTAAAATAATCACATTATACAAGAATTAGGATTATTTTTAAGAGATGTAACACTTTGTAAATCACCCAAGACGAGACACGTCTTCTACCTTCATCACTGTATCCTTATAGTATAGTTTTGTAATTTGCTTCACACAAAAGCTATGATTTCATTAATTTTACAGCTTAAATTCTCATCCTATTAACTGATATTAATACGTTTTCTTCAACTGCAGTCATGGATTACTTACGGGCTTATTTTCTGCCATTATTTGTGATAATTTACATTGACTTACTCCATTTTCACATAAAAATACTCTGACAAAACTAATAAACTTAAGAAATTCAAATTATTCCTCTTATACAAGAGAGGCGATGAATGCATATTTCTCCTTTTCCTCGAGGTGTGAAAATTCCGGAATAATTGGACACTGTTACGTAAGTTGATAAAAATATTAATAGGAATACAATATTGGAGAATGCAGCATATCACATGCTATTTGATTTCTCTTTGTAAAAATAACTAAATATACGTACAGTCAGGTTAAATTCACACGAATTGAATATTTTCCCAATATTCCTAATGAATTTCTGTTTTGAAACGCCAAAAATATAAGTAGGAATACTTGTTATTTTCCAAACAATCGCTGTGATTCTCCACAGTTGTGTTATGCACAGATTCGTTTTTCCGGAGAAAATCTTATCACTGTGTATTTGAATACACAAAATATGAAAACCATGGAGCAACACAGTTCAAGGAACTGTGAATCCGGTGAATAACGTGATACCCCAGAATTCACAGCCCTCTTTAGTGTTCAGAGTTAATGCTTGTTCTGAAAAAGACAAAAATTATCGACCTATCGAAGTCTCTCCATATTTATTTAATGGTGAGATGCTACTCAGCTGATACCAATATCATACTCAATTAAATTTCCATGGTTGCCAAAGTCAAGAAGAGTCGGCATTTATACTCGAGCGAGAGACGAATGAGTAGAATATGAATGTCTTCAAGTAAGAACTATGAATTTGTGCCCTAATTTCTGATATTAGAGTTATGTCCCTAAACAATTCCATTGCTAACTCCCTTTCCTGCTCGATGTACCTCTAAAATTCCAAGCTGCTATTTCGAGATTTATAAAATTCCCTTTTAGTAGTCATGTTGTGGAGTTAGTATTAATGTGGCGATGGCTCCTCTGAGTAATATGAATAAAATTGTTATGATGGTCCAACTCCCAATTTTAACGATCAAAGTTTGGCTTCGAAATCTTCTCTTCTTCGTAGATACACAACAATATCTCTTTTGTACCTATTCTATTTATCCATTGCTTCACTGTGTTGACTTTAACCATCCCATAGACATATCCATATATATCCCTTGACTGTGTGTGTGTAGAGTGCGTTTCAGAATTCGATTGATTAACTTTAAGGGGTTATAAAGAGGTGTTGGTGGAACAATTGGAGATAGGGCACTCATGGTTCCAGAATCCCAGATTTGAAATTGAGCCAGTACGCCACTGATACCAATTCAATGGTATATGCAACCATTGACTGCATTGCCAAGAAGTGTAAATGTATGGTTCAGTGGAAAAGTAGGAAGTTCTGAAGCCAACGATACCAGATGGCAAGTTCCAGCACTGCCGAATGCTTTTTTCTTTTCTTTCTTGAAATTGTTGATTGTGAAGAATATGGAATACTGTACTGCTGTTAAATGTAATCCAGAAAATCAAACGAATGAATTATGAACAGGAATGTACAACATAAGATACTTTAATGTTCTAAACATACACATGATATGTATTCAGAATTCTTTATGAGGGTGATTTTAAAAACGGCATTACCATGACCTGGGACTAATACACTAATGTGCTTAGGAATTGAAAGAAGCACTGTTAGCTCTGGATAAGAAATAGCTAGTCTACAAGGCAATTCACAGTCACATTCCTGCTTAAGCCTTATTTATCCACTTCTAGGAACCGTAGAAAAGCGTATTTCCTCTTCTTCTTCAGATATATGGAAACAGCTAACAGTAAGCATTTCCATTTGTGAACTCTGATTTTCTGAAATATTTTACTTTTAGGAAGTATCAATGAATCAGGAGATAGCACTGCTATGCACTCGATAACATGGTTGATTATAGTGAAGTGGTGCTGTGTTCGATTCCCTCTGTAAAATAACTTTAGTTTTTCCTCTTGTTCTAAAGATGGAAGGTGCGTGTATACGCGAATAGCAATGGCAATTTAAATTTCTGAATAATCCACAAGAAGGAAATATTTAGCTGTAGGGTAATAGTCATTTCTAAAGAGGTTTTATTTATACTGTTTAAATTTATTGCGTAGGAACACCTGTAATATCCCTGTACGCACAGTGCGCTTGCAACGCTTAGACGCCTGCTCTTTCAGAAGGTCACTATGCTGTTCAGTTTAAGGTAGAAATTAATGATTAAAACGTAGAAAAGAAGCGGTAAGAAATATTCCATTACGTGGATATAAGAAGTAATCAGGGAATGGTACAGCGCATGCGCTTTAAACAATTCAACGGCAATAATATGGCGGTGATCTAATACAGGCGTGGTGTAAATTTACGAAAACGAAGTCGAAATGTTAGAGATAACGAGTGAAGAAGGAAATGTAGCTTTTCAATTTCACAGTAGGCCGGATGAAGCACACAAGGATAACTCGATGGTCATGCTTCACAGGTAAGTGGATGCTAGTAATCATAAAAGGACAAGGTGTCAATGGTAAACTTCACTGGTTATTTGTTAGTAGTATAAGTCCCGGATGAGCCAATTGGATTAACCATAATCCTTCCGCTAGGGGCGCTAGTGTCGCCGCTGATTAAGAGCGACGGCGGTAAGTTTGAAAAGCGCCATGAGCGGAAGGATTATCGTTATCGCAATTGGCTAATCCGGGGCGAGATAAAAGAATTGAGGATTAGGGAAAGATGAACGAAAAACCGGAAGTGACGTGGAGTGTTTTGATTGGTAAAAATAAGACGAAATGTGATTGGTCCGTTAATTCGGGTGGAAGATGAAGGAAGGAAGATAAAAGAGTATGGAGGACACGTGATGGAGAGGAGCGGAGCGGCGAGGTGTTGTCTGTTCGGAGGTCGGGGCTGAAAGAGCGAAAAGATGACGAACGAGGGATAAAAAGTATAACAGAAAGTGACGTGTGAAGTTGTGATTGGTGGGAATAAGAAGTGATGTTATTGGTGGAAAGGAACAAATGAAAGTTGTTGATTGGTAAGAATAAGAGAGATTATGATTGGTGGAAAGAAAAAGGTGTGAGAGTGGGGTATGTTGGAGGTGATGGGAGAGGTAAGTTTTCCTACCAACAAGATTTGCAAAAGCCTCTCCAGAACTCATCAGCAATTTTGAACGTTGGATGGTAGTTTTCTTGAGTGGATAGAGAGATGGGGCGATATGAGATGCGGTGGCGCAAATGGGAACTAAACAAGATGACGGAGACAAGAGGTCTAAGGACGAGGAAATTTCGAGGTTAGTGGTCAACATGGCGAACGCAAGAGGAGGGGGCAAGGAGACGCGGTGTTGACAATGGGAACTAAAAGAAGATGGCGGAAGCAAGAGCTTAGAAGAGCAGATTTTGAGGTTAAAATAGTGGGAACTAAAAATGGCGGAGGGTCGGCGACAAGGAGATGCGGTGGCCAACGTGAGAACTAAACAAGATGGCGGACGCAAGAGGAGGGTAAGGAGATTTGAGGTTAAGATTTTTAGGTTAAAACAGGACGTAAGCATGGGAACGAAATCCAAGATGGCGAAGGCAATGGTGTGGACGATGAGATGTGAGGCGCGGTGGCTAAAATGGGAACTAAACAAGATGACGAAGACAAAAAGTCTAAGGACGAGGAGATTTCGAGGTTAGTGGTCAACATGGCGGTCGCAAGGAGATTTGAGGTTAAGAGATTTAGGTTAAAACAGGACGTAAGAAGGGGAACTAAATCCAAGATGGCGGAGGCAAGGGTGGGACGAGGAGATGTGAGGCGCGGTGGTAAAAATGGGAACTACACAAGATAGCGGAGGCAGGAAGATCAGGTTCAAAATATGAGGTAAACGTGGGGAACTTAAACCAAGATGGCGGTGGCGTAGTGCTGAAAATGGGAACTAAACAAGATGGCGGAGGCAAGAAGTCGAGGGACGAAGAGATTTGAGGTTAGGGTCAACATGCGAAAGATGTCGAACGCAACAGATGGTGACGAGGAGATAGAATTGAGAATTAGGGAAAGATGAACGAAAAACAGGAAGTGACGTGGAGGGTTTTGATTGGTAAAAATCAGACGAAATGTGATTGGTTCGTTAATTCGGGTGGAAGATGAAGGAAGGAAGATAAAAGAGTATGGAGGACACGTGATGGAGAGGAGCGAGACAAGGAGATGCGGTGGCCAACGTGAGAACTAAACAAGATGGCGGACGCAAGAGGAGGGTAAGGAGATTTGAGGTTACAGTACCAAAACACCAAAGGATATATTCCTACGCCAAGCAGGCCCGAAAAATAATTATGCGTGTGGTACTTACCTCTTACTGGTGTTGATGCGTTACCAAAAGCGCAGCAGCTTCACACGACGCGAAAAAATAAAAGCAAACTGTTTTTGAAAATGCTTAACCAGCTTTAAGATCAACCAACATCACTACGCACTGATATACCTAGGTTTTTTAAAGCGGTACAGACGCCCTTTGCACAGACGTAATTTAACTATACCTAAAACCTGGTACTGGACTATCGTAATGGTCGCTAGCGTACGTAGGAGCAGGGTTCTCATTGCCGGTCGAAAGCGGTCAAAAAAGTGTACGACGCAGGTGTTCACAGTAGCTACTGTCGAGGTCAACCGTCGAGATGTGAATGAACGAAATCTGTTCTTGCCGGCAATCTGGCTCGGAGATGTGAAAAGCGGTGGCAAAAATGGGAACTAAACAAGATGTCGGAGACAAGAAGTCAAGAACGAGGGGATTTGAGGTTGGTGGTCAGCATGGCAGACGCAAGAGTGGTAATCAGCAGTCGATGTGCGTCACGATATGGCCGCTGCGATTAAAGAGCTGCAAACTGCGCGATAACTTGAAAAATATTGCCCGGCGTGACGCATTGCGCAGCGCGCGCGCGTTTGCCGTAAACCGTTACAGTTGTCATACCTATATTACCCGTCTTTTTTTTCAAGCTCTTTCTATCTTGTTTTAATGGGTTTTCCAGATCGGTAGGCGTTAGAATACTCTTAGAGCTTTTTTCAGGTTTTTCGTGGTTGTCCCTGTCCGGTAAGCAAATGATGAAGTTTTTCTATAATGTCGTCGTTTTCCCTTGTCGGCGCACGGATACTAGGCACATACTCGCACACACACACATTCACACACACATACATTTGCCCACAAACTCTTTCTATTTTTCGGGTTTTATCTGCTCCGTATACGTATGCGTGCTATTTTTCCGTTTTCATAGTTTTTCACTGGTCGGTAGGCCATTGCTGGAGCGGTTGTCGTACCTCTTTCTGTTTTTTCGTGGTTTTCCCTTGTCGGTAGGCTATTGTTTAAGTTCTTTCTCCTATTTCGTGGTTTTCCCTTGTTTGTGAGTAAATGCTGGGTGCACACAAGCAAATGCACATTCGCTCACAAACCTCTTTTTTTCGTGGCTTTCCTGGTCTGTAGGCGCTTGCTATAGCTCTTTCTAATTTTTTGGACATTTTTCTCTGGTCCGTAGGCGTTTGCTACAGCGTTTTCTCAAGCTCTTTCTATCTTGTTTTCATGGTTTTTCCATATCGGTAGGCGTTAGAATACTCTTAGAGCTTTTTTCAGGTTTTTCGTGGTTGTCCCTGTCCGGTAGGCAAATGATGAAGTTTTTCTATAATGTCGTCGTTTTGCCTTGTCGGCGCACGGATACTAAGCACATACTCGCACACACACATTCACACACACATACATTCGCTCACAAACTCTTTCTATTTTTCGGGTTTTATCTGCTCCGTATACGTATGCATGCTATTTATCCGTTTTCATAGTTTTTCCCTGGTCGGTAGGCCATTGCTGGAGCGGTTGTCGTACCTCTTTCTGTTTTTTTCGTGGTTTTCCCTTGTCGGTAGGCTATTGTTTAAGTTCTTTCTCCTATTTCGTGGCTTTCCCTTGTTTGTGGGTAAATGCTGGGTGCACTCAAGCACATGCACATTCGCTCACAAACCTCTTTTTTTTCGTGGCTTTCCTAGTCTGTAGGCGCTTGCTATAGCTCTTTCTACTTTTTTCCACATTTTTCTCTGGTCCGTAGGCGTTTGCTACAGCGTTTTCTCAAGCTCTTTCTATCTTGTTTTCATGGTTTTTCCAGATCGGTAGGCGTTAGAATACTCTTAGAGTTTTTTTTCAGGTTTTTCGTGGTTGTCCCTGTCCGGTAGGCAAATGATGAAGTTTTTCTATAATGTCGTCGTTTTCCCTTGTCGGCGCACGGATACTAGGCACATACTCGCACACACACACACACATTCACACACACATACATTCGCTCACAAACTCTTTCTATTTTTCGGGCTTTTAAAAAATTAAATAGGCACACACACACACACACACACACACACACACACACTCACACTATAATAGTAGCGTATAAAAAATTTAACAAACAAAATCCACACAATGACAAAATTGAAAATGTATATATATATATATATATATATATATATATATATATATATATATATATTTTAACACAAATGTGTGCAGTGCAAAAGAAAATAAAAATTAAATAGGCACACACACATTTAATAGTAGCGTGTAGCGTATAAAAATTTAACAAGCAAATTGCACACAATGACAATAAAATTGAAAATGGAATACGCACGAAAGAATTAGTTTAAAATATTCATGTATTTAAATTGTGTATTAAAAATACAAATGGAATACATTGAAATGCAAGTATAATGTTTACAAAGCCCATAAAATGGAAATAATGGTAATAAAAAAAGCACTGGATACACGTTTAGGGGCATAACCGTCACATCTAGGGCACTTAGATAGACGCTTGTAATGTAAATGTTTGTGAACAATTTGAATATTATTAATAAAACAAGCCCGACGTGATTGACATTCCAGGCAAGTTCGTGTGCATTATGCCAGACGGTAAAAACACTTTTTGATCATACCGCTTGATAAGGCACAAATTGCACGTTTTTTGTTAGGGCAATGCATGTTGAAGGTTGGCACAAAACAAAAGTATCAAAAGAAATGATGCACTTGGGTAGGTCTGCAATTGCAGGTGAATGTGTGTAAATGTCGGTAAGGAACACTAATATTATTTATCGTATTTCTTATCCGACGCATACAGCACGTGCTTCCCCGTATAATCGCCAAACACCGTCACAGCTGTCGTGGCCTGCAATTGCAGTGAATGTGTGTAAATGTCGGTAAGGAACACTAATATTATTTAACAAGCACATACGGTATGCTTGACAAAGTACAGCTGTCGTGACCTTGACCGATGCTCGCACACAAGGCTACGGCCTTCGATTTTTGCAGATAGTCGGAGCGCGTCATCGTTTTTATAGTTGACGTCGCGACATACATTCGCTCACAAACTCTTTCTATTTTTTCGGGGTTTTAAAAAATTAAATAGGCACACACACACACACACAAATAATAGTAGCGTATAAAAATTTAACAAACAAAATCCCCACAATGACAAAATTGAAAATGTATATATATTTTAACACAAAAGTGTGCAGTGCAAAAGAAAATAAAAATTCGATGAAATGATTTAATAGTTCATCGTTTTATTTTCACCAATCAAAAATCGTCTTATTTTCTCCAATCCTAACATGCCACGTCACTTCCTGCCTTCCTTTTTACACAAGCATTATATTTCTGTGCTCTTTTTGTTTTCAACCTTCGTGTTAGTTACTTGGCTGCTTCCGTTCTCGTTCAAGGTATGATATTTATTTTTTCTTTTGTGAAATCTTCTTGACAACGCGCGTCCGCCATCTTGTTTAGTTTTCACAACATCAAATCTCCTCGTCACCATCTGTTGCGTTCGGCATCTTTCGCATGTTGAGCCCAACCTCAAATCTCTTCGTCCCTTGACTTCTTGCCTCCGCCATCTTGTTTAGTTCCCATTTTCACCACTACGCCTCCGCAATCTTGGTTTAAGTTCTCCACGTTTACCTCATATTTTTAACCTGGACTTCCTGCCTCCGCCATCTTGTTTGTTCCCATTTTTACCACCGCGCCTCACATCTCCTCGTCCCACCCTTGCCTCCGCCATCTTGGATTTAGTTCCCCTTCTTACGTCCTGTTTTAACCTAAAAATCTTAACCTCAAAGCTCCTTGCCCCCACCTCTTGCGCCCGCCATGTTGACCACTAACCTCGAAATCTCCTCGTCCTTAGACTTTTTGTCTTCGTCATCTTGTTTCGTTCCCATTTTCGCCACCGCGCCTCACATCTCCTCGTCCACACCATTGCCTTCGCCATCTTGGCTTTCGTTCCCATGCTTACGTCCTGTTTTAACCTACAAATCTTAACCTCAAATATACTTACCCTCCTCTTGCGTCCGCCATCTTGTTTAGTTCTCACGTTGGCCACCGCATCTCCTTGTCGCCGACCCTCCGCCATTTTTAGTTCCCACTATTTTAACCTTAAAATCTGCTCTTCTAAGCTCTTGCTTCCGCCATATTCTTTTAGTTCCCAATCTCACCACCGCGTCTCCTTGCCCCCACCTCCTGCGTCCGCCATATTGACCACTAACCTCGAAATATCCTCGTCCTTAGACCTCCTGTCTCCGCCATCTTGTTTAGTTCCCATTTTCGCCACCGCGTCTCATATCGCCCCATCTCTCTATCCACTCAAGAAAACTACCATTCAACGTTCAAAAATTGGACTCTCCTCGGAGTTACCTCAACACCACGTACATGACCTGGTTCGTCACGGGTACGCAGGTCTGCACTACCACATTCTCGGCGTTGAGCAGGCCCAGGAGGCGATCGTACCGGTACACCAGCTAGCACGTGGACATGTTATCGCGCTGTGGTGTTGCGTGTGCGAGGTATGGATACTGAAGGACGCAAAACATGCACGACCGAGGGTTAAAAAGTAGAACAAGTAGTGACGTGGAACGTTGTGATTGGTGAAAATGAGACGATCTCTGATAGGAGGACAAATTGAAATAACGTGATGTGATAGGCGAAAATAAAATCGATGGTGATTGGATGAAAAATGACGAGAAGGAATTAGTGGTGAATTTGTGAACTAAGATGGCGAAGATTTTTTTTTCAATTTTGTCATTGTGTGGATTTTGTTTGTTAAATTTTTTATACGCTACTATTATAGTGTGAGTGTGTGTGTGTGTGCCTATTTAATTTTTTAAAAGCCCGAAAAATAGAAAGAGTTTGTGAGCGAATGTATGTGTGTGAATGTGTGTGTGTGCGAGTATGTGCTTAGTATCCGTGCGCCGACAAGGGAAAACGACGACATTATAGAAAAACTTCATCATTTGCCTACCGGACAGGGACAATCACGAAAAACCTGAAAAAGCTCTAAGAGTATTCTAACGCCTACCGATCTGGAAAAACCATGAAAACAAGATAGAAAGAGCTTGAGAAAACGCTGTAGCAAACGCCTACGGACCAGAGAAAGATGTCGAAAAAAGTAGAAAGAGCTTTAGCAAGCGCCTACAGACTAGGAAAGCCACGAAAAAAAAGAGGTTTGTGAGCGAATGCGCATGTGCTTGTGTGCACCCAGCATTTACTCACAAACAAGGGAAAGCCACGAAATAGGAGAAGGAACTTAAACAATAGCCTACCGACAAGGGAAAACCACGAAAAAAACAGAAAGAGGTACGACAACCGCTCCAGCAATGGTCTACAGACCAGGGAAAAACAATGAAAACGGAAAAATAGCATGTATACGTATACGAAGCAGATAAAACTCGAAAAATAGAAAGAGTTTGTGAGCGAATGTATGTGTGTGTGAATGTGTGTGTGTGTGTGCAAGTATGTGCCTAGTATCCGTGCGCCGACAAGGGAAAACGACGACATTATAGAAAAACTTCATCATTTGCCTACCGGACAGGGACAACCACGAAAAACCTGAAAAAAGCTCTAAGAGTATTCTAACGCCTACCGATATGGAAAAACCATGAAAACAAGATAGAAAGAGCTTGAGAAAACGCTGTAGCAAACGCCTACGGAGCAGAGAAAAATGTCGAAAAAAGTGGAAAGAGCTTTAGCAAGCGCCTACAGACTAGGAAAGCCACGAAAAAAGAGGTTTGTGAGCGAATGTGCATGTGCTTGTGTGCACCCAGCATTTACCCACAAACAAGGGAAAGCCACGAAATAGGAGAAAGAACTTAAACAATAGCCTACCGACAAGGGAAACCACGAAAAAACAGAAAGAGGTACGACATCTCTCCAGCAATGGCCTACCGACCAGTGAAAAACTATGAAAACGGAAAAATAGCATGCATACGTATACGGAGCAGATAAAACCCGAAAAATAGAAAGAGTTTGTGAGCGAATGTATGCGTGTGTGAATGTGTGTGTGTGTGTGCGAGTATGTGCTTAGTATCCGTGCGCCGACAAGGGAAAACTACGACATTATAGAAAAACTTCATCATTTGCCTACCGGACAGGGACAACCACGAAAAACCTGAAAAAAACCCTAAGAGTATTCTAACGACTACCGATCTGGAAAACCCATGAAAACAAGATAGAAAGAGCTTGAAAAAAAGACGGATAATATAAGTATGACAACTGTAACGGTTTACGGCAAACGCGCGCGCGCCGCACAATGCGTCACGCCGGGCAATATTTTTCAAGTTATCGCGCAGTTTGCAGCTCTTTAATCGCAGCGGCCATATCGTGACGCACATCGACTGCTGATTACCACTCTTGCGTCTGCCATGCTGACCACCAACCTCAAATCCCCTCGTTCTTGACTTCTTGTCTCCGACATCTTGTTTAGTTCCCATTTTTGCCACCGCTTTTCACATCTCCGAGCCAGATTGCCGGCAAGAACAGATTTCGTTCATTCACATCTCGACGGTTGACTTCGACAGTAGCTACTGTGAACACCTGCGTCGTACAGTTTTTTGACCGCTTTCGACCGGCAATGAGAACCCTGCTCCTACGTACGCTAGCGACGATTACGATGGTCCAGTATCAGGTTTTAGGTATAGTTAAATTACGTCTGTGCAAAGGGCGTCTGTACCGCTTTAAAAAACCTAGGTATATCAGTGCGTAGTGATGTTGGTTGATCTTAAAGCTGGTTAAGCATTTTCAAAAACAGTTTGCTCTTATTTTTTCGCGTAGCGTGAAGCTACTGCGTTTTTGGTGACGCATCAACACCAGTAAGAGGTAAGTACCACACGCATAATTATTTTTCGGGCCTACTTGGCGTAGGAATATATCCTTTGGTGTTTTGGTACTGTAACCTCAAATCTCCTTACCCTCCTCTTGCGTCCGCCATCTTGTTTAGTTCTCACGTTGGCCACCGCATCTCCTTGTCGCCGACCCTCCGCCATTTTTAGTTCCCACTATTTTAACCTCAAAATCTGCTCTTCTAAGCTCTTGCTTCCGCCATCTTCTTTTAGTTCCCATTCTCAACAACGCGTCTCCTTGCCCCCATCTCTTGCGTCCGCCATGTTGACCACTAACCTCGAAATTTCCTCGTCCTTAGACCTCTTGTCTCCGCCATCTTGTTTAGTTCCCCTTTTCGCCACCGCGTCTCATATCGCCCCATCTCTCTATCCACTCAAGAAAACTACCATCCAACGTTCAAAAATTGCTGATGAGTTCTGGAGAGGCTTTTGCAAATCTTGTTGGTAGGAAAACTTACCTTTCCCATCACCTCCAACATACCCCACTCCCACACCTTTTTCTTTCCACCAATCATAATCTCTCTTATTCTTACCAATCAACAACTTTCATTTGTTCCTTTCCACCAATAACATCACTTCTTATTCACACCAATCACAACTTCACACGTCACTTTCTGTTATACTTTTTATCCCTCGTTTGCCATCTTTTCCCTCTTTCAGTCCCAACCTCCGCACAGACAACACCTCGCCGCTCCGCTCCTCTCCATCACGTGTCCTCCATACTCTTTTATCTTCCTTTCTTAATCTTCCACCCGAATTAACGAACCAATCACATTTCGTCTTATTTTTACCAATCAAAACCCTCCACGTCACTTCCTGTTTTTCGTTCATCTTTCCCTAATCCTCAATTCTGTCTCCTCGTCACCATCTGTTGCGTTCGACATCTTTCGCATGTGTATCCTAACCTCAATTCTCTTCGTCCCTCGACTTCTTGCCTTCGCCATCTTATTTAGTTCCCATTTTTACCTCTGCGCCACCGCCGTCTTGGTTTAAGTTCTCCACGTTTACCTCATATTTTGAACCTGAACTTCCTGCCTCCGCCATCTTGTTTAGTTCCCATTTTTACCACCGCGCCTCACATCTCGTCCCACCCTTGCCTCCGCCATCTTGGATTTAGTTCCCTTTCTTACGTCCTGTTTTAACCTAAATCTCTTAACCTCAAATCTCCTTGCCCCCACCTCTTGCGAGCGCCATGTTGACCACTAACCTGAAATCTCCTCGTCCTTAGACTTTTTGTCTTCGTCATCTTGTTTAGTTCCCATTTTAGCCACCGCGCCTCACATCTCATCGTCCACACCATGGCCTTCGCCATCTTGGATTTCGTTCCCATGCTTACGTCCTGTTTTAACCTAAAAATCTTAACCTCAAATCTCCTTACCCTCCTCTTGCGTCCGCCATCTTGTTTAGTTCTCACGTTGGCCACCGCATCTCCTTGTCGCCGACCCTCCGCCATTTTTAGTTCCCACTATTTTAACCTCAAAATCTGCTCTTCTAAGCTCTTGCTTCCGCCATCTTCTTTTAGTTCCCATTCTCACCACCGCGTCTCCTTGCCCCCTCCTCTTGCGTCCGCCATGTTGACCACTAACCTCGAAATTTCCTCGTCCTTAGACCTCTTGTCTCCGCCATCTTGTTTAGTTCCCATTTTCGCCACCGCATCTCATATCGCCCCATCTCTCTATCCACTCAAGAAAACTACCATCCAACGTTCAAAATTGCTGATGAGTTCTGGAGAGGCTTTTGCAAATCTTGTTGGTAGGAAAACTTACCTCTCCCATCACCTCCAACATACCCCACTCTCACACCTTTTTCTTGCCACCAATCATAATCTCTCTTATTCTTACCAATCAACAACTTTCATTTGTTCCTTTCCACCAATAACATCACTTCTTATTCACACCAATCACAACTTCACACGTCACTTTCTGTTATACTTTTTATCCCTCGTTCGCCATCTTTTCTCTCTTTCAGTCCCGACCTCCGCACAGGCAACACCTCGCCGCTCCGCTCCTCTCCATCACGTGTCCTCCATACTCTTTTATCTTCCTTCCTTCCTTCATCTTCCACCCGAATTAACGAAGCAATCACATTTCGTCTTATTTTTACGAATCAAAACACTCCACGCTCTTCCTGTTTTTCGTTCATCTTTCCCTAATCCTCAATTCTTTTATCTCGTCCCGGATTAGCCAATTGTGATAACGATAATCCTTCCGCTCATGGCGCTTTTCAAACTTACCGCCGTTGCTCTTAATCAGCGGCGGCACTAGCGCCCCTAGCGACAGGATTATGCTTAATTCAATTGGCTCATCCGGGACTTATACTACTTTTGTTATATAGTCTTGTATACGCCATGAATACAGGCAACAATTATGTAAATATATGTAAAATAGTAGTAGTACCGCCGCGTCTAATCCATCGTCCTGGGAATGCATTATTTAGATGGTTTCTAACGTCTCTGTCAAAGTAGGCGGGAACTCCGTCCTGCTGGAACCACATATGACGTCGGAGGACAAGAGGAACCTCCTCCAGAAACCCAGGTAGAACATTAATCAAGAACTGGCGATACACGTGTAGATTTAGGCGAGGTGGAAGGTAATTGGAAATTACGCCAGCCCAGCCCCTCTGCTCAATGGCATGTGGATTATCATGGCACCACACATGCTATTCCGTCTCTTGTAAAACAACATTCATAGTGAAGAGCACTCGGATATCAGGCTGTTCAGAGACCCAGCATTCGTCGATCGAAGACTGTTGGTGTCTAGGGCTGTACTTAAAGATGGAGTCCAGGGACCCAGTGTCCCTTAGATGCCGATGAACAGACTGAAAAGCTTAGAGGTTTGGATGATGGCATCTTCCTCTGTAAAGTCGCGCAGATTCATATGTGCTGCCTTTAGCTTCCCCGTATCCTCAAAACTGCAATCATTATTCCACTGCATAGATCAACGTAACTCAAATGATACAGCAAAACCCATCAGCCGTAGTGAGGCGCGTAGATTCGCTCATACGCTTAGGTATTGCAGTTGCACTACTCGAACGAGAATATTGCAGATGTTCCTACGCAATAGATGTCAACAGTGTAATAAAACCTTTTTATAAATGACTTTATTACGCTAAAGCTAAATGTTAATTATTCTGGATTATTCGGGAATTAAAATTATCATTGCTATTCGCATATGCATGAGCCTCTTATCTTAAACACAAGAAGAAAAACTGAAGTTGTTTTACAGAGAGAATCAAAGACAGCACTATTTCACTATAGTCAACCATGTTACTGAGGAGCTATCCGCGAAAATGGCAACAGGCACTTTCAAAGCTATATTTGGCTTTCTGCGAATGTATAACAGTGTTATCTCGTGATTCACTGATGCTTCCCAAAAGGAAAATATTTCAGAAAATCAGAATTCACAAATGGGAATGTTCACTTTTAGCTGTTTCCGTATATTTGAAGAAGAAACACGCTTTTCTACGGTTCCTGGAAGCGAATAAATGAAGTTTAAGCAGGAATGTGACTGTAATTTGCCTTGTGCACTACTTATTTCTTACCCAGAGCTTACTTCGCATTCTTTCAATTCATAAGCACGATAGTGTATTAGTTCCAGGTCATGGTAATGCCATTTTTATAGTCACCTCCATAAAGAATTCTTTACATGCAATATGCATAGTTAGAACATTGCAGTAAATCATGCTGTACATTGAGACAGTATTTTAACGCTTAAATAATTTCAGTAAAATTATATAATATGTGAATTCAATAACAGTCCGCCTGAAACAATATGTGTATGTAATACATACAACGATACAACTCCTTCAATACAAACTACTTCAAATTGACGCCCAAAGCGTGTTGCAAATAACAATACAACAAAACACCTTCTTCAAATTGGCTTCCATACGTGGAGCTAAATAAATAAACAACTCCAACAAAACAACATCTTCAAATTGGCGCCCAAACGTGGGGCTAATAAAAAATTAACGTAAAGACAATATCTATCTCAAATTGACGCCCAAAGCGTGGTGCAAATAACGTAACAAACCATCATTTTCAAACTGACTTTCCATATGCTCTAGACGTTCTCAGGCTTCAAGCCAGGTGAAGTAATATGAAGACATCGACGTTTCGGGAGCGTACATCTCTCACATCTTCAGGATGCTGAATGATTGGATCGGTATTTTGGGCCCGTTTATATACTCGTTGTCATGGCTGCGGGCACGGACTGCGTAGAATTTTTTTTTCGAGTGGAGGAGAAAATGATTTAATCACTGACCTCAGCCCCGATGGGAGTCGCGACTGAGAGTGTGGGACTCACCGAGCGTCGGCATACCCACTAAAAACTCCTCCACCGGTTAGGTCGTGGGTTTTGAAAGGTAGTTCGTAGGAAAGGTAGCACGGTCCCGCAGAGCAACCATGTTAGTCAAACGAAAGATTCTGTGCTGCCGCCCAATGGGCGGGAGCGGCGTAAAGTGCGGTCCTAGGCTACAGACATGACAAATTGCCCTGACTGCAGCCTAGAGGTTAGGAAGTGGTAATAGAATAGGGGGTTCAAAGGAGATATTAGAAAGGGATGGTTATGAAGATGGACTTACTCTGGCTCTGGATGCCGTCGTCGTTTGGTCTTGTCTTGCACAAGCGCACGGCATTCGGAGATGACCAGCGGTGACTTCTCCGGTGGTTGTGGAATGTGTGATGATGCTGATGGTCTTCCTTCCTCGAAGCTGGCCTCCAGGCTCTGCAGACGTGCAGTGATGACGTGCAGTTTGGACATCAGGTCAGCGGCGGTGGTGTGTTGCTGGGTCGTGCCAGCAGTGATGGCGGTCTGCAATTCCTGGAGCTTCTCGGTGGTGGTGGCGATGAAGTCGTCCAGAGCTGCGATACGCACACCAATGTCCAGGGCCTCCGCGTGGAGATCCTGAACGGCGTCGCGCAAACCATGAATTTCCTCGTGGATCGGCGTTGAGGATGCTGGTGTCGGCGCTCGTGACGTTTCTGGTGTCGCTGTCTGTGGAGGCTGCGATGTTGGTGCTGGTGGCTTCGGCGGTGCCTTCCTGCGAGGATGCAGGGGGCAGAGCGCTTGGCCGGTGTAATGTGTTGTCCCTCCACAGTTCGCACAGTAGCGGCGTCGGCGTCGAAGGTCGTGCTGCTTGCACGTTGCAGTTGTGCTGGGAGCACCACAGTAGTGGCACCTCGGTTGTGCTATGCAGGATGTTTCGTTGTGCCCGTAGGCACAGCAGCGCCTGCAGGGAGCCTGGCGTTCTATTCGGCTGGCCTCGATGCGTAAGCACCGCCCTATCAAGGGCAAGCGCGCCCTCGAGGCAGTTTCGTAGTCGCCAGGGTCTGCAAACTCCATCCTGACTAGTGACGTTGGTCCCCGTGCTCCAATGACCTAGTAGCCTTCAGAGCTGAAGGCCACTGCTGGTGGGCTGCGGCGATGAGGAACCTGGCTGGCAGGTCCCTCGGGACCCCTCTGATGACGGCACTGTACCTCCCGTGAGGCACAGGTTGGCTCTGCGGTGGCTGGGATGTACCCAGAATCGGCAGCGTGAATGCCGGTGAGTGACGCGGTGACTGCGGAGGCAGTCGCGGCGAAGCTGCGCTGGCTGGCGGCGAAGCGGCGGTTGCGGCATAGGTTGCCCTAGGCTGCGGCGGCTGCGGCGAGATCTCCTCGGCGGGTACCGGAGGAGACGAAGAGTTTCCTGCCTTAGCAGGAGCGCCGACAGAGCGGACCTTCTTCCTCGCCAACTCGGAACTGTGTGTCTGTCCAAATTTTTTTCCGTGGGGAAAAATGCATTATTGCATTCGATCCCCAGCCGGTGTGCAATGGCTGGGGGGATATGTGGGGCTCGCCGCTCAGAAGCGGAATACCCTCTAAAAACCCTACCATGTGTTAATTGTATATTGCTGATTAGGATCGTGCATTCATGCATGCATGGTTTTAGTCGGGTCCCGCATAGCACCCCGTTTAGTATGAGAATAGCTACTTGGCTGGCATGCACTGCATGCGAGCGCGTCAAGTGTTACTTGCTGGTATTGCCCATGGAACCTGAACAATACCAGTGGGTTATGTGCGTATTTTCTTATGTTGTTAATATATGATTAATAATGCCTAAGATCTAAAATGTGTGTTGTTTGCAGGGAGTGCCTGCGTGTCACATGACTTAGCATTAACTTACTGCTAGGTTGGATAATTATTGTGATATATTAGTCTTTGATTAATTGAAAAATTTTGAATTGTGTCCTTTGCAGTTCTTCCCAGGGTTTCCTGATCGTCAAATGGGCACAGGCGTCTGTCGTGTGATCCGGCCTTCTAGGTCCATGTCCAAATTTTTTTTTTCCGTGGGGGGAAAAATGCATTGCTGCATTCGACCCCCAGCCGTTGTGCAATGGCTGAGGGGATATGTGGGGTTCGCCGCTCGAAGCGCGGAATACCCACTAAAAAACCCCAAAACGCGAGCCGGCCTTCGTTGTGTTTAAAGTGGCGGACCTCGAAGAAAACAAGTTTCCTCGGAGGGTAGCTGATGTGTCGGTGTTTTGTGTTTTCTGTGTCGTTTGAGTCTGTCAATTTCGATATTGGTAGCCAGTTTCCAGGAGGAACTGAGCTGTAGACCAGCATTCCAGAATCCAAGAAAATCCACAGGCGCACTGTTTCTTGACGTTGAACGTACGCTCGACAGAGTATGGCACGCCGGAATATTAAAGAAACTTAAAACGCTTAACATTCATGACTCGCTGATCAAACTTATAGCGAATTATTTAAACAACAGAAAATTTCAATCGAAAGTTAACAACCATCTTTCTACAAAGTGACCAATCAGAGCAGGAGTCCCACAAGGGAGTTTGCTCGGGCCGACACTATTGAATATATACATCAACGATATTCCAAAAACCGCCAACACAAACTTATACATTTACGCGGACGACACAGCAATCATGACACAATCAGGCAAAACCGAATTTCTTCACAGAAGGCTCCAAAACACCCTCAATGGATTGGAGGATTGGTTTGCAAAATGGCGCATTAAAGTAAACGCCCCCAAAACGCAAGCGATAATATTCATAAAACGCAACAACCACAGATTCCCGAAACACCAGCTACCGCCGCTTACCATATTTGGTGAAAAAATAAAGTGGAAGGACACGGTAACCTGGCTTGGCCTCAAAATGGATAAAGGCCTAACGTGGAAAAACACATCACACAATTACGGGGAAAAGCAAACGCCCAATTAGGCAAGCTCTACCCGCTCCTCAGCATGGACACCCAGCTGAATCTCAACATGGGTCTCACGTTATATAAAACACTAATACGACCAATATTTACTTATGCTGCACCTGTCTGGGGGTATGCCGCCAAAACATACATCAAAAGACTACAACGATTCCAAAACAAAACATTGCGCATGGTAGCTAAGGTACCGTACGTTGCGCCATCTGATTTACTCCACGAGGAACTTAAAATGCACACAGTAGAAGAATTCATTAAAAAGCTAGCTTACGACTGTATAAAAGCTTACGCGTACATCACAATGATCTAGTCAAAGCATTAGGCAACTACGATTCCGTAAACTACAAACATAACAGACCACTCTCGCTATTCGATAGAACGCTTTCCCAAGACAACACGCAAGAACAAATCCAACAGTTCTTAAACAATCTACTCCAAACGTGACAAGGACATTGACACAGGACTTCTTATCTTATTTCCCATCAGTAATCTTTCTCTTGCTTTCTACCCTTGTTTCAGCCCACGCCCGTCGCAGAGCCCTCAAGTCCTCAGCAACAGCTGAGGCGGCCCGGGAGAGGGGGCCTCCCAACTTGAACGACGTGGGCAGCGTAAGTCGGGCCGCTGCATTATGGAGTCGTTCACACAGACGACAATGGCGACCATCAGGACAACGAGCTCAACGAAGGACCTAGAAGGCCGGATCTCAAGAAAGACGCCTGTGCCCAATTGACGATCAGGAAAACCTGGGAAGAACTGCACAGGACACAGTTCAAAAACTTTCAATTTATGAAAAACTAATATAACACAATAATTCTACAACCTAGCAGTAAGTTAATGCTAAGTCATGTGACACGCAGGCACTCCCTGCAAACAATACACATTTTAGATCTTAGGCATTATTAATCAAATACTAACAATATAAGAAACACACGCACATAACCCACTGGTATTGCTCAGGTTCCAAGGGCAATACCAGCAAGTAACATTTGACGCGCTCGCATGCAATGCATGCCAGCTAAGTAGCTATTCACATACTAACCGGGGTGCTATGCGGGACTCGACTAAAAGCATGCAAGCATGAATGCACGATCCTACACAGCAATATACAATTAACACGTGGTAGGGGTTTTTAGTGGGTATTCCGCGCTTTGACCGGCGAGCCCCACATATCCCCACAGCCATTGCACACCGCCTGGGGGTCGAATGCAATAATGCATTTTCCCCCCCACGGATAAAAAACCGATCCAATCCTGAAGATGGGAGAGATGTACGCTCCCGAAACGTCGATGTCTCCACATCACTTCACCTGGCTTGAAGCCCGAGAACGTCTAGAGCACATTCGTCGCCAGGAAAGGTTCAACTCCTATTTCGACTTTCCATATGTTGCAAACAACGTAAAAAAAGCGTTCTCAACATTCCTGTTCAGAATTCATTCGTTTGATTTGTTTGATTACATTTAACAGCAGCGGTAATAACAAATGGAGCAGTACAGTATTCCATATCCTTCACAACCAACAATTTGAAGAAAGAAAAGAAAAACAAAAGAGAGAGACGTTCGGCAGGACTTGAACTTGGAATCTGGTATCGCTGGCTTGAGAACTCCCTACTTTATCACTGAGCTACTCATAGCCGATTTATTTTGACTTATTGCACAAAACCATTCATTTTGGGACCATAAGTGTCCTATCTCCAATTATTCGCCAAACTCCAATTGTTCGCGTGCTTGATATTCTTTCATATCAATTTATTTTTTCCTGACATTTTGAATTACGATCACCTCTACATTTCCCATACGCCGCCTAACCTGGACCACATGCATCTGGTTTCTGCGATGGAATTTCCTGCACTGTGCTGGTATTCACTGATCTCTGACCATGGATCTCTTAGAATGCAAGCTCCGCCGTCATACTGGACGGATCCATCAGAGACTGTGATAATAATATGCTTTAAAACATTGCAGTATAATGTTTCTGGTAACGCTTTACCAGTTAACATCAGCATAATTACGACTGAAGAAGTATTAAACCTAGTCCGTCGGTTTTTCTCTCCTTAAAATAACGAAATTACAGACTATCTTTTCCGATTTTGCAAGCACTGCCCCGATTTCTGTTCACTGACATACCAGCGTAAGTGCGTAGCAGCTGAACATGCTCTTAATATATTTTACAGCCAAAGGAACTGAATTATGCCCTTAACATGTTATAGGTAAAAGGACTAAAACTGTTTACACACAATTTGCAAACCCCAATATTCATGAAAGGCATTAATACTACCTTGTTAGACCCGTCTTCAGATGCGAACTATTGTGTGGCTTAGACCTTAAAGGTCATTTATTTATGTAGTTTAGTAAGTTACAACATTTTCCTTTCTTGTCAAAGCTACACAAGTAGCAAAAGTAATAAGGTTAGTTTTGAATGTGCATAACTTTTTAAAACTAAATGTTCCGTAAAAATATATCTTGATCATTATGTTTCAAAATAAAAATACTTCTTTATATTTGGTGTTCCAGATTTATAAAAATGCCTTACACCTCATGTTTGAAATTAAATAAACCCTACATTAGATGTATATACAGAAATGTGAGAATTTGCTCTGAGATTAGCACAGTATATGCTGTTAATAGGTGCTTTTTTTAGCAATTACCATTTTATTTATCTTCCTCTACACAAACACCATATTACCTTTACTGGTGGACATTGAGAGCTGGTAGCCCATTCAGTATTCTTCGTTTAACTGTGATTTTAACAAGTGAGGAGGAAATTTTAATATAGACTGATACAAACTATCAGTTTGTAAAACACTGCTAGAAAGGCTGCTGTATCTTGAGGATTTTCCAGTTTTCCTTTCGAATAATTGTAACCTACTTATCTAAGACATCAGTCTTTGAATGCGGAAACCTGTTTAAATACCTTTATTAATATTACATAGAAACTGCTAAGTAGGCACATGTTCTGTTTCATATGTTAAATTACTTATTTATAAGTTACATTGACAAATGTGAAGTTTATGGCAATCACTTAAAACCTACAGAATCACGTTGATACAACATTTAAATTAACGTACCTGCGAAAACTTAAACTTTTGTTCTCAGAATTGTGGCTGTTATTACAGAGTAATCTCATGATTTGACCTAAAATTGCATTAAATGCACTACAATCATATACTTCACAATGGAATTTACTCGTCCATTTTGGCATCTTCTGTGCAGAGGACGGCTTGATTTCAAGTAACAGTTCCGTTTAGCAGTCTCTCCAGTAAATGCTGCACTTCTATACTCACAGCTGATCAATATGCGGTCATTATTAACCAGTGTAATCGACCGTCAAGTGTGCTTTGATTTAGTGTGAATTTTTAATGTATTAATTTCCAAATGACGAGATAAACACGAAATATTAAAAATATTTATTGTATGACTGCGTATTTTTATCCTTCAGTCAAACATACCTTGTTCTTTCACCACATGTATCTTTTCTTGAGTTTTATTTATAACTTGTCTGCGGATACTATAATTGCCGAATATACAGTTTAGAAAAACTTTAAATGCTTTGGATATTTTTAAAACACAATTAGAGAAAGAAGAATATGAAACTTTAACTCTACAAATAACAAAATTCAAGATAAGAGCACTTTAAAATATGTAATCAAGAGAAATCGTAACTTTCTTCCTAAGTTTTCTTTGTGTGCGTGCGTGTTTGTATCAAACGAGAACAATTTGTACATTTATTTCTACACCGCTTATTCAGTTAACATTTCCCATAGGTTGACTGAATAAAGTAGTATTTAAAGGTAGTAAGTTTACCTACGTAAACGGTTCCTATTTTATCATAAGTCCAATCACGTAAGGGGTTAGTCTTTTATTTGTGTATATTATGACAGTCATAAAAGACAGAAAGGAGCGAAACTAAAGAAAAAGTCCATATAAATTCCAAATTTCGGCACACATGCTGATTACATCATGGATTTATACACGGTATGTTTTGAAAATAATACCTTAAAAACAAGGTGGTTTTATAATGGAAAATACTTATCATTTACCAATTATACAAAATGATCCTGGTATTGCTGTAAATGCAGCTAGAGTATGACACGATATAAATGTTTAGAAGTTTATGGATGTCCTCCAAATATACTCAGGGGAAAGGAGAGCAGTTCAGCGTGGCTGTTATTTCTAAGCACTTCATGTTCATAAACAGCCTAATTGTTACATAGTTTCATTCAGTGCGCCACTGTGTGTATGATAATGGAAGCTAATTTTAAAATGGGACGCCATTTTCTTAGCCCAATAAGTAGTGAGTTCGTCTCGAACTAGACAGCCATCTTTGTTGTTATTTTTTAACCGAAACAATTCAAGGTACTGTATCATATTCAATATTTTCGTATATTACCGTATTGCGTACTTTACGTTAAGTTGGGAATCCAATATTTGCATGAAGACAGCTGACCATTATACGTATGTACATGTTTGTAATGTATGATTAGATACGCAATCTCGACTTCAATCGCAACATATGCAGAGGATTTAACCCTCTAATGCACAGTATTGACACTTGGCAACAAGGTGTTTAGTTAAAATTTCAGAATAATTTAACAGTGTTTTTTATTATTTTCACATAAAAATGGCACGTAACAATAAAATAAAAGCATTTGTAGCTATTTTGAATCCTAAACAAGTATATTTATTTCAGTATTATTATAGTGGGTGTTTTAAGAAAAAGCAAACTCCATGCAACTGCAGTCAAATATCGTCCCCGCGTACCATCACACCGGCTCTTCCCATACTTTACCACAGGTACATTTGACTGCAGTCGCTGGTATTCGAACTCAGACCTTCAGCATTGAATGGATGGCCAGTCCATTTCGTCACGCCTTAACGATCATGGATATTCGCTAAGATGTCTTTGTCGGGGATATATAAACCGGCATTGGAGGGTTAACTTTTGGCCTGCTGTTGAATGTGGAAGCAATATTAGAGTCTAGTACCGTCTGGGAAGGTAAAGCACCGTATTTCACAGTAGAGCAATAAACAGAAGTTTCTGTCTGTATGATTGAAGTAGGAAATAACTTCTATGGTGTAATTTCAACAAAATCCTGTCGTATCGCATGTGCCCATGCGGAGACAAACTTAATTGTACAGTTTCAACTGAGAAGCCAGAAATGATTTAAAGAATTGGTTGACAGATTTCTGAAACGAAACAATTAACCTGAGGAAGCCTAAATGTACAAGCCTAACCCGTAACAATGCGTTCAATTTGGCAACAGTAGGCCACTTTTTTCCGTGTGCAAACTGTGTTAGTTTCATTAAGAATGCATATTTAATGTGGACGAAACTGGAATTTTCAACGTCCAAAACTTAGAATTGTAGGGCCTATGGGGCAAAAGAAAGTCGGACAGTCATATTATGTGAAAAGAGGAAAACCTAACTACCATATACGCAGTGAATGTAATGAAAACTTCTACTCCCTAATGTTATATATCGAAGATTAAGGATGTCTCCTCATCTTAAAAGGGAGGGCCTCAATTTGCTCCTGCTCAAAACTTAATACAGAGCAATGAGGAATTCTTCTGTTACTTGATGTCACATTTTAAGGCCTTTGTGAGGCCTAAAAGGATATTGCTGTTCTCTTAATAATGCACAATCATAGCAGTCACGTACCGGTTCGCATCTCTGATGTGTTGCTTACAGTTAGTGGGTTAATGCCGATTATAGTGAATGGCACATAGCTAAAAACTAAACCTGTGATTATTGTCTCAAAAGTATCATCACGTTTCATGCCTTACATTTGAATATGAATATTATTTCAAACTTTTCTTCACCAAACATTTATAATAAACAACTAAAATTTTCTTTTAATATTTCACTTTCTGTAGGTGTATATATGTTTAAATATAAAAAAGTCTAACTAATGCTGAAGGCTTACTTGCCAAAATAATGCGATTATCCTATTGCCCGACATGCAGTGGAGTTCTGCTAATTACATCCTCTTTAAAATAATAATTTTCGGTATCTTAAAACGAATTCATTTTTAAAAATATTATAGAAACTGTCAACGCATTAGTCTTAGTTTATTTATTTAAAACCAAATTATTTTATTGCACTTTATCTACAAAAATATTTTATGTTTTTATTCTTAAGTACATAGAATTCTCCCCTATACATAAGGATTCATCAGTTTTGCGTGTATGCACTACAGTGAACGGAGCACGAACATGGATGTTGTAATGAATACACTGGTATCAGTGGAACGTTGCGAAACAAGAAGAGCGCATAAAATCAGTTAAACAAGTAGAAGTTTCTGGTATATACACTATAAATATTTCCAGGTGGTACTTATGTTTATAACAACCAGACACAAAATCGCACTCGCAGGCAATCTATTCGAAAGCTGCATGTACTATCTGCTGTTTTTATACTTACTGAAAAATAGTGATTCCATTCCTTTATATGTAGCCAATTGCTTTTCTATGCCTTATGCTGAAATTATGCACTTTGCTATTTAAGATTAATTTTTGCTTAAATAAGTACAGCATAAGGAAATATTGTTAGAAAAAATTACTTCAATCTTGATCTGCCAGAAAGAGAAGTGATATTACTGTCTCACTGCCACAAATTTTACAATGCCTAGAAATATTTGAATCTTTAAATCGTTATTTCTAACTGTGAAGTCGTTCATACAGAAGGGTTATGCATTAAAAAATTACAGTGCTCTTTTATTCTATCAACGCTTATTTCAGCAGAAAAATCATCTTCCCCGTATTTTGTCGATTTAATATTTACACATGCAACAACCAAGGTCGGTTCATTGAAGTACACGATAGTATAACAATAGACGATGTGTGTAGTTTTAAATCCCCAAAGGGTGTGTTCACAATTATTTGTATAACAACACACCTGTTAATCACCTGTCCATCCAAACAAAACACTATAAATCAGGTAGTTTTATTACTTCTAATATTATTAACAGAATTGAACTGTCTACCCTTTTCAAACAGTAGTGGTCCCGCATATGCATATCATACCCCGAAATTTGCATTATAACCTCATTATTTGCATAAAAATAGGTTAGCCTTTCCGTCAAGCCGCTTTTTAAGCCCCCAAAAGGACATTGACACATTTAGATACCCCAAACGTTTGTGGCGAGAATAGTGTTTGTGATAAACGAACAGTATTGCGTGTGCAGCTATCAATTGTGAGCCGGTGATTGTCAAGTAAACAAAAAGAAGAAGAAACATACACTATATCACAAACAACATACAATTTCATAGGCATTAGTGCCTAAACAACGACTATCTTGTCTGTCTATTAATTTGTAAATGATGTACATATTCAAGATATCTGTTCCATGTTTGAAATGCTTGTAAATATTTGTTTTCACTCTAAGTTATCAGTACAATAATTTCGCTTAATCAGTCGACACTATGGTTATCTTAACTGTCATCATTTTAGTAGTGTTTTTTTCATATGTGCATTGTAATTTCAAATATGTTATATATATTGTACTTAAATGTTATTAACTTACATCCTCAAAATCGATCCGACACACAAAGTACATATACTCTAAGTTACATTTGGATGCAGTAATAACGATACTCAAAATTTAAGTATGGGGACTTCCGAGAAAATCCCTGTCGTTTTCTTTGAAGAAACAGCGATTTCCCCGTGAGGGCATATTGAAGCGATACGTTGAAGCAATAAGAATAATAATATAAGCTCTATTTCCGTATCACCTAAATAAATATAGAAACATGTAACATATTTTGATAATACTGTACAGAGTAGGTATACGCCGGGAAGTAAATATACCGTTAAGGGATCGGAATGTCAGCCGAATGTTCTTTTGTCTAATAACGCATGCGTGAGTTGGGGAAACAAGGCAGGCAGAAAGTTAGGGTTAAGAAACCTTCAGGAATACGAACCGAGGGGTAAATACACGGCACTTGTACTCTGGAATCCGATGTGAGCAGACGTGTGAAACACCACAGACTATCATGTGGCTATAGCTTGATTTGGCGATGGTGTAATTAAATATATTTGTGTGGTCGGATGTTAAATATATTTGTGTGGATGGATCGATTGCGGGAATGGTTTTGTGGAGGACAGAATAAAACGTATAAAATAATATAAATGTCGTCGGTTAACACGACCCGAGATTAAGAGAACCCTACATATATCCATGCTCTCCCGATATTTCACCCATCCCCTTTCTTTCCCCCTGCAAAACCGATACCGTACAAATATAACACACAACAAAGTCCGTACCAATAAGGCGCCAACGAATCCAACACCCAACGAAGCCATCCCAATATGGCACCCAACGTGTCAGGAGAGCTGAAGATGACAACAATCGAGTGACAGCGAGCATCGAACCTCAGGCCATCAGCAGCGGATGAACGTGTCGATCGCCGGAAGAAATCTCCAGCATCCAGGTCAACGCACCACAGATCAACCCAGCATCCAGATCAACGCAGCACAGGTCAACACAGTGCAAGTCAACGGAGCACAGGTCAACGCAGCGAAAGCAACGTACACATACTTCTATAGTTTTCACGAAATAAATAGTGCACGTAACACTTCAATAATAATATCACTAATTAATGTTACTTAGAAATGAAAAGATTTTAAAAGCACTTGAAAGTGCTAAAGAGATGGAGAAAGAGATAATTGAAACTGAAAACATGTAGGTAGGGCAGGTAGAAAGTAGGTCATTAGACAATAGGTAAGCAAATATTCCGGGAAATACCCAGACAATAGAGTCTAGCGCTATGGCCGAAAGCAACCTTGTTTTAGTTATACAGCACATGTTCGTCAATTTAAGTGAAAGTTTACAGAATCAAAATAAAGAATTAAAAGGGAAATAGAATAACAGTTTGAAAAATCAAAACACTGAATTGCAAAATCAAAATAAAGTATTAGAAGAGAGATTAAACAGAGGTTTGCAACATCAAAATGAGTTTTTGGAAGAAAAATTAGGAAATTGATTAGAGCAGATGATATGAGCCTGGTTTGAGGTACAGCAAAGAGAGATTAGGCGTCAATTAGAGGAAATTATATGTTGTCAGAATGCTATGCAGGAATAGTTTTTGTTAATTAGATCTGAGGTCAAAGATCAGAATGATCAGCTGTGATCAGAATGAGGCTGAGAAACTCTAAGGGCCAATAGTAGAAAGCAGAAGCAGTACCTTAGAAATGCAAGAGGGGTTGAATGCTGACTTTCAGCGCAGTTGCACAATAATGGAGAAGCGGCAGCGCACATTAGAAAATAATGTGGAGGCAGAAGTGTCAGCCGTAAAAAGGATTATTCTGGACCAAAAACATTTACAAGTAAATGAGATGACCATATCAAAAGACAAAATTGCGCAACTGTTTGGTACTCAGCAGACAAGAAACGTCAGAGTAGAAGCAGCCTCACGTGAGTTAGCAGGACTACGAGACAATGCACAACGCCTTCAAATGGAGCCAATATATAATCCAAGCCAGAACATACGTTCCGCCAGCTCACCTGATGTTTCGACAAACATGCGACCAACGGAGCATATGCATGGTGGTGCATTTTCTTCTATAACCACTAGTAATAACGACACGAATGCAACTATAATATTGTGTTTGAATAATCATGTGTCAGTGCCATACCAATTACTAAACGAAATTGCGATACCGACATTTGATGACAGACATGATAATGTCCGCCGTTACATTATGGATGTTTAGGCGTATTTTACATTAAAGGGTATCCCCGAACAATACAAAATGCTTATAATTAGGTGAGGTTTACTAGGCCAAACTTTAGTTTGGTATAGGCTAACGCTGGGTGATCAAACGTCTTATGTTCAATTCCGACAGGCCTTTCTGAGCAAATACTGGAATAGCAGCACACAGTATGCGTTGCGCACGCAGATTAACAATGGGAGATATCAACACAAGCGAAATGAAACAATGATGGACTATTTTCTAAAATTAGCGCAACAGAGCCAACTGCCTGAGCCACCAATGAGAGAGGAGGAATTCATCTCCTTGATGGCCCACCATTTGAATGAGCACATTAGAAACCATTTAATTGTCACTAAACCGAGAACAATAGCAGAGGCACTAGAACTTTTAACAGCTTTCCAGAGCCATTCAGGCGAAATAAGAGGCACCTATAATTTCCACCAACGAACCAGTGAGGAAAGATATATTGCTCAAAATATCAATGGGGCGGGTGCACGTTCCAATGAAAATCATCGTAGACCATATCCTTATCACGTCAGGGGCAGATATCGAAATCAGGCCCCAAGAGATAACCAGGGACAAAATAGGAGGAGAATTGAGCAAGATTTTGAACGACAAAACCGCCAACAAAGTGGCCTTTCTCACCATATATTCACAGAACACGTTAGCCTGTCCTTTTTTAAAGACATGTAAACTAACACGTTCTAAAATATCAGGATACGTTTACGAAATAACCCGTTATGAGGTGGAAATTAAGCACATTCCTGAAGGTGATAACATTTTTAGTGACAATCCTTCGCGACTGAGTCCAGGCAAGAATTTACCTGAGTGCCAGACCGGTGCACAAAGAGAGGTAACAGTCATCAAACTGGATCTTAGCTTAAACAAGCAGCTAATAGTCGAAATGAAAAATATCGAAAAAGCACAATATGAAGATGCAAGGTTACGTCAAATAATAGAATCAGCGCCAGAAATAAACAAAAATATTTCAGGAACCCTAGGGATATGGAAGGGCGTGTTGTATAAATTACAGGGGGAGATAGGCCCAAATGGATAACATACCCACCAAATAAATCAGAAAATTTAGTTCTCAGTGCTTATCACGTCGCCCTAATACATGCAGGAAGCGAAAAGGCATCCCTTGCTGTGGGCGAGTATTTTTATATACCGCGGTTAAGGCATAAGGCCAGGAAACTGACAGCAACATGTGAAATCTGCCAGAAGGCCAAGACAATAAACGTGAAATTTGATTCGCCACCGCAAGTGATATTAAGAGACAGACCAGGAGCTCTGGTAGCCATTGACTCCCATGGACCATTGCCGGTAGGTAGGATAGGTATGAGACATGTTTATAATGATAGACATTTTTTCAAAATTCTTCAAAATCTATCCAATGAAGAAATTGTCTAGCGCGTTATGTGTAGCAAAAATCATGCACGATTATGTGCCTAAGTATGGTAATATGGGGGCTCTCATAGCTGATAACGTTTCGATTCATAGGTCAGAGAAATTTCTAGGTCGTCTTCGGGAAACAGGGATAAAAGTTTGTAACTCCCCATCATACCAGCCCCAAAGTAACTTTGCGAGCGGATTATGCGAGATATGACGATTTTTTCGAGTGATATGCAATAAGCGACATTCCATCTGGCCAAATTATTGTGAATACGTGCAGACAGTAATTAATAATACCCCATGTCCATCTGGATATGCACCAGTGACCTTACAAGCAGGAGAGATAGCCTGCAACATAATACCGAAATTACCTGTGCCGATTAGCGCAGCGGAAACCGAAAAGGAGGGAGAAATGTTTCAAAAAGCATTTCACAGACTGAATGAACGCGCAGAAGCACGAAAAAGGCTTACTAAAAGAAACAGTAACACATGGGACCCACAAGTAGGTGAAAAAGTATTATACAAGAACCACCCTCGTTCATCACTAATAGGAAAAGGATACCATAGAATGGAAAACTTATAGAATGGGCCATATGTGATCACTCAGAAATTTAATGCTAAAGCATTTGAAATTACGGATATAGAAACGGGAAAAACAAAGGGGCGATATAATATGCTTTATTAAAACCTTTCAAACAAGTCAGATTAGCGTCGGATACATAAAGTAACTGCGGGTATGCGGAGGTACTATCAATAACACAAATAATAAAACAACACGGACAGGATAGTTGCAACAAAATAATGATTTCCTTAAGAAAAAAAATTGTCAGTGTAATTAGATGGCACGCATACTTGATTAGGGATAAATGATTCTTTGTAAAACCAAATATCAAACCAAACACATTTATGAGTAATATACTCATTATGTGTGTTAGTGTTAAAAAGGTGTTGGAAGACAAAGACAGTGAAATTTGTTGGATACGGCCCAGCCAGCAGTGAAAGTTTGTGGCGAGTGTAAACGAACACTATTTCGTGTGCCGCTATCAATTGTGAGCCGGTGATTGTCAAGCAAAAAAAAAGAGGAAACATACATTATAACACAAACAACATACAATTTCATAGACATTAGTGCCTAAACAACGTCTATCTCGTCTACCTATTAATTTGTAAATTATTACATATTCAAGATATCTGTTCCATGTTTGAAATGCTTGTAAATAATTGTTTTCATTCTAAGTTATCAGTGTTATAATTTTGCTTAATCAGTCGACACTGTGGTTATCTTAACTGTCATTATGTTAGTAGTGTTTTTTCATATGTACATTGTAATTTCAAAGATGCTATATATATACCTATATATATATATTGTACTTAAATGTTATTAACTTACATTCCTCAAAATCGATCTGACACACAAAGTACATACACTCTAAGTTAGATTTCGATGTAGTAATAACGATACTCAAAATTTAAGTATGGGGACTTCCGAGAAAATCCCTGTCGTTTTCTTCGAAGCGACAGCGATTTCCTCGTGGGGGCATATTGAAGCGATACGCTGAAGCAATAAGAATAATAATATATCAACTCTATTTGCGTATCACCTAAATAAATATAGAAACATGTAACATATTTTGATAATACTGTACAGAGTAGGTATACGCCGGGAAGTAAATATACCGTTAAGGGATCGGAATGTCAGCCGAATGTTCTTTTGTCTAATAACACATGTGTGAGTTGGGGAAACAAGGCAGGCAGAAAGTTAGGGTTAAGAAACCTTCAGGAATGCGAACCGAGGGGTAAATACAAGGCACCTGTACTCTGGAATCCGATGTGAGCAGACGTGTGAAACACCACAGACTATCATGTGGCTATAGCTTGATTTGGCGATGGTGTAATTAATTGTATTTGTGTGGACGGATCGATTGCGGGAATGGTTTTGTGGAGGACAGAATAAAACGTATAATATAATATAAATGTCGTCGGTTAGCACGACCCGAGATTAAGAGAACTCTACATATATCTATGCTCTCCCGATATTTCACCCATCCCCTTTCTTTCCCCCTGCAAAACCGAATACCTTACAAATATAACACACAACAAAGTCCGTCCAAATAAGGTGCCAACGAATCCAACACCCAACGAAGCCGTCCCAACCTCTATACAGAGTTCTTAGAATCATTGCTTACCTTAAATAGGAAACTGTGCTGTTAAAGAATTAGAAGCAGGTGCATAAAAATGAATATACGTATCACTAAAGAATTACCTACCGCAATCTATTCCGTTTGTTGAAAATCTGTTTCAAAATACGAACAGGAAATAAATGATTTGCATACCTTTTTGTAAATTAATGAAAACAGGAATTCGTTTTGTTAGCACATAAATGCTCCGATTTTATTTGGAAGTAGATGTGTAGTCTTTTGCATGTGTCCTTTTTTGGCTTTACTCTTAAGATTTGTGTTTAATTAAAATAGAACGACTTTGAAAAACATATGGTTTACCTAACTAGAAATAACCTTTTCCATATTCAGAGAAAAAGACCATTACTCTTCGGCACAAACTATACTCGATTGTTAACAGGAATTTTTAGACACCAGACAGACAGTGCAGATGGTGAATTGTATCTTATACCAAGAATCTTTCAAAGATAGATATCTTGACAGAAGAACTTAAATAATTTAAGTCATTCAAAGGGACGCGAGTAAACAGTATACGAAAACCTTAAATACTTCCTTCTGTCTGCATAAGCTTACAAAAAGCAGCTTAATTGCTAGACTTTTAAAGATAGAGCATTCTAAAAGGGTGTTTAGTAGCGCATGTTTCGAAAACCATCTACGCTATTTCACTTTCTCCGCAAAAAGTTTTGCTATGCTTTAAAAATAGAAACTTCTAAAAGCCTCTTTTCTTAGCCAACTTTTCGAAATCGTACATACGCAATTACTTTGAAAGACTGTTTTTAACTTAGCACACAATAGCATTACTTAAAACAATGTATATCCTAAGATTAATAAATATATGCTTCTTCCGTTTCGCTTTTGTAAAGGAGGAATTCGTTTCCTTTGCATTTTATGCGGTTGTTCAGAGACAATGAAGTGCACACGTGTACTCTAAGACATTGCAATTGCCATTTCCTTTGAACGTATTGTTTTTTAAACAAAGAATTTCTGCAGCTGTCTTTTTAGTATACAGGTTTCCATACAAGAATTAACTGCCTTATGACTCGACGAATTAAACACGTGCTGCTCTTCACCCAATCCAAAAGTAAAAAAAATCTAAGAAATCAAAATTCATTTTAAAAACATCAAGAGGAGAGGGGATATAACTTAATGTTACTACGCATTGCGCTGCAGGCGCAAGGTTTTATATAAATCAAAGATCTCACACCGCATTCGATCGGAAAGTCGTCGAAATCTTGCTTCATTTAGGATTCTATGTTCACCCAGCGTTTTATCAAATTCATATCTACGCAGCTGAATATTAACTGCTTGCATTAAAATGTGGAAAAAATTTCTTAAAGAAATATTACATCCCATAAAAGTACAGTGAATAGAAGTCTGTAAACGTTCATGACTTCTTTATTGGTTTTCATTGCATGAACATGTAACTGTAAAGCTCGTATTTGTAAAATTGAAGATATCGAGTATATTTAAATGGATATTTTAAACAGACTAATTTCATATACGAATTTTGTTTTATGTAGATGAGGAGTATATAAAACGGTTTTAGCTCGGTTTGCATACAAAGCGATACACGAGCTAATATTAGGTTTAAAGGATCATTATTTGTTTTTTTTCGCTTGTTTAAACTAATTAGATACGTTTGCTTAAAAGTGTACATAGCTTTTTCGAGCATAATATGATTTTCTGACACTAAGCGTTTCACACTGTTTCTAAGTGATGCTAATTACATTTCCTTTAGCATACGAAGCGATGTGTGATTTAACGCAGTTTTTACAAACCTACGCCTTGTAGTTTTAAATTAAAAAGGGATATACACACACAAGTCAGTATGCTTAAATGATAAATCAAATGCAAACAAGTCCAAACACATGTGAACTTGTTGAAAAGTGATGTAAGTTTACTTTAAAGTGCTAATAACATTGAAAGCAGAGAAGCTCTTAAGAACCAGAATGTGTTTAAGAGGCTCCAATAAGGTTTTAAACAAGCAAAAATTAACGTAATTATATTTAATTTAAAAACTTAATTAAAACAATTAAAAACTTAAAAAAATGGAACATATAAAGTAAAGCACATTTCATAAACACGTCAGTACGATTACTACAGTAAAAGAAAACTTGAGAAGAATTGGATTTAGGGTGTAAAAGTGGTTTAAATCCCTCTGGACTTTACAGGTATAATAAAAATCCTGGGTTATATAATTTGAATTAAAACAAATTTGCTTTCTACAGTAAAATTTGTGTATTTTAGTATGTTATGCAATGTAACCAAACGTTAAGATGCTAATTGAATAAAGATATTTCAAAGTATCCCAAAATTCGAAATACTATTTTCAGCTATTTTCAGCTATAATATGTAAAATTACCTTTACCTCAACACTATAAATATCATGATCATTCATCATAAAAGTTTCAGAAAAAGGTAATGCCCGTAAGCTATAACAAGTTTAACATCTTTGCTGCAACCCTCAACGTTAGAATCTCTAATGTCGGAACCAGCAGAGCTGTGGCCTGAAATGTGGAAACCTGCGACAATGACACCTGCAATGCAGAAACCAGGATTGTATTCATTTTCATTGGAGGTATGAAATTTTGACCCAATCCCAGCGGAAGCAGCAACCTTGGAAAACGTCTACTTCCTCAGCCTAAGTGGAATGTGCCTATACTTATTTTGGATGTAGCATTTTGCTGCATGAAACGCTTCGTGAACCAGAGGGTAAGCTTATTATTACTAAATAATCTTTATTTACTTCAGAGTATTTTTTACTCTGTTTTCAAAGATGCTGTTACAGTTGATATTACCATATTATTTTATTACAGATCAAGGTTCATCGCATTATTTTACCATCAAATCGCCGGGTTTAGAGGTCTCAGCATGGATGTCTCTGCAGGCAGCGCTGGTGCAGATCCAGCCTTTATTCTGTTAAGAGGTCTTATAAAGCTGAAGATAAACATCTGTTAACCGGCCATCAAGTGTGCAACCCCTCACTAATGACCTTGCTGTTCCATACACCTCAAGAAGCAGCAACATTATTTTTCACCATCACAGGCAAAAATAATATATCAAAGCAATTATGGTGCCTTAGAATTGTTATAAAATCCTAATTCAGAGGTTTATTTTCAATAACAGACTTGTAAATGCGACCGGGATACTTATCTTACTGACTATATGATAAAATATGCAGAGACCTTGTTAATATAAGTATTGAATCCACCATTAAGAAAAAAAATATATGGATCACAAATAAGTAGTTCACTGAACATCACATACTTAATTCAGACACCTTAAAAGGAATCCGTAGATTCTTTCCTGCTTAATTCCTCGACAAAAGAGATTCAGTTGAATTCTAACCCTGAGGAGATCCTACATGTGATAGATAGCACTTCCGGCTATATTGAGCATGCATCAAGGAAAGTAGAGGAACTGGAAACATCAAGAATGTAGACAACTAGTGCTTTGCTTGGTGCATACTGGCATGGAGTAACCCTGCATTGAGGTATAGTGCACGCATACCCTCACGAATTGCTTCTTGAGTAATTCAAATTACGTTTCAATTTTCTTTAGATTACCATGAATACTTTTAGCAGCAAAAGACGAGTGTGTTTACAGCAGAATTTTCTTTGAACTCAAAAAACTCTGTTGAGACGATACGTAGCCATCTGAGAAGAAGGAACACTATGTTAATCATCTGATGATTGAAGAAGGAGAGAAGTCTCTTTAACTGTTTTGATCACCAGCATTAGAAGTCAGGTAACTAAGTATTCCGTGAAAATCTGGTTGTACGAGGTATGCAAGACAACGATACCAACGACGTTGCTTTGAGGTTGCATAAACTCAAATGTAATAAATATAAAGTACTCATACATGCCAAGGCAAGATGGCGTACTGAATTTGATGCGTTTTCTAGGTTTGGTCCTGTGACTTTTATTATATATAGGTATATAGTATGTTGCTTTAGGCAGGCTCTGTTTCCGTGAACCCTCAGCCGCAAGGAGTTGGACCCGAGCCATTCAGGAACAGAAGGCGATATCGATAGCGTTGAACGTTATAACATGTGGGCACGATCAGCTATATCGAGATATATCTCGAGATTCAAACTGTTTAGAGGAAACTATTGAATCAAAGATTCCTTCGGTGAACTAAATCTCAGTGCTGAAGAAGTAATTGCAATATTGCGTACGTCTCCTCAGGACAATAAGGGCTTCAGTAATGCTGTTCAGTGTCGCATTTACAAAGAGACTTTGCTATGCATGCCATCAGGTTGAGGGATCATTGAGATGATACTAAAGCTTCCAATTTAAATGGAAATGCATACAGCTCATTACCGATCTTTCCCCTGCCTAAGCAATTACGATATAATTTATTTATTTGTCGTCCTCCATGGTCTTGGTGTACCATGCCAGGCTCCAGTTCCCGAAGTGCGGGTTCAAACCCGGTGGAGGGTAATGAATTTTTTTCGGGCGTAAAAGTCTATTGCATGGCTTCTTTCGGAACGGAAGTAAAGCCGGTGGTCCAGTGTTGTAGATTTACAGCACGTAAAAGAACCTCAAGCCTGACAAAGAGCCCTCTGAGCAAACGTTTCTGTCTTTCACGCCCAATATAGAATGGGAGTCTAAAAACCAAAGCAGTTAAAGAGATCCATAAATAAAGCTTAATTTGAATTTTAACCTTCTGTTTATGCCATTGGCATGTGATAATGTGCTATTGTGCATATTACAATCCTTTGAAAGCTTTCATTCCTTAAATGACGTGGGAATATAAAATTTAGCTTCTTCGATACCCACAAGTTATAACTTAGTTGATATGCTGAGCAATGCCGACTTCAAGATCACTAGTGCCGTATATTCTGTCCTAGCATATCTTCATTGATAAAGTGCAAGGGGATATTGAGTTATACCTACCTTGACTATGTCGAAAAGCTTAAAGAAGATGAACTGCCACACATCAAGCTTTTTGACGGAATTACTGAAGAGAAATTGCCAAGACGTTTCAAGATAAAGAATCTCAGGGAATACTGTGATCTTTAACTAAAGACCGAAACTCTACTTCTAGCAGATTCTTTCGAGAAATTTAGACTTGTTCTTGAATATGTATAGCCGGAAACTGCATGGTGCATGACTCTCCCCTCTTTAGCATTCAACACCACGTGCAAGACGACGAAGCTACAGTTTGGCTCACTCTCTGATCTTAGTATGGTTTAATTTTTATTAGGATAGTATTAGTGGAGTGTTGTGTTGCGATAATCCAAAGCCAAACACAGGTATGTATCAGATTATAAACCTCATGAGATCCCAACATTTATATCATACTGTGATATCAACAAATTCTACAGCAAAGACAAGACGTTCCACGTTTTCTATGGGAAGTTCAAATTGCTAGCGAGGCAGGAAATTGACTCCGTGGTTTTTCTCGTCATCGTAGCAAACTCAGAGACAGGATATGTTTTGGAAGTGGATCTAGATTATCCTAATCATATTCATCATTATCTAAATAATCTTCTTGTCTGTCCTAAAAGTGAGATACCATCCGGTAACCCATATACTTGAGAATACCTACAAATGTATCTTACATCATAAAATCTTGAGCAGTGTATAAATTTGGCGCTGTCATTAAGAAGTATTCATCGTGTGGTGTCATAAGGCTAAACATCTGTATTGACTTTAACACTTTCAGTGCTTTTTCACTTGAAGTGTCAAAAATTTAATGTTTTTTTATTTATTGGCAATTACCATTTTACAGTATATTAAAGAAATCTGGAAGTTTCATATAATATACTCTGAAAGTGTAGTTTGCAGGGTTATGCCAAAGATAAAAATTTGCTTAACTTCAGTATTAATATTGCGTCACAGCTCTCTTGCGCCGAGCCTCGACATGGATGTTGGGTGTATCCTTCAGCAGTGGTCGGTACGTGGTTGTATAGGAAAGCGGAGGCGAGAGAAACCATCGAGACGCGAAGAGAGGTTCCTGGATATTTCTTTTTTATGAGTTTCTACAACTCATCTGCGTTTCTTCTGGGGTCGCAAATATTCTCAATCTCTCCCCAGATCAGCGCGGCGCTCACCGCGGTTAGTTTGTAAGTTTGTTGAATTGGCTTTCAGCTCTGTATGTTAATCTGCGAGCGATAGAGAAGGGTCTGGAAGAGGAGCATTGTTTTCGACAGTTATTGAGAGACTGCAATAGAAACGATTAGGGCTTATTGGACTGTTATTGAGCAAGGGGAAGAGAGAAGAGATGTCCTGAGTTCGAGCCGTAGTGAGTGACCGGAAAAGCGGAATCCTGTCTTCTGCAATAGTGTGCGAAGAGGAAAACAGGCTGCTTCGCGCATGATTCATTATATCGCTACGCAGAAAGAAAAGAAAATTAAAGGCCAGTGAAACTGAACGAAGTCACGATGGAAGAAATGTATCGAGAAGTATTGATCGGAAGGGAATAGACCGTAGAGACCGAAATTAAATATGGAACGGATGGGATGAAAGTTGAAACGAAGAAGAAATGAAATTCGGACTCGTTTTGGATATTTACTATGGAATCCGAAATAAGCGCTACGATGAAACAATTGAAGGATTATATTGCGGAGGAGTTGGAAGAAATTAATTCTGATATGGAAGAAAAAATTAATGCCGTGCAACAGCATGTATATCAGCAAGATTAGACCAGCATCAAAGGAGAACAAAAAGAACCAAACCAAAAGAAACAAACAACGGACACTACAGTGGAAAAGAGAGATGCGTCCAGGCATAAAAACTAAACTTTCTATAGAAATTATGGGGAGTCCCACAATTACAAGACCGGATAATGCAAAAACAGTGAGGACTACGAAATTTGACATCATCTCTTTGAGGCCGGTGCTAATGAATTGATACAAACGGTGAAGACGACATAGCTTTCAGCTGCCCTCCAGAGACAAGTCATCGCACCTTCACCGCGGAAGGCTTGGCCGGGACATAATTACGTAGTTAAAAGTTGAGTTATGGACAACCACGCATATGCCGCCGTTTACCAGCTGAAGACAAGGCAATCAGCTTAAGACAAGCCTACAGTAAACAACCAAGATCTTAGATGGAGGTAGACCTGGAGTTAGAGCGATTGGAATTTCGGGATTTAGTGGATTTAACATCTGATTTTTTCCGGAGAGGCAGCGCACACATTTTTCAGCAGATCAAGTCACCGAAAAGTGATAAACCAGTTTCTTTCAGCGGAAAACAGAAAGTTTAGCACTCCGTGATGGCTGTCTTTCGCAATGAAGAGGAAACGACGACGACTGGCCAGAACTGCAACGATCGCGGGTGATGATAATCAGCGCAAAACTCAACAGCTTAACCGTTGTAGAAGTGGTGGGCGGAAGACCTACGTGTTGGAGATGCAAATTACGGATAGCTATTGGTGGAATCTGCTGGCACTGCTGAGGGTCAGGAATATTACTAATTGATTATCCGCATCGGGAGGGCCTTCGAAACGACCTTATGAACCCATAAGTCCGAATGCAGGACCTTGAGAGGGTACGAGCGCTTCGGCAGGTGCTAGATTGCCGGGATCTGAGTGGCATATTCGGCTGATTACCGAATACGCTGGGTAGGTTGGTCTGTGGATAATCAATACAAAACCACGAAACAAGTCTCCAACCACAAGATGTTGAGCGACTCGTGCCTTACTCAGCTACTGAGGGTTCTGCCTGGGCGGAATACAACAGGTGTTCTCTAGCTCTTCGTGGGGACAATAGGTGGGGTTCTAAACACCTAAACCCGGAGTGGTCCTCTGGGGACTGCGGAAACATAAACATTAAAGAAAATGTAGCAGACTTCGAAAGGGAACCTGCCATCTATAGTGTTCCAATGGAAATGGGGACGGCATCTCCCAGAGATGTGGAGAAGCAGCACCACATTCAGGTGCTATGAATAAGATCGATAATTTGGGGATACTTACCAGAAAGTTTCGCAAGGCAGAGAGGCAGAGGTGTACCAATAAAGGAAGAGGAGGGGCTAGCCGTTTGACTAAGAGTGAGGATGTGGGTGGACCCAGTAAAGGTCTCTAGAAAACCAACACCGGAACATAAACCGGTCTCTCCTGGATCCACAAACAGAATCAGGCCGGAGGAATCTCCACCGAGGGTGAAGTATGCAGTAAAGTTAAGCCTAAGGTGCTTTTTATTTTAACGTAGAACTTGGTATTAATGTCTCTAGAGGGCTATGTAGTAGTATGGCAAGGGGGGATTCGGAAGTCGCCATGGTCGAAGAACCTTCACTTAGGCTTGGACAGGTATGGGACTAGTAATGCAGGATTATTCTACTTTCAGCGCTTCAGTTGAAGATAAGCTCAGAGTTTGTGTCTTAATGATGATGATGCCTTGTGTTTAAGGACGCTCAAACTCAAGGTCATTAGCGCCATTAAAATAACAGATCATGGTAAATGCCAGAGACAAAGATGAATACAAAACTCATTGCAAAGGCCAGAAATAATGATCAACACAAAAACATCATGGCAAAATCAATAGAGAAAGCTCAATATAAAAAGCAGAGCAAATACAGACAGATATAATAGTAGTTGAAACTATAAAGCCCGGGACTTAAAGTACTTACAAAGAATGTATGTCGCCATTGGGGTATGACATGTCAATATATTTGAGATCTCCTTGTGGTTTACGGGAAAAATGCGAATCAGTTGGAGAATTTAATGCCGTGTCGGCATATTGTCATGGTAGCTCAGTGGTTAGAGCAACCGGACGGAGACCGGGAGATCCGTGGTTTAAATCCCGGCTATGGCATTGAATTTTGCAGTCATCTGATTCTAATTTTCCAACCATGTCCAACACACGGCTTGTGTGAAAGAACAATTAATTCCAGACAGATATAAATATTCAAAACTGAGCTGAGATGTACGAAGGAACTAATTATGCGACTAAATGCAGATTTTAAAGTTTAACTTTCGTAAAAACTTTTTCGATCGCTTCCTTTTAGTCTGCTAAAACATCTACCAGACTGACCGCTAGTTGCAGAGAGTCCCGTAAGTGTGACACTCCAGCAACAGACCGACACACCTTCACTACACAGCAGACGAAGTAATCGTGCGTAAAATGCAGAAGCCAATACGCAACCTGGATGCGCTGTATAATGGGATGGTAGTTTTTACAGCTCACGAAGGCTCTGATGTGCACTAAGGGGATCGTTCAAAGCGAGACAATCACGCAATTCTCGACGATGCTTATATAAAAAAGATGGCATATGGCATAATCGAGGGCAGTCCCAGAAGTACCCGACCTGATGTATATATAGCGGTTGTTTCAAACAAATCACTGCGGTAGAAAGTATCCCCCTTAAAAAGCTTAAATTTGAAGTTTGACGATGCTACGTTGTTTAGTAATTGTTTGGCAGACATTAATAGTGAATACACTCAGCGAATTTGTAAACACGGATAAAACTGGCCATCGTTATGTGATACAGTACTTTAACTTGAAAGGTCTTAGCTCAACTGATATTAAAGCTGAGCTAGATTATACTCTGGGGCAGTTTGCTCCTTCCTTTACTACAGTAAAATATTTGGTGACAGAGTTTAAGCGAGGCCGTACGAGCTGCCAAGACGAACATCGCATTTGTCGACAAAATGAGATGACCACGCCAGAAATTGTGAAGAAAATCCACAAAATGGTATTAGATGACCGTTGACTAAAAGTGCGCGAGTTAGCAGGCATCGTAGGAATTTCAAAAAGTGCTGTACATCGCATACTAACTGAAAATTTAAACATCAGAAAGCTGTGCGCAAGATGGGTGCCACGTTTACTCACAATGGAACAAAAGCAGCGTCGAGAGGATGTTTCAATCGAGTACTTGGTAATGTTTCGCTGCAATAAAGCCGCATTTTTGCGTCGATTCATAACCATGGATGAAACATGGGTCCTCCCTTAACACCTAAGACGAAGAAACAGTCAAAACAGAGGATTGAAAGAGGAGAATCGGCTCCAAAGAAGGCGAAGAGTGTTCTATCTGTAGTCAAGAACATGGCATCAGTTTTTGGGATGCACGTAGGATAAGTTTCATTGATTACCTTGAAAAGTATTATGGCGAGTAATATGCGAACTTATTGCAACGTTTGAATGATGAAATCAAGCAAAAAAGGCCGCTTTTAGCGAAAAAGAAGGTTCTGTTTCATCAAGAGAATGCACCAGTTCACACATCCATTGTCGCCACGGCCAAAATCAATGAGCTAAATTTCGAATTGCTTCCTCATGCACCCTATTCGCCAGACCTAGCCCCCACTGATTATTTTCTGTTTCCAAAGTTGAAGAAATAGCTTGATGGTAAAAGATTTACCAACAATGGAGAGGTGGAGTTTGCGATTTATGGCTATTTTGCAGAAGTCGACGGTTCTCACTATAAACAGGATATCGAACCTATTGAACATCGCTGGAAAAAGTTTATCGAGCTGAAAGGAGACTATGTAGAGAAATAAAGATGTTTTTCACCAAAATGTTTGTGTTTTCTTTGTTAGGTCGGGTACTTCTGAGTCAGCCCTCGTAGCTCTGCATTATAAATGGAAGTGCTACCATGAAAACAGAATTTATGGTGTTCTCCTTCACAAAAATTAGCACACCCAACACCCTTGTTGGTGTAGATCAATTACGATCATTAATACAAGTGCGGATATACGTTTAGACGGAGGCATTGTAGACCTCCAGTATGCGGTCATCCTAAGATCCATGTCAATCAAGTAGGGTATATCCTCCCCCTTCGTGAACATTCTAGGCATTTCGTTATCATACCCTCTAGGAAGCTTCGGGAAGCATTGGATTAATGGAGCTGTTCCTATTACGGTCATCCCGCGCGGTGTTGAAAAAAGAAACGAACGTTTGATGTATAGGCACATACATAAGTCCACGTACATACTTTCCTAAGAGGACATCACGCCTACATTGCAGAGGATTTCTGCAGATTCGGCGAAAACTGTCATAACTGGACCAGTTGGAAAAGCTCCGACCACTGCACGAATTAAGAACTGTGTATAATCTTCTTCGCACAAATAGCCGTGCTGAAGAATAATTGTTGCACACATAGTCTAAATTGAACAGGATCAGTGCGCGATACACCGTGGCCAGACTGTCGGATCCGCTCCCCGATATTTGCCATTTAATACCCGCAAGATATACAGATAAGGGTCACATCAGCTGCGGTATACGTGATGACTAGCGAAGCTTGCTATAAAATCACGTCAAAACTGCGCTAGGAAGTAAATGTACAATCGTATGCGCCAGAAGTTAACGCAGCTTGACTTCTCGCTTGAGAAACGAAAGCCGTTTTTAGAATTCCATTCTCGAAGGCACTCCAAACATATCTGCATATGACATTCCAAAAACTGCGTACGCTGAGAAGTACAATAGACGGGAAAGTCGTCTGCGAATATACATGTTCCCCTTGGAGTAACACATTTCGAGATAGAATTAATTGCTATAATAAAAGTAACGTTGAATAACATCCCTGAGGTATTCCGTTCTCCTGGGCAAAGGATTTGAGAAAACCGAGCCAACTCTTACTAGGAAAACGCAGTCCTTCATAAGCCCCTGAATGCACAACAATAAGTGTCCATGTATGTAACAGGTATGTAGTGAACTTTGTATCCCTGCTCGCCAACATGTATCATAAGGCTTCTTACGGTCGAAAAATATCCCAACGGTTCGTCAAATCTTCAAGTATCCGTTCATGATCTGCGTCGATAGCGATACAGGGTGGTCCAAGGTTGAACGTCGTCGTAAACCGCACTGGATGTTGATCCGTGGATTATGCGTTTGCAGACGCCGTACCACCCTTCACCATGCGTTCCATCGCCTTGCAAACGCAAATGGTGAGGAAAATAGGACGATTTCTGGACGGAAAATGACGGTGCTTTCCAGCTATTAACTAAATAGTGGCCTGTCGCCACTTTTCTGGAATGGTGGCATCAGCCAAAAACAATTATAGTCCTCGAGCTGAAAAGTCCTATTCTCAGGAGACAGATGTTGGAACATCTGTACGTGGATACCATCTTGTCCTGGTGCTGATAGAGTCTCTCGTGGTCTAGGGGCACCTTGGTAGCATCTAGTTCTCCAGGTCGCGGATTCAATCCCGGCGGAGGGCGATGTATATTTTCGGTCGTAAAAAGCATCGCTGCCTTGAGAAGGGAAGTAAAGCCGGTGGTTCCGTGTCGTAAATTAACGACATGTAAAGGAACCTAAAGCTTAATAAAGAGGGCTCTGGGCAAAATTTTCAGTCTTTTACGCCTAATATATAGAATCGGAAGCTAAGAACCATACCAGCTAAAGAGCGTCCATAAATAAAACTCAATTCAATTTTGGTGCTAATAGTCGTGAATATGAAAGCACATAGCTGTGCCATGGTAAAAGAGGGATTGTAATTCTCAAGGCTTCCAGAACTAAACGAGAAATGTTGAGTTTGCACACGTGTCTTAACTGAAAGGATCTCCGGAGCATCTGAGCTTGAGCGAAAACGCTGCTAATGGTGTTAGTCACGTTAAATGTTTTAACAACCGATGCTGCTGATGTTTTAATATCACGATTGCCATGTGGTTCCATTTTCAGGTTACACAACTTAACTTATCTCATAAGACAGAGGAAGGTGAATTTCGATTAAACGACGCTACAAACTTGCTCCATGATGTTTTTTTCTATCCCAAATAACTTGTCTACATTTGGCACGCATTTTCTTGTATTGGACCGGATTATCCAGTGTAGGGCGACGTTGGAAACTTCTAAGAGCACGCCCGAGAACACGAATGCATATCGGGAGTGGAAATCAATGATTTGGGTATGAGTTACGATTTCCCGACTCAGTCCGATTTGGTTGGAACTGAGGTATAGGTACTGGACTTCGGGACAGAGAGGTGACGGATGCGCAGGATTTTCTTGATTTGCGAGTAGGACACCGTTTCCCTAACTCTGATCTTTTGGATCGCTCTCTCGTCTCGGGGACATCCTTGGGAACTTGATAGGTGTTGACTGTTGTAATTGGCATAAATTGGAGCTGATGTACACCCTCGTTCGTGATAAACGTCTTTACAGTTAACGCAAGTAAATTTATCGTTGAAGAAGTAGCTGGCGTTTCCAAAGCGCTGACACTTATAATATCTCAGCTGGTTCGGGATATGTAGCCTAACTTCAGTGGCTTCATATACGGCCTTAATCTTTTGAGGGTAATCTACCCAATCAAAGTTAAGAAACAAGGCACGAGTTGGCACAAATTCTACTCTTTCCGCTGAACCTGATATATGGATGTCACACCTTGATCTTCAAGATCTGCTTGAATCTCCTCGTTGGACATGGCGTCCAATCAGCGTATTGGTCACACCGCTAGAAGTCTTATGTGCTTCAAATAAGAGCGTGTTGTTGCAAGAGCTAATACATTACTGGACCAGCAGTTTAATCGAAGCCCTTTTAAATAGTGAATCGGCTCACAGATGAAAACTCATTTCCTTCCCCTGTTTTATTTATAACCAAGTAGCGAGGAGCCAAGACTGGACAACTTTTTACCAGTAACCTTTAATGATTTTTTTTTATTTTTGTATCCAAAGTAATTAAAGTTTCCACCATTAATAATGTCTCTGATGGCATGTTTACATCCTGGGCGCCACTCTGGATTAGATGATAGTCCTGGCCTGCACCCTTCTCAGATTGTTTCAAATCCCAATTTATAGAGAGAGGGACCCAATCGCTTTCAGGAGCGCAATAGCTCATGTAATAATCCTTTTTCTCGATTGACTTTATCAGCGAATGCGAACACAGCCCTACATGTTACTTAGGGCCTGGGAGTTACGCATTACCCAGTCACTTCTTACGATTTCCTCCGTACCGTGCAGCTGTACCAGTCAGAATGTGTTCAGGGACGTAACCTGTACTTGGTCAGACACGCCTGTGAAGGTTAATTGGGCGTTTGGCATAAACCCTCTCATCTCTTATAGGAACACAGCTCGAGACTCCGGGAGCATCAATCCCGTACCTGCAACAGTAGTCCTTTGGGGTTCTTGATAAAAAAAAATAGAAAACTTCCGCTCTGCCAGACTATCTTATGAGGGATATAGTGGTGGATCTGGTCCGGCATGAGGAAAGTGGACTTCCCTGACAGGTTGTGTCTACTCTGTGGTAACGCTTGAGGCTCGCAATCGAGAGGTCGCAGATTCGATTCCCGTCGACCGCCTACTCTGACCACTGGTTTTTCGTGGTTGACAAAGCGAATACTGGTAGTTTCTCACCTACTACGATTTCCTTTTGACTTTGGTTTAATGAGCTGCAGTGGTGACGCTGCTGTGATAGACGTTGAATGAAAACATCTGTCGGAATGATCGAATACTTCTCTTTTGGTGTGACAGGTAGTAATGATACGTGTTTAAACATGTTGGACGGATTCAGACCGCCTGTCTCCTGGTGTGACGTCATATGGTGAAAGTTAATGCACGTAAAGCATTACCGGTAGTGGTATGGGGCAAACCCGTTTTTACGGCTTGGTTTATAGATGAATGAAAGTCTTATTTAACTCAGGTAAATGGTTTTTAACCCATGTTTTAGATAAAAACTACTCCATGGTAACGTGTGGGGCTCGCAATCTGGAGGCCGAGGGTTCGATTCCCGGTGGCCGTCCTGTCTGACTATGGGATTATTCGTGGATTTTCCTTGATTGACAAAGGCGAATGTCGGAGCGGTGTATGCTACCACGATTTCCTTTCCCTTTCATTCTATTTCATTCGTATCTTTCACGTGTGCTTCTAGATTTCTTGGCGTATGGCGAATGCTTGCTTAAAAGATCCTTGTCTCGTGCTCGGTTGACGGATCGTTCATTGCTCTCTCTAGCCAGCTAGTATCTCCTCTCACACGCGCGCACACACCCCTAATCATGCATAAACAGACATAAATACCTCTGATCAACTCTCCAAGCACCCGAACCTGCACGAAGACCTACGAACTCATACACACTCACAATACTTGAAGCACTTCCACCAAGCACCCGAACCTGCACGAAGACGTACGATCATCTCCGAACAATACATTCACCTTCGGAATACTTTAAGCACTTACTCTAAGCTTCCGAACCTGTACGGATACGTCCGAGCACATTGATATACATGCCTACACATTCTAAAACTGCGTTCAAGCACACGGAGCTGTACAAAGACCTACGAATGCGTATATTATTCACACATAAACATATCTGAGCGCCTCTGTAAATACTCGAACATGTACGAAGAGCTACGGAGGCGCTTGAACACCTTGATATACATGTTCAACACATTCTAAAACTTCCCCAACGCTAGCGAAGCTATACGAAGACCTGAGAATACGTACAATCACACATAAACATTTCTGAGCGCCTCTCTAAATACTCGAACATGCACGAAGAGCTACGGAGACGCTCGAACACACTGATACATGTTCACTTCCTCCAAGCACACGAAGCTATACCAAGACTTACGAATATGTACAATCACACATAAACATTTCTTAGCGCCTCTCTAAATACACGAACATGCGCGAAGACCTACGGATACACGCGAACATCTGTGTAACACGTATTGAAAGTAAGAACTTAGACGCTTAATCACCGTTTTAGTATTAAATTTCCATATATAATCGATTTAAAAATGTTCCTGCCTCCTCTATAAATAGGCCGATCTCGGGCATTGGACTTCATTGTGCTAATTATTCTCGAGGTGTCAACATCGTGGTTCTCTCAGAAAATAATCGGCTTTCTAAAGTGTTATCAAGGTGAAGAGGTCTACATTTCCTTGAAGAAGGATTAACGCGTTATTATATCAAGAATAAAGATCAATAAGTACGCATATAGGGTTATCATTTCTAGTGCATCAGGATATGTTTGTGGTAAATGTGGACAGAAATTTCAATGCGGTTATGATAAAAGAATGCATGAGCTAGTTTGTAAGAAGTTCTTCAAGTGTACATATTTTAATGTAACCTTCAACGACAGTTATCAGGGCCAGCGACACGAAAGTTTATGCGAAATAAGCATGCCTGAGAAGGAACGTAGATTAAAACTCACTAAACAACAGTTATCATTTATAACGGAGGACTGTGAGATGAAAGAATATGAAACTTTATTCGATGGACGCTTGAAATGGTGTTTTATACGATGCGAATCAACTAAGGATCTGAATATGTACCTGCATGAGGCAAAATAGCCTGTACATAATCCAGCCTGTACATAAAGACCTTGGTATTCACAAGAGTGTGAAAATTAATGTGCTGTCTAAATGTAGATATGTTAACAGTATCGAAGAAACCTGTGACAAAACGTTTAAAACACGGAATCAAGCTGTTTTCCTAGAAACGGATCTGGACTCTATGCTGGAAACGAAAATGAAGAATTTGCTTACTGAAATGGAGGAATCGCAACTTAAGGGTAGCAATTGGGCTCTGCTTGCTGTCGAAAGGGTTCGCTTTCGTACTAACAAGCACAATCCGTTACGAGGAAGTAGCTGCATATCCCTTCCGCCATCTGTTGAAGCAAGAAAAGCCTGCATAAACATCCAGAATTACACCGATGGGCAATGCCTTGTGTATTCTATATTAGCCAGATTCATTGAAAAGGATACACAACGCACGAGCAAATACGAGCAACTTCAAAATAAGTATAACTTCAGCTGTGTTTCCAATCCCACTCCACATTCTCAAATATCTAAGTTTGTGAAGCTTAACAGTATGTCTATTAACGTCCTCGGGCTGGGTGAGAAGCACGAAGTGTATCCAATAAAGTTTTCTGAAGCTGAACTACCTGAACACCGTGACCTCCTACTATTTAGTAACAGTAGTAGGAAAACATCACTACGTTTATATAAAGAATTTTGAAAAACGTATTCGACGACATAAAACTAAATGCAAGGAACGTGTTTATACATGTAAGCATAGTTTTACACATTTTGAGATGGATATGGATGAAGTGGGCTGGAAAATCTACAGGAGCATGCAACCATCTGTAATCAATGTGGTGTTGCAAGGGTAGTTATGCCCACCAAGGAGAAATCCATTGTACAGTTTAAAAATTTTGAAAGGATGTTGAAACTATCTTTCGTCATCTACGCAAACTTTGAAAGCATTCTCGCTCCATGTCATACATGTATCCCCAATCCTGAAACTTCATATACAACCCCTTATCAGCAGTATGTACCTACGACCACCGCAGACACTGAATCACTTCACCCTGAAGATGCCAAGCGCTATACTTGGCGAAACGTCGGTATCCACGATGCCTTCTAGACCACAGCCTACAAGCCCGGATAGTTGTAATTCATTTATTAGTTATGTAGCTACGAGTTTCTGCATTTACGTTAAAACGTCATCCGACGTTGAACATCTGGAAACTGGTCTTCCTAAGCATCCCTCTATATATCGGGGTGTTGATGCTGCTCAGAAGTTTATGGAATACCGGTGGTTCCTTGCAAAGGAAATTAATAATATATACAAATCTATCATTCCTCTGAAACTTACAGATCAACGGCAGATGGATTTCAACTCCTCTACAGTATGCTACTTGTGTGGCAAAAACTTTACTGAAGAGAACTACAAAGTCCGCGACCATGATCACATCAATGGTGAATATCGTGGAAGTCTACATAATGAATGTAATTTAGCCTGCAAAACACTTAAATATATTCCAGTCTTCATGCACAACCTCAGTGGGTATATCTCGTACTTCATTGTTAAGGAACTGGGATGCACAAGTGAGCGGGTGGAAGTAATTCCTAGCTCTGAAGAAAGCTATATAGGTATCATTCTCCAAGTATGTAGGAGATATAAAGCTTTGGTTTGTGAATAGCTTTCGGTTTCACAGAACAAGCTTGGATAAGTGGGTGAAAAATCTGACGTCGTATCCTGAAACACTGAAGCACTTCGGAGAAGACAAGCTGAAGTTGATGACTCGTAAGGGACTATTTCCCCTATGATTACGTTACGTCATGGGATGTTTTGAGCGAAACCTGCTTGCCAAGGACTCCCTCTACAATTGGTTAAATGAAGAAGAAATTAGTGGTGCTGACTTCGATCATGCTAGAAATTTATGGGAACTGTTTAATGTGAGAAACCTGGGCGAATACAGCGGCATCTACTTAACCTCAGATGTAATTCTTCTAGCTGATGTCTTTGAGACATTTAGGGATCAAACCCTCAAAACACATAAAGTTGACCCCTCTCATTGTTTCACCTCTCCAGGAGTTACATGGGACACCATGTTGCTGTATACAGGAATTCAGCTGGAATTGTTACAGGATTATGATCAATTACTCATGGTGAAATCCGGCATAAGAGGAGGTTTATGCCCAGTTTCCCACCGGTACGTCGAAACAAACAACCCTACATGGATAAGTATGGTCCGTCGAGACCAACCCAATTTATTACATATGAGGACGCCAATGAACAATATGGTTGGGCAATGTGCCACGCCCTCCCTTATGGTGGATTTGAGTGGGTGCCACCTGAAGAAATCGACTTAGAAAGACTACAAGAAGATGATCCTTATGGATACATATTAGAAATTGACATCGAGTATCCTGCAGAACTTCACGATCTACACAACGATCTACCTTTTCTGCCCGAGTGTATGAAGCCTAAGGAGTCATCTACAAAGAAACTGACACCTCATCTTGGACCTCGAAAGAAGTATGTAGTACATTACATGACTTTGAAGCAAGCTCTTAATCATAGACTACGACTAACAAAAATCCATCGTGTGCTACAATTCCGACGGTTTCAGTGGTTAAAAACCTTATGTGGAATTTAACAATAGGCTACGACAACAGACTGCAAATGACTTCGAGAAGGACCTCTACAGATTGTTTAACAACGCCATGTTTGGAAATCCTATGAAGAACCTGCGTAATTGTATGGATATACGACTGGTTATAAATGAGAAGACTCTGGAAAAGTTGATCGCCAAGCCTACGTTTATCGATTGGACAATATATGCTGCTAATCTGGCTATTGTATATATGTCCTCGCGACAAACCGTATTCAACAAGCCTATATACATCGGTATGAATGTATTGGACATCTCCAATACATTAATGTATCACTGTCGTTATGATGTGTTGATGCCATATTATGGGGCTGAAAACCCGAAGCTTATGTATATGGACAGTGATTCATTCATTCATTCATTCATCGTGTGAGATCTGAAGATGTGTACTAGAGCAAGCTACGTTTTCTCGAACATCTGGATACAGCTAATTACCCTGTTAACCATATAATGTCACTCGACTCAGAATAAAAAGGTGCTGGGAAAATTTAAAAATAAGGCTAATAGCAAAATCACTATACGCTTTGTTGGACTACGACATAAGATGTACACCTTAGATATTCAAGGCTCGATGATAAAAAAATTAAAGGCATAAAACGTAGTGCTATTATGCAGTACATTACATTTGACAGCTATACAGACTGTCTTAAAACCCGACAAATCATCAGAACGCCCATGAATCTGATCCTGTCACGAGAGCATGCTGTTAGCACAGTGCAAGTGAATAAAATCACATTGAATCCATTTGATAATAAAAGATTTATTGCCGAGGATGGAATAACCACATATGCATATTGACATTATCGTATTACAAACAGTACTTAATATAATGTAACCTGGATCTCAAGATGAATATTTTCTCAGCGAGTCTGCAATCTGAAAAAAATTGAAGTTTACCTATGTGCAGTGTATGCACCTAGCAGATATCTGGTGAAGAAAGAAGAAGAAGAAGATGTAAGGGGAGGCGTTAACCCTGCCCATTAGGAGCAAATCCTAGTGCTGGTCTCAAGCCTAGATAAAGGGGAGAGGCACCTACAACGAACTAAAATAAAGGTATGTTGACGTAAAACTTTTCAATTAAGACTCTCAGCTAACAAAACCTGAGTAAAACAGCACAATTTCACTAAAAGAAACTCGAGGTTATATCTGGTTAGGCAGATTACGTTAGATGATGACTGAGTAGAATAGATGATGAGAGAATGGCCTGGGATTGGTTATAAAGGATGGGTTAACTTAGATTGTCTTAGCAATGGGTTGGTTACGTGTTGTTCTTACGTTTTGTTACGTTTCTGGTTACGTCTTGTTACGTTACGTTACGTGGTGTTACGTCTTGTTACGTCGTTACGTTTCAAGTTACATCATGTCACGGGATGTTATGTCGTGTTACGTGGTTATGTTAGGTCTTGTCACGTGGTTACATGCTTATGTTACGTAGTATGACGTCTTGTCACGTGGTTATGTTACGCGGTGTTACGTCTTGTTACGTGGTTATATTATACGGTGTTACGTCTTGTTACGTGGTTATGTTACGCGGTGTTACGTCTTGTCACGTGGTTACGAGCTTATGTTACGTTGTAACGTCTTATTACGCGGTTATGTTACGCGGTGTTACGTCTTGTCACGTGGTTACGTGCTTATGTTACGTTGTGACGTCTTATTACGTGGATATGTTACGCGGTGTTACGTCTTGTCACGTGCGTTTGCTGGTTACGTTAAGTCCTGTTACGTTGGTTAGGTTAGACGATGATAGGATTGAATATACAATGAGAAGATGATCCAGAGCAGTCATGGTAGGGATAGGTTAGAGCGTTCGGTGTGTGTTAGTTTAGAATACTTCTATATACCTTCACTGTAAACCGATATACAGTTTATCCCTCTCGGTCTCGCACACTAACTGTTTAACATATAAGAAGTTTGTCAGATTTATAAAAAAGCAGATAAAAGTGTTGTAGTATTTGTTAAGAAATATTTGTGATGTAATTGCTCTCTATATTACCATGAATACCAGTGACGCTATCTGAATTACCGATTTAAATGACTTAAATATGTGAAATACTACCCGAATCTTGTGAAATTACCTTAATTACCTCTGGTACGAATGGTTGTTCAGAATTACCATGGACACTTGTGATACTAACCGGTTTACCCTACATATATACGATACTATCCGAAATACTCTTTATACCGTATCAATCAAATACAATGACGGTGGGGTAATTCGATCGCCGGCATGCGTCCAACCCTTTAGGATCCTGAATCCAAGACGTTAGAACGCAATGTAGCCTTTGTTAGCGTTTAAATCTTGAAGTTAATGAGTTTAAATGATGTTATGCATGAACGAACAATACACATACATCAATACTAACATCCCTAACTTCTCTTCTCGTTTTATTATATTTTCGCATAAACGCATTCTCTACTCCTCAACTTCTGTATAAATTAGCACCTCTCCTCGTATTCCCTACCTCTGATATAAAGCGCATTGACCTCCTTCATTTCTCTCCTAGCATAGGATCTCTCTCCGTTTTCCATATCTTCCACACATTATCGAATACGTACTCCTCGACCTCTGTCCAACCTGCTATCTCTCCTCGCATTCCCTGCCTCTATCATATAAAGGGCGTTCCCCCTCCTTCAGCACATCTCTACCTCGGAAATCTCACCTCGTTTTCCCTATCTCCCCCATATAAACGCGTTTTCTTCTTTGAGGGCTCTCTCTCAACCTAGCATCTACCCTCGTTTTCCTCGTCTGTTCATATAAACGCATACTCTAGTATTCAAAATCTTCTAGCCTAATACCTCTTCTCGGTTTGCTAGCTCCCCGATATAAAAGCCGTATTCTACCCTTTAAGCCTTGAATAGTCTAGTGCCTCTCCTCGTATTCCGTATCTCTCCTGTATACAAGTCCATATTCCCCCTCCTTCTGCATCAGTCTAGCCTATCAACTGTCCATGTTTTCCCTATCTTCCCTATATAAAAGCATTTTCCTCCTTGAACCGTCGCATCTACCCTCGTTTTCCCATATAAATGCGTATTCTGCGGTAGATTCGCTCTATATGTGCTACTGACTGTTAAAAAATCTGCTCTCTTTTGTGTTAAAGTATGCGGTGTTTCCCGAAGGATAGTGAAATATACTTGCTTCAACAAGTAGCTACAATTATAATGTGTTGCACGAATTATACTTAAACGAAATATTAAATCGAGTTTAGAGGAGACTTTAATGTTCGTAACCTATTTCCAAAACATGACAATTTTAGAATCTATCGCCAGAAAACGGGAGGAATCCGAAGTATTACCTGCTGGCTATTACACTGTTGCCACGGCTAGGCAACAGATAATACTGATTAACTACATCACAAGATTAGAGGTGGAAGGGAGGCTTGTTTCAACTCTTAGTGTTGATTAACTACATCGCACGATTAGAGGTGGGAGGCACGCCTTTTCCACTCCGTGTGCTGATTAACTATATCACACGATTAGACGTGGGAGGGAGGCTTGTTTCAACTTCGTGTGTTGACTAACTACATCACACGATTAGAGGTGGAAGGGAGGCTTGTTTCAACTCCGTGTGTTGATTAAGTACATCGCACGATTAGAGGTGGGAGGCACGCCTTTTCCACTCCGTGTGCTGATTAACTATATCACACGATTAGACGTGGGAGGGAGGCTTGTTTCAACTTCGTGTGTTGACTAACTACATCACACGACTAGAGGTGGGAGGGAGGCTTGTTTCTACTTCGTGTGTTGATTAACTGCATCACACGATTAGAGGTGGGAGCGAGGCCTTTTCCACCCCGTGTGCTGATTAACTATATCGCACGATTAGAGGTGGCAGGGAGGCTTGTTTCAAATCCTAGTGTTGATTAATTACATCGCACGATTAGAGGTGGGAGGGAGGCTTGTTTCAACTCCTAGTGTTGATTAACTACATCGCACGATTAGAGGTGGAAGGGAGGCTTGTTTCTACTCCGTGTGTTGATTAACTACATCACACAATTAAAGGTGGGAGGGAGGCCTTTTGTACTCCGTGTGCTGATGAACTATATCACACGATTAGACGTGGGAGGGAGGCTTGTTTTTACTCCGTGTGTTGATTAACCACATCACACGATTAGAGGTGAGAGGGAGGCTTGTTTCTACTCCGTGTGTTGATTAACTACATCACACGATTAGCGGTGGGAGGGAGGCTTGATTCAAATCCTAGTGTTCATTAACTACATCGCACGATTAGAGGTGAGAGGGTGGCCTTTTCCACTCCGTGTGCTGATTAACTTTAATACACGATTAGACGTGGGAGGGAGGCTTGTTTTTACACCGTGTGTTGATTGACTACATCACACGATTAGAGGTGGGAGGGACGTTTGTTTCTACTCCGTGTGTTGATTAACTACATCACACGATTAGAGGTGGGAGGGAGGCTTGTTTCAACTCCTAGTGTTGATTAACTACATCGCACGATTAGAGGTGGCAAGGAGGCCTTTTCCACTCCGTGTGCTGATTAACTGTATCACAAGATTAGAGGAGGGAGGGAGGCATTCTCCACTCCGTGTGCTGATTAACTATATCACACGATTAGACGTGGTAGGGAGGCTTGTTTCAACTTCGTGTGTTGACTAACTGCATCACACGATTAGAGGTGGGAGGGTGGCTTATTTCTACTCCGTGTGTTGATTAACTACATCGCACGATTAGAGGTGGGAGGGAGGGCTTTTCCACTCCGTGTGTTGATTAAGTACATCACACGTTTAGAGATGGGAGGGTGGCTTGATTCTACTCCGTGTGTTGATTAACTACATCACACGATTAGACGTGGGAGGGAGGATTATTTCCACTTCCTGTGTTGACTAACTACATCACACGATTAGAGGTGGGATTAGGGCTTGTTTCAACTTCGTGTGTTTACTAACTACATCACACGATTATAGGTGGGAGGGGGGCTTGTTTCAACTCCGTTTGCTACTTAATTGCATCACAAGATTAGAGGTGGGAGGGAGGCTTGTTTCAACTCCGTGTATTGATTAAATACATCACGCGCTTAGAGGTGGGAGGGAGGCTTGTTTCTACTCCGTCTGTTGATTACTACATCACACGATTAGAGGTGGGAGGGAGGCTTGTTTCTACTCCGTGAGTTGATTAACTACATCACACGTTTAGAGGTGGGGGGTGGCTTATTTCTACTCTGTGTGTTGATTAACTACATCACACGATTAGAGGTGGGAGGGTGGCTTATTTTTACTCTGTTTGTTGATTAACTATATCACACGATTAGAGGTGGGAGGGTGGCTTATTTCTACTCCGTGTGTTGATTAACTACATCGCACGATTAGAGGTGGGAGGGAGGGCTTTTCCACTCCGTGTGTTGATTAAGTACATCACACGTTTAGAGATGGGAGGGTGGCTTGTTTCTACTCCGTGTGTTGATTAACTACATCACACGATTAGACGTGGGAGGGAGGCTTATTTCCACTTCCTGTGTTGACTAACTACATCACACGATTAGAGGTGGGATTAGGGCTTGTTTCAACTTCGTGTGTTTACTAACTACATCACACGATTATAGGTGGGAGGGGGGCTTGTTTCAAATCCGTTTGCTACTTAATTGCATCACAAGATTAGAGGTGGGAGGGAGGCTTGTTTCAACTCCGTGTATTGATTAAATACATCACGCGCTTAGAGGTGGCAGAGAGGTTCTTTCGACTCCGTGTGCTGATTAACTACATCACAAAGTTAGAGTTGGGTGGGAGGCTTATTTCCACTCCGAGTGCTGCTTAACTACATCACACGATTAGTGTTGGGGGGAGGCTTGTTTTAACTCCTAGTGTTGATTAACTACATCGCACGATTAGAGGTGGGAGGACGCCTTTTCCACTCCGTGTGCTGATTAACTATATCACACGATTAGACGTGGGAGGGAGGCTTGTTTCAACTTCGTGTGCTGACTAACTACATCACACGTTTAGAGGTGGGAGCGAGGCTTTTTCCACTCCGTGTGCTGATTAACTATATCGCACGATTAGAGGTGGGAGGGAGGCTTGTTTCAACTCCTAGTTTTGAATAATTACATCGCACGATTAGAGTTGGGAGGGAGTGTTGTTTCAACTCCTAGTGTTGATTAACTACATCGCACGATTAGAGGTGGGGGGAGGTTTGTTTCAACTCCGTGTGTTGATTAACTACATCGCAAGATTAGAGGTGGAAGGGAGGCTTGTTTCAACTCCGTGAGTTGACTAACCACATCACACGATTAGCGGTGGAAGGGAGGCTTGTTTCAACTCCGTGTGTTGATTAAGTACATCGCACGATTAGAGGTGGGAGGCACGCCCTTTCCACTCCGTGTGCTGATTAACTATATTACACGATTAGACGTGGGAGGGAGGCTTGTTTCAACTTCGTGTGTTGACTAACTACATCACACGATTAGAGGTGGGAGAAAGGCTTGTTTCTACTCCGTGTGTTGATTAACTGCATCACACGTTTAGAGGTGGGAGCGAGGCCTTTTCCACTCTGTGTGCTGATTAACTATATCGCACGATTAGAGGTGGGATGGAGGCTTGTTTCAACTCCTAGTGTTGAATAATTACATCGCACGATTAGAGGTGGGAGGGAGGCTTGTTTCAACTCCTAGTGTTGATTAACTACTTCGCACGATTAGAGGTGGGGGGAGGCTTGTTTCAACTCCGTGTGTTGATTAACTACATCACACGATTAGAGGTGGGAGGGAGGCTTGTTTCAACCCCTAGTGTTGATTAACTACATCGCACGATTAGAGGTGGGAGGGAGGCCTCTTCTACTCCGTGTGCTGATGAACTATATCACACGATTAGACGTGGGAGGGAGGCTTGTTTTTACACCGTGTGTTGATTAACTACATCACACGATTAGAGGTGGGAGGGAGGCTTGTTTCAAATCCTAGTGTTCATTAACTACATCGCACGATTAGAGGTGAGAGGGTGGCCTTTTCCACTCCGTGTGCTGATTAACTTTAATACACGATTAGACGTGGGAGGGAGGCTTGTTTTTACTCCGTGTGTTGATTGACTACATCACACGATTAGAGGTGGGAGGGACGCTTGTTTCTACTCCGTGTGTTGATTAACTACATCACACGATTAGAGGTGGGAGGGAGGCTTGTTTCAGCTCCTAGTGTTGATTAACTTCATCGCACGATTAGAGGTGGCAAGGAGGCCTTTTCCACACCGTGTGCTGATTAACTATATCACACGATTAGAGGATGGAGGGAGGCATTCTCCACTCCGTGTGCTGATTAACTATATCACACGATTAGACGTGGTAGGGAGGCTTGTTTCAACTTCGTGTGTTGACTAACTGCATCACACGATTAGAGGTGGGAGGGAGGCTTGTTTCTACTCCGTGTGTTGACTAACTAAATCGCACGAATAGAGGTGGGAAGGAGGCCTTTTCCAACTCCGTCTGCTGATGAACTATATCACACGATTAGACGTGGGAGGGAGGCTTGTTTTTACTCCGTGTGTTGATTAAATACATCACACGATTAGAGGTGGGAGGGAGGCTTGTTTCTACTCCGTGTGTTAATTGACTACATCACACGATTAGAGGTGGGAGGGACGCTTGTTTCTACTCCGTGTGTTGATTAACTACATCACACGATTAGAGGTGGGAGGGAGGCTTGTTTCAACCCCTAGTGTTGATTAACTACATCGCACGATTAGAGGTGGGAGGGAGGCCTTTTCCACTCCGTGTGCTGATGAACAATATCACACGATTAGACGTGGGAGGGAGGCTTGTTTCTACTCCGTGTGTTGATTAACTGCATCACACTATTAGAGGTGGGAGGAGGGCTTGTTTCAAGTCCTTGTGCTAAGTAATTGCATCACAAGATTAGAGGCGGGATGGAGGCTCGTTTCAACTCCCAGTGCTGTTTAATTGAATCACACGATTAGAGGTGGCAAGTAGGCTTGTTTCAACTCCGTTTGCTGATTAACTATATCACAAGATTAGAGGTGGGAGGGAGGCTTGTTTCCCTTCCTTGTGCTGATTAACTGCATCACAAGATTAGAAGTGTGAAGGTGGCTTGTTTCAACTCCGTGTGCTGATTAACTACATCACGCGATTAGAGGTGGCAGAGAGGTTCTTTCGAATCCGTGTGCTGATTAACTACGTCACACGATTAGAGGTGGGTGGTAGGCTAGATTCCACATCGTGTGTTGATTAACTAAAGTACACGATTAGAGGTGGCAGGGAGGCTTTTTTCCACTCCGTGTGCTGATTAATTACATCACACAATTAGGGTTGGAGGGAGGCTTGTTTCAACTCCGTGTGCTGCTTAGCTGCATCACACGATTAGAGGTAGCAGGTAGGCTTGTTTCATCTCCGTTGGTTGATTAATTACATCACACGATAAGATTTTGGAGGGAGGCTTGTTTCAACTCCGTGTGTTGATTAACTACATCACACGATTAGAGGTGGGAGGGAGGCTTGTTTCAGCTCCGTGTGTTAATTAACTGCATGACACGATTAGAGTTGGGAGGGAGGCTTGTCTCAACTCCGTGTGTTTATTAACTACATCACACGATCAGGGCGGGAGGGGGCCTTGTTTCAACTCCGTGTGCCGATTAACTACTTCACAAGATTAGAGGTGGGAGGGAGGCTTCTTTCAACTTCGTGTGCTAACTAATTACATCACACAATTAGAGGTGGGAGGAGGGCTTGTTTCAACTCCGTGTGTTGACTAACTACATAACACGATTAGAGGTGGGAGGAGGGCTTGTTTCAACTCCTTGCGCTGATTAACTACTTCAAACGTTTAGAGGTGGGAGGGAGGCTTGTTTCAACTCCCTGTGCTGTTTAATTGTATCACACGATTAGAGGTGGCAGGTAGGCTTGTTTCAACTTCGTGTGCTGATTAATTGCATCACACGATTAGAGGTGGGAGGAGGGCTTGTTTCAACTCCGTGTGTTGACTAACTACATAACACGATTAGAGGTGGGAGGAGGGCTTGTTTCAACTCCTTGCGCTGATTAACTACTTCAAACGTTTAGAGGTGGGAGGGAGGCTTGTTTCAACTCCCTGTGCTGTTTAATTGTATCACACGATTAGAGGTGGCAGGTAGGCTTGTTTCAACTTCGTGTGCTGATTAATTGCATCACAGGATTAGAGGTGGGAGGGAGGCTTGTTTCAACTCCGTGTATTGATTAAATACATCACGCGATTAGGGTTGGCAGAGAGGTTCTTACGACTGCGTGTGCTGATTAACTACATCACACGATCAGCGGAGGGAGGGAGGCCTGTTTCCACTCCGAGTACTGATTAACTACATCACACGATTAGAGGTGGGAGGGAGGCTTGCTTCAACTCCTAGAGTTGATTAACTACATCCCACGATTAGAGTTGGGAGGGAGGCCTTTTCCACTCCGTGTGCTGATTAACTATATCACACGATTAGACGTGGGAGGGAGGCATGTTTCTACTCCGTGTGTTGATTACTACATCACACGATTAGACTTGGGAGGGAGGCTTGTTTCTACTCCGTGAGTTGATTAACTACATCACACGATTAGACGTGGGAGGGAGGCTTATTTCCACTTCCTGTGTTGACTAACTACATCACACGATTAGAGGTGGGAAGAGGGCTTGTTTCAACTTCGTGTGTTGACTAACTACATCACACGATTAGAGGTGGGAGGGAGGCTTGTTTCAACTTCGTGTGTTGACTAACTACATCACACGATTAGAGGTGGCAGGAGGGCTTGTTTCAACTCCGTGTGCTGATTAATTGCATCACAAGATTAGAGGTGGGAGGGAGGCTTGTTTCAACTCCGTGTATTGATTAAATACATCAAGCGCTTAGAGGTGGCAGAGAGGTTCTTTCGACTCCGTGTGCTGATTAACTACATCACACGATTAGAGGTGGGAGTTAGGCTTATTTCCACTCCGAGTGCTGCTTAACTACATCACACGATTAGTGTTGGGGGGAGGGTTGTTTAAACTCCGTTTGTTGATTAATTGCATCACAGGATTAGAGGTGGGAAGGAGGATTGTTTAAACTCCGTGTGCTGATTAACTGCATCACACGATTAGAGGTGGCAGGGAGGATTGTTTAAACTCTGTGTGCTGATTAACTGCATCACAAGAATAGAGGTGCGAGGGAGGAAGGTTTCAACTCGGTTTGCTGAATAACTACATCACACGATTAGAGTTGGGAGGGAGGATTGTTTCAACTCCGTGTGCTGATTAACTGCATCACATGATTAGAGGTCGAAGGGAAGATTGTTTAAACTCCGTGTGCTGATTAACACCATCACACGATTATAGTTGTGAGGGAGGAGTGTTTCAACTCCGTGTGCTGATTAACTGCATCACACAATTAGAGTTGGGAGAGAGGCTTGTTTAAACTCCGTGTGCTGATTACCTGCATCACACTATTAGAGGTGGGAGGGAGGATTTTTTCAACTCCGTGTGCTGATTAACTACATCACAAGATTAGAGGTGGGAGAGAGGATTGTTTGAACTCCGTGTACTGATTAACTACATCACAAGATTAGAGGTGGGAGGGAGGCTTGTTTCCACTCCGTGTGCTGATTAACTACATCACACGATTAGAGGTGGGAGGGAGGATTGTTTCCACTCCGTGTGCTGAATAACTACATCAAAAGATTAGAGGTTGGAGGGAGGTTTGTTTCCACTCCGTGTGCTGATTAACTACATCACACGATTATAGGTGGCAAGGAGGCCTGTTTAAACTCCGTGTGCTGATTAACTGCATCACAAGATTAGAGGTGGGAAGGAGGGTTGTTTGAACTCCGTGTGCTGGATAACTGCATCACAAGATTAGAGGTGGGGAGAGGTTATTTACACTCCGTGTGCTCATTAACTACATCACACTATTAGAGGTGGGAGGGTGGATTGTTTCAACACCGTGTGCTGATTAACTGCATCACACTATTAGAGGTGGGAGGAGGGCTTGTTTCAACTGCGTGTGGTGATTAACTGCTACACACATTAGAGGTGGGAGGGAGGCATTTTTCCACTCCGTGTGCTGATTAACTTTATCACACGATTAGACGTGGGAGGGAGGCTTGTTTTTACTCCGTGTGTTGATTAACTACATCACACGATTAGACGTGAGAGGGAGGCTTGTTTCAACTTCGTGTGTAGACCAACTACATAACACGATTAGAGCTGGGAGGGAGGCTTGTTTCTACTCCGTGTGTTGATTAACTACATCACACGATTAGAGGTGGGAGGGAGGCTTGTATCATTTTCGTGTTGATTAACTACATCACACGATTAGAGGTGGGAGGGAGGCTTGTTTCTACTCCGTGTGTTGATTAACTACATCGCACGATTAGAGGTGGGAGGGAGGGCTTTTCCACTCCGTGTGTTGATTAAGTACATCACACGTTTAGAGATGGGAGGGTGGCTTGATTCTACTCCGTGTGTTGATTAACTACATCACACGATTAGACGTGGGAGGGAGGATTATTTCCACTTCCTGTGTTGACTAACTACATCACACGATTAGAGGTGGGATTAGGGCTTGTTTCAACTTCGTGTGTTTACTAACTACATCACACGATTATAGGTGGGAGGGGGGCTTGTTTCAACTCCGTTTGCTACTTAATTGCATCACAAGATTAGAGGTGGGAGGGAGGCTTGTTTCAACTCCGTGTATTGATTAAATACATCACGCGCTTAGAGGTGGGAGGGAGGCTTGTTTCTACTCCGTCTGTTGATTACTACATCACACGATTAGAGGTGGGAGGGAGGCTTGTTTCTACTCCGTGAGTTGATTAACTACATCACACGTTTAGAGGTGGGGGGTGGCTTATTTCTACTCTGTGTGTTGATTAACTACATCACACGATTAGAGGTGGGAGGGTGGCTTATTTTTACTCTGTTTGTTGATTAACTATATCACACGATTAGAGGTGGGAGGGTGGCTTATTTCTACTCCGTGTGTTGATTAACTACATCGCACGATTAGAGGTGGGAGGGAGGGCTTTTCCACTCCGTGTGTTGATTAAGTACATCACACGTTTAGAGATGGGAGGGTGGCTTGTTTCTACTCCGTGTGTTGATTAACTACATCACACGATTAGACGTGGGAGGGAGGCTTATTTCCACTTCCTGTGTTGACTAACTACATCACACGATTAGAGGTGGGATTAGGGCTTGTTTCAACTTCGTGTGTTTACTAACTACATCACACGATTATAGGTGGGAGGGGGGCTTGTTTCAAATCCGTTTGCTACTTAATTGCATCACAAGATTAGAGGTGGGAGGGAGGCTTGTTTCAACTCCGTGTATTGATTAAATACATCACGCGCTTAGAGGTGGCAGAGAGGTTCTTTCGACTCCGTGTGCTGATTAACTACATCACAAAGTTAGAGTTGGGTGGGAGGCTTATTTCCACTCCGAGTGCTGCTTAACTACATCACACGATTAGTGTTGGGGGGAGGCTTGTTTTAACTCCTAGTGTTGATTAACTACATCGCACGATTAGAGGTGGGAGGACGCCTTTTCCACTCCGTGTGCTGATTAACTATATCACACGATTAGACGTGGGAGGGAGGCTTGTTTCAACTTCGTGTGCTGACTAACTACATCACACGTTTAGAGGTGGGAGCGAGGCTTTTTCCACTCCGTGTGCTGATTAACTATATCGCACGATTAGAGGTGGGAGGGAGGCTTGTTTCAACTCCTAGTTTTGAATAATTACATCGCACGATTAGAGTTGGGAGGGAGTGTTGTTTCAACTCCTAGTGTTGATTAACTACATCGCACGATTAGAGGTGGGGGGAGGTTTGTTTCAACTCCGTGTGTTGATTAACTACATCGCAAGATTAGAGGTGGAAGGGAGGCTTGTTTCAACTCCGTGAGTTGACTAACCACATCACACGATTAGCGGTGGAAGGGAGGCTTGTTTCAACTCCGTGTGTTGATTAAGTACATCGCACGATTAGAGGTGGGAGGCACGCCCTTTCCACTCCGTGTGCTGATTAACTATATTACACGATTAGACGTGGGAGGGAGGCTTGTTTCAACTTCGTGTGTTGACTAACTACATCACACGATTAGAGGTGGGAGAAAGGCTTGTTTCTACTCCGTGTGTTGATTAACTGCATCACACGTTTAGAGGTGGGAGCGAGGCCTTTTCCACTCTGTGTGCTGATTAACTATATCGCACGATTAGAGGTGGGATGGAGGCTTGTTTCAACTCCTAGTGTTGAATAATTACATCGCACGATTAGAGGTGGGAGGGAGGCTTGTTTCAACTCCTAGTGTTGATTAACTACTTCGCACGATTAGAGGTGGGGGGAGGCTTGTTTCAACTCCGTGTGTTGATTAACTACATCACACGATTAGAGGTGGGAGGGAGGCTTGTTTCAACCCCTAGTGTTGATTAACTACATCGCACGATTAGAGGTGGGAGGGAGGCCTCTTCTACTCCGTGTGCTGATGAACTATATCACACGATTAGACGTGGGAGGGAGGCTTGTTTTTACACCGTGTGTTGATTAACTACATCACACGATTAGAGGTGGGAGGGAGGCTTGTTTCAAATCCTAGTGTTCATTAACTACATCGCACGATTAGAGGTGAGAGGGTGGCCTTTTCCACTCCGTGTGCTGATTAACTTTAATACACGATTAGACGTGGGAGGGAGGCTTGTTTTTACTCCGTGTGTTGATTGACTACATCACACGATTAGAGGTGGGAGGGACGCTTGTTTCTACTCCGTGTGTTGATTAACTACATCACACGATTAGAGGTGGGAGGGAGGCTTGTTTCAGCTCCTAGTGTTGATTAACTTCATCGCACGATTAGAGGTGGCAAGGAGGCCTTTTCCACACCGTGTGCTGATTAACTATATCACACGATTAGAGGATGGAGGGAGGCATTCTCCACTCCGTGTGCTGATTAACTATATCACACGATTAGACGTGGTAGGGAGGCTTGTTTCAACTTCGTGTGTTGACTAACTGCATCACACGATTAGAGGTGGGAGGGAGGCTTGTTTCTACTCCGTGTGTTGACTAACTAAATCGCACGAATAGAGGTGGGAAGGAGGCCTTTTCCAACTCCGTCTGCTGATGAACTATATCACACGATTAGACGTGGGAGGGAGGCTTGTTTGTTTTTACTCCGTGTGTTGATTAAATACATCACACGATTAGAGGTGGGAGGGAGGCTTGTTTCTACTCCGTGTGTTAATTGACTACATCACACGATTAGAGGTGGGAGGGACGCTTGTTTCTACTCCGTGTGTTGATTAACTACATCACACGATTAGAGGTGGGAGGGAGGCTTGTTTCAACCCCTAGTGTTGATTAACTACATCGCACGATTAGAGGTGGGAGGGAGGCCTTTTCCACTCCGTGTGCTGATGAACAATATCACACGATTAGACGTGGGAGGGAGGCTTGTTTCTACTCCGTGTGTTGATTAACTGCATCACACTATTAGAGGTGGGAGGAGGGCTTGTTTCAAGTCCTTGTGCTAAGTAATTGCATCACAAGATTAGAGGCGGGATGGAGGCTCGTTTCAACTCCCAGTGCTGTTTAATTGAATCACACGATTAGAGGTGGCAAGTAGGCTTGTTTCAACTCCGTTTGCTGATTAACTATATCACAAGATTAGAGGTGGGAGGGAGGCTTGTTTCCCTTCCTTGTGCTGATTAACTGCATCACAAGATTAGAAGTGTGAAGGTGGCTTGTTTCAACTCCGTGTGCTGATTAACTACATCACGCGATTAGAGGTGGCAGAGAGGTTCTTTCGAATCCGTGTGCTGATTAACTACGTCACACGATTAGAGGTGGGTGGTAGGCTAGATTCCACATCGTGTGTTGATTAACTAAAGTACACGATTAGAGGTGGCAGGGAGGCTTTTTTCCACTCCGTGTGCTGATTAATTACATCACACAATTAGGGTTGGAGGGAGGCTTGTTTCAACTCCGTGTGCTGCTTAGCTGCATCACACGATTAGAGGTAGCAGGTAGGCTTGTTTCATCTCCGTTGGTTGATTAATTACATCACACGATAAGATTTTGGAGGGAGGCTTGTTTCAACTCCGTGTGTTGATTAACTACATCACACGATTAGAGGTGGGAGGGAGGCTTGTTTCAGCTCCGTGTGTTAATTAACTGCATGACACGATTAGAGTTGGGAGGGAGGCTTGTCTCAACTCCGTGTGTTTATTAACTACATCACACGATCAGGGCGGGAGGGGGCCTTGTTTCAACTCCGTGTGCCGATTAACTACTTCACAAGATTAGAGGTGGGAGGGAGGCTTCTTTCAACTTCGTGTGCTAACTAATTACATCACACAATTAGAGGTGGGAGGAGGGCTTGTTTCAACTCCGTGTGTTGACTAACTACATAACACGATTAGAGGTGGGAGGAGGGCTTGTTTCAACTCCTTGCGCTGATTAACTACTTCAAACGTTTAGAGGTGGGAGGGAGGCTTGTTTCAACTCCCTGTGCTGTTTAATTGTATCACACGATTAGAGGTGGCAGGTAGGCTTGTTTCAACTTCGTGTGCTGATTAATTGCATCACACGATTAGAGGTGGGAGGAGGGCTTGTTTCAACTCCGTGTGTTGACTAACTACATAACACGATTAGAGGTGGGAGGAGGGCTTGTTTCAACTCCTTGCGCTGATTAACTACTTCAAACGTTTAGAGGTGGGAGGGAGGCTTGTTTCAACTCCCTGTGCTGTTTAATTGTATCACACGATTAGAGGTGGCAGGTAGGCTTGTTTCAACTTCGTGTGCTGATTAATTGCATCACAGGATTAGAGGTGGGAGGGAGGCTTGTTTCAACTCCGTGTATTGATTAAATACATCACGCGATTAGGGTTGGCAGAGAGGTTCTTACGACTGCGTGTGCTGATTAACTACATCACACGATCAGCGGAGGGAGGGAGGCCTGTTTCCACTCCGAGTACTGATTAACTACATCACACGATTAGAGGTGGGAGGGAGGCTTGCTTCAACTCCTAGAGTTGATTAACTACATCCCACGATTAGAGTTGGGAGGGAGGCCTTTTCCACTCCGTGTGCTGATTAACTATATCACACGATTAGACGTGGGAGGGAGGCATGTTTCTACTCCGTGTGTTGATTACTACATCACACGATTAGACTTGGGAGGGAGGCTTGTTTCTACTCCGTGAGTTGATTAACTACATCACACGATTAGACGTGGGAGGGAGGCTTATTTCCACTTCCTGTGTTGACTAACTACATCACACGATTAGAGGTGGGAAGAGGGCTTGTTTCAACTTCGTGTGTTGACTAACTACATCACACGATTAGAGGTGGGAGGGAGGCTTGTTTCAACTTCGTGTGTTGACTAACTACATCACACGATTAGAGGTGGCAGGAGGGCTTGTTTCAACTCCGTGTGCTGATTAATTGCATCACAAGATTAGAGGTGGGAGGGAGGCTTGTTTCAACTCCGTGTATTGATTAAATACATCAAGCGCTTAGAGGTGGCAGAGAGGTTCTTTCGACTCCGTGTGCTGATTAACTACATCACACGATTAGAGGTGGGAGTTAGGCTTATTTCCACTCCGAGTGCTGCTTAACTACATCACACGATTAGTGTTGGGGGGAGGGTTGTTTAAACTCCGTTTGTTGATTAATTGCATCACAGGATTAGAGGTGGGAAGGAGGATTGTTTAAACTCCGTGTGCTGATTAACTGCATCACACGATTAGAGGTGGCAGGGAGGATTGTTTAAACTCTGTGTGCTGATTAACTGCATCACAAGAATAGAGGTGCGAGGGAGGAAGGTTTCAACTCGGTTTGCTGAATAACTACATCACACGATTAGAGTTGGGAGGGAGGATTGTTTCAACTCCGTGTGCTGATTAACTGCATCACATGATTAGAGGTCGAAGGGAAGATTGTTTAAACTCCGTGTGCTGATTAACACCATCACACGATTATAGTTGTGAGGGAGGAGTGTTTCAACTCCGTGTGCTGATTAACTGCATCACACAATTAGAGTTGGGAGAGAGGCTTGTTTAAACTCCGTGTGCTGATTACCTGCATCACACTATTAGAGGTGGGAGGGAGGATTTTTTCAACTCCGTGTGCTGATTAACTACATCACAAGATTAGAGGTGGGAGAGAGGATTGTTTGAACTCCGTGTACTGATTAACTACATCACAAGATTAGAGGTGGGAGGGAGGCTTGTTTCCACTCCGTGTGCTGATTAACTACATCACACGATTAGAGGTGGGAGGGAGGATTGTTTCCACTCCGTGTGCTGAATAACTACATCAAAAGATTAGAGGTTGGAGGGAGGTTTGTTTCCACTCCGTGTGCTGATTAACTACATCACACGATTATAGGTGGCAAGGAGGCCTGTTTAAACTCCGTGTGCTGATTAACTGCATCACAAGATTAGAGGTGGGAAGGAGGGTTGTTTGAACTCCGTGTGCTGGATAACTGCATCACAAGATTAGAGGTGGGGAGAGGTTATTTACACTCCGTGTGCTCATTAACTACATCACACTATTAGAGGTGGGAGGGTGGATTGTTTCAACACCGTGTGCTGATTAACTGCATCACACTATTAGAGGTGGGAGGAGGGCTTGTTTCAACTGCGTGTGGTGATTAACTGCTACACACATTAGAGGTGGGAGGGAGGCATTTTTCCACTCCGTGTGCTGATTAACTTTATCACACGATTAGACGTGGGAGGGAGGCTTGTTTTTACTCCGTGTGTTGATTAACTACATCACACGATTAGACGTGAGAGGGAGGCTTGTTTCAACTTCGTGTGTAGACCAACTACATAACACGATTAGAGCTGGGAGGGAGGCTTGTTTCTACTCCGTGTGTTGATTAACTACATCACACGATTAGAGGTGGGAGGGAGGCTTGTATCATTTTCGTGTTGATTAACTACATCACACGATTAGAGGTGGGAGGGAGGCTTGTTTCTACTCCGTGTGTTGATTAACTACATCACACGATTAGAGGTGTGAGGAGGGCTTGTTTCAACTTCGTGTGTTGACTAACTACATCACACGATTAGAGGTGGGAGGGAGGCTTGTTTCAACTTCGTGTGTTGACTAACTACATCACACGATTAGAGGTGGGAGGAGGGCTTGTTTCAACTCCGTGTGCTGATTAATTGCATCACAAGATTAGAAGTTTGGAGGGAGGCTTGTTTCAACTCCGTGTATTGATTAACTACATCACACGATTAGAGGTGGGAGGGTGGCTTATTTCTACTCCGTGTGTTGATTAACTACATCACACGATTAGAGGTGGGAGGGTGGCTTATTTCTACTCCGTGTGTTGATTAACTACATCGCACGATGAGAGGTGGGAGGGAGGGATTTTCCACTCCGTGTGTTGATTAACTACATCACACGATTAGAGGTGGGACGGTGGCTTGTTTCTACTCCGTGTGTTGATTAACTACATCACACGATTAGACGTGGGAGGGAGGCTTATTTCCACTTCCTGCGTTGACTAACTACATCACACGATTAAAGGTGGGAGGAGGGCTTGTTTCAACTTCGTGTGTTGACTAACTACATCACACGATTAGAGGTGGGAGGAGGGCTTGTTTCAACTCCGTGTGCTGATTAATTGCATCACAAGATTAGAGGTGGGAGGGAGGCTTGTTTCAACTCCGTGTATTGATTAAATACATCAAGCGCTTAGAGGTGGCAGAGAGGTTTTTTCGACTCCGTGTGCTGATTAACTACATCACACGATTAGAGGTGGGAGTTAGGCTTATTTCCACTCCGAGTGCTGCTTAACTACATCACACGATTAGTGTTCTGGGGAGGCTTGTTTAAACTCCGTGTGCTGATTAACTGCATCACAGGATTAGAGGTGGGAAGGAGGATTGTTTAAACTCCGTGTGCTGATTAACTGCATCACACGATTAGAGGTGGGAGGGAGGATTGTTTAAACTCCGTGTGCTGATTAACTACATCACACGATTATAGTTGGGAGGGAGGATTGTTTTAACTCCGTGTGCTGATTAACTACATCACACAATTAGAGTTGGGAGGGAGGTTTGTTTAAACTCCGTGTGCTGATTAACTGCATCCCACTACTAGAGGTGGGAGGGAGAATTGTTTCAACTCCCTGTGCTGATTAACTACATCACAAGATTAGAGGTGGGAGGGAGGATTGTTTCAACTCCGTGTACTGATTAACTTCATCACAAGATTAGAGGTGGGAGGGAGGCTTGTTTCCACTCCGTGTGCTGATTAACTACATCACACGATTAGAGGTGGGAGGGAGGATTGTTTCCACTCCGTGTGCTGACTAACTACAGCAAAAGATTAGAGGTGGGAGGGAGGTTTGTTTCCACTCCGTGTGCTGATTAACTACATCAAACGATTACAGGTGGCAAGGAGGCCTGTTTAAACTCCGTGTGCTGATTAACTGCATCACAAAATTAGAGGTGCGAAGGAGGATTGTTTCAACTCCGTGTGCTGGATAACTGCATCACAAGATTAGAGGTGGGGAGAGGCTTGATTACACTCCGTGTGCTGATTAACTACATCACACTATTAGAGTTGGAAGGGTGGATTGTTTCAACTCCGTGTGCTGATTAACTGCATCACACTATTAGAGGTGGGAGGAGGGCTTGTTTCAACTCGTTGTGCTAAGTAATTGCATCACAAGATTAGAGGCGCGATGGAGGCTCGTTTCAACTCCCAGTGCTGTTTATTTGAATCACACGATTAGAGGTGGCATGTAGGCTTGTTTCAACCCCGTTTGCTGATTAATTGCATCACAAGATTAGAAGTGGGAGGGAGGCTTCTTTCAACTCCGTGTATTGTTTAAATAGATCACGCGATTAAAGGTGGCAGAGAGGTTCTTTCGACTCCGTGTGCTGATTAACTACATCACACGATCAGCGGTGGGAGGGAGGCTTTTTTCCACTCCGAGTGCTGATTAACTACATCACAAAGTTAGAGGTGGGATGGAGGCTTGTTTCCACTCCGTGTGCTGATTAACTACATCACACGATTAGAGGTGGGAGGGAGCCTTATTTCCACTCCGAGTGCTGCTTAACTACATCACACGATTAGTGTTGGAGGGAGGCTTCTTTAAACTCCGTGTGCTGATTAACTGCATCAAACGATTAGAGATGGGAGGGAGGATTGTTTAAACTCCGTGTGCTGATTAACTACATCACAAGATTAGAGTTGGGAGGGAGGATTGTTTCAACTCCGTGTGCTGATTGACTACATCACAAGATTAGTGGTGGGAGGTAGGCTTGTTTAAACTCCGTGTGCTGATTAACTGCATCACAAGATTAGAGGTGGGAGAGAGGATGGTTTCAACTCCGTTTGCTGATTAACTACATCACACGATTAGAGTTGGGAGGGAGGATTGTTTCAACTCCGTGTGCTGATTAACTGCATCACACGATTAGAGGTGGGAGGGAGGATTGTTTAAACTCCGTGTGCTGATAAACTACATCACATGATTATAGTTGGGAGGGAGGATTGTTCCAACTCCCTGTGCTGATTAACTACATCACACAATTAGAGTTGGGAGGGAGGATTGTTTAAACTCCATGTGCTGACTAACTACATCACACAATTAGAGGTGGGAGGGAGGATTGTTTCAACTCCTTGTCCTGATTAACTACATCACAAGATTAGAGGTGAGAGGGAGGATTGTTTCAACTCCGTGTACTGATTAACTACATCACAAGATTAGAGGTGGGAGGGAGGCTTGTTTCCACTCCGTTTGCTAATTAACTACGTCACACGATTAGAAGTGGGAGGGAGAATTGTTTCCACTCCGTGTACTGACTAACTACATCAAAAGATTACAGGTGGGAGGGAGGTTTGTTTCCACTCCGTGTGCTGATTAACTACCTTACACGATTATAGTTGCAGGGAGGCCTGTTTAAACTCCGTGTGCTGATTAACGGCATCACAAGATTGATTGTGGGAGGGAGGATTGCTTCAACTCCGTGTGCTGGATAACTGCATCACAAGATTAGAGGTGGGGAGAGGCTTGTTTACACTCCGTGTGCTGATTAACTACATCACATTATTAGAGGTGGGAGGGTGGATTGTTTCAACTCCTTGTGCTGATTAACTACATCACACTATTAGAGGTGGGAGGGAGGATTGTTTCAACTCCGTGTGCTGATTAACTGCATCACACTATTAGAGGTGGGAGGGAGACTTGCTTCAACTCCGTGTAATGATTAACTACATCACACTATTAGAGGTACGAGGGAGACTTTTTCAACTCCGTGTAATAATTAACTACATCACACGATTAGAGGTAGGAGGGAGAATTGTTTCAATTCCGTGTGCTAATTAACTACATCACACGATTAGAGGCAGGAGGGAGAATTGTTTCAATTCCGTGTGCTAATTAACTACATCACACGATTAGAGGCAGGAGGGAGAATTGTTTCAATTCCGTGTGCTAATTAACTACATCACACGATTAGAGGCAGGAGGGAGAATTGTTTCAATTCCGTGTAATGATTAACTTTATCACACGCTTAGAGGTGGGAGAGGGACTTGTTACCACACCGTGAGATGGTTAACTACATCACAGGATTAGAGGTGGGAGGGAGGGTTGTTTCACACCGCGTGCTGGTTAACTACATCACACGATTAGAGGTGGGAGGGAGGCTTGTTTCCACACCGTGTGCTAATTAATTACGTCACATGATTAGAGGTAGGAAGGGGACTTTTGTCCACTCCGTGTGCTGATTAACTACATCACAGCATTAGAGTTGAGAGGGAGACTTGTTTCCACACCGTGTGCTAATTAATTACGTCACATGATTAGAGGTAGGAAGGGGACTTTTGTCCACTCCGTGTGCTGATTAACTACATCACAGCATTAGAGTTGAGAGGGAGACTTGTTTCCACACCGTGTGCTAATTAATTACGTCACATGATTAGAGGTAGGAAGGGGACTTTTGTCCACTCCGTGTGCTGATTAACTACATCACAGGATTAGAGGTGGGAGGGAGACTTGTTTCCACACCGTGTGCTGATTAACTACATCACACGATTAGAGGTGGGAGGGACGCTTGTTTCCACTCCGTGTGCTGATTAACTACATCACACTAGCAGAAGTGGGAGGAAAGCTTGTTTCCACTCCGTGTGCTGATTAACTACATCACACGAGCAGAAGAAGGAGGGTTGCTTGTTTCCACTCCTTGTGCTGATTAACTACATCACACGAGCAGAAGTGGGAGGGAAGCTTGTTTCCATACCGTGTGCTGATTTACTACATCATATTTTTAAAGGTGGAAGGGAGACTGGTGTCCACTCCGTGTGCTGATTAACTACATAACACGATAGGGGTGGGAGGGACGCTAATTTCAACTACGTGTGCTGTTTAACTACATCACACGATTAGAGTTTGAAGGGAGGCTTGTTTGAACTTCGAGTGTTGACTAAATACACCATACGATTATAGGTGGGAGGGAGGCTTGTTTCCACTCCGTGAGCTAATTAACTGTATCACAAGATTAGAGGTAGGAGGGAGGCTTGTTTCCCTTCCGTGTGCTGATTAACTGCATCACAAGATTAGAGGTGTGAAGGTGGCTTGTTTCAACTCCGTGTGCTGATTAACACATCGCGCGATTAGAGGTGGCAGAGAGGTTCTTTCGAATCCGTGTGCTGTTTAACTACATCACACGATTAGAGGTGGGAGGTAGGCTAGATTCCACATCGTGTGTTGATTAACTACGGTACACGATTAGAGGTGGCAGGGAGGCTTTTTTCCACTCAGTGTGCTGATTAATTACATCACACAATTAGGGTTGGAGGGAGGCTTGTTTCAACTCCGTGTGCTGCTTAGCTGCATCACACGACTAGAGGTAGCAGGTAGGCTTGTTTCATCTCCGTTGGGTTATTAATTACATCACACGATAAGATTTTGGAGGGAGGCTTGTTTCAACTCCGTGTGTTGATTAACTACATCACACGATTAGAGGTGGGAGGGAGGCTTGTTTCAGCTCCGTGTGTTAATTACCTGCATGACACGATTAGAGGTGGGAGGGAGGATTGTCTCAACTCCTTGTGCTGATTAACTTCATCACACAGTTAGATGTGGGAGGGGGGCTTGTTTCAACTCCGTGTGCCGATTAACTACTTCACAAGATTAGAGGTGGGAGGGAGGCTTCTTTCAACTTCGTGTGTTAACTAATTACATCACACGATTAGAGGTGGGAGGAGGGCTAGTTTCAACTCCGTGTGTTGACTAACTACATCACACGATTAGAGGTGGGAGGAGGGCTTGTTTCAACTCCTTGCGCTGATTAACTAACTCAAACGATTAGAGGTGGGAGGGAGGCTTGTTTCAACTCCCTGTGCTGTTTAATTGTATCACACGATTAGAGGTGGCAGGAAGGCTTGTTTCAACTTCGTGTGCTGATTAATTGCATCACAAGATTAGAGGTGGGACGGAGGCTTGTTTCAACTCCGTGTATTGATTAAATACATCACGCGATTAGAGGTGGCAGAGAGGTTCTTACGACTGCGTGTGCTGATTAACTACATCACACGATCAGCGGAGGGAGGGAGGCTTGTTTCCACTCCGAGTGCTGATTAACTACATCACACGATTAGAGGTGGGAGGGAGGCTTGTTTCAACTCCTAGAGTTGATTAACTACATCACACGATTAGACGTGGGAGGGAGGCTTACTTCCACTTCCTGTGTTGACTAACTACATCACACGATTAGAGGTGGGAGGAGGGCTTGTTTCAACTTCGTGTGTTGACTAACTACATCACACAATTAGAGGTGGGAGGGAGGCTTGTTTCAACTTCGTGTGTTGACTAACTACATCACACGATTAGAGGTAGGAGGAGGGCTTGTTTCAACTCCGTGTGCTGATTAATTGCATCACAAGATTAGAGGTGGGTGGGAGGCTTGTTTCAACTCCGTGTATTGATTAAATACATCAAGCGCTTAGAGGTGGCAGAGAGGTTCTTTCGACTCCGTGTGCTGATTAACTACATCACACGATTAGAGGTGGGAGTTAGGCTTATTTCCACTCCGAGTGCTGCTTAACTACATCACACGATTAGTGTTGGGGGGAGGCTTGTTTAAACTCCGTGTGTTGATTAACTGCATCACAGGATTAGAGGTGGGAAGGAGGATTGTTTAAATTCCGTGTGCTGATTAACTGCATCACACGATTAGAGGTGGCTGGGAGGATTGTTTAAACTCCGTGTGCTGATTAACTGCATCAAAAGATTAGAGGTGCGAGGGAGGAAGGTTTCAACTCGGTTTGCTGATTAACTACATCACACGATTAGAGTTGGGAGGGAGGATTGTTTCCACTCCGTGTGCTGATTAACTGCATCACATGATTAGAGGTCGGAGGGAAGATTGTTTAAACTCCGTGTGCTGATTAACCCCATCACACGATTATAGTTGGGAGGGAGGAGTGTTTCAACTCCGTGTGCTGATTAACTGCATCACACTATTAGAGGTGGGAGGGAGGATTGTTTCAACTCCGTGTGCTGATTAACTACATCACAAGATTAGAGGTGGGAGGGAGGATTGTTTGAACTCCGTGTACTGATTAACTACATCACAAGATTAGAGGTGAAAGGAAGGCTTGTTTCCACTCCGTGTGCTGATTAACTACATCACACGATTAGAGGTGGGAGGGAGGATTGTTTCCACTCCGTGTGCTGAATAACTACATCAAAAGATTAGAGGTTGGAGGGAGGTTTGTTTCCACTCCGTGTGCTGATTAACTACATCACACGATTATAGGTGGCAAGTAGGCCTGTTTAAACTCCGTGTGCTGATTAACTGCATCACACTATTAGAGGTGGGAGGGTGGATTGTTTCAACTCCGTGTGCTGATTAACTGCATCACACTACTAGAGGTGGGAGGAGGGCTTGTTTCAACTGCGTGTGGTGATTAACTGCTACACACGATTAGAGGTGGGAGGGACGCTTGTTTCAACTCCTAGTGTTGATTAACTACATCGCACGATTAGAGGTGGGAGGGAGGCATTTTTCCACTCCGTGTGCTGATTAACTTTATCACACGATTAGACGTGGGAGTGAGGCTTGTTTTTACTCCGTGTGTTGATTAACTACATCCCACGATTAGACGTGAGAGGGAGGCTTGTTTCAACTTCGTGTGTAGACTAAATACATAACACGATTAGAGCTGGGAGGGAGGCTTGTTTCTACTCCGTGTGTTGATTAACTACATCACACGATTAGAGGTGGGAGGGAGGCTTGCATCAACTTCGTGTTGATTAACTACATCACACGATTAGAGGTGGGAGGGAGGCTTGTTTCTACTCCGTGTGTTGATTAACTACATCACACGATTAGAGGTGGGAGGGAGGCTTGTTTCTACTCTGTGTATTGACTAAATACATCACACGATTAGAGGTGGGAGGGAGGCTTGTTTCTACTCCGTCTGTTGATTACTACATCACTTGATTAGAGGTGGGAGGGAGGCTTGTTTCTACTCCGTGAGTTGATTAACTACATCACACGATTAGAGGTGGGAGGGTGGCTTATTTCTACTCCGTGTGTTGATTAACTACATCACACGATTAGAGGTGGGAGGGTGGCTTATTTCTACTCCGTGTGTTGATTAACTACATCGCACGATGAGAGGTGGGAGGGAGGGCTTTTCCACTCCGTGTGTTGATTAATTACATGACACGATTAGAGGTGGGAGGGTGGCTTGTTTCTACTCCGTGTGTTGATTAACTACATCACACGATTAGACGTGGGAGGGAGGCTTATTTCCACTTCCTGCGTTGACTAACTACATCACACGATTAAAGGTGGGAGGAGGGCTTGTTTCAACTTCGTGTGTTGACTAACTACATCACAAGATTAGAGGTGGGAGGGAGGCTTGTTTCAACTCCGTGTATTGATTAAATACATCAAGCGCATAGAGGTGGCAGAGAGGTTCTTTCGACTCCGTGTGCTGATTAACTACATCACACGATTAGAGGTGGGAGTTAGGCTTATTTCCACTCCGAGTGCTGCTTAACTACATCACACCATTAGTGTTGGGGGGAGGCTTGTTTAAACTCCGTGTGCTGATTAACTGCATCACAAGATTAGAGGTGGGGAGAGGCTTGTTTACACTCCGTGTGCTGATTAACTACATCACATTATTAGAGGTGGGAGGGAGGATTGTTTCAACTCCTTGTGCTGATTAACTACATCACACTATTAGAGGTGGGAGGGAGGCTTGTTTAAACTCCGTGTGCTGATTAACTGCATCACAAGATTAGAGGTGGGGAGAGGCTTGTTTACACTCCGTGTGCTGATTAACTACATCACATTATTAGAGGTGGGAGGGTGGATTGTTTCAACTCCTTGTGCTGATTAACTACATCACACTATTAGAGGTGGGAGGGAGGATTGTTTCAACTCCGTGTAATGATTAACTACATCACACTATTAGAGGTACGAGGGAGACTTTTTCAACTCCGTGTAATGATTAACTACATCACACTATTAGAGGTACGAGGGAGACTTTTTCAACTCCGTGTAATAATTAACTACATCACACGATTAGAGGTAGGAGGGAGACTTGCTTCAACTCCGTGTAATGATTAACTACATCACATTATTAGAGGTGGGAGGGAGGATTGTTTCAACTCCGTGTGCTGATTAACTGCATCCCACTATTAGAGGTGGGAGGGAGACTTGCTTCAACTCCGTGTAATGATTAACTACATCACACTATTAGAGGTACGAGGGAGACTTTTTCAACTCCGTGTAATAATTAACTACATCACACGATTAGAGGTAGGAGGGAGACTTGCTTCAACTCCGTGTAATGATTAACTACATCACATTATTAGAGGTGAGAGGGAGGATTGTTTCAACTCCGTGTGCTGATTAACTGCATCACACTATTAGAGGTGGGAGGGAGACTTGCTTCAACTCCGTGTAATGATTAACTACATCACACTATTAGAGGTACGAGGGAGACTTTTTCAACTCCGTGTAATAATTAACTACATCACACGATTAGAGGTAGGAGGGAGACTTGCTTCAACTCCGTGTAATGATTAACTACATCACATTATTAGAGGTAGGAGGGAGGATTGTTTCAACTCCGTGTGCTGATTAACTGCATCACACTATTAGAGGTGGGAGGGAGACTTGCTTCAACTCCGTGTAATGATTAACTACATCACACTATTAGAGGTACGAGGGAGACTTTTTCAACTCCGTGTAATAATTAACTACATCACACGGTTAGAGGTAGGAGGGAGACTTGCTTCAACTCCGTGTAATGATTAACTACATCACACTATTAGAGGTACGAGGGAGACTTTTTCAACTCCGTGTGCTAATTAACTACATCACACGATTAGAGGCAGGAGGGAGAATTGTTTCAACTCCATGTAATGATTAACTTCATCACACGTTTAGAGGTAGGAGGGGGACTTGTTTCAACTCCTTGTAATGATTAACTTTATCACACGATTAGAGTTGGGAGAGGGACTTGTTTCAAATCCATGTAATGATTAACTTTATCACACGTTTAGAGGTAGGAGGTGGACTTGTTTCAACCCCTTGTAATGATTAACTTTATCACACGATTAGAGGTGGGAGAGGGACTTGTTACCACACCGTGAGATGGTTAACTACATCACAGGAATCGAGGTGGGAGGGAGGGTTGTTTCACACCGCGTGCTGGTTAACTACATCACACGATTGGAGGTGGGAGGGAGGCTTGTTTCCACACCGTGTGCTAATTAATTACGTCACATGATTAGAGGTAGGAAGGGGACTTTTGTCCACTCCGTGTGCTGATTAACTACATCACAGCATTAGAGGTGAGAGGGAGACTTATTTCCACACCGTGTGCTGATTAACTACATCACACGATTAGAGTTTGAAGGGAGGCTTGTATGAACTTCGAGTGTTGACTAAATACACCATACGATTATAGGTGGGAGGGAGGCTTGTTTCCACTCCGTGTGCTAATTAACTGTATCACAAGATTAGAGGTAGGAGGGAGGCTTGTTTCCCTTCCGTGTGCTGATTAACTGCATCACAAGATTAGAGGTGTGAAGGTGGCTTGTTTCAACTCCGTGTGCTGATTAACACATCGCGCGATTAGAGGTGGCAGAGAGGTTCTTTCGAATCCGTGTGCTGTTTAACTACATCACACGATTAGAGGTGGGAGGTAGGCTAGATTCCACATCGTGTGTTGATTAACTACGGTACACGATTAGAGGTGGCAGGGAGGCTTTTTTGCACTCAGTGTGCTGATTAATTACATCACACAATTAGGGTTGGAGGGAGGCTTGTTTCAACTCCGTGTGCTGCTTAGCTGCATCACACGATTAGAGGTAGCAGGTAGGCTTGTTTCATCTCCGTTGGGTGATTAATTACATCACACGAAAAGATTTTGGAGGGAGGCTTGTTTCAACTCCGTGTGTTGATTAACTAAATCACACGATTAGAGGTGGGAGGGAGGCTTGTTTCAGCTCCCTGTGTTAATTAACTGCATGACACGATTAGAGGTGGGAGGGAGGATTCTCTCAACTCCTTGTGCTGATTAACTTCATCACACAGATAGATGTGGGAGGAGGGCTTGTCTCAACTCCGTGTGTTTATTAACTACATCACACGATCAGGGCGGGAGGGGGGCTTGTTTTAACTCCGTGTGCCGATTAACTACTTCACAAGATTAGAGGTGGGAGGGAGGCTTCTTTCAACTTCGTGTGTTAACTAATTACATCACACGATTAGAGGTGGGAGGAGGGCTTGTTTCAACTCCGTGTGTTGACTAACTACATCACACGATTAGAGGTGGGAGGAGGGCTTGTTTCAACTCCTTGCGCTGATTAACTAATTCAAACGATTAGAGGTGGGAGGGAGGCTTGTTTCAACTCCCTGTGCTGTTTAATTGTATCACACGATTAGAGGTGGCAGGAAGGCTTGTTTCAACTTCGTGTGCTGATTAATTGCATCACAAGATTAGAGGTGGGACGGAGGCTTGTTTCAACTCCGTGTATTGATTAAATACATCACGCGATTAGAGGTGGCAGAGAGGTTCTTACGACTGCGTGTGCTGATTAACTACATCACACGATCAGCGGAGGGAGGGAGGCTTGTTTCCACTCCGAGTGCTGATTAACTACATCACACGATTAGAGGTGGGAGGGAGGCTTGTTTCAACTCCTAGAGTTGATTAACTACATCCCACGACTAGAGTTGGGAGGGAGGCCTTTTCCACTTCGTGTGCTGATTAACTATATCACACGATTAGACGTGGGAGGGAGGCTTGTTTCTACTCCGTGTGTTGATTACTACATCACACGATTAGAGGTGGGAGGGAGGCTTGTTTCTACTCCGTGAGTTGCTTAACTACATCACACGATTAGACGTGGGAGGGAGGCTTACTTCCACTTCCTGTGTTGACTAACTACATCACACGATTAGAGGTGGGAGGAGGGCTTGTTTCAACTTCGTGTGTTGACTAACTACATCACACAATTAGAGGTGGGAGGGAGGCTTGTTTCAACTTCGTGTGTTGACTAACTACATTACACGATTAGAGGTGGGAGGAGGGCTTGTTTCAACACCGTGTGCTGATTAATTGCATCACAAGATTAGAGGTGGGTGGGAGGCTTGTTTCAACTCCGTGTATTGATTAAATACATCAAGCACTTAGAGGTGGCAGAGAGGTTCTTTCGACTCCGTGTGCTGATTAACTACATCACACGATTAGAGGTGGGAGTTAGGCTTATTTCCACTCCGAGTGCTGCTTAACTACATCACACGATTAGTGTTGGGGGGAGGCTTGTTTAAACTCCGTGTGTTGATTAACTGCATCACAGGATTAGAGGTGGGAAGGAGGATTGTTTAAACTCCGTGTGCGGATTAACTGCATCACACGATTAGAGGTGGGAGGGAGGATTGTTTAAACTCCGTGTGCTGATTAACTGCATCAAAAGATTAGAGGTGCGAGGGAGGAAGGTTTCAACTCGGTTTGCTGATTAACTACATCACACGATTAGAGTTGGGAGGGAGGATTGTTTCCACTCCGTGTGCTGATTAACTGCATCACATGATTAGAGGTCGGAGGGAAGATTGTTTAAACTCCGTGTGCTGATTAACACCATCACACGATTATAGTTGGGAGGGAGGAGTGTTTCAACTCCGTGTGCTGATCAACTGCAACACACAATTAGAGTTGGGAGGGAGGCTTGTTTAAACTCCGTGTGCTGATTAACTGCATCACACTATTAGAGGTGGGAGGGAGGATTGTTTCAACTCCGTGTGCTGATTAACTACATCACAAGATTAGAGGTGGGAGGGAGGATTGCTTGAACTCCGTGTACTGATTAACTACATCACAAGATTAGAGGTGGGAGGGAGGCTTGTTTCCACTCCGTGTGCTGATTAACTACATCACACGATTAGAGGTGGGAGGGAGGATTGTTTCCACTCCGTGTGCTGAATAACTACATCAAAGGATTAGAGGTTGGAGGGAGGTTTTATTTCCACTCCGTGTGCTGATTAACTACATCACACGATTATAGGTGGCAAGGAGGCCTGTTTAAACTCCGTGTGCTGATTAACTGCATCACAAGATTAGAGGTGGGAAGGAGGGTTGTTTGAACTCCGTGTGCTGGATAACTGCATCACAAGATTAGAGGTGGGGAGAGGCTTATTTACACTCCGTATGCTCATTAACTACATCACACTATTAGAGGTGGGAGGGTGGATTGTTTCAACTTCGTGTGCTGATTAACTGCATCACACTACTAGAGGTGGGAGGAGGGCTTGTTTCAACTGCGTGTGGTGATTAACTGCTACACACGATTAGAGGTGGGAGGGAGGCTTGTTTCAACTCCTAGTGTTGATTAACTACATCGCACGATTAAAGGTGGGAGGGAGGCATTTTTCCACTCCGTGTGCTGATTAACTTTATCACACGATTAGACGTGGGAGGGAGGCTTGTTTTTACTCCGTGTGTTGATTAACTACATCCCACGATTAGACGTGAGAGGGAGGCTTGTTTCAACTTCGTGTGTAGACTAACTACATAACACGATTAGAGCTGGGAGGGAGGCTTGTTTCTACTCCGTGTGTTGATTAACTACATCACACGATTAGAGGTGGGAGGGAGGCTTGCATCAACTTCGTGTTGATTAACTACATCACACGATTAGAGGTGGGAGGGAGGCTTGTTTCTACTCCGTGTGTTGATTAACTACATCTCACGATTAGAGGTGGGAGGGAGGCTTGTTTCTACTCTGTGTATTGACTAAATACATCACACGATTAGAGGTGGGAGGGAGGCTTGTTTCTACTCCGTCTGTTGATTACTACATCACTTGATTAGAGGTGGGAGGGAGGCTTGTTTCTACTCCGTGAGTTGATTAACTACATCACACGATTAGAGGTGGGAGGGTGGCCTATTTCTACTCCGTGTGTTGATTAACTACATCACACGATTAGAGGTGGGAGGGTGGCTTATTTCTACTCCGTGTGTTGATTAACTACATCGCACGATGAGAGGTGGGAGGGAGGGCTTTTCCACTCCGTGTGTTGATTAACTACATGACACGAATAGAGGTGGGAGGGTGGCTTGTTTCTACTCCGTGTGTTGATTAACTACATCACACGATTAGACGTGGGAGGGAGGCTTATTTCCACTTCCTGCGTTGACTAACTACATCACACGATTGAAGGTGGGAGGAGGGCTTGTTTCAACTTCGTGTGTTGACTAACTACATCACACGATTAGAGGTGGGAGGAGGGCTTGTTTCAACTCCGTGTGCTGATTAATTGCATCACAAGATTAGAGGTGGGAGGGAGGCTTGTTTCAACTCCGTGTATTGATTAAATACATCAAGCGCATAGAGGTGGCAGAGAGGTTCTTTCGACTCCGTGTGCTGATTAACTACATCACACGATTAGAGGTGGGAGTTAGGCTTATTTCCACTCCGAGTGCTGCTTAACTACATCACACGATTAGTGTTGGGGGAGGCTTGTTTAAACTCCGTGTGCTGATTAACTGCATCACAGGATTAGTGGTGGGAAGGAGGATTGTTTAAACTCCGTGTGCTGATTAACTGCATCACACAATTAGAGGTGGGAGGGAGGATTGTTTAAACTCCGTGTGCTGATTAACTGCATCACAAGATTAGAGGTGCGAGGGAGGAAGGTTTCAACTCGGTTTGCTGATTAACTACATCACACGATTAGAGTTGGGAGGGAGGATTGTTTCAACTCCGTGTGCTGATTAACTGCATCACACGATTAAAGGTCGGAGGGAAGATTGTTTAAACTCCGTGTGCTGATTAACACCATCACACGATTATAGTTGGGAGGGAGGAGTGTTTCAACTCCGTGTGCTGATTAACTGCATCACACAATTAGAGTTGGGAGGGAGGCTTGTTTAAACTCCGTGTGCTGATTAACTGCATCACACTATTAGAGGTGGGAGGGAGGATTGTTTCAACTCCGTGTGCTGATTAACTACATCACAAGATTAGAGGTGGAAGGGAGGATTGTTTGAACTCCGTGTACTGATTAACTACATCACACGATTATAGGTGGCAAGGAGGCCTGTTTAAACTCCGTGTGCTGATTAACTGCATCACAAGATTAGAGGTGGGAAGGAGGGTTGTTTGAACTGCGTGTGCTGGATAACTGCATCACAAGATTAGAGGTGGGGAGAGGCTTGTTTACACTCCGTGTGCTGATTAACTGCATCACACTATTAGAGGTGGGAGGAGGGCTTGTTTCAACTGCGTGTGGTGAATAACTGCTACACACGATTAGAGGTGGGAGGGAGGCTTGTTTCAACTCCCAGTGCTGTTTAATTGAATCACACGATTAGTGGTGGCAAGTAGGCTTGTTTCAACTCCGTGTGCTGGTTAATTGCATCACAAGATTAGAAGTGGGAGGGAGGCTTGTTTCAATTCCGTGTATTGATTAAATACATCACGCGATTAGAGGTGGCAGAGAGGTTCCTTTGACTCCGTGTGCTGATTAACTACATCACACGATCAGCGGTGGGAGGAAGGCTTTTTTCCACTCCGAGTGCTGATTAACTACATCACAAATTTAGAGGTGGGAGGGAGGCTTGTTTTCACTCCGTGTGCTCATTAACTACATCACACGATTAGAGGTGGGTGGGAGGCTTGTTTCAACTCCTAGAGTTGATTAACTACATCTCACGATTGGAGTTTAGAGGGAGGCCTTTTCCACTCCGTGTGGTGATTAACTATATCACAAGATTAGACGTGGGAGGGAGGCTTGTTTCTACTCCGTGTGTTGATTACTACATCACACGATTAGAGGTGGAAGGGAGGCTTGTTTCTACTCCGTGAGTTGATTAACTACATCACACGATTAGAGGTGGAAGGGAGGCTTGTTTCTACTCCGTGTGTTGATTAACTACATCACACGTTTAGAGGTGGGAGGGAGGCTTGTTTCAACTTCTAGTGTTGATTAACTACATCGCACAATTAGAGGTGGGAGGGAGGCATGTTTCTACTCCGTGTGTTGATTAACTACATCACACGAACAGAAGTGGTAGGAAAGCTCGTTTCCACTCCGTGTGCTGATTAACTACATCACACGAGCAGAAGTGGGAGGGACGCTTGATTCCACTCCGTGTGCTGATTAACTACATCACACGAGATGAAGTGGGAGGGAAGCTTGTTTCCACACCGTGTGCTGATTTACTACATCCTATTTTTAAAGGTTGGAGGGACGCTAATTTCAACTACGTGTGCTGTTTAACTACATCACACGATTAGAGTTTGAAGGGAGGCTTGTTTGAACTTCGAGTGTTGACTAAATACACCATACGATTATAGGTGGGAGGGAGGCATGCTTCCACTCCGTGTGCTGATTAACTACTTCAAACGATTAGAGGTGGGAGGGAGGCTTGTTTCAACTCCGTGTGCTGGTTAACTTCATCACACTATTATAGGTGGGAGGGTGGATTGTTTCAACTCCTTGTGCTGATTAACTACATCACACTATTAGAGGTGGGAGGGAGGATTGTTTCAACTCCCTGTGCTGATTAACTACATCACACTATTAGAGGTACGAGGGAGACTTTTTCAACTCCGTGTAATAATTAACTACATCACACGATTAGAGGTAGGAGGGAGACTTGTTTCAATTCCGTGTGCTAATTAACTACATCACACGATTAGAGCCAGGAGGGAGAATTGTTTCAACTCCATGTAATGATTAACTTCATCACACGTTTAGAGGTAGGAGGGGGACTTGTTCCAACTCCTTGTAATGATTAACTACATCACACGATTAGAGGTGGGAGGGTGACTTGTTACCACACCATGAGATGGTTAACTACATCACAGGATTAGAGGTGGGAGGGAGACTTGTTTCCACTCCGTGTGCTGATTAATTACATCACATGATTAGAGGTGGGAGGGAGGGTTGTTTCACACCGTGTGCTAATTAATTACGTCACATGATTAGAGGTAGGAAGGGGACTTTTGTCCACTCCGTGTGCTGATTAACTACATCACAGGATTAGAGGTGGGAGGAAGACTTGTTTCCACACCGTGTGCTGATTAACTACATCACACGATTAGAGGTGGGAGGGACGCTTTTTTCCACTCCGTGTGCTGATTAACTACATCACACTAGCAGAAGTGGGAGGAAAGCTTGTTTCCACTCCGTGTGCTGATTAACTACATCACACGAGCAGAAGAAGGAGGGTTGCTTGTTTCCACTCCGTGTGCTGATTAACTACATCACACGAGCAGAAGTGGGAGGGAAGCTTGTTTCCACACCGTGTGCTGATTTACTACATAATATTTTTAAAGGTGGAAGGGAGACTGGTGTCCACTCCGTGTGCTGATTAACTACATCACACGATTAGGGGTGGGAGGGACGCTAATTTCAACTACGTGTGCTGTTTAACTACATCACACGATTAGAGTTTGAAGGGAGGCTTGTTTGAACTTCGAGTGTTGACTAAATACACCATACGATTATAGGTGGGAGGGAGGCTTGTTTCCACTCCGTGTGCTAATTAACTGTATCACAAGATTAGAGGTGGGAGGGAGGCTTGTTTCCCTTCCGTGTGCTGATTAACTGCATCACAAGATTAGAGGTGTGAAGGAGGCTTGTTTCAACTCCGTGTGCTGATTAACTACATCGTGCGATTAGAGGTGGCAGAGAGGTTCTTTCGAATCCGTGTGCTGATTAACTACATCACACGATCAGCGGTGTGAGGGCGGCTTGGTTCCACTGCGAGTGCTGATTAACTACATCACACGATTAGAGGTGGGAGGTAGGCTAGATTCCACATCGTGTGTTGATTAACTACGGTACACGATTAGAGGTGGCAGGGAGGCTTTTTTCCACTCCGTGTGCTGATTAATTACATCACACAATTAGGGTTGGAGGGAGGCTTGTTTCAACTCCGTGTGCTGCTTAGCTGCATCACACGATTACAGGTAGCAGGTAGGCTTGTTTCATCTCCGTTGGGTGATTAATTACATCACACGATAAGATTTTGGAGGGAGGCTTGTTTCAACTCCGTGTGTTGATTAACTACATCACGCGAATAGAGGTGGGAGGGAGGCTTGTTTCAACTCCGTGTGTTAATTAACTGCATGACACGATTAGAGGTGGGAGGGAGGATTGTCTCAACTCCTTGTGCCTATTAACTTCATCACACAGTTAGATGTGGGAGGAGGGCTTGTCTCAACTCCGTGTGTTTATTAACTACATCACACGATCAGGGCGGGAGGGGGGCTTGTTTCAACTCCGTTTGCCGATTAACTACTTCACAAGATTAGAGGTGGGAGGGAGGCATCTTTCAACTTCGTGTGTTAACTAATTACATCATACGATTAGAGGTGGGAGGAGGGCTTGTTTCAACTCCGTGTGTTGACTAACTACATCACACGATTAGAGGTGGGAGCAGGGCTTGTTTCAACTCCTTGCGCTGATTAACTACTTCAAACGATTAGAGGTGGGAGGGAGGCTTGTTTCAACTCCCTGTGCTGTCTAATTGTATCACACGATTAGAGGTAGCAGGTAGGCTTCTTTCAACTCCGTGTGCTGATTAATTGCATCACAAGATTAGAGGTGGGAGGGAGGCTTGTTTCAACTCCGTGTATTGATTAAATACATCACGCGCTTAGAGGTGGCAGAGAGGTTCTTTCGACTCCGTGTTCTGATTAACTACATCACACGATTAGAGGCAGGAGGGAGAATTGTTTCAACTCCATGTAATGATTAACTACATCACACGTTTAGAGGTAGGAGGGAGGATTATTTCAACTCCGTGTGCTGATTAACTGCATCACACAATATTAGATGTGGGAGGGAGACTTCTTTCAACTACGTGTGTTGATTAACTATATCACACGATTATAGGTGGGAGGAGGGCTTGTTTCAACTCCGTGCGCTGATTAACTACTTCAAACGATTAGAGGTGGGAGGGAGGCTTGTTTCAACTCTCTGTGCTGTTTAATTGTATCACACGATTAGAGGTGGGAGGGAGGATTGTTCCAACTCCGTGTGCTGGTTAACTTCATCACACTATTAGAGGTGGGAGGGAGACTTGTTTCAACTCCGTGTAATAATTAACTACATCACACGATTAGAGGTAGGAGGGAGACTTGTTTGAACTCCGTGTGCTAATTAACAACATCACACGATTAGAGGCAGGAGGGAGAATTGTTTCAACTCCATGTAATGATTAACTACATCACAAGTTTAGAGGTAGGAGGGAGGATTGTTTCAACTCCGTGTGCTGATTAACTGCATCACACTATTAGAGGTGGGAGGGAGACTTCTTTCAACTCCGTGTAATGATTAACTACATCACACTATTAGAGGTACGAGGGAGACTTTTTTCAACTCCGTGTAATAATTAACTACATTACACGATTAGAGGTAGGAGAGGACTTGTTTCAACTCCGTGTGCTAATTAACTACATCACACGATTAGAGGCAGGAGGGAGAATTGTTTCAACTCCATGTAATGATTAACTCCATCACACGTTTAGAGGTAGGAGGGAGACTTGTTTTAACTCCGTGTCATGATTAACTACATCACAAAGTTAGAGGTGGGAGGGAGGCTTGTTTCCACTCCGAGTGCTGATTAAGTACATCACAAAGTTAGAGGTGGGAGGGAGGCTTGTTTCCACTCCGTGTGCTGATTAACTACATCACACGATTAGAGGTGGGAGATAGGCTTATTTCCACTCCGAGTGCTCATTAACTACAAGACACGATTAGTGTTGGGAGGAGGCTTGTTTAAACTCCGTGTGCTGATTAACTGCATCACACGAATAGAGGTGGGAGGGAGGATTGTTTAAACTCCGTGTGCTGATTAACTGCATCACACGATTAGGGGTGGGAGGGAGGATTGTTTAAACTCCGTGTGCTGATTAACTGCATCGCAAGATTAGAGGTGGGAGGGAGGATTGCTTCAACTCCGTGTGCTGATTAACTGCATCACACGATTAGAGGTGGGAGGGAGGATTGTTTAAACTCCGTGTGCTGATTAACTGCATCACACAATTAGAGTTGGGAGGGAGGCTTGTTTAAACTCCGTGTGCTGATTAACTGCATCCTACTATTAGAGGTGGGAGGGAGAATTGTTTCAACTCCCTGTGCTGATAAACTACATCACAAGATTAGAGGTGGGAGGGAGGATTGTTTCAACTCCGTGTACTAATTAACTTCATCACAAGATTAGAGGTGGGAGGGAGGCTTGTTTCCACTCCGTGCGCTGATTAACTACATCACACGATTAGAGGTGGGAGGGAGGATTGTTTCCACTCCGTGTGCTGACTAACTACAGCAAAAGATTAGAGGTGGGAGGGAGGTTTGTTTCCACTCCGTGTGCTGATTAACTACATCACACGATTATAGGTGGCAAGGAGGCCTGTTTAAACTCCGTGTGCTGATTAACTGCATCACAAAATTAGAGGTGCGAAGGAGGATTGTTTCCACTCCGTGTGCTGGATAACTGCATCACAAGATTAGAGGTGGGGAGAGGCTTGTTTACACTCCGTGTGCTGATTAACTACATCACACTATTAGAGTTGGATGGGTGGATTGTTTCAACTCCGTGTGCTGATTAACTGCATCACACTATTAGAGGTGGGAGGAGGGCTTGTTTACACTCCTTGTGCTAAGTAATTGCATCACACGATTAGAGGCGGGATGGAGGCTTGTTTCAACTCCCAGTGCTGTTTGATTGAATCACACGATTAGAGGTGGCAAGTAGGCTGGATTCAACTCCGTTTGCTGATTAATTGCATCACAAGATTAGAAGTGGGAGGGAGGCTTGTTTCAACTCCGTGTATTGTTTAAATAGATCACGCGATTAGAGGTGGCAGAGAGGTTTTTTCGACTCCGTGTGCTGATTAACTACATCACACGATCAGCGGTGGGAGGGAGGCTTTTTTCCACTCCGAGTGCTGATTAACTACATCACAAAGTTAGAGGTGGGAGGGAGGCTTGTTTCCAGTCCGTGTTCTGATTAACTACATCACACGATTAGAGGTGGGAGGTAGCCTTATTTCCACTCCGAGTGCTGCTTAACTACATCACACGATTAGTGTTGGGGGAAAGCTTGTTTAAACTCCGTGTGCTGATTAACTGCATCAAACGATTAGAGGTGGGAGGGAGGATTGTTTAAACTCCGTGTGCTGATTAACTACATCACAAGATTAGAGTTGGGAGGGAGGATTGTTTGAACTCCGTGTGCTGATTCACTACATCACAAGATTAGAGGTGGGAGGTAGGCTTGTTTAAACTCCGTGTGCTGATTAACTGCATCACAAGATTAGATGTGGGAGAGAGGATGGTTTCAACTCCGTTTGCTGATTAACTACATCACACGATTAGAGTTGGGAGGTAGGATTGTTTCAACTCCGTCTGCTGATTAACAGCATCACACGATTAGAGGTGGGAGGGAGGATTGTTTAAACTCCGTGTGCTGATAAACTACATCACATGATTATAGTTGGGAGGGAGGATTGTTTCAACTCCGTGTACTGATTAACTACATCACAAGATTAGAGGTGGGTGGGAGGCTTGTTTCCACTCCGTTTGCTAATTAACTACATCACACGATTAGAGGTGGGAGGGAGGATTGTTTCCACTCCGTGTACTGACTAACTACATCAAAAGATTACAGGTGGGAGGGAGGTTTGTTTCCACTCCGTGTGCTGATTAACTACCTTACACGATTAGAGTTGCAGGGAGGCCTGTTTAAACTCCGTGAGCTGATTAACGGCATCACAAGATTAATTTTGGGAGGGAGGATTGTTTCCACTCCGTGTGCTGGATAACTGCATCACAAGATTAGAGGTGGGGAGAGGCTTGTTTACACTCCGTGTGCTGATTAACTACATCACATTATTCGAGGTGGGAGGGTGGATTGTTTCAACTCCTTGTGCTGATTAACTACATCACACTATTAGAGGTGGGAGGGAGGATTGTTTCAACTCCCTGTGCTGATTAACTACATCACACTATTAGAGGTACGAGGGAGACTTTTTCAACTCCGTGTAATAATTAACTACATCACACGATTAGAGGTAGGAGGGAGACTTGTTTCAATTCCGTGTGCTAATTAACTACATCACACGATCAGAGCCAGGAGGGAGAATTGTTTCAAATCCATGTAATGATTAACTTCATCACACGTTTAGAGGTAGGAGGGGGACTTGTTTCAACTCCTTGTAATGATTAACTACATCACACGATTAGAGGTGGGAGGGTGACTTGTTACCACACCGTGAGATGGTTAACTACATCACAGGATTAGAGGTGGGAGGGAGACTTGTTTCCACTCCGTGTGCTGATTAACTACATCACACTAGCAGAAGTGGGAGGAAAGCTTGTTTCCACTCCGTGTGCTGATTAACTACATCACACGAGCAGAAGAAGGAGGGTTGCTTGTTTCCACTCCGTGTGCTGATTAACTACATCACACGAGCAGAAGTGGGAGGGAGGCTTGTTTCCACTCCGTGTGCTGATTAACTACATCACACGATTAGGGGTGGGAGGGACGCTAATTTCAACTACGTGTGCTGTTTAACTACATCACACGATTAGAGTTTGAAGGGAGGCTTGTTTGAACTTCGAGTGTTGACTAAATACACCATACGATTATAGGTGGGAGGGAGGCTTGTTTCCACTCCGTGTGCTAATTAACTGTATCACAAGATTAGAGGTGGGAGGGAGGCTTGTTTCCCTTCCGTGTGCTGATTAACTGCATCACAAGATTAGAGGTGTGAAGGAGGCTTGTTTCAACTCCGTGTGCTGATTAACTACATCGTGCGATTAGAGGTGGCAGAGAGGTTCTTTCGAATCCGTGTGCTGATTAACTACATCACACGATCAGCGGTGTGAGGGCGGCTTGGTTCCACTGCGAGTGCTGATTAACTACATCACACGATTAGAGGTGGGAGGTAGGCTAGATTCCACATCGTGTGTTGATTAACTACGGTACACGATTAGAGGTGGCAGGGAGGCTTTTTTCCACTCCGTGTGCTGATTAATTACATCACACAATTAGGGTTGGAGGGAGGCTTGTTTCAACTCCGTGTGCTGCTTAGCTGCATCACACGATTACAGGTAGCAGGTAGGCTTGTTTCATCTCCGTTGGGTGATTAATTACATCACACGATAAGATTTTGGAGGGAGGCTTGTTTCAACTCCGTGTGTTGATTAACTACATCACGCGAATAGAGGTGGGAGGGAGGCTTGTTTCAACTCCGTGTGTTAATTAACTGCATGACACGATTAGAGGTGGGAGGGAGGATTGTCTCAACTCCTTGTGCTGATTAACTTCATCACACAGTTAGATGTGGGAGGAGGGCTTGTCTCAACTCCGTGTGTTTATTAACTACATCACACGATCAGGGCGGGAGGGGGGCTTGTTTCAACTCCGTTTGCCGATTAACTACTTCACAAGATTAGAGGTGGGAGGGAGGCATCTTTCAACTTCGTGTGTTAACTAATTACATCATACGATTAGAGGTGGGAGGAGGGCTTGTTTCAACTCCGTGTGTTGACTAACTACATCACACGATTAGAGGTGGGAGCAGGGCTTGTTTCAACTCCTTGCGCTGATTAACTACTTCAAACGATTAGAGGTGGGAGGGAGGCTTGTTTCAACTCCCTGTGCTGTCTAATTGTATCACACGATTAGAGGTAGCAGTTAGGCTTCTTTCAACTCCGTGTGCTGATTAATTGCATCACAAGATTAGAGGTGGGAGGGAGGCTTGTTTCAACTCCGTGTATTGATTAAATACATCACGCGCTTAGAGGTGGCAGAGAGGTTCTTTCGACTCCGTGTTCTGATTAACTACATCACACGATCAGCGGTGGAAGGGACGCTTGTTTCCACTCCGAGTGCAGATTAACTACATCACAAAGTTAGAGGTGGGAGGGAGGCTTGTTTCCACTCCGAGTGCTGATTAAGTACATCACAAAGTTAGAGGTGGGAGGGAGGCTTGTTTCTACTCCGTGTGCTGATTTACGACATCACACGATTAGAGGTGGGAGTTAGGCTTATTTCCACTCCGAGTGCTCATTAACTACAAGACACGATTAGTGTTGGGAGGAGGCTTGTTTAAACTCCGTGTGCTGATTAACTGCATCACACGATTAGAGGTGGGAGGGAGGATTGTTTAAACTCCGTGTGCTGATTAACTGCATCACACGATTAGGGGTTGGAGGGAGGATTGTTTAAACTCCGTGTGCTGATTAACTGCATCGCAAGATTAGAGGTGGGAGGGAGGATTGCTTCAACTCCGTGTGCTGATTAACTGCATCACACGATTAGAGGTGGGAGGGAGGATTGTTTAAACTCCGTGTGCTGATTAACTGCATCCTACTATTAGAGGTGGGAGGGAGAATTGTTTCAACTCCCTGTGCTGATTAACTACATCACAAGATTAGAGGTGGGAGGGAGGATTGTTTCAACGCCGTGTACTGATTAACTTTATCACAAGATTAGAGGTGGGAGGGAGGCTTGTTTCCACTCCGTGTGCTGATTAACTACATCACACGATTAGAGGTGGGAGGGAGGATTGTTTCCACTCCGTGTGCTGACTAACTACAGCAAAAGATTAGAGGTGGGAGGGAGGTTTGTTTCCACTCCGTGTGCTGATTAACTACATCACACGATTACAGGTGGCAAGGAGGCCTGTTTAAACTCCGTGTGCTGATTAACTGCATCACAAAATTAGAGGTGCGAAGGAGGATTGTTTCAACTCCGTGTGCTGGATAACTGCATCACAAGATTAGAGGTGGGGAGAGGCTTGTTTACACTCCGTGTGCTGATTAACTACACACACTATTAGAGTTGGAAGGGTGGATTTTTTCAACTCCGTGTGCTGATTAACTGCATTACACTATTAGAGGTGGGAGGAGGGCTTGTTTCAACTCCTTGTGCTAAGTAATTGCATCACACGATTAGAGGCTTGTTTCAACTCCCAGTGCTGTTTAATTGAATCACACGATTAGAGGTGGCAAGTAGGCTTGTTTCAACTCCGTTTGCTGATTAATTGCATCACAAGATTAGAAGTCGGAGGGAGGCTTGTTTCAACTCCGTGTATTGTTTAAATAGATCACGCGATTAGAGGTGGCAGAGAGGTTCTTTCGACTCCGTGTGCTGATTAACTACATCACACGATCAGCGGTGGGAGGGAGGCTTTTTTCCACTCCGAGTGCTGATTAACTACATCACAAAGTTAGAGGTGGGAGGGAGGCTTGTTTCCACTCCGTGTGCTGATTAACTACATCACACGATTAGAGGTGGGAGGTAGCCTTATTTCTACTCCGAGTGCTGCTTAACTACATCACACGATTAGTGTTGGGGGAAGCTTGTTTAAACTCCGTGTGCTGATTAACTGCATCAAACGATAAGAGGTGGGAGAGAGGATTGTTTAAACTCCGTGTGCTGATTAACTACATCACATGATTAGAGTTGGGAGGGAGGATTGTTTGAACTCCGTGTGCTGATTCACTACATCACAAGATTAGAGGTGGGAGGTAGGCTTGTTTTAACTCCGTGTGCTGATTAACTGCATCACAAGATTAGAGGTGGGAGAGAGGATTGTTTCAAGTCCGTTTGCTGATTAACTACATCACACGATTAGAGTTGGGAGGGAGGATTGTTTCAACTCCGTGTGCTGATTAACTGCATCACACGATTAGAGGTGGGAGGGAGGATTGTTTAAACTCCGTGTGCTGATAAACTACATCACATGATTATAGTTGGGAGGGAGGATTGTGTCAACTCCCTGTGCTGATTAACTACATCACACAATTAGAGTTGGGAGGGAGGATTGTTTAAACTCCATGTGCTGATTAACTGCATCACACTATTAGAGGCGGGAGGGAGGATTCTTTCAACTCCTTGTGCTGATTAGTTACATCACAAGAATAGAGGTGAGAGGGAGGATTGTTTCAACTCCGTGTACTGATTTACTACATCACAAGATTAGAGGTGGGAGGGAGGCTTGTTTCCACTCCGTTTGCTAATTAACTACATCACACGATTAGAGGAGGGAGGGAGGATTGTTTCCACTCCGTGTACTGACTAACTACATCAAAAGATTACAGGTGGGAGGGAGGTTTGTTTCCACTCCGTGTGCTGATTAACTACCTTACACGATTAGAGTTGCAGGGAGGCCTGGTTAAACCGTGTGCTGATTAACGGCATCACAAGATTAATTGTGGGAGGGAGGATTGTTTCCACTCCGTGTGCTGGATAACTGCATCACAAGATTAGAGGTGGGGAGAGGCTTGTTTACACTCCGTGTGCTGATTAACTACATCACATTATTAGAGGTGGGAGGGTGGATTGTTTCAACTCCTTGTGCTGATTAACTACATCACACTATTCGAGGTGGGAGGGAGGGTTGTTTCAACTCCCTGTGCTGATTAACTGCATCACACTATTAGAGGTGGGAGGGAGACATGTTTCAACTCCGTGTAATGATTAACTACATCACACTATTAGAGGTACGAGGGAGACTTTTTCAACTCCGTGTAATAATTAACTACATCACACAATTAGAGGTAGGAGGGAGACTTGTTTCAATTCCGTGTGCTAATTAACTACATCACACGATTAGAGCCAGGAGGGAGAATTGTTTCAACTCCATGTAATGATTAACTTCATCACACGTTTAGAGGTAGGAGGGGGACTTGTTTCAACTCCTTGTAATGATTAACTACATCACACGATTAGAGGTGGGAGGGGGACTTGTTACCACACCGTGAGATGGTTAACTACATCACAGGATTAGAGGTGGGAGGGAGACATGTTTCCACTCCGTGTGCTGATTAATTACATCACATGATTAGAGGTGGGAGGGAGGGTTGTTTCACACCGCGTGCTGGTTAAATACATCACACGATTAGAGGTGGGAGAGAGGCTTGTTTCCACACCGTGTGCTAATTAATTACGTCACATGATTAGAGGTAGGAAGGGGACTTTTGTCCACTCCGTGTGCTGATTAACTACATCACAGGATTAGAGGTGGGAGGGAGACTTGTTTCCACACCGTGTGCTGATTAAATACATCACACGATTAGAGGTGGGAGGGACGCTTGTTTCCACTCCGTGTGCTGATTAACTACATCACACTAGCAGAAGTGGGAGGAAAGCTTGTTTCCACTCCGTGTGCTGATTAACTACATCACACGAGCAGAAGTGGGAGGGAAGCTTGTTTCCACACCGTATGCTGATTTACTACATCATATTTTTAAAGGTGGAAGGGAGACTGGTGTCCACTCCGTGTGCTGATTAACTACATCACACGATTAGGGGTGGGAGGGACGCTAATTTCAACTACGTGTGCTGTTTAACTACATCACACGATTAGAGTTTGAAGGGAGGCTTGTTTGAACTTCGAGTGTTGACTAAATACACCATACAATTATAGGTGGGAGGGAGGCTTGTTTCCACTCCGTGTGCTAATTAACTGTATCACAAGATTAGAGGTGGGTGGGAGGCTTGTTTCCCTTCCGTGTGCTGATTAACTGCATCACAAGATTAGAGGTGTGAAGGAGGCTTGTTTCAACTCCGTGTGCTGATTAACTACATCGCGCGATTAGAGGTGGCAGAGAGGTTCTTTCGAATCCGTGTGCTGATTAACTACATCACACGATCAGCGGTGTGAGGGCGGCTTGGTTCCACTCCGAGTGCTGATTAACTACATCACACGATTAGAGGTGGGAGATAGGCTAGATTCCACATCGTGTGTTGATTAACTACGGTACACGATTAGAGGTGGCAGGGAGGCTCTTTTCCACTCCGTGTGCTGATTAATTACATCACACAATTAGGGTTGGAGGGAAGCTTGTTTCAACTCCGTGTGCTGCTTAGCTGCATCACACGATTAGAGGTAGCAGGTAGGCTTGTTTCATCTCCGTTGGGTGATTAATTACATCACACGATAAGATTTAGAGGGAGGCTTGTTTCAACTCCGTGTGTTCATTAAATTCATCACACGATTAGAGGTGGGAGGGAGGCTTGTTTCAGCTCCGTGTGTTAATTAACTGCATGACACGATTTGAGGTGGGAGGGAGGATTGTCTCAACTCCTTGTGCTGATTAACTTCATCACACAGTTAGATGTGGGAAGAGGGCTTGTCTCAACTCCGTGTGTTTATTAACTACATCACACGATCAGGGCGGGAGAGGGGCTTGTTTCAACTCCGTGTGTTAACTAATTACATCACACGATTAGAGGTGGGAGGAGGGCTTGTTTCAACTCCGTGTGTTGACTAACTACATCACACGATTAGAGGTGGGAGGAGGGCTTGTTTCAACTCCTTGCGCTGATTAACTACTTCAAACGATTAGAGGTGGGAGGGAGGCTTGTTTCAACTCCCTGTGCTGTTTAATTGTATCACACGATTAGAGGTGGCAGGTAGGCTTGTTTCAACTTCGTGTGCTGATTAATTGCATCACAAGATTAGAGGTGGGAGGGAGGCTTGTTTCAACTCCGTGTATTGATTAAATACATCACGCGATTAGAGGTGGCAGAGAGGTTCTTACGACTGCGTGTGCTGATTAACTACATCACACGATCAGCGGAGGGAGGGAGGCCTGTTTCCACTCCGAGTGCTGATTAACTACATCACACGATTAGAGGTGGGATGGAGGCTTGTTTCAACTCCTAGAGTTGATTAACTACATCCCACGATTAGAGTTGGGAGGTAGGCCTTTTCCACTCCGTGTGCTGATTAACTATATCACACGATTAGACGTGGGATGGAGGCTTGTTTCTACTCCGTGTGTTGATTACTACTTCACATGATTAGAGGTGGGAGGGCGGCTTGTTTCTACTCCGTGAGTTGATTAACTACATCACACGATTAGACGTGGGAGGGAGGCTTATTTCCACTTCCTGTGTTGACTAACTACATCACACGATTAGAGGTGGGAGGAGGGCTTGTTGCAACTTCGTGTGTTGACTAACTACATCACACGATTAGAGGTGGGAGGGAGGCTTGTTTCAACTTCGTGTGTTGACTAAATACATCACACGATTAGAGGTGGGAAGATGGCTTGTTTCAACTCCGTGTGCTGATGAATTCCATCACAAGATTAGAGGTGGGAGGGAGGCTTGTTTCAACTCCGTGTATTGATTAAATACATCAAGCCCTTAGAGGTGGCAGAGAGGTACTTTCGACTCCGTGTGCTGATTAACTACATCACACGATTAGAGGTGGGAGTTAGGCTTATTTCCACTCCGAGTGCTGCTTAACTACATCACACGATTATTGTTGGGGGGAGGCTTGTTTAAACTCCGTGTGCTGATTAACTGCATCACAGGATTAGAGGTGGGAAGGAGGATTGTTTAAACTCCGTGTGCTGATTAACTGCATCACACGATTAGAGGTGGGTGGGAGGATAGTTTAAACTCCGTGTGCTGATTAACTGCATCACAAGATTAGAGGTGCGAGGGAGGAAGATTTCAACTCGGTTTGCTGATTAACTACATCACCAGATTAGAGTTGGGAGGGAGGAATGTTTCAACTCCGTGTGCTGATTAACTGCATCACACGATTAGAGGTCGGAGGGAAGATTGTTTAAACTCCGTTTGCTGATTAACACCATCACACGATTATAGTTGGGAGGGAGGAGTGTTTCAACTCCGTGTGCTGATTAACTGCATCACACAATTAGAGTTGGGAGGGAGGCTTGTTTAAACTCCGTGTGCTGATTAACTGCATCACACTATTAGAGTTGGGAGGGAGGATTGTTTCAACTCCGTGTGCTGATTAACTACATCACAAGATTAGAGGTGGGAGGGAGGATTGTTTGAACTCCGTGTACTGATTAACTACATCACAAGATTAGAGGTAAGAGGGAGGCTTGTTTCCACTCCGTGTGCTGATTAACTACATCACACGATTAGAGGTGGGAGGGAGGATTGTTTCCACTCCGTGTGCTGAATAACTACATCAAAAAATTAGAGGTTGGAGGGAGGTTTGTTTCCACTCCGTGTGCTGATTAACTACATCACACGATTATAGGTGGCAAGGAGGCCTGTTTAAACTCCGTGTGCTGATTAACTGCATCACAAGATTAGAGGTGGGAAGGAGGGTTGTTTGAACTCCGTGTGCTGGATAACTGCATCACAAGATTAGAGGTGGGGAGAGGCTTATTTACACTCCGTGTGCTCATTAACTACATCACACTATTAGAGGTGGGAGGGTGGATTGTTTCAACTCCGTGTGCTGATTAACTGCATCACACTATTAGAGGTGGGAGGAGGGCTTGTTTCAACTGCGTGTGGTGATTAACTGCTACACACGATTAGAGGTGGGAGGGAGGCTTGTTTCAACTCCCAGTGCTGTTTAATTGAATCACACGATTAGTGGTGGCAAGTAGGCTTGTTTCAACTCCGTGTGCTGATTAATTGCATCACAAGATTAGAAGTGGGAGGGAGGCTTGTTTCAACTCCGTGTATTGATTAAATACATCACGCGATTAGAGGTGGCAGAGAGGTTCTTTCGACTCCGTGTGCTGATTAACTACATCACACGATCAGCGGAGGGAGGGAGGGTTTTTTCCACTCCGAGTACTGATTAACTACATCACAAATTTAGAGGTGGGAGGGAGGCTTGTTTCCACTCCGTGTGCTCATTAACTACATCACACGATTAGAGGTGGGAGGGAGGCTTGTTTCAACTCGTAGAGTTGATTAACTACATCGCACGATTAGAGTTTAGAGGGAGGCCTTTTCCACTCCGTGTGGTGATTAACTATATCACACGATTAGACGTGGGAGGGAGGCTTGTTTCTACTCCGTGTGTTGATTACTACATCACACGATTAGAGGTGGAAGGGAGGCTTGTTTCTACTCCGTGTGTTGATTAACTACATCACACGTTTAGAGGTGGGACGGAGGCTTGTTTCAACTCCTAGTGTTGACTAACTACATCGCACGATTAGAGGAGGGAGGGAGGCCTTTTCCACTCCGTGTGCTGTTTAACTTTATCACACGATTAGACGTGGGAGGGAGGCTTGTTTTTACTCCGTGTGTTAATTAACTACATCACATGATTAGACGTGAGAGGGAGGCTTGTTTCAACTTCGTGTGTTGACTAACTACATCACACGATTAGAGGTGGGAGGGAGGCTTGTATCAACTTCGTGTGTTGATTAACTACATCACACGATTAGAGGTGGGAGGGAGGCATGTTTCTACTCCGTGTGTTGATTAACTACATCACACGAACAGAAGTGGTAGGAAAGCTCGTTTCCACTCCGTGTGCTGATTAACTACATCACACGAGCAGAAGTGGGAGGGACGCTTGTTTCCACTCCGTGTGCTGATTAACTACATCACACGAGATGAAGTGGGAGGGAAGCTTGTTTCCACATCGTGTGCTGATTTACTACATCCTATTTTTAAACATGGGAGGGACGCTAATTTCAACTACGTGTGCTGTTTAACTACATCACACGATTAGAGTTTGAAGGGAGGCTTGTTTGAACTTCGAGTGTTGACTAAATACACCATACGATTATAGGTGGGAGTGAGGCTTGTTTCAACTCTCTGTGTTGTTTAATTGTATCACACGATTAGAGGTGGGAGGGAGGATTGTTTCAACTCCGTGTGCTGGTTAACTTCATCACAATATTAGAGGTGGGAGGGAGACTTGTTTCAACTCCGTGTAATGATTAACTACATCACACTATTAGAGGTACGATGGAGACTTTTTTTAAATCCGTGTAATAATTAACTACATCACACGATTAGAGGTAGGAGGGAGACTTGTTTGAACTCCGTGTGCTGATTAACTACATCACACGATTAGAGGTGGGAGTTTGGCTTATTTCCACTCCGAGTGCTGCTTAACTACATCACACGATTAGTGTTGGGGGGAGGCTTGTTTAAACTCCGTGTGCTGATTAACTGCATCACAGGATTAGAGGTGGGAAGGAGGATTGTTTAAGCTCCGTGTGCTGATTAACTGCATCACACGATTAGAGGTGGGAGGGAGGATTGTTTAAACTCCGTGTGCTGATTAACTGCATCACAAGATTAGAGGTGCGAGGGAGGAAGGTTTCAACTCGGTTTGCTGATTAACTACATCACACGATTAGAGTTGGGAGGGAAGATTGTTTCAACTCCGTGTGCTGATTAACTGCATCACACGATTAGAGGTCGGAGGAAAGATTGTTTAAACTCCGTGTGCTGATTAACACCATCACACGATTATAGTTGGGAGGGAGGAGTGTTTCAACTCCGTGTGCTGATTAACTGCATCACACAATTAGAGTTGGGAGGGAGGCTTGTTTAAACTCCGTGTGCTGATTAACTGCATCACACTATTAGAGGCGGGAGGGAGGATTGTTTCAACTCCGTGTGCTGATTAACTACATCACAAGATTAGAGGTGGGAGGGAGGATTGTTTGAACTCCGTGTACTGATTAACTACATCACAAGATTAGAGGTGGGAGGGAGGCTTGTTTCCACTCCGTGTGCTGATTAACTACATCACACGATTAGAGGTGGGAGGGAGGATTGCTTCCACTCCTTGTGCTGAATAACTACATCAAAAGAATAGAGGTTGGAGGGAGGTTTGTATCCACTCCGTGTGCTGATTAACTACATCACACGATTATAGGTGGCAAGGAGGCCTTTTTAAACTCCGTGTGCTGATTAACTGCATCACAAGATTAGAGGTGGGAAGGAGGGTTGTTTGAAATCCGTGTGCTGGATAACTGCATCACAAGATTAGAGGTGGGGAGAGGCTTATTTACACTCCGTGTGCTCATTAACTACATCACACTATTAGAGGTGGGAGGGTGGATTGTTTCAACTCCGTGTGCTGATTAACTGCATCACACTATTAGAGGTGGGAGGAGGGCTTGTTTCAACTGCGTGTGGTGATTAACTGCTACACACGATTAGAGGTGGGAGGGAGGCTTGTTTCAACTCCCAGTGCTGATTAATTGCATCACAAGATTAGAAGTGGGAGGGAGGCTTGTTTCAACTCCGTGTATTGATTAAATACATCACGCGATTAGAGGTGGCAGAGAGGTTCTTTCGACTCCGTGTGCTGATTAACTACATCACACGATCAGCGGTGGGAGGGAGGCTTTTTTCCACTCCGAGTGCTGATTAACTACATCACACGATTAGAGGTGGGAGGGAGGCTTGTTTCAACTCCTAGAGTTGATTAACTACATCGCACGATTAGAGTTTAGAGGTAGGCCTTTTCCACTCCGTGTGGTGATTAACTATATCACACGATTAGACGTGGGAGGGAGGCTTGTTTCTACTCCGTGTGTTGATTACTACATCACACGATTAGAGGTGGAAGGGAGGCTTGTTTCTACTCCGTGAGTTGATTAACTACATCACACGATTAGAGGTGGGAGGGAGGCTTGTTTCTACTCCGTGTGTTGATTAACTACATCACACGATTAGAGGTGGGAGGGAGGCTTGTATCAACTTCGTGTGTTGATTAACTACATCACACGATTAGAGGTGGGAGGGAGGCATGTTTCTACTCCGTGTGTTGATTAACTACATCACACGAACAGAAGTGGTAGGAAAGCTCGTTTCCACTCCGTGTGCTGATTAACTACATCACACGAGCAGAAGTGGGAGGGACGCTTGTTTCCACTCCGTGTGCTGATTAACTACATCACACGAGATGAAGTGGGAGGGAAGCTTGTTTCCACACCGTGTGCTGATTTACTACATCCTATTTTTAAAGATGGGAGGGACGCTAATTTCAACTACGTGTGCTGTTTAACTACATCACACGATTAGAGTTTGAAGGGAGGCTTGTTTGAACTTCGAGTGTTGACTAAATACACCACACGATTATAGGTGGGAGTGAGGTTTGCTTCCACTCCGTGTGCTGATTAACTGCATCACAAGATTGGAGGTGGGAGGGAGCCTTGTTTCAACTTCGTGTGTTGACTAACTATATCACACGATTAGAGGTGGGAGGAGGGCTTGTCTCAACTCCGTGTGTTGATTAACTATATCACACGATTATAGGTGGGAGGAGGGCTTGTTTCAACTCCGTGCGCTGATTAACTACTTCAAACGATTAGAGGTGGGAGGGAGGCTTGTTTCAACTCTCTGTGCTATTTAATTGTATCACACGATTATAGTTGGGAGGGAGGATTGTTTCAACTCCGTGTGCTGGTTAAGTTCAAACACAATATTAGAGGTGGGAGGGAGACTTGTTTCAACTCCGTGTAATGATTAACTACATCACACTATTAGAGGTACGATGGAGACTTTTTTCAAATCCGTGTAATAATTAACTACATCACACGATTAGAGGTAGGAGGGAGACTTGTTTGAACTCCGTGTGCTGATTAACTACATCACACGATTAGAGGTGGGAGTTAGGCTTATTTCCACTCCGAGTGCTGCTTAACTACATCACACGATTAGTGTTGGGGGGAGGCTTGTCTAAACTCCGTGTGCTGATTAACTGCATCACAGGATTAGAGGTGGGAAGGAGGATTGTTTAAACTCCGTGTGCTGATTAACTGCATCACACGATTAGAGGTGGGAGGGAGGATTGTTTAAACTCCGTGTGCTGATTAACTGCATCACAAGATTAGAGGTGCGAGGGAGGAAGGTTTCAACTCGGTTTGCTGATTAACTACATCACAAGATTAGAGTTGGGAGGGAAGATTGTTTTAACTCCGTGTGCTGATTAACTGCATCACACGATTAGAGGTCGGAGGAAAGATTGTTTAAACTCCGTGTGCTGATTAACACCATCAGACGATTATAGTTGGGAGGGAGGAGTGTTTCAACTCCGTGTGCTGATTAACTGCATCACACAATTAGAGTTGGGAGGGAGGCTTGTTTAATCTCCGTGTGCTGATTAACTGCATCACACTATTAGAGGTGGGAGGGAGGATTGTTTCAACTCCGTGTGCTGATTAACTACATCACAAGATTAGAGGTGGGAGGGAGGAATGTTTGAACTCCGTGTACTGATTAACTACATCACAAGATTAGAGGTGGGAGGGAGGATTGTTTCCACTCCGTGTGCTGATTAACTACATCACACGATTAGAGCTGGGAGGGAGGATTGTTTCCACTCCGTGTGCTGAATAACTACATCAAAAGATTAGAGGTTGGAGGGAGGTTTGTTTCCTCTCCGTGTGCTGATTAACTACATCACACGATTATAGGTGGCAAGGAGGCCTGTTTAAACTCCGTGTGCTGATTAATTGCATCACAAGATTAGAGGTGGGAAGGAGGGTTGTTTAAACTCCGTGTGCTGGATAACTGCATCACAAGATTAGAGGTGGGGTGAGGCTTATTTACACTCCGTGTGCTCATTAACTACATCACACTATTAGAGGTGGGAGGGTGGATTGTTTCAACTCCGTGTGCTGATTAACTGCGTCACACTATTAGAGGTGGGAGGAGGGCTTGTTTCAACTGCGTGTGGTGATTAACTGCTACACACGATTGGAGGTGGGAGGGAGGCTTGTTTCAACTCCCAGTGCTGTTTAATTGAATCACACGATTAGTGGTGGTAAGTAGGCTTGTTTCAACTCCGTGTGCTGATTAATTGCATCAAAAGATTAGAAGTGGGAGGGAGGCTTGTTTCAACTCCGTGTATTGATTAAATACATCACGCGATTAGAGGTGGCAGAGAGGTTCTTTCGACTCCGTGTGCTGATTTACTACATCACACGATCAGCGGTGGGAGGGAGGCTTTTTTCCACTCCGAGTGCTGATTAACTACATCACAAATTTAGAGGTGGGAGAGAGGCTTGTTTCCACTCCGTGTGCTCATTAACTACATCACACGATTAGAGGTCGGAGGGAGGCTTGTTTCAACTCCTAGGGTTGATTAACTACATCGCACGATTAGAGTTTAGAGGGAGGCCTTTTCCACTCCGTGTGGTGATTAACTATATCACACGATTAGACGTGGTAGGGAGGCTTGTTTCTACTCCGCGTGTTGATTACTACATCACAAGATTAGAGGTGGAAGGGAGGCTTGTTTCTACTCCGTGAGTTGATTAACTACATCACACGATTAGAGGTGGGTGGGAGGCTTGTTTCTACTCCGTGTGTTGATTAACTACATCACACGTTTAGAGGTGGGAGGGAGGCTTGTTTCAACTCCTAGTGTTGATTAACTACATCGCAAGATTAGAGGTGGGAGGGAGGCCTTTTCCACTCCGTGTGCTGATTAACTTTATCACACGATTAGACGTGGGAGGGAGCCTTGTTTTTACTCCGTGTGTTGATTAACTACATCACATGAATAGACGTGAGAGGGAGGCTTGTTTCAACTTCGTGTGTTGACTAACTACATCACACGATTAGAGGTGGGAGGGAGGCTTGTTTCTCCTCCGTGTGTTGATTAACTACATCACACGATTAGAGGTGGGAGGGAGGCTTGTATCAACTTCGTGTGTTGATTAACTACATCACACGATTAGAGGTGGGAGGAAGGCATGTTTCTACTCCGTGTGTTGATTAACTACATCACACGAACAGAAGTGGTAGGAAAGCTCGTTTCCACTCCGTGTGCTGATTAACCACATCACAGGAGCAGAAGTGGGAGGGACGCTTGTTTCCACTCCGTGTGCTGATTAACTACATCACACGAGAGGAAGTGGGAGGGAAGCTTATTTCCACACCGTGTGCTGATTTACTACATCCTATTTTTAAAGACGGGAGGGACGCTAATTTCAACTACGTGTGCTGTTTAACTACATCACACGATTAGAGTTTGAAGGGAGGCTTGTTTGAACTTCGAGTGTTGACTAAATACACCATACGATTATAGGTGGGAGTGAGGCTTGCTTCCACTCCGTGTGCTGATTAACTGCATCACAAGATTGGAGGTGGGAGGGAGGCTTGTTTCAACTTCGTGTGTTGACTAACTACATCACACGATTATAGGTGGGAGGAGGGCTTGTTTCAACTCCGTGCGCTGATTAACTACTTCAAACGATTAGAGGTGTGAGGGAGGCTTGTTTCAACTCTCTGTGCTGTTTAATTGTATCACACGATTAGAGGTGGGAGGGAGGATTGTTTCAACTCCGTGTGCTGGTTAACTTCATCACACTATTAGAGGTGGGAGGGAGATTTGTTTCAACTCCGTGTAATGATTAACTACATCACACTATTAGAGGTACGATGGAGACTTTTTTCAAATCCGTGTAATAATTAACTACATCACACGATTAGAGGTAGGAGGGAGACTTGTTTGAACTCCGTGTGCTAATTAACTACATCACACGATTAGAGGCAGGAGGGAGAATTGTTTCAACTCCATGTAATGATTAACTACATCACACGTTTAGAGGTAGGAGGGAGGATTGTTTCAACTCCGTGTGCTGATTAACTGCATCACACTATTAGAGGTGGGAGGGGGACTTGTTTCAACTCCGTGTAATGATTAACTACATCACACTATTAGAGGTACGAGGGAGACTTTTTTCAACTCCGTGTAATAATTAACTACATTACACGATTAGAGGTAGGAGGGAGACTTGTTTCAACTCCGTGTGCTAATTAACTACATCACACGATTAGAGGCAGGAGGGAGAATTGTTTCAACTCCATGTAATGATTAACTCCATCACACGTTTAGAGGTAGGAGGGAGACATGTATCAACTCCGTGTCATGATTAACTACATCACACGATTAGAGGTGGGAGGGACGCCTGTTTCCACTCCGTGTGCTGATTAACTACATCACACTAGCAGAAGTGGGAGGGACGCTTGTTTCCACTCCGTGTGCTGATTAACTACATCACACGAGCAGAAGTGGGAGGGAAGCTTGTTTCCACACCGTGTGCTGATTTACTACATCACATTTTTAAAGGTGGGAGGGAGACTGGTTTCCACTCCGTGTGCTGATTAACTACATCGCACGATTAGAGTTTGAAGGGAGGCTTGTTTGAACTTCGAGTGTTGACTAAATACACCATACGATTATAGGTGGGAGGGAGGCTTGTTTCCACTCCGCGTGCTGATTTACTGCATCACAAGATTAGAGCTGGGAGGGAGGCTTGTTTCCCTTCCGTGTGCTGATTAACTGCATCACAAAATTAGAGGTGTGAGGGAGGCTTGTTTCAACTCCGTGTGCTGATTAACTATATCGCGCGATTAGAGGTGGCAGAGAGGTTCTTTCGTATCCGTGTGCTGATTAACTACATCACACGATCAGCGGTGGGAGGGCGGCTTGGTTCCACTCCGAGTGCTCATTAACTACATCACACGATTAGAGGTGGGAGGAAGGCTAGATTCCACATCGTGTGTTAATTAACTACGGTAAACGATTAGAGGTGGCAGGGAGGCTTTTTTCCACTCCGTGTGCTGATTAATTACATCACACAATTAGGGTTGGAGGGAGGCTTGTTTCAACTCCGTGTGCTGCTTAGCTGCATCACACGATTAGAGGTAGCAGGTAGGCTTGTTTCAACTCCGTTGGGTGATTCATTACATCACACGATAAGATTTTGGGGGGAGGCTTGTTTAAACTCCGGGTGTTGATTAACTACATCACACGATTAGAGGTGGGAGGGAGGCATGTTTCAACTCCGTGTGTTAATTAACTGCATGACACGATTAGAGGTGGGAGGGAGGATTGTCTCAACTTCGTGTGTTTATTAACTACAGCAGACGATTAGGGCGGGAGGTGGGCTTGTTTCAACTCCGTGTGCCGATTAACTACTTCACAAGATTAGAGGTGGGAGGAGGGCTTGTTTCAACTCCTTGCGCTGATTAACTACTTCAAACGATTAAAGGTGGGAGGGAGGCTTGTTTCAACTCCCTGTGATGTTTAATTGTATCACACGATTAGAGGTAGCAGGTAGGCTTGTTTCAACTCCCTGTGCTGTTTAATTGTATCACACGATTAGAGGTGGCAGGTAGGCTTGTTTCAACTTCGTGTGCTGACTAATTGCATCACACGATTAGAGGTGGCAGAGAGGTTCTTTCGACTCCGTGTGCTGATTAACTACATCACACGATCAGCGGAGGGAGGGGGCCTGTTTCCACTCCGAGTGCTGATTAACTACATCACACGATTAGAGGTGGGAGGGAGGCTTTTTTCAACTCCTAGAGTTGATTAACTATATCGCACGATTAGAGTTGAGAGGGAGGCCTTTTCCACTCCGTGTGCTGATTAACTATATCACACGATTAGACGTGGGAGGGAGGCTTGTTTCTACTCCGTGTGTTGATTACTGCATCACACGATTAGAGGTGGGAGGGAGGCTTGTTTCTACTCCGTGAGTTGATTAACTACATCACACGATTAGAGGTGGGAGGGAGGCTTGTTTCAACTCCGTGTATTGATTAAATACATCACGCGCTTAGAGGTGGCAGAGAGGTTCTTACGACTGCGTGCGCTGATTAACTACATCACACGATCAGCGTAGGGAGGGAGGCCTGTTTCCACTCCGAGTGCTGATTAAATACATCACACGATTAGAGGTGGGATGGAGGCTTGTTTCAACTCCTAGAGTTGATTAACTACATCCCACGATTAGAGTTGGGAGGGAGGCCTTTTCCACTCCGTGTGCTTATTAACTATATCACACGATTAGACGTGGGATGGAGGCTTGTTTCTACTCCGTGTGTTGATTACTACTTCACACGATTAGAGGCGGGAGGGAGGCTTGTTTCTACTCCGTGAGTTGATTAACTACATCACACGATTAGACGTGGGAGGGAGGCTTATTTCCACTTCCTGTGTTGACTAACTACATCACACGATTAGAGGTGGGAGGAGGGCTTGTTTCAACTTCGTGTGTTGACTAACTACATCACACGATTAGAGGTGGGAGGGAGGCTTGTTTCAACTTCGTGTGTTGACTAAATACATCACACCATTAGAGGTGGGAGGATGGCTTGTTTCAACTCCGTGTGCTGATGAATTGCATCACAAGATTAGAGGTGGGAGGGAGGCTTGTTTCTACTCCGTGTGTTGATTAACTACATCACAGGTTTAGAGGTGGGAGGGAGACTAGTTTCTAATCCGTGTGTTGATTAATCACATCACACGATTAGAGGTGGGAGGGAGGCTTGTTTCTGCTCTGTGTATTGATTAAATACATCACACGATTAGAGGTGGGAGGGAGGCTTGTATCTACTCCGTGTGTTGATTACTATATCACACGATTAAAGGTGGGAGGGAGGCTTGTTTCTACTCCGTGAGTTGATTAACTACATCACACGATTAGAGGTGGGAGGGAGGCTTGTTTCAACTCCTAGTGTTCATTAACTACATTGCACGATTACAGGTGGGAGGGAGGCCTTTTCCACCCCGTGTGCTGATTAACTATATCACACGATTAGACGTGGTAGGGAGGCTTGTTTCAACTTCGTGTGTTAACTAACTACATCACACGATTAGAGGTGGGAGGAGGGCTTGTTTCAACTCCGTGTGCTGATTAACTGCATGACACGATTAGAGGTGGGAGGGAGGCTTGTTTCAACTCTCTGTGCTGTTTAATTGTGTCACACGATTAGAGGTAGCAGGTAGGCTTGTTTCAACTCCGTGTGCTGATTAATTGCATCACAAGATTAGAGGTGGGAGGGAGGCTTGTTTCAACTCCGTGTATTGATTAAATACATCACGCGCTTAGAGGTGGCAGAGAGGTTCTTTCGACTCCGTGTTCTGATTAACTACATCACACGATCATTGGTGGAAGGGAAGCTTGTTTCCACTCCGAGTGCAGATTAACTACATCACAAAGTTAGAGGTGGGAGGGAGGCTTGTTTCCACTCCGAGTGCTGATTAAGTACATCACAAAGTTAGAGGTGGGAGGGAGGCTTGTTTTCACTCCGTGTGCTGATTAACTACATTAAACGATTAGAGGTGGGAGTTAGGCTTATTTCCACTCCGAGTGCTCATTAACTACATCACACGATTAGTGTTGGGAGGAGGCTTGTTTAAACTCCGTGTGCTGATTATATGCATCACACGATTAGAGGTGGGAGGGAGGATTGTTTAAACTCCGTGTGCTGATTAACTGCATCACACAATTAGAGTTGGGAGGGAGGCTTGTTTAAACTCCGTGTGCTGATTAACTGCATCCCACTATTAGAGGTGGGTGGGAGGATTGTTTCAACTCCCTGTGCTGATTAACTACATCACAAGATTAGAGGTGGGAGGGAGGATTGTTTCAACTCCGTGTACTGATTAACTTTATCACAAGATTAGAGGTGGGAGGGAGGATTGTTTCAACTCCGTGTACTGATTAACTTCATCACAAAATTAGAGGTGGGAGGGAGGCTTGTTTCCACTCCGTGTGCTGATTAACTACATCACACGATTAGAGGTGGGAGGGAGGATTGTTTCCACTCCGTGTGCTGACTAACTACAGCAAAAGATTAGAGGTGGGAGGGAGGTTTGTTTCCACTCCGTGTGCTGATTAACTACATCACACGATTACAGGTGGCAAGGAGGCCTGTTTAAACTCCGTGTGCTGATTAACTGCATCACAAAATTAGAGGTGCGAAGGAGGATTGTTTCAACTCCGTGTGCTGGATAACTGCATTACAAGATTAGAGGTGGGAGGAGGGCTTGTTTCAACTCCTTGTGCTAAGTAATTGCATCACACGATCAGAGGCGGGATGGAGGCTTGTTTCAACTCCCAGTGCTGTTTAATTGAATCACACGATTAGAGGTGGCAAGTAGGCTTGTTTCAACTCCGTTTGCTGATTAATTGCATCACAAGATTAGAAGTGGGAGGAAGGCTTGTTTCAACTCCGTGTATTGTTTAAATAGATCACGCGATTAGAGGTGGCAGAGAGGTTCTTTCGACTCCGTGTGCTGATTAACTACATCACACGATCAGCGGTGGGAGGGAGGCTTTTTTCCACTCCGAGTGCTGATTAACTGCGTCACAAAGTTAGAGGTGGGAGGGAGGCTTGTTTCCACTCCGTGTGCTGATTAACTACATCACACGATTAGAGGTGGGAGGTAGCCTTATTTCCACTCCGAGTGCTGCTTAACTACATCACACGATTAGTGTGGGGGGAGGCTTGTTTAAACTCCGTGTGCTGATTAACTGCATCAAACGATTAGAGGTGGGAGGGAGGATTGTTTAATCTCCGTGTGCTGATTAACTACATCACAAGATTAGAGTTGGGAGGGAGGATTGTTTCAACTCCGTGTGCTGATTGACTACATCACATGATTAGAGGTGGGAGGTAGGCTTGTTTAAACTCCGTGTGCTGATTAACTGCATCAGAAATTAGAGGTGGGAGAGAGGCTTGTTTCAACTCCGTGTGCTGCTTAGCTGCATCACACGATTAGAGGTAGCAGGTAGGCTTGTTTCATCTCCGTTGGGTGATTAATTACATCACACGATAAGATTTTGGAGGGAGGCTTGTTTCAACTCCGTGTGTTGATTAACTACATCACACGATTAGAGGTGGGAGGGAGGCTTGTTTCAACTCCGTGTGTTAATTAACTGCATGACACGATTAGAGGTGGGAGGGAGGATTGTCTCAACTCCTTGTGCTGATTAACTTCATCACACAGTTAGATGTGGGAGGAGGGCTTGTCTCAACTCCGTGTGTTTATTAACTACATCACACGATCAGGGCGCGAGGGGGGCTTGCTTCAACTCCGTGTGCCGATTAACTACTTCACAAGATTAGAGTTGGGAGGGAGGCTTCTTTCAACTTCGTGTGTTAACTAATTACATCACACGATTAGAGGTGGGAGGAGGGCTTGTTTCAACTCCGTGTGTTGACTAACTACATCACACGATTAGAGGTGGGAGGAGGGCTTGTTTCAACTCCTTGCGCTGATTAACTACTTCAAACGATTAGAGGTGGGAGGGAGGCTTGTTTCAACTCCCTGTGCTGTTTAATTGTATCACACGATTAGAGGTGGCAGGTAGGCTTGTTTCAACTTCGTGTGCTGATTAATTGCATCACAAGATTAGAGGTGGGAGGGAGGCTTGTTTCAACTCCGTGTATTGATTAAATACATCACGCGCTTAGAGGTGGCAGAGAGGTTCTTACGACTGCGTGCGCTGATTAACTACATCACACGATCAGCGTAGGGAGGGAGGCCTGTTTCCACTCCGAGTGCTGATTAAATACATCACACGATTAGAGGTGGGATGGAGGCTTGTTTCAACTCCTAGAGTTGATTAACTACATCCCACGATTAGAGTTGGGAGGGAGGCCTTTTCCACTCCGTGTGCTTATTAACTATATCACACGATTAGACGTGGGATGGAGGCTTGTTTCTACTCCGTGTGTTGATTACTACTTCACACGATTAGAGGCGGGAGGGAGGCTTGTTTCTACTCCGTGAGTTGATTAACTACATCACACGATTAGACGTGGGAGGGAGGCTTATTTCCACTTCCTGTGTTGACTAACTACATCACACGATTAGAGGTGGGAGGAGGGCTTGTTTCAACTTCGTGTGTTGACTAACTACATCACACGATTAGAGGTGGGAGGGAGGCTTGTTTCAACTTCGTGTGTTGACTAAATACATCACACGATTAGAGGTGGGAGGATGGCTTGTTTCAACTCCGTGTGCTGATGAATTGCATCACAAGATTAGAGGTGGGAGGGAGGCTTGTTTCTACTCCGTGTGTTGATTAACTACATCACAGGTTTAGAGGTGGGAGGGAGACTAGTTTCTAATCCGTGTGTTGATTAATCACATCACACGATTAGAGGTGGGAGGGAGGCTTGTTTCTGCTCTGTGTATTGATTAAATACATCACACGATTAGAGGTGGGAGGGAGGCTTGTATCTACTCCGTGTGTTGATTACTATATCACACGATTAAAGGTGGGAGGGAGGCTTGTTTCTACTCCGTGAGTTGATTAACTACATCACACGATTAGAGGTGGGAGGGAGGCTTGTTTCAACTCCTAGTGTTCATTAACTACATTGCACGATTACAGGTGGGAGGGAGGCCTTTTCCACCCCGTGTGCTGATTAACTATATCACACGATTAGACGTGGTAGGGAGGCTTGTTTCAACTTCGTGTGTTAACTAACTACATCACACGATTAGAGGTGGGAGGAGGGCTTGTTTCAACTCCGTGTGCTGATTAACTGCATGACACGATTAGAGGTGGGAGGGAGGCTTGTTTCAACTCTCTGTGCTGTTTAATTGTGTCACACGATTAGAGGTAGCAGGTAGGCTTGTTTCAACTCCGTGTGCTGATTAATTGCATCACAAGATTAGAGGTGGGAGGGAGGCTTGTTTCAACTCCGTGTATTGATTAAATACATCACGCGCTTAGAGGTGGCAGAGAGGTTCTTTCGACTCCGTGTTCTGATTAACTACATCACACGATCATTGGTGGAAGGGAAGCTTGTTTCCACTCCGAGTGCAGATTAACTACATCACAAAGTTAGAGGTGGGAGGGAGGCTTGTTTCCACTCCGAGTGCTGATTAAGTACATCACAAAGTTAGAGGTGGGAGGGAGGCTTGTTTTCACTCCGTGTGCTGATTAACTACATTAAACGATTAGAGGTGGGAGTTAGGCTTATTTCCACTCCGAGTGCTCATTAACTACATCACACGATTAGTGTTGGGAGGAGGCTTGTTTAAACTCCGTGTGCTGATTATATGCATCACACGATTAGAGGTGGGAGGGAGGATTGTTTAAACTCCGTGTGCTGATTAACTGCATCACACAATTAGAGTTGGGAGGGAGGCTTGTTTAAACTCCGTGTGCTGATTAACTGCATCCCACTATTAGAGGTGGGTGGGAGGATTGTTTCAACTCCCTGTGCTGATTAACTACATCACAAGATTAGAGGTGGGAGGGAGGATTGTTTCAACTCCGTGTACTGATTAACTTTATCACAAGATTAGAGGTGGGAGGGAGGATTGTTTCAACTCCGTGTACTGATTAACTTCATCACAAAATTAGAGGTGGGAGGGAGGCTTGTTTCCACTCCGTGTGCTGATTAACTACATCACACGATTAGAGGTGGGAGGGAGGATTGTTTCCACTCCGTGTGCTGACTAACTACAGCAAAAGATTAGAGGTGGGAGGGAGGTTTGTTTCCACTCCGTGTGCTGATTAACTACATCACACGATTACAGGTGGCAAGGAGGCCTGTTTAAACTCCGTGTGCTGATTAACTGCATCACAAAATTAGAGGTGCGAAGGAGGATTGTTTCAACTCCGTGTGCTGGATAACTGCATTACAAGATTAGAGGTGGGAGGAGGGCTTGTTTCAACTCCTTGTGCTAAGTAATTGCATCACACGATCAGAGGCGGGATGGAGGCTTGTTTCAACTCCCAGTGCTGTTTAATTGAATCACACGATTAGAGGTGGCAAGTAGGCTTGTTTCAACTCCGTTTGCTGATTAATTGCATCACAAGATTAGAAGTGGGAGGAAGGCTTGTTTCAACTCCGTGTATTGTTTAAATAGATCACGCGATTAGAGGTGGCAGAGAGGTTCTTTCGACTCCGTGTGCTGATTAACTACATCACACGATCAGCGGTGGGAGGGAGGCTTTTTTCCACTCCGAGTGCTGATTAACTGCGTCACAAAGTTAGAGGTGGGAGGGAGGCTTGTTTCCACTCCGTGTGCTGATTAACTACATCACACGATTAGAGGTGGGAGGTAGCCTTATTTCCACTCCGAGTGCTGCTTAACTACATCACACGATTAGTGTGGGGGGAGGCTTGTTTAAACTCCGTGTGCTGATTAACTGCATCAAACGATTAGAGGTGGGAGGGAGGATTGTTTAATCTCCGTGTGCTGATTAACTACATCACAAGATTAGAGTTGGGAGGGAGGATTGTTTCAACTCCGTGTGCTGATTGACTACATCACATGATTAGAGGTGGGAGGTAGGCTTGTTTAAACTCCGTGTGCTGATTAACTGCATCAGAAATTAGAGGTGGGAGAGAGGCTTGTTTCAACTCCGTGTGCTGCTTAGCTGCATCACACGATTAGAGGTAGCAGGTAGGCTTGTTTCATCTCCGTTGGGTGATTAATTACATCACACGATAAGATTTTGGAGGGAGGCTTGTTTCAACTCCGTGTGTTGATTAACTACATCACACGATTAGAGGTGGGAGGGAGGCTTGTTTCAACTCCGTGTGTTAATTAACTGCATGACACGATTAGAGGTGGGAGGGAGGATTGTCTCAACTCCTTGTGCTGATTAACTTCATCACACAGTTAGATGTGGGAGGAGGGCTTGTCTCAACTCCGTGTGTTTATTAACTACATCACACGATCAGGGCGCGAGGGGGGCTTGCTTCAACTCCGTGTGCCGATTAACTACTTCACAAGATTAGAGTTGGGAGGGAGGCTTCTTTCAACTTCGTGTGTTAACTAATTACATCACACGATTAGAGGTGGGAGGAGGGCTTGTTTCAACTCCGTGTGTTGACTAACTACATCACACGATTAGAGGTGGGAGGAGGGCTTGTTTCAACTCCTTGCGCTGATTAACTACTTCAAACGATTAGAGGTGGGAGGGAGGCTTGTTTCAACTCCCTGTGCTGTTTAATTGTATCACACGATTAGAGGTGGCAGGTAGGCTTGTTTCAACTTCGTGTGCTGATTAATTGCATCACAAGATTAGAGGTGGGAGGGAGGCTTGTTTCAACTCCGTGTATTGATTAAATACATCACGCGCTTAGAGGTGGCAGAGAGGTTCTTACGACTGCGTGTGCTGATTAACTACATCACACGATCAGCGGAGGGAGGGAGGCCTGTTTCCACTCCGAGTGCTGATTAAATACATCACACGATTAGAGGTGGGATGGAGGCTTGTTTCAACTCCTAGAGTTGATTAACTACATCCCACGATTAGAGTTGGGAGAGAGGCCTTTTCCACTCCGTGTGGTGATTATCTATATCACACGATTAGACGTGGGATGGAGGCTTGTTTCTACTCCGTGTGTTGATTACTACTTCACACGATTAGAGGCGGGAGGGAGGCTTGTTTCTACTCCGTGAGTTGATTAACTACATCACACGATTAGACGTGGGAGGGAGGCTTATTTCCACTTCCTGTGTTGACTAACTACATCACACGATTAGAGGTGGGAGGAGGGCTTGTTTCAACTTCGTGTGTTGACTAACTACATCACACGATTAGAGGTGGGAGGGAGGCTTGTTTCAACTTCGTGTGTTGACTAAATACATCACACGATTAGAGGTGGGAGGATGGCTTGTTTCAACTCCGTGTGCTGATGAATTGCATCACAAGATTAGAGGTGGGAGGGAGGCTTGTTTCAACTCCGTGTATTGATTAAATACATCAAGCCCTTAGAGGTGGCAGAGAGGTACTTTCGACTCCGTGTGCTGATTAACTACATCACACGATTAGAGGTAGCAGTTAGGCTTATTTCCACTCCGAGTGCTGCTCAACTACATCACACGATTATTGCTGGAGGGAGGCTTGTTTAAACTCCGTGTGCTGATTAACTGCATCACAGGATTAGAGGTGGGAAGGAGGATTGTTTAAACTCTGTGTGCTGATTAACTGCATCACACGATTAGAGATGGGTGGGAGGATTGTTTAAACTCCGTGTGATGATTAACTGCATCACAAGATTAGAGGTGCGAGGGAGGAAGATTTCAACTCGGTATGCTGATTAACTACATCACACGATTAGAGTTGGGAGGGAGGATTGTTTCAACTCCGTGTGCTGATTAACTGCATCACACGATTAGAGGTCGGAGGGAAGATTGTTTAAACTCCGTGTGCTGATTAATACCATCACACGATTATAGTTGGGAGGGAGGAGTGTTTCAACTCCATGTGCTGATTAACTGCATCACACCATTAGAGTTGGGAGGGAGGCTTGTTTAAACTCCGTGTGCTGATTAACTGCATCACACTATTAGAGGTGGGAGGGAGGATTGTTTCAACTCCGTGTGCTGATTAACTACATCACAAGATTAGAGGTGGGAGGGAGGATTGTTTGAACTCCGTGTACTGATTAACTACATCACAAGATTAGAGGTGGGAGGGAGGCTTGTTTCCACTCCGTGTGCTGATTAACTACATCACACGATTAGAGGTGGGAGGGAGGATTGTTTCCACTCCGTGTGCTGAATAACTACATCAAAAAATTAGAGGTTGGAGGGAGGTTTGTTTCCACTCCGTGTGCTGATTAACTACATCACACGATTAGAGGTGGGAGATAGGCTTATTTCCACTCCGAGTGCTCATTAACTACAAGACACGATTAGTGTTGGGAGGAGGCTTGTTTAAACTCCGTGTGCTGATTAACTGCATCACACGATTAGAGGTGGGAGGGAGGATTGTTTAAACTCCGTGTGCTGATTAACTGCATCACACGATTAGGGGTGGGAGGGAGGATTGTTTAAACTCCGTGTGCTGATTAACTGCATCGCAAGATTAGAGGTGGGAGGGAGGATTGCTTCAACTCCGTGTGCTGATTAACTGCATCACACGATTAGAGGTGGGAGGGAGGATTGTTTAAACTCCGTGTGCTGATTAACTACATCACACGATTATAGTTGGCAGGGAGGATTGTTTTAACTCCGTGTGCTGATTAACTGCATCACACAATTAGAGTTGGGAGGGAGGCTTGTTTAAACTCCGTGTGCTGATTAACTGCATCCTACTATTAGAGGTGGGAGGGAGAATTGTTTCAACTCCCTGTGCTGATTAACTACATCACAAGATTAGAGGTGGGAGGGAGGATTGTTTCAACTCCGTGTACTGATTAACTTCATCACAAGATTAGAGGTGGGAGGGAGGCTTGTTTCCACTCCGTGTGCTGATTAACTACATCACACGATTAGAGGTTGGAGGGAGGATTGTTTCCACTCCGTGTGCTGACTAACTACAGCAAAAGATTAGAGGTGGGAGGGAGGTTTGTTTCCACTCCGTGTGCTGATTAACTACATCACACGATTATAGGTGGCAAGGAGGCCTGTTTAAACTCCGTGTGCTGATTAACTGCATCACAAAATTAGAGGTGCGAAGGAGGATTGTTTCAACTCCGTGTGCTGGATAACTACATCACAAGATTAGAGGTAGGAAGAGGCTTGTTTACACTCCGTGTGCTGATTAACTACATCACACTATTAGAGTTGGAAGGGTGGATTGTTTCAACTCCGTGTGCTGATTAACTGCATCACAATATTAGAGGTGGGAGGAGGGCTTGTTTCAACTCCTTGTGCTTAGTAATTGCATCACACGATTAGAGGCGGGATGGAGGCTTGTTTCAACTCCCAGTGCTATTTGATTGAATCACACGATTAGAGGTGGCAAGTAGGCTGGTTTCAACTCCGTGTGCTGATTAACTGCATCAAACGATTAGAGGTGGGAGGGAGGATTGTTTAAACTCCGTGTGCTGATTAACTACATCACAAGATTAGAGTTGGGAGGGAGGATTGTTTGAACTCCGTGTGCTGATTCACTACATCACAAGATTAGAGGTGGGAGGTAGGCTTGTTTAAACTCCGTGTGCTGATTAACTGCAACACAAGATTAGAGGTGGGAGAGAGGATGGTTTCAACTCCGTTTGCTGATTAACTACATAACACGATTAGAGTTGGGAGGGAGGATTGTTTCAACTCCGTGTGCTGATTAACTGCATCACACGATTAGAGGTGGGAGGGAGGATTGTTTAAACTCCGTGTGCTGATAAACTACATCACATGATTATAGTTGGGAGGGAGGATTGTTTCAACTCCGTGTACTGATTAACTACATCACAAGATTAGAGGTGGGAGGGAGGCTTGTTTCCACTCCGTTTGCTAATTAACTACATCACACGATGAGAGGAGGGAGGGAGGATTGTTTCAACTCCGTGTACTGATTAACTACATCACAAGATTAGAGGTGGGAGGGAGGCTTGTTTCCACTCCGTTTGCTAATTAACTACATCACACGATGAGAGGAGGGAGGGAGGTTTGTTTCCACTCCGTGTGCTGATTAACTACCTTACACGATTAGAGTTGCAGGGAGGCCTGTTTAAACTCCGTGTGCTGATTAACGGCATCACAAGATTAATTGTGGGAGGGGGGATTGTTTCAACTCCGTGTGCTGGATAACTGCATCACAAGATTAGAGGTGGGGAGAGGCTTGTTTACACTCCGTGTGCTGATTAACTACATCACACTATTAGAGGTGGGAGGGAGGATTGTTTCAACTCCGTGTGCTGATTAACTGCATCACACTATTAGAGGTGGGAGGGAGACTTGTTTCAACTCCGTGTAATGATTAACTACATCACACTATTAGAGGTACGAGGGAGACTTTTTCAACTCCGTGTAATAATTAACTACATCACACGATTAGAGGTAGGAGGGAGACTTGTTTCAATTCCGTGTGCTAATTAACTACATCACACGATTAGAGCCAGGAGGGAGAATTGTTTCAACTCCATGTAATGATTAACTACATCACACGATTAGAGGTGGGAGGGGGACTTGTTACCACACCGTGACATGGTTAACTACATCACAGGATTAGAGGTGGGAGGGAGACTTGTTTCCACTCCGTGTGCTGATTAATTACATCACATGATTAGAGTTGGGAGGGAGGGTTGTTTCACACCGCGTGCTGGTTAACTACATCACACGATTAGAGGTGGGAGGGAGGCTTGTTTCCAGAACGTGTGCTAATTAATTACGTCACATGATTAGAGGTAGGAAGGGGACTTTTGTCCACTCCGTGTGCTGATTAACTACATCACAGGATTAGAGGTAGGAGGGAGACTTGTTTCCACACCGTGTGCTGATTAACTACATCACACGATTAGAGGTGGGAGGGACGCTTGTTTCCACTCCGTGTGCTGATTAACTACATCACACTAGCAGAAGTGGGAGGAAAGCTTGTTTCCACTCCGTGTGCTGATTAACTACATCACACGAGCAGAAGAAGGAGGGTTGCTTGTTTCCACTCCGTGTGCTGATTACCTACATCACACGAGCAGAAGTGGGAGGGAAGCTGGTTTCCACACCGTGTGCTGATTTACTACATCATATTTTTAAAGGTGGAAGGGAGACTGGTGTCCACTCCGTGTGCTGATTAACTACATCACACGATTAGGGGTGGGAGGGACGCTAATTTCAACTACGTGTGCTGTTTAACTACATCACACGATTAAAGTTTGAAGGGAGGCTTGTTTGAACTTCGAGTGTTGACTAAATACACCATACGATTATAGGTGGGAGGGAGGCTTGTTTCCACTCCGTGTGCTAATTAACTGTATCACAAGATTAGAGGTGGGAGGGAGGCTTGTTTCCCTTCCGTGTGCTGAGTAACTGCATCACAAGATTAGAGGTGTGAAGGAGGCTTGTTTCAACTCCGTGTGCTGATTAACTACATCGTGCGATTAGAGGTGGCAGAGAGGTTCTTTCGAATCCGTGTGCTGATTAACTACATCACACGATCAGCGGTGTGAGGGCGGCTTGGTTCCACTCCGAGTGCTGATTAACTACATCACACGATTAGAGGTGGAAGGTAGGCTAGATTCCACATCGTGTGTTGATTAACTACGGTACACGATTAGAGGTGGCAGGGAGGCTTTTTTCCACTCCGTGTGCTGATTAATTACATCACACAATTAGGGTTGGAGGGAGGCTTGTTTCAACTCCGTGTGCTGCTTAGCTGCATCACACGATTAGAGGTAGCAGGTAGGCTTGTTTCATCTCCTTTGGGTGATTAATTACATCACACGATAAGATTTTGGAGGGAGGCTTGTTTCAACTCCGTGTGTTGATTAACTACATCACACGATTAGAGGTGGGAGGGAGGCTTGTGTCAACTACGTGTGTTAATTAACTGCATGACACGATTAGAGGTGGGAGGGAGGATTGTCTCAACTCCTTGTGCTGATTAACTTCATCACACAGTTAGATGTGGGAGGAGGGCTTGTCTCAACTCCGTGTGTTTATTAACTACATCACACGATCAGGGCGGGAGGGGGGCTTGTTTCAACTCCGTGTGCCGATTAACTACTTCACAAGATTAGAGGTGGGAGGGAGGCTTCTTTCAACTTCGTGTGTTAACTAATTACATAACACGATTAGAGGTGGGAGGAGGGCTTGTTTCAACTCCGTGTGTTGACTAACTACATCACACGATTAGAGGTGGGAGGAGGGCTTGTTTCAACTCCTTGCGCTGATTAACTACTTCAAACGATTAGAGGTGAGAGGGAGGCTTGTTTCAACTCCCTATGCTGTTTAATTGTATCACACGATTAGAGGTGGCAGGTAGGCTTGTTTCAACTTCGTGTGCTGATTAATTGCATCACAAGATTAGAGGTGGGAGGGAGGCTTGTTTCAACTCCGTGTATTGATTAAATACATCACGCGATTAGAGGTGGCAGAGAGGTTATTACGACTGCGTGTGCTGATTAACTACATCACACGATCAGCGGAGGGAGGGAGGCCTGTTTCCACTCCGAGTGCTGATTAGCTACATCACACGATTAGAGGTGGGATGGAGGCTTGTTTCAACTCCTAGAGTTGATTAACTACATCCCACGATTAGAGTTGGGAGGGAGGCCTTTTCCACTCCGTGTGCTGATTAACTATATCACACGATTAGACGTGGGATGGAGGCTTGTTTCTACTCCGTGTGTTGATTACTACTTCACACGATTAGAGGTGGGAGGGAGGCTTGTTTCTACTCCGTGAGTTGATTAACTACATCACACGATTAGACGTGGGAGGGAGGCTTATTTCCACTTCCTGTGTTGACTAACTACATCACACGATTAGAGGTGGGAGGAGGGCTTGTTTCAACTTCGTGTGTTGACTAACTACATCACACGATTAGAGGTGGGAGGGAGGCTTGTTTCAACTTCGTGTGTTGACTAAATACATCACACGATTAGAGGTGGGAGGATGGCTTGTTTCAACTCCGTGTATTGATTAAATACATCAAGCCCCCTTAGAGGTGGCAGAGAGGTACTTTCGACTCCGTGTGCTGATTAACTACATCACACGATTAGAGGTGGGAGTTAGGCTTATTTCCACTCCGAGTGCTGCTTAACTACATCACACGATTATTGTTGGGGGGAGGCTTGTTTAAACTCCGTGTGCTGATTAACTGCATCACAGGATTAGAGGTAGGATGGAGGATTGTTTAAACTCCGTGTGCTGATTAACTGCATCACACGATTAGAGGTGGGTGGGAGGATTGTTTAAACTCCGTGTGCTGATTAACTGCATCACAAGATTAGAGGTGCGAGGGAGGAAGATTTCAACTCGGTTTGCTGATTAACTACATCACACGATTAGAGTTGGGAGGGAGGATTGTTTCAACTCCGTGTGCCGATTAACTGCATCACACGATTAGAGGTCGCAGGGAAGATTGTTTAAACTCCGTGTGCTGATTAACACCATCACACTATTATAGTTGGAAGGGAGGAGTGTTTCAACTCCGTGTGCTGATTAACTGCATCACACAATTAGAGTTGGGAGGGAGGCTTGTTTAAACTCCGTGTGCTGATTAACTGCATCACACTATTAGAGGTGGGAGGGAGGATTGTTTCAACTCCGTGTGCTGATTAACTACATCACAAGATTAGAGGTGGGATGGAGGATTGTTTGAACTCCGTGTACTGATTAACTACATCACAAGATTAGAGGTAAGAGGGAGGCTTGTTTCCACTCCGTGTGCTGATTAACTACATCACACGATTAGAGGTGGGAGGGAGGATTGTTTCCACTCCGTGTGCTGAATAACTACATCAAAAAATTAGAGGTTGGAGGGAGGTTTGTTTCCACTCCGTGTGCTGATTAACTACATGACACGATTATAGGTGGCAAGGAGGCCTGTTTAAACTCCGTGTGCTGATTAACTGCATCACAAGATTAGAGGTGGGAAGGAGGGTTGTTTGAACTCCGTGTGCTGGATAACTGCATCACAAGATTAGAGGTGGGGAGAGGCTTATTTACACTCCGTGTGCTCATTAACTACATCTAACTATTAGAGGTGGGAGGGTGGATTGTTTCAACTCCGTGTGCTGATTAACTGCATCACACTATTAGAGGTGGGAGGAGGGCTTGTTTCAACTGCGTGTGGTGATTAACTGCCACACACGATTAGAGGTGGGAGGGAGGCTTGTTTAAACTCCCAGTGCTGTTTAATTGAATCACACGATTAGTGGTGGCAAGTAGGCTTGTTTCAACTCCGTGTGCTGATTAATTGCATCACAAGATTAGAAGTGGGAGGGTGGCTTGTTTCAACTCCGTGTATTGATTAAATACATCACGCGATTAGAGGTGGCAGAGAGGTTCTTTCGACTCCGTGTGCTGATTAACTACATCACACGATCAGCGGTGGGAGGGAGGCTTTTTTCCACTCCGAGTGCTGATTAACTACATCACAAATTTAGAGGTGGGAGGGAGGCTTGTTTCCACCCCGTGTGCTCATTAACTACATCACACGATTAGAGGTTGGAGGGAGGCTTGTTTCAACTCCTAGAGTTGATTAACCACATCGCACGATTAGACTTTAGAGGGAGGCCTTTTCCACTCCGTGTGGTGATTAACTATATCACACGATTAGACGTGGGAGGGACGCTTGTTTCTACTCCGTGTGTTGATTACTACATCACACGATTAGAGGTGGAAGGGAGGCTTGTTTCTACTCCGTGAGTTGATTAACTACATCACACGATTAGAGGTGGGTGGGAGGCTTGTTTCTACTCCGTGTGTTGATTAACTACATCACACGTTTAGAGGTGGGACGGAGGCTTGTTTCAACTCCTAGTGTTGATTAACTACATCGCACGATTAGAGGTGGGAGGGAGGCCTTTTCCACTCCGTGTGCTGTTTAACTTTATCACACGATTAGACGTGGAAGGGAGGCTTTTTTTTACTCCGTGTGTTGATTAACTACATCACATGATTAGACTTGAGAGGGAGGCTTGTTTCAACTTCGTGTGTTGACTAACTACATCACACGATTAGAGGTGGGAGGGAGGCTTGTTTCTACTCCGTGTGTTGATTAACTACATCACACGATTAGAGGTGGGAGGGAGGCATGTTTCTACTCCGTGTGTTGATTAACTACATCACACGAACAGAAGTGGTAGGAAAGTTCGTTTCCACTCCGTGTGCTGATTAACTACATCACACGAGCAGAAGTGGGAGGGACGCTTGTTTCCACTCCGTGTGCTGATTAACTACATCACACGAGATGAAGTGGGAGGGACGCTTATTTCAACTACGTGTGCTGTTTAACTACATCACACGATTAGAGTTTGAAGGGAGGCTTGTTTGAACTTCGAGTGTTGACGAAATACACCATACGATTATAGGTGGGAGTGAGGTTTGCTTCCACTCCGTGTGCTGATTAACTGCATCACAAGATTGGAGGTGGGAGGGAGGCTTGTTTCAACTTCGTGTGTTGACTAACTATATCACACGATTAGCGGTGGGAGGAGGGCTTGTCTCAACTCCGTGTGTTGATTAACTATATCACACGATTATAGGTGGGAGGAGGGCTTGTTTAAACTCCGTGCGCTGATTAACTTCTTCAAACGATTAGAGGTGGGAGGGAGGCTTGTTTCAACTCTCTGTGCTGTTTATTTGTATCACACGATTAGAGGTGGGAGGGAGGATTGTTTCAACTCCGTGTGCTGGTTAACTTCATCACACTATTAGAGGTGGGAGGGAGACCTGTTTCAACTCCGTGTAATGATTAACTACATCACACTATTAGAGGTACGATGGAGACTTTTTTCAAATCCGTGTAATAATTAACTACATCACACGATTAGAGGTAGGAGGGAGACTTGTTTGAACTCCGTGTGCTGATTAACTACATCACACGATTAGAAGTGGGAGTTAGGCTTATTTCCACTCCGAGTGCTGCTTAACTACATCACACGATTAGTGTTGGGGGGAGGCTTGTTTAAACTCCGTGGGCTGATTAACTGCATCACAGGATTAGAGGTGCGAGGGAGGAAGTTTTCAACTCGGTTTGCTGATTAACTACATCACACGATTAGAGTTGGGAGGGAAGATTGTTTCAACTCCGTGTGCTGATTAACTGCATCACACGATTAGAGGTCGGAGGAAAGATTGTTTAAACTCCGTGTGCTGATTAACACCATCACACGATTATAGTTGGGAGGGAGGAGTGTTTCAACTTCGTGTGCTGATTAACTGCATCACACAATTAGAGTTGGGAGGGAGGCTTGTTTAAACTCCGTGTGCTGATTAACTGCATCACATTATTAGAGGTGGGAGGGAGGATTGTTTCAACTCCGTGTGCTGATTAACTACATCACAAGATTAGAGGTGGGAGGGAGGATTGTTTGAACTCCGTGTACTGATTAACTACATCACAAGATTAGAGGTGGGAGGGAGGCTTGTTTCCACTCCGTGTGCTGATTAACTACATATCATGATTAGAGGTGGGAGGGAGGATTGTTTCCACTCCGTGTGCTGAATAACTACATCAAAAGATTAGAGGTTGGAGGGAGGTTTGTTTCCACTCCGTGTGCTGATTAACTACATCACACGATTATAGGTGGCAAGGAGGCCTGTTTAAACTCCGTGTGCTGATTAACTGCATCACAAGATTAGAGGTGGGAAGGAGGGTTGTTTGAACTCCGTGTGCTGGATAACTGCATCACAAGATTAGAGGTGGGGAGAGGCTTATTTACACTCCGTGTGCTCATTAACTACATCACACTATTAGAGGTGGGAGGGTGGATTGTTTCAACTCCGTGTGCTGATTAACTGCGTCACACTATTAGAGGTGGGAGGACGGCTTGTTTCAACTGCGTGTGGTGATTAACTGCTACACACGATTAGAGGTGGGAGGGAGGCTTGTTTCAACTCCCAGTGCTGTTTAATTGAATCACACGATTAGTGGTGGTAAGTAGGCTTGTTTCAACTCCGTGTGCTGATTAATTGCATCAAAAGATTAGAGGTGGGAGGGAGGCTTGTTTCAACTCCTAGGGTTGATTAACTACATCGCACGATTAGAGTTTAGAGGGAGGCCTTTTCCACTCCGTGTGGTGATTAACTATATCACACGATTAGACGTGGGAGGGAGGCTTGTTTCCACTCCGTGTGTTGATTACTACATCACACGATTAGAGGTGGAAGGGAGGCTTGTTTCTACTCCGTGAGTTGATTAACTACATCACACGATTAGAGGTGGGTGGGAGGCTTGTTTCTACTCCGTGTGTTGATTAACTACATCACACGTTTAGAGGTGGGAGGGAGGCTTGTTTCAACTCCTAGTGTTGATTAACTACATCGCACGATTAGAGGTGGGAGGGAGGCCTTTTCCACTCCGTGTGCTGATTAACTTTATCACACGATTAGACGTGGGAGGGAGGCTTGTTTTTACTCCGTGTGTTGATTAACTACATCACATGATTAGACGTGAGAGGGAGGCTTGTTTCAACTTCGTGTGTTAACTAACTACATCACACGATTAGAGGTGCGAGGGAGGCTTGTTTCTACTCCGTGTGTTGATTAACTACATCACACGATTAGAGGTGGGAGGGAGGCTTGTATCAACTTCGTGTGTTGATTAACTACATCACACGATTAGAGGTGGGAGGGAGGCATGTTTCTACTCCGTGTGTTGATTAACTACATCACACGAACAGAAGTGGTAGGAAAGTTCGTTTCCACTCCGTGTGCTGATTAACTACATCACACGAGCAGAAGTGGGAGGGACGCTTGTTTCCACTCCGTGTGCTGATTAACTACATCACACGAGATGAAGTGGGAGGGAAGCTTGTTTCCACACCGTGTGCTGATTTACTACATCACACGATTAGAGTTTGAAGGGAGGCTTGTTTGAACTTCGAGTGTTGACTAAATACACCATACGATTATAGGTGGGAGTGAGGCTTGCTTCCACTCCGTGTGCTGATTAACTGCATCACAAGATTGGAGGTGGGAGGGAGGCTTGTTTCAACTTCGTGTGTTGACTAACTACATCACACGATTATAGGTGGGAGGAGGGCTTGTTTAAACTCCGTGCGCTGATTAACTACTTCAAACGATTAGAGGTGTGAGGGAGGCTTGTTTCAACTCTCTGTGCTGTTTAATTGTATCACACGATTAGAGGTGGGAGGGAGGATTGTTTCAACTCCGTGTGCTGGTTAACTTCATCACACTATTAGAGCTGGGAGGGAGACTTGTTTCAACTCCGTGTAATGATTAACTACATCACACTATTAGAGGGACGATGGAGACTTTTTTCAAATCCGTGTAATAATTAACTACATCACACGATTAGAGGTAGGAGGGAGACTTGTTTGAACTCCGTGTGCTAATTAACTACATCACACGATTAGAGGCAGGAGGGAGAATTGCTTCAACTCCATGTAATGATTAACTACATCACACGTTTAGAGGTAGGAGGGAGGATTGTTTCAACTCCGTGTGCTGATTAACTGCATCACACTATTAGAGGAGGGAGGGGGACTTGTTTCAACTCCGTGTAATGATTAACTACATCACACTATTAGAGGTACGAGGGAGACTTTTTTCAACTCCGTGTAATAATTAACTACATTACACGATTAGAGGTAGGAGGGAGACTTGTTTCAACTCCGTGTGCTAATTAACTACATCACACGAATAGAGGCAGGAGGGAGAATTGTTTCAACTCCATGTAATGATTAACTCCATCACACGTTTAGAGGTATGAGGGAGACATGTATCAACTCCGTGTCATGATTAACTACATCAAACGATTAGAGGTGGGAGGGACGCCTGTTTCCACTCCGTGTGCTGATTAACTACATCACACTAGCAGAAGTGGGAGGGACGCTTGTTTCCACTCCGTGTGCTGATTAACTACATCACACGAGCAGAAGTCGGAGGGAAGCTTGTTTCCACACCGTGTGCTGATTTACTACATCACATTTTTAAAGGTGGGAGGGAGACTGGTTTCCACTCCGTGTGCTGATTAAATACATCGCACGATTAGAGTTTGAAGGGAGGCTTGTTTGAACTTCGAGTGTTGACTAAATACACCATACGATTATAGGTGGGAGGGAGGCTTGTTTCCACTCCGTGTGCTGATTTACTGCATCACAAGATTAGAGCTGGGAAGGAGGCTTGTTTCCCTTCCGTGTGCTGATTAACTGCATCACAAGATTAGAGGTGTGAGGGAGGCTTGTTTCAACTCCGTGTGCTGATTAACTATATCGCGCGATTACAGGTGGCAGAGAGGTTCTTTCGTATCCGTGTGCTGATTAACTACATCACACGATCAGCGGTGGGAGGGCGGCTTGGTTCCACTCCGAGTGCTCATTAACTACATCACAAGATTAGAGGTGTGAAGGAGGCTTGTTTCAACTCCGTGTGCTGATTAACTACATCGCGCGATTAGAGGTGGCAGAGAGGTTCTTTCGAATCCGTGTGCTGATTAACTACATCACACGATTAGAGGTGGGAGGTAGGCTAGATTCCACATCGTGTGTTGATTAACTACGGTACACGATTAGAGCTGGCAGGGAGGCTTTTTTCCACTCCGTGTGCTGTTTAATTACATCACAAAATTAGGGTTGGAGGGAGGCTTGTTTCAACTCCGTGTGCTGCTTAGCTGCATCACACGATTAGAGGTAGCAGGTAGGCTTGTTTCAACTCCGTTGGGTGATTAATTACATCACACGATACGATTTTGCAGGGAGGCTTGATTCAACTCCGTGTGTTGATTAACTACATCACACGATTAGAGGTGGGAGGAGGGCTTGTCTCAACTCCGTGTGTTTATTAACTACATCACACGATCAGGGCGGGAGGGGGGCTTGTTTCAACTCCGTGTGCCGATTAACTACTTCACAAGATTAGAGGTGGGCGGGAGGCTTGTTTCAACTTCATGTGTTAACTAACTACATCACACGATTAGAGGTGGTAGGAGGGCTTGTTTCAACTCCGTGTGTTGACTAACTACATCACACGATTAGAGGTGGGAGGAGGGCTTGTTTCAACTCCTTGCGCTGATTAACTACTTCAAACGATTAGAGGTGGGAGGGAGGCTTGTTTCAACTCCCTGTACTGTTTAATTGCATCACAAGATTAGAGGTGGGAGGGAGGCTTGTTTCAACTTCTTGTGCTGATTAATTGCATCACAAGATTAGAGGTGGGAGGGAGGCTTGTTTCAACTCCGTATATTGATTAAATACATCACGCGATTAGAGGTGGCAGAGAGGTTCTTTCGACTGCGTGTGCTGATTAACTACATCACACGATTAGAGGTGGGAGGGAGGCTTGTTTCAACTCCTAGAGTTGATTAACTACATCCCACGATTAGAGTTGGGAGGGAGGCCTTTTCCACTCCGTGTGCTGATTAAATATATCACACGATTAGACGTGGGAGGGAGGCTTGTTTCTACTCCGTGTGTTGATTACTACATCGCACGATTAGAGGTGGGAGGGAGGCTTGTTTCTCATCCTTGAGCTGATTAACTACATCACACGATTAGAGGTGGGAGGGAGGCTTGTTTCTTATCCGTGTGTTGATTAACTACATCACACGATTAGAGGTGGGAGGGAGGCTTGTTTCAACTCCTAGTGTTGATTAACTACATCGCACGATTAGAGGTTCGAGGGAGGCCTTTTTCACTCCGTGTGCTGATTAACTTTATCACACGATTAGACGTGGGAGGGAGGCTTGTTTTTACTCCGTGTATTGATTAACTACATCACACGATTAGACGTGAGAGGGAGGCTTGTTTCTACTCCGTGTGTTGATTAACTACATCACACGATTAGAGGTGGGAGGGAGGCTAGTTTCTAATCCGTGTGTAGATTAACTACATCACACGATTAGAGGTGAGAGGGAGGCTTGTTTCTACTGTGTGGATTGATTAAATATATCACACGATTGAGGTGGGAGGAAGGCTTGTTACTACTCCGTGTGTTGATTACTATATCACACGATTAGATGTGGCAGGGAGGCTTGTTTCTACTCCGTGAGTTGATTAACTACATCACACGATTAGAGGTGGGAAGGCTTGTTTCTACTCATTGTGTTGATTAACTACATCACACGATTAGAGGTGGGAGGGAGGCTTGTTTCAACTCCTAGTGTTCATTAACTACATTGCACGATTAGAGGTGCGAGGGAGGCCTTTTCCACCCCGTGTGCTGATTAAATATATCACACGATTAGACGTGGGAGGGAGGCTTGTTTCAACTTCGTGTGTTGACTAACAACATCACACGATTAGAGGTGGGAGGAGGGCCCTTTTCAACTCCGTGTGCTGATTAACTGCATCACACGATTAGAGGTGGGAGGGAGGCTTGTTTCAACTTCGTGTGTTGACTAACTACATCACAAGATTAGAGGTGGGAGGGGGACTTGTTACCACACCGTGAGATGGTTAACTACATCACAGGATTAGCGGTGGGAGGGAGACTTGTTTCCACTCCGTGTGCTGATTAATTACATCACATGATTAGAGGTGGGAGGGAGGGTTGTTTCACACCGCGTGCTGGTTAACTACATCACACGATTAGAGGTGGGAGGGAGGCTTGTTTCCACACCGTGTGCTAATTAATTACGTCACATGATTAGAGGAAGGAAGGGGACTTTTGTCCACTCCGTGTGCTGATTAACTACATCACAGGATTAGAGGTGGGAGGGAGACTTGTTTCCACACCGTGTGCTGATTAACTACATCACACGATTAGAGGTGGGAGGGACGCTTGTTTCCACTCCGTGTGCTGATTAACTACATCACACTAGCAGAAGTGGGAGGAAAGCTTGTTTCCACTCCGTGTGCTGATTAACTACATCACACGAGCAGAAGAAGGTGGGTTGCTTGTTTCCACTCCGTGTGCTGATTAACTACATCACACGAGCAGAAGTGGGAGGGAAGCTTGTTTCCACACCGTGTGCTGATTTACTACATCATATTTTTAAAGGTGGAAGGGAGACTGGTGTCCACTCCGTGTGCTGATTAACTACATCACACGCTTAGGGTGGGAGGGACGCTAATTTCAACTAAGTGTGCTGTTTAACTACATCACACGATTAGAGTTTGAAGGGAGGCTTGTTTGAACTTCGAGTGTTGACTAAATGCACCATACGATTATAGGTGGGAGGGAGGCTTGTTTCCCTTCCGTGTGTTATTAACTGCATCACAAGATTAGAGGTGTGAAGGAGGCTTGTTTCAACTCCGTGTGCTGATTAACTACATCGCGCGATTAGAGGTGGCAGAGAGGTTCTTTCGAATCCGTGTGCTGATTAACTACATCACACGATCAGCGGTGTGAGGGCGGCTTGGTTCCACTCCGAGTGCTGATTAACTACATCACACGATTAGAGGTGGGAGGTAGGCTAGATTCCACATCGTGTGTTGATTAACTACGGTACACGATTAGAGGTGGCAGGGAGGCTTTTTTCCACTCCGTGTGCTGTTTAATTACATCACAAAATTAGGGTTGGAGGGAGGCTTGTTTCAACTCCGTGTGCTGCTTAGCTGCATCACACGATTAGAGGTAGCAGGTAGGCTTGTTTCAACTCCGTTGGGTGATTAATTACATCACACGATACGGTTTTGCAGGGAGGCTTGATTCAACTCCGTGTGTTGATTAACTACATCACACGATTAGAGGTGGGAGGGCTGCTTGTTTCAACTCCGTGTGTTAATTAACTGCATGACACGATTAGAGGTGGGAGGGAGGATTGTCTCAACCCCTTGTGCTGATTAACTCCATCACACAGTTAGATGTGGGAGGAGGGCTTGTCTCAACTCCGTGTGTTTATTAACTACATCACACGATCAGGGCGGGAGGGGAGCTTGTTTCAACTCCGTGTGCCGATTAACTACTTCACAAGATTAGAGGTGGGCGGGAGGCTTGTTTCAACTTCATGTGTTAACTAACTACATCACACGATTAGAGGTGGTAGGAGGGCTTGCTTCAACTCCGTGTGTTGACTAACTACATCACACGATTAGAGGTGGGAGGAGGGCTTGTTTCAACTCCTTGCGCTGATTAACTACTTCAAACGATTAGAGGTGGGAGGGAGGCTTGTTTCAACTCCCTGTACTGTTTAATTGCATCACAAGATTAGAGGTGGGAGGGAGGCTTGTTTCAACTTCCTGTGCTGATTAATTGCATCACAAGATTAGAGGTGGGAGGGAGGCTTGTTTCAACTCCGTGTATTGATTAAATACATCACGCGATTAGAGGTGGCAGAGAGGTTCTTTCGACTGCGTGTGCTGATTAACTACATCACACGATCAGCGGAGGGAGGGAGGCCTGTTTCCACTCCGAGTGCTGATTAACTACATCACACGATTAGAGGTGGGAGGGAGGCTTGTTTCAACTCCTAGAGTTGATTAACTACATCCCACGATTAGAGTTGGGAGGGAGGCCTTTTCCACTCCGTGTGCTGATTAAATATATCACACGATTAGACGTGGGAGGGAGGCTTGTTTCTACTCCGTGTGTTGATTACTACATCGCACGATTAGAGGTGGCAGGGAGGCTTGTTTCTCATCCGTGAGCTGATTAACTACATCACACGATTAGAGGTGGGAGGGAGGCTTGTTTCTTATCCGTGTGTTGATTAACTACATCAGACGATTAGAGGTGGGAAGGCTTGTTTCTACTCATTGTGTTGATTAACTACATCACACGATTAGAGGTGGGAGGGAGGCTTGTTTCAACTCCTAGTGTTCATTAACTACATTGCACGATTAGAGGTGCGAGGGAGGCCTTTTACACCCCGTGTGCTGATTAAATATATCACACGATTAGACGTGGGAGGGAGGCTTGTTTCAACTTCGTGTGTTGACTAACAACATCACACGTTTAGAGGTGGGAGGAGGGCCCTTTTCAACTCCGTGTGCTGATTAACTGCATCACACGATTAGAGGTGGGAGGGAGCCTTGTTTCAACTTCGTGTGTTGACTAACTACATCACAAGATTAGAGGTGGGAGGAGGCTTGTTTCAACTCCATGTGCTGATTAACTGCATCACACGATTAGAGGTGGGAGGGAGGCTTGTTTCAACTCCCTGTGCTGTTTAATTGTATCACACGATTAGAAGTAGCAGGTAGGCTTGTTTCAACTCCGTGTGCTGACTAATTGCATCACAAGATTAGAGGTGGGAGGGAGGCTTGTTTCAACTCCGTGTATTGATTAAATACATCACGCGCTTAGAGGTGGCAGAGAGGTTCTTTCGACTCCGTGTTCTGATTAACTACATCACAAGATCAGCGGTGGAACGGAGGCTTGTTTCCACACCGAGTGCTGATTAACTACATCACAAAGTTAGAGGTGGGAGGGGAGCTTGTTTCCATTCGTGTGCTGATTAACTACATCACACGATTAGAGGTGGGAGGGAGGCTTGTTTAAACTCCGTGTGCTGATTAACTGCATCACACGATTAGAGTTGGGATGTAGGATTGTTTAAACTCTGTGTGCTGATTAACTGCATCACACGATTAGAGTTGAGAGGTAGGATTGTTTAAACTCCGTGTGCTGATTAACTGCATCACACGATTAGAGTTGGGAGGTAGGATTATTTAAACTCTGTGTGCTGATTAACTGCATCACACGATTAGAGTTGGGAAGTAGGATTATTTAATCTCTGTGTGCTGATTAACTGTATCACACGATTAGAGTTGGGAGGTAGGATTATTTAAACTCCGTGTGCTGATTACTTGCATGACACGATTAGAGTTGGGAGGTAGGATTATTTAAACTCTGTGTGCTGATTAACTGCATGACACGATTAGAGTTGGGAGGTAGGATTGTTTAAACTCTGTGTGCTGATTAACTGCATGACACGATTAGAGTTGGGAGGTAGGATTATTTAAACTCCGTGTGCTGATTAACTGCATCACACGATTAGAGTTGGGAGGGAGGATAGTTTCAACTCCGTTTGCTGATTAACTGCATCACACGATTATAGTTGGGAGAGAGGCTTGTTTAAACTCCGTGTGCTGATTTACTACATCACACGATTACAGCTGGGAGGGAGGATTGTTTAAACTCCGTGTGCTGATTAACTACATCACACGATTATAGATGGGAGGGAGGCTTGTTTAAACTCCGTGTGCTGATTAACTGCATCACACGATTAGAGTTGGGAGGTAGGATTGTTTAAACTCTGTGTGCTGATTAACTGCATCACACGATTAGAGTTGAGAGGTAGGATTGTTTAAACTCCGTGTGCTGATTAACTGCATCACACGATTAGAGTTGGCAGGTAGGATTATTTAAACTCTGTGTGCTGATTAACTGCATCACACGATTAGAGTTGGCAGGTAGGATTATTTAAACTCTGTGTGCTGATTAACTGTATCACACGATTAGAGTTGAGAGGTAGGATTATTTAAACTCTGTGTGCTGATTAACTGCATCACACGATTAGAGTTGGCAGGTAGGATTGTTTAAACTCCGTGTGCTGATTAACTGCATCACACGATTAGAGTTGAGAGGTAGGATTATTTAAACTCTGTGTGCTGATTAACTGCATCACACGATTAGAGTTGGCAGGTAGGATTATTTAAACTCTGTGTGCTGATTAACTGTATCACACGATTAGAGTTGGGAGGGAGGATTGTTTCAAATCCGTGTGCTGATTAACTGCATCACACGATTAGAGGTGGGAGGGAGGATTGTTTAAACTCCGTGTGCTGATAAACTACATCACATGATTATAGTTGGGAGGGCGGATTGTTTCAACTCCCTGTGCTGATTAACTACATCACACAATTAGGGTTGGGAGGGATGATTGTTTAAACTCCATGTGCTGATTAACTGCATCACACTATTAGAGGTGGGAGGGAGGATTGTTTCAACTCCTTGTGCTGATTAACTACATCACAAGATTAGAGGTGTGAGGGAGGCTTGATTCCACTCCGTTTGCTAATTAACTACATCACACGATTAGAGGTGGGAGGGAGGATTGTTTCCACTCCGTGTACTGACTAACTACATCGAAAGATTACAGGTGGGAGGGAGGTTTGTTTCCACTCCGTGTGCTGATTAACTACCTTACGCGATTAGAGTTGCAGGGAGGCCTGTTTAAACTCCGTGTGCTGATTAACGGCATCACAAGATTAATTGTGGGAGGGAGGATTGTTTCAACTCCGTGTGCTGGATAACTGCATCACAAGATTAGAGGTGGGGAGAGGCTTGTTTACACTCCGTGTGCTGATTAACTACATCACATTATTAGAGGTGGGAGGGTGGATTGTTTCAACTCCTTGTGCTGATTAACTACATCACACTATTAGAGGTGGGAGGGAGGATTGTTTCAACTCCCTGTGCTGATTAACTGCATCACACTATTAGAGGTGGGAGGGAGACTTGTTTCAACTCCGTGTAATGATTAACTACATCACACTATTAGAGGTACGAGGGAGACTTTTTCAACTCCGTGTAATGATTAACTACATCACACTATTAGAGGTACGAGGGAGACTTCTTCAACTCCGTGTAATAATTAACTACATCACACGTTTAGAGGTAGGAGGGAGACTTGTTTCAATTCCGTGTGCTAATTAACTACATCACAGGATTAGTGGCAGGAGGGAGAATTGTTTCAACTCCATGTAATGATTAACTTCATCACACGTTTAGAAGTAGGAGGGGGACTTGTTTCAACTCCTTGTAATGATTAACTACATCACACGATTAGAGGTGGGAGGGGGACTTGTAACCACACCGTGAGATGGTTAACTACATAACAGGATTAGAGGTGGGAGGGAGACTTGTTTCCACTCCGTGTGCTGAATAATTACATCACATGATTAGAGGTGGGAGGGAGGGTTGTTTCACACCGCGTGCTCGTTAACTACATCACACGATTAGAGGTGGGAGGGAGGCTTGTTACCACACCGTGTGCTAATTAATTACGTCACATGATTAGAGGAAGGAAGGGGACTTTTGTCCACTCCGTGTGCTGATTAACTACATCACAGGATTAGAGGTGGGAGGGAGACTTGTTTCCACACCGTGTGCTGATTAACTACATCACACGATTAGAGGTGGGAGGGACGCTTGTTTCCACTCCGTGTGCTGATTAACTACATCACACTAGCAGAAGTGGGAGGAAAGCTTGTTTCCACTCCGTGTGCTGATTAACTACATCACACGAGCAGAAGAAGGTGGGTTGCTTGTTTCCACTCCGTGTGCTGATTAACTACATCACACGAGCAGAAGTGGGAGGGAAGCTTGTTTCCACACCGTGTGCTGATTTACTACATCATATTTTTAAAGGTGGAAGCGAGACTGGTGTCCACTCCGTGTGCTGATTAACTACATCACACGCTTAGGGGTGGGAGGGACGCTAATTTCAACTACGTGTGCTGTTTAACTATATCACACGATTAGAGTTTGAAGGGAGGCTTGTTTGAACTTCGAGTGTTGACTAAATACACCATACGATTATAGGTGGGAGGGAGGCTTGTTTCCACTCCGTGTGCTAATTAACTGTATCACAAGATTAGAGGTGGGAGGGAGGCTTGTTTCCCTTCCGTGTGTTATTAACTGTATCACAAGATTAGAGGTGTGAAGGAGGCTTGTTTCAACTCCGTGTGCTGATTAACTACATCGCGCGATTAGAGGTGGCAGAGAGGTTCTTTCGAATCCGTGTGCTGATTAACTACATCACACGATCAGCGGTGTGAGGGCGGCTTGGTTCCACTCCGAGTGCTGATTAACTACATCACACGATTAGAGGTGGGAGGTAGGCTAGATTCCACATAGTGTGTTGATTAACTACGGTACACGATTAGAGGTGGCAGGGAGGCTTTTTTCCACTCCGTATGCTGATTAATTACATCACACAATTAGGGTTGGAGGGAGGCTTGTTTCAACTCCGTGTGCTGTTTAGCTGCATCACACGATTAGAGGTAGCAGGTAGGCTTGTTTTATCTCCGTTGGGTGATTAATTACATCACACGATAAGATTTTGGAGGGAGGCTTGTTTCAACTCCGTGTGTTGATTAACTACATCACACGATTAGAGGTGGGAGGGAGGCTTGTTTCAACTCCGTGTGTTAATTAACTGCATGACACGATTAGAGGTGGGGGGAGGATTGTCTCAACTCCTTGTGCTGATTAACTTCATCACACAGTTAGATGTGGGAGGAGGGCTTGTCTCAATTCCGTGTGTTTATTTACATCACACGATCAGTGCGGGAGGGGGGCTTGTTTCAACTCCGTGTGCCGATTAACTACTTCACAAGATTAGAGGTGGGAGGGAGGCTTCTTTCAACTTCGTGTGTTAACTAATTACATCACACGATTAGAGGTGGGAGGAGGGCTTGTTTCAACTCCGTTTGTTGACTAACTACATCACAGGATTAGAGGTGGGAGGAGGGCTTGTTTCAACTCCTTGCGCTGATTAACTACTTCAAACGATTAGAGGTGGGAGGGAGGCTTGTTTCAACTCCCTGTGCTGTTTAATTGTATGACACGCTTAGAGGTGGCAGGTAGGCTTGTTTCAACTTCGTGTGCTGATTAATTGCATCACAAGATTAGAGGTGGGAGGGAGGCTTGTTTCAACTCCATGTATTGATTAAATACATCACGCGATTAGAGGTGGCAGAGAGGTTCTTACGACTGCGTGTGCTGATTAACTACATCACACGATCAGCGGAGGGAGGGAGGCCTGTTTCCACTCCGAGTGCTGATTAACTACATCACACGATTAGAGGTGGGAGGGAGGCATGTTTCAACTCCTAGAGTTGATTAACTATATCCCACGATTAGAGTTCGGAGGGAGGCCTTTTCCACTCCGTGTGCTGATTAACTATATCACACGATTAGACGTGAGAGGGAGGCTTGCTTCTACTCCGTGTGTTGATTACTACATCACACGATTAGAGGTGGGAGGGAGGCTTGTTTCTACTCCGTGAGTTGATTAACTACATCACACGATTAGAGGTGGGAAGGAGGCTTGTTTCTACTCCGTGTGTGGATTAACTACATCACACGATTAGAGGTGGGAGCGAGGCCTGTTTCAACTCCTAGTGTTAATTAACTACATCGCACGATTAGAGGTGCGAGGGAGGCCTTTTTCACTCCGTGTGCTGATTAACTTTATCACACGATTAGACGTGGTAGGGAGGCTTGTTTTTACTCCGTGTGTTGATTAACTACATCACACGATTAGACGTGAGAGGGAGGCTTGTTTCAACTTCGTGTGTTGACTAACTGCATCACACGATTAGAGGTGGGAGGGAGGCTTGTTTCTACTCCGTGTGTTCATTAACTACATCACACGATTAGAGGTGGGAGATAGGCTTGTATCAACTTCGTGTGTTGATTAACTACATCACAGGATTAGAGGTGGGAGGGAGGCTTGTTTCTACTCCGTGTGTTGATTAACTACATCACAAGATTAGAGGTGTGAGGGAGGATTGTTTCAACTCCGTGTACTGATTAACTTCATCACAAGATTAGAGGTGGGAAGGAGGCTTGTTTCCACTCCGTGTGCTGATTAACTACATCACACGATTAGAGGTGGGAGGGAGGATTGTTTCCACTCCGTGTGCTGACTAACTACAGCAAAAGATTAGAGGTGGGAGGGAGGTTTGTTTCCACTCCGTGTGCTGATTAACTACATCACACGATTACAGGTGGCAAGGAGGCCTGTTTAAACTTCGTGTGCTGTTTAACTGCATCACAAAATTAGAGGTGCGAAGGAGGATTGTTTCAACTCCGTGTGCTGGATAACTGCATCACAAGATTAGAGGTGGGGAGAGGCTTGTTTACACTCCGTGTGCTGATTAACTACATCACACTATTAGAGTTGGAAGGGTGGATTGTTTCAACTCCGTGTGCTGATTAACTGCATCACACTATTAGAGGTGGGAGGAGGGCTTGTTTCAACTCCGTGTGCTAAGTAATTGCATCACACGATTAGAGGCGGGATGGAGGCTTGTATCAACTCCCAGTGCTGTTTAATTGAATCACACGATTAGAAGTGGCAAGTAGGCTTGTTTCAACTCCGTTTGCTGATTAATTGCATCACAAGATTAGAAGTGGGAGGGAGGCTTGTTTCAACTCCGTGTATTGTTTAAATAGATCACGCGATTAGAGGTGGCAGAGAGGTTCTTTCGACTCCGTGTGCTGATTAACTACATCACACGATCAGCGGTGGGAGGGAGGCTTTTTTCCACTCCGAGTGCTGATAAACTACATCACAAAGTTAGAGGTGGGAGGGTGGGTTATTTCCACTCCGTGTGCTGATTAACTACATCACATGATTAGAGGTGGGAAGTAGCCTTATTTCCACTCCGAGTGCTGCTTAACTACATCACACGATTAGTGTTGGGGGGAGGCTTGTTTGAACTCCGTGTGCTGATTAACTGCATCAAACGATTAGAGGTGGGAGGGAGGATTGTTTAAACTCCGTGTGCTGATTAACTACATCACAAGATTAGAGTTGGGAGGAAGGATTGTTTCAACTCCGTGTGCTGATTGACTACATCACAAGATTAGAGGTGGGAGGTAGGCTTGTTTAAACTCCGTGTGCTGATTAACTGCATCACAAGATTAGAGGTGGGAGAGAGGATGGTTTCAACTCCGTTTGCTGATTAACTACATCACACGATTATAGTTGGGAGGGAGGATTGTTTCAACTCCCTGTGCTGATTAACTACATCACACAATTAGAGTTGGGAGGGAGGAATGTTTAAACTCCATGTGCTGATTAACTGCATCAAAAGATTACAGGTGGGAGGGAGGTTTGTTTCAACTCCGTGTACTGATTAACTACATCACAAGATTAGAGGTGGGAGGGAGGCTTGTTTCCACTCCGTTTGCTAATTAACTACATCACACGATTAGAGGTGGGAGGGAGGATTATTTCCACTCCGTGTACTGACTAACTACATTAAAAGATTACAGGTGGGAGGGAGGTTTGTTTCCACTCCGTGTGCTGATTAACTACCTTACACGATTAGAGTTGCAGGGAGGCCTGTTTAAACTCCGTGTGCTGATTAACGGCATCACAAGATTAGATGTGGGAGGGAGGATTGTTTCAACTCCGTGTGCTGGATAACTGCATCACAAGATTAGAGGTGGGGAGAGGCTTGTTTACACTCCGTGTGCTGATTAACTACATCACATTATTAGAGGTGGGAGGGTGGATTGTTTCCACTCCGTGTGCTGATTAACTACATCACACTATTAGAGGTGGGAGGGAGGATTGTTTCAACTCCGTGTGCTGATTAACTGCATCACACTATTAGAGGTGGGAGGGAGACATGTTTCAACTCCGTGTAATGATTAACTACATCACACTATTAGAGGTACGAGGAAGACTTTTTCAACTCCGTGTAATAATTAACTACATCACACGATTAGAGGTAGGAGGGAGACTTGTTTCAATTCCGTGTGCTAATTAACTACATCACACGATTAGAGGCAGGAGGGAGAATTGTTTCAACTCCATGTAATGATTAACTTCATCACACGTTTAGAGGAAGGAGGGGGACTTGTTTCAACTCCTTGTAATGATTAACTACATCACACGATTAGAGGTGGGAATGGGACTTGTTACCACACCGTGAGATGGTTAACTACATCACAGGATTAGAGGTGGGAGGGAGACTTGTTTCCACTCCGTGTGCTGATTAATTACATCACATGATTAGAGGTGGGAGGGGGGGTTATTTCACACCGCGTGCTGGTTAACTACATCACACGATTACAGGTGGGAGGGAGGCTTGTTTCCACACAGTGTGCTAATTAATTACGTCACATGATTAGAGGTAGGAAGGGGACTTTTGTCCACTCCGTGTGCTGATTAACTACATCACAGGATTAGAGGTGGGAGGGAGACTTGTTTCCACAACGTGTGCTGATTAACTACATCACACGATTAGAGGTGGGAGGGACGCTTGTTTCCACTCCGTGTGCTGATTAACTACATCACACTAGCAGAAGTGGGAGGAGGGCTTGTTTCCACTCCGTGTGCTGATTAACTACATCACACCAGCAGAAGTGGGAGGGTTGCTTGTTTCCACTCCGTGTGCTGATTAACTACATCACACGAGCAGAAGTGGGAGGGAAGCTTGTTTCCACACCGTGTGCTGATTTACTTCATCATATTTCTAAAGGTGGAAGGGAGACTGGTTTCCACTCCGTGTGCTGATTATCTACATCACACGAATAGGGGTGGGAGGGACGCTAATTTCAACTACGTTTGCTGTTTAACTACATCACACGATTAGAGTTTGAAGGGAGGCTTGTTTGAACTTCGAGTGTTGACTAAATACACCATACGATTATAGGTGGGAGGGAGGCTTGTTTCCACTCCGTGTGCTAATTAACTGTATCACAAGATTAGAGGTGGGAGGGAGGCTTGTTTCCCTTCCGTGTGCTGATTAACTGCATCACAAGATTAGAGGTGTGAAGGAGGCTTGTTTCAACTCCGTGTGCTGAATAACTACATCGCGCGATTAGAGGTGGCAGAGAGGTTCTTTCGAATCCGTGTGCTGATTAACTACATCACACGATTAGAGGTGGGAGGTAGGCTAGATTCCACATCGTGTGTTGATTAACTACGGTACACGATTAGAGGTGGCAGGGAGGCTTTTTTCCACTCCGTGTGCTGTTTAATTACATCACAAAATTAGGGTTGGAGGGAGGCTTGTTTCAACTCCGTGTGCTGCTTAGCTGCATCACACGATTAGAGGTAGCAGGTAGGCTTGTTTCAACTCCGTTGGGTGATTAATTACATCACACGATACGATTTTGCAGGGAGGCTTGATTCAACTCCGTGTGTTGATTAACTGCATGACACGATTAGAGGTGGGAGGGAGGATTGTCTCAACTCCTTGTGCTGATTAACTCCATCACACAGTTAGATGTGGGAGGAGGGCTTGTCTCAACTCCGTGTGTTTATTAACTACATCACACGATCAGGGCGGGAGGGGGGCTTGTTTCAACTCCGTGTGCCGATTAACTACTTCACAAGATTAGAGGTGGGCGGGAGGCTTGTTTCAACTTCATGTGTTAACTAACTACATCACACGATTAGAGGTGGTAGGAGGGCTTGTTTCAACTCCGTGTGTTGACTAACTACATCACACGATTAGAGGTGGGAGGAGGGCTTGTTTCAACTCCTTGCGCTGATTAACTACTTCAAACGATTAGAGGTGGGAGGGAGGCTTGTTTCAACTCCCTGTACTGTTTAATTGCATCACAAGATTAGAGGTGGGAGGGAGGCTTGTTTCAACTTCCTGTGCTGATTAATTGCATCACAAGATTAGAGGTGGGAGGGAGGCTTGTTTCAACTCCGTGTATTGATTAAATACATCACGCGATTAGAGGTGGCAGAGAGGTTCTTTCGACTGCGTGTGCTGATTAACTACATCACACGATCAGCGGAGGGAGGGAGGCCTGTTTCCACTCCGAGTGCTGATTAACTACATCACACGATTAGAGGTGGGAGGAAGGCTTGTTTCAACTCCTAGAGTTGATTAACTACATCCCACGATTAGAGTTGGGAGGGAGGCCTTTTCCACTCCGTGTGCTGATTAAATATATCACACGATTAGACGTGGGAGGGAGGCTTGTTTCTACTCCGTGTGTTGATTACTACATCGCACGATTAGAGGTGGGAGGGAGGCTTGTTTCTCATCCGTGAGCTGATTAACTACATCACACGATTAGAGGTGGGCGGGAGGCTTGTTTCAACTCCTAGTGTTGATTAACTACATCGCACGATTAGAGGTTCGAGGGAGGCCTTTTTCACTCCGTGTGCTGATTAACTTTATCACACGATTAGACGTGGGAGAGAGGCTTGTTTTTACTCCGTGTGTTGATTAACTACATCACACGATTAGACGTGAGAGGGAGGCTTGTTTCTACTCCGTGTGTTGATTAACTACATCACACGATTAGAGGTGGGAGGGAGGCTAGTTTCTAATCCGTGTGTAGATTAACTACATCACACGATTAGAGGTGAGAGGGAGGCTTGTTTCTACTCTGTGTATTGATTAAATATATCACACGATTAGAGGTGGGAGGAAGGCTTGTTACTACTCTATGTGTTGATTACTATATCCCACGATTAGATGTGATAGGGAGGCTTGTTTCTACTCCGTGAGTTGATTAACTACATCACACGATTAGAGGTGGGAAGGCTTGTTTCTACTCATTGTGTTGATTAACTACATCACACGATTAGAGGTGGGAGGGGGGCTTGTTTCAACTCCTAGTGTTTATTAACTACATTGCACGATTAGAGGTGCGAGGGAGGCCTTTTACACCCCGTGTGCTGATTAAATATATCACACGATTAGACGTGGGAGGGAGGCTTGTTTCAACTTCGTGTGTTGACTAACAACATCACACGATTAGAGGTGGGAGGAGGGCCCTTTTCAACTCCGTGTACTTATTAACTGCATAACACGATTAGAGGTGGGAGGGAGGCTTGTTTCAACTTCGTGTGTTGACTAACTACATCACAAGATTAGAGGTGGGAGGAGGGCTTGTTTCAACTCCATGTGCTGATTAACTGCATCACACGATTAGAGGTGGGAGGGAGGCTTGTTTCAACTCCATGTGCTGTTTAATTGTATCACACGATTAGAAGTAGCAGGTAGGCTTGTTTCAACTCCGTGTGCTGATTAATTGCATCACAAGATTAGAGGTGGGAGGGAGGCTTGTTTCAACTCCGTGTATTGATTAAATACATCACGCGCTTAGAGGTGGCAGAGAGGTTCTTTCGACTCCGTGTTCTGATTAACTACATCACAAGATCAGCGGTGGAACGGAGGCTTGTTTCCACACCGAGTGCTGATTAACTACATCACAAAGTTAGAGGTGGGAGGGGGCTTGTTTCCATTCGTGTGCTGATTAACTACATCACACGATTAGAGGTGGGAGGGAGGCTTGTTTAAACTCCGTGTGCTGATTAACTGCATCACACGATTAGAGTTGGGAGGTAGGATTGTTTAAACTCTGTGTGCTGATGAACTGCATCACACGATTAGAGTTGAGAGGTAGGATTGTTTAAACTCCGTGTGCTGATTAACTGCATCACACGATTAGAGTTGGGAGGTAGGATTATTTAAACTCTGTGTGCTGATTAACTGCATCACACGATTAGAGTTGGGAGGTAGTATTATTTAAACTCTGTGTGCTGATTAACTGTATCACACGATTAGAGTTGGGAGGTAGGATTATTTAAACTCCGTGTGCTGATTAACTGTATGACACGATTAGAGTTGGGAGGTAGGATTATTTAAACTCTGTGTGCTGATTAACTGCATGACACGATTAGAGTTGGGAGGTAGGATTGTTTAAACTCTGTGTGCTGATTAACTGCATGACACGATTAGTGTTGGGAGGTAGGATTATTTAAACTCCGTGTGCTGATTAACTGCATCACACGATTAGAGTTGGGAGGGAGGATAGTTTCAACTCCGTTTGCTGATTAACTGCATCACACGATTATAGTTGGGAGGGAGGCTTGTTTAAACTCCGTGTGCTGATTAACTACATCACACGATTACAGCTGGGAGGGAGGATTTTTAAACTCCGTGTGCTGATTAACTACATCACACGATTATAGTTGGGAGGGAGGCTTGTTTAAACTCCGTGTGCTGATTAACTACATCACACGATTATAGTTGGGAGGGAGGCTTGTTTAAACTCCGTGTGCTGATTAACTGCATCACACGATTAGAGCTGGGAGGGAGGCTTGTTTAAACTCCGTGTGCTGATTAACTGCATCACACGATTAGAGCTGGGAGGGAGGCTTGTTTAAACTCCGTGTGCTGATTAACTGCATCACACGATTAGAGGGGGAGGGAGGATTGTTTAAACTCCGTGTGCTGATTAACTACATCACACGATTATAGTTGGGAGGGAGGCTTGTTTAAACTCCGTGTGCTGATTAACTGCATCACACGATTAGAGCTGGGAGGGAGGCTTGTTTAAACTCCGTGTGCTCATTAACTGCATCACACGATTAGAGGGGGGAGGGAGGATTGTTTAAACTCCGTGTGCTGATTAACTGCATCACACGATTAGAGGGGGGAGGGAGGATTGTTTAAACTCCGTGTGCTGATTAACTACATCACACGATTATAGTTGGGACGGAGGCTTGTTTAAACTCCGTGTGCTGATTAACTGCATCACACGATTAGAGGGGGGAGGTAGGATTGTTTAAACTCCGTGTGCTGATTAACTACATCACACGATTATAGTTGGGAGGGAGGATTTTTTCAACTCCGTGTGCTGATTAACTAAATCACACGATTAGAGGGGGGAGGGAGGATTGTTTAAACTCCGTGTGCTGATTAACTACATCACACGATTATAGTTGGGAGGGAGGCTTGTTTAAACTCCGTGTGCTGATTAACTGCATCACACTATTAGAGGTGGGAGGTAGGCTTGTTTCAACTCCGTGTGCTGATTAATTGCATCACAAGATTAGAGGTGGGAGGGAGGATTGTTTCCACTCCGTGTGCTGACTAACTACATCAAAAGATTAGAGGTGGGAGGGAGGTTTGCTTCCACTCCGTGTGCTGATTAACTACATCATACGATTACAGGTGGCAAGGAGGCCTGTTTAAACTCCGTGTGCTGATTAACTGCATCACAAAATTAGAGGTGCGAAGGAGGATTATTTCAACTCCGTGTGCTGGATAACTGCATCACAAGATTAGAGGTGGGGAGAGGCTTGTTTACACTCCGTGCGCTGATTAACTACATCACACTATTAGAGGTGGAAGGGTGGATTGTTTCAACTCCGTGTGCTGATTAACTGCATCACACTATTAGAGGTGGGAGGAGGGCTTGTTTCAACTCCGTGTGCTGAGTAATTGCATCACACGATTAGAGGTGGGAGGGAGGCTTGTTTCAACTCCCAGTGCTGTTTAATTGAATCACACGATTAGAGGTGGCAAGTAGGCCTGTTTCAACTCCGTGTGCTGATTAATTGCATCACAAGATTAGAAGTGGGAGGGAGGCTTGTTTCAACTCCGTGTATTGATTAAATACATCACGCGATTAGAGGTGGGAGAGAGGTTCTTTCGACTCCGTGTGCTGATTAACTACATCACACGATCAGCGGTGGGAGGGAGGCATTTTTCCAGTCCGAGTGCTGATTAACTACATCACAAAGTTAGAGGTGGGAGGGAGGCTTGTTTCCACTCCGTGTGCTGACTAACTACATCACAGAATTAGAGGTGGGAGGTAGCCTTATTTCCACTCCGAGTGCTGCTTAACTACATCACACGATTAGTGTTGAGGGGAGGCTTGTTTAAACTCCGTGTGCTGATTAACTGCATCACACGATTAGAGGTGGGAGGGAGGATTGTTTAAACTCCGTGTGCTGATTAACTACATCACACGATTATAGTTGAGAGGGAGGATTGATTCAACTCCCTGTGCTGATTAACTACATCAAACAATTAGAGTTGGGAGGAAGGATTGCTTAAACTCCATGTGCTGATTAACTGCATCACACTATTAGAGGTGGGAGGGATGATTGTTTCAACTCCTTGTGCTGATTAACTACATCACAAGATTAGAGGTGAGAGGGAGGATTGTTTCAACTCCGTGTACTGATTAGCTACATCACAAGATTAGAGGCGGAGGGAGGCATGTTTCAACTCCGTTGGGTGATTTTTTTCATCACACGATAAGATTTTGGAGGGAGGCTTGTTTCAACTCCGTGTGTTGATTAAGTACATCACACGAATAGAGGTGGGAGGGAGGCCTTTATCAACTCCGTGTGCTGCTTAGCTGCATCACACGATTAGAGGTAGCAGGTAGGCTTGTTTCAACTCCGTTGGGTGATTTTTTACATCACACGATAAGATTTTGGAGGGAGGCTTGTTTCAACTCCGTGTGTTGATTAAGTACATCACACGAATAGAGGTGGGAGGGAGGCCTTTTTCAACTCCGTGTGTTAATTAACTGCATGACACGATTAGAGGTGGGAGGGAGGATTGTCTCAACTCCGTGTGCTGATTAACTACATCACACAGTTAGATGTGGGAGGAGGGCTTGTCTCAACTCCGTGTGTTTATTAACTACATCACACGATTAGGGCGGGAGGGGGGCTTGTTTCAACTCCATGTGCCGATTAACTACTTCACAAGATTAGAGGTAGGAGGGAGGCTTGTTTCTACTTGGTGTGTTGACTAACTACATCACACGATTAGAGTTGGGAGGAGGGCTTGTCTCAACTCCGTGTGTGGATTAACTATAACACACGATTAGAGGTGGGAGGAGGGCTTGTTTCAACTCCTTGCGCTGATTAACTACTTCAAATGATTAGAGGTGGGAGGGAGGCTTGTTTCAACTCCCTGTGCTGTTTAATTGTATCACACGATTAGAGGTGGCAGGTAGGCGTGTTTCAACTCCGTGTGCTGATTAATTGCATCACAAGATTAGAGGTGGGAGGGAGGCTTGTTTCAACTCCGTGTATTGATTAAATACATCACGCGATTAGAGGTGGCAGAGAGGTTCTTTCGACTCCGTGTGCTGATTAACTACATCACAAGATCAGCGGTGGGAGGGAGGCCTGCTTCCACTCGGAGTGCTGATTAACTACATCACAAAGTTAGAGGTGGGAGGGAGGCTTGTTTCCACTCCGTGTGCTGATTAACTACATCACACGATTAGAGGTGGGAGGTAGGCTTATTTCCACTCCGAGTGCTGCTTAACTACATCACACGATTAGAGGTGGGAGGGAGGATTGTTTCAACTCCGTGTGCTGATTGACTACATCACAAGATTAGAGGTGGGAGGTAGGCTTGTTTAAACTCCGTGTGCTGATTAAGTGCATCACACGATTAGAGTTGGGAGGGAGGCTTGTTTCCACTCCGTTTGCTGATTAACTACATCACACCATTAGAGTTGGGAGGGAGGCTTGTTTAAACTCCGTGTGCTGATTAACTGCATCACACGATTAGAGGTGGGAGGGAGGATGGTTTCAACTCCGTTTGTTGATTAACTACATCACACGATTAGAGTTGGGAGGGAGGATTGTTTCAACTCCGTGTGCTTATTAACTGCATCACACGATTAGAGGTGGGAGGGAGGATTGTTTAAACTCCGTGTGCTGATTAACTTCATCACACGATTATAGTTGGGAGGGAGGATTGTTTCAACTCCGTGTGCTGATTAACTAAATCACACAATTAGAGTTGGGAGGGAGGCTTGTGTAAACTCCGTGTGCTGATTAACTGCATCACACTATTAGAGGTGGCAGAGAGGATTGTTTCAACTACGTGTGCTGATTAACTACATCACAAGATTAGAGGTGGGAGGGAGGATTGTTTCAACTCCGTGTGCTGATTAACTACATCACAAGATTAGAGGTGGGAGGGAGGCTTGTTTCCACTCCGTGTGCTGATTAACTACATCACAAGATTAGAGGTGGGAGGGAGGCTTGATTCCACTCCGTGTGCTGATTAACTACATCACACGATTAGAGGTGGGAGGGAGGATTGTTTCCACTCCGTGTGCTGATTAACTACGTCAAAACATTAAGGGTGGGAGGGAGGTTTGTTTCCACTCCGTGTGCTGATTAACTACATCACAGGATTAGAGGTGGCAGGGAGGCCTGTTTAAACTCCGTGTGCTGATTAACTGCATCACAAGATTAGAGGTGGGAGGGAGGATTGTTTCAACTTCGTCTGCTGATTAACTACATCACACGATTAGAGGTGGGAGGGAGGCTGGTTTCAACTCCGTGTGCTGATGAACTACATCACAGCATTAGAGGTGGAGAGACGCTGGTTTGAACTCCGTGTGTTGATTAATTCCATCACACGATTAGAGGTGGGAGGGAGGCTTGTTTCAACTCCGCGTGTTGTTTAACTACATCGCACTTTGAGAGGTGGGAGGGACGCTTGTTTCTACTCCGTGTGCTGATTAACTACATCACGTGATAAGAAGTGGGAGGGAAGCTTGTTTCCACACCGTGTGGTGATTAACTACATTACACGTTTAGAGGTAGGAGGGAGGCTTGTTTCCACTCCGTGTGCTGATTAACTACATCACACGATTAGAGGTGGGAGGGAGGATTGTTTCCAGTCCGTTTACTGACTAACTACATCAAAAGATTACAGGTGGAAGGGAGGTTTGTTTCCACTCCGTGTGCTGATAAACTACATCATACGATTACAGGTGGCAGGGAGGCCTGTTTAAACTCCGTGTGCTGATTAACTGCATCACAAGATTAGATGTGAGAGGGAGGATTGTTTCAACTGCGTGTGCTGGATAACTGCATCACAAGATTAGAGGTGGGGAGAGGCTTGTTTACACTCCGTGTGCTGATTAACTACATCACATTATTAGAGGTGGGAGGGTGGATTGTTTCAACTCCGTGTGCTGATTAACTACATCCACTCTTAGAGGTGGGAGGGAGGATTGTTTCAACTCCGTGTGCTGATTAACTGCATTACACTATTAGAGGTGGGAGGGAGACTCGTTTCAACTCCGTGTAATGAATAACTACATCACACTATTAGAGGTACGAGGGAGACTTTTTTCAACTCCGTGTAATAATTAACTACATCAAACGATTAGAGGTAGGAGGGAGACTTGTTTCAACTCCGTGTGCTAATTAACTACATCAAACGATTAGAGGCAGGAGGGAGAATTGTTTCAACTCCATGTAATGATTAACTTCATCACACGTTTAGAGGTAGGAGGGGGACTTGTTACCACACCGTCAGATGGTTAACTACATCACAGGATTAGAGGTGGGAGGGAGACTTGTTACCACTCCGTGTGCTGATTAATTACATCACATGATTAGAGGTGAAGGGGGGCTTGTTTCACTCCGCGTGCTGGTTAACTACATCACACGATTAGAGGTGGGAGGGAGGCTTGTTTCCACACCGTGTGCTAATTAATTACGTCACATGATTAGAGGTAGGAAGGGGACTTTTGTGCACTCCGTGTTCTGATTAACTACATCACAGGATTAGAGGTGGGAGAGAGACTTGTTTCCACACCGTGTGCTGATTAACTACATCACACGATTAGAGGTGGGAGGGGCGCTTATGTCCACTCCGTGTGCTGATTAACTACAACACTAGCAGAAGTGGGAGGAAAGCTTGTTTCCACTCCGTGTGCTGATTAACTACATCACACGAGCAGAAGTGGGAGGGACGCTTGTTTCCACTCCTTGTGCTGATTAACTACATCACACGAGCAGAAGTGGGAAGGAAGCTTGTTTCCACACCGTGTGCTCATTTACTACATCATATTTTTTAAAGGTGGAAGGGAGACTGGTTTCCACTCCGTGTGCTGATTAACTACATCACACGATTAGGGGTGGGAGGGACGCTAATTTCAACTACGTGTGCTGTTTAACTACATCACACGATTAGAGTTTGAAGGGAGGCTTGTTTGAACTTCGAGTGTTGACTAAATACACCATACGATTATAGGTGGGAGGGAGGCTTGTTTCCACTCCGTGTGCTGATTAACTGCATCACAAGATTAGAGTTGGGAGGGAGGCTTGTTTCCCTTCAGTGTGCTGATTAACTGCATCGCAAGATTAGAGGTGTGAGGGAGGCTCTTTTCAACTCCGTGTGCTGATTAACTACATCGCGCGATTAGAGGTGGCAAAGAGGTTCTTTCGAATCCGTGTGCTGATTAACTACATCACACGATAAGTGGTGGGACGGCGGCTTGGTTCCACTCCGAGTGCTGGTTAACTACATCACACGATTAGAGGTGGGAGGTAGGCTAGATTCCACATCGTGTGTTGATTAACTACGGTACACGATTAGAGGTGGCAGGGAGGCTTTTTTCCACTCCGTGTGCTGATTAATTACATCACACAATTAGGGTTGGAGGGAGGCTTGTTTCAACTCCGTGTGCTGCTTAGCTACATCACACGATTAGAGGTAGCAGGTAGGCTTGTTTCAACTCCGTTGGGTGATTTTTTACATCACACGATAAGATTTTGGAGGGAGGCTTGTTTCAACTCCGTGTGTTGATTAACTACATCACATGAATAGAGGTGGGAGGGAGGACTTTTTCAACTCCGTGTGTTAATTAACTGCATGACACGATTAGAGGTGGGAGGGAGGATTGTCTCAACTCCGTGTGCTGATTAACTACATCACACAGTTAGATGTGGGAGGAGGGCTTGTCTCAACTCCGTGTGTTTATTAACTACATCACACGATTAGGGCGGGAGGGGGCTTGTTTCAACTCCATGTGCCGATTAACTACTTCACAAGATTAGAGGTAGGAGGGAGGCTTGTTTCTACTTGGTGTGTTGACTAACTACATCACACGATTAGAGTTGGGAGGAGGGCTTGTCTTAACTCCGTGTGTGGATTAACTATAACACACGATTAGAGGTGGGAGGAGGGCCTGTTTCAACTCCTTGCGCTGATTAACTACTTCAAATGATTAGAGGTGGGAGGGAGGCTTGTTTCAACTCCCTGTGCTGTTTAATTGTATCACACGATTAGAGGTGGCAGGTAGGCTTGTTTCAACTCCGTGTGCTGATTAATTGCATCACAAGATTAGAGGTGGGAGGGAGGCTTGTTTCAACTCCGTGTATTGATTAAATACATCACGCGATTAGAGGTGGCAGAGAGGTTCTTTCGACTCCGTGTGCTGATTAACTACATCACAAGATCAGCGGTGGGAGGGAGGCCTGCTTCCACTCGGAGTGCTGATTAACTACATCACAAGGTTAGAGGTGGGAGGGAGGCTTGTTTCCACTCCGTGTGCTGATTAACTTCATCACACGATTAGAGGTGGGAGGTAGGCTTATTTCCACTCCGAGTGCTGCTTAACTACATCACACGATTAGAGGTGGGAGGGAGGATTGTTTAAACTCCGTGTGCTGATTAACTACATCACAAGATTGGAGTTGGGAGGGAGGATTGTTTCAACTCCGTGTGCTGATTGACTACATCACAAGATTAGAGGTGGGAGGTAGGCTTGTTTAAACTCCGTGTGCTGATTAAGTGCATCACACGATTAGAGTTGGGAGGGAGGCTTGTTTCCACTCCGTTTGCTGATTAACTACATCACACCATTAGAGTTGGGAGGGAGGCTTGTTTAAACTCCGTGTGCTGATTAACTGCATAACACGATTAGAGGTGGGAGGGAGGATGGTTTCAACTCCGTTTGTTGATTAACTACATCACACGATTAGAGTTGGGAGGGAGGATTGTTTCAACTCCGTGTGCTTATTAACTGCATCACACGATTAGAGGTGGGAGGGAGGATTGTTTAAACTCCGTGTGCTGATTAACTACATCACAAGATTAGAGGTGGGAGGGAGGATTGTTTCAACTCCGTGTGCTGATTAACTAAATCACACGATTAGAGTTGGGAGGGAGGCTTGTGTAAACTCCGTGTGCTGATTAACTGCATCACACTATTAGAGGTGGCAGAGAGGATTGTTTCAACTACGTGTGCTGATTAACTACATCACAAGATTAGAGGTGGGAGGGAGGATTGTTTCAACTCCGTGTGCTGATTAACTACATCACAAGATTAGAGGTGGGAGGGAGGCTTGTTTCCACTCCGTGTGCTGATTAACTACATCACAAAATTAGAGGTGGGAGGGAGGCTTGTTTCCACTCCGTGTGCTGATTAACTACATCACACGATTAGAGGTGGGAGGGAGGATTGTTTCCACTCCGTGTGCTGATTAACTACATCAAAACATTAGAGGTGGGAGGGAGGTTTGTTTCCACTCCGTGTGCTGATTAACCACATCACACGATTAGAGGTGGCAGGGAGGCCTGTTTAAACTCCGTGTGCTGATTAACTGCATCACAAGATTAGAGGTGGGAGGGAGGATTGTTTCAACTTCGTCTGCTGATTAACTACATCACACGATTAGAGGTGGGAGGGAGGCTGGTTTCAACTCCGTGTGCTGATGAACTACATCACAGCATTAGAGGTGGAGAGACGCTGGTTTGAACTCCGTGTGTTGATTAATTCCATCACACGATTAGAGGTGGGAGGGAGGCTTGTTTCAACTCCGCGTGCTGTTTAACTACATCGCACTTTGAGAGGTGGGAGGGACGCTTGTTTCTACTCCGTGTGCTGATTAACTACATCACGTGATAAGAAGTGGGAGGGAAGCTTGTTTCCACACCGTGTGGTGATTAACTACATTACACGTTTAGAGGTGGGAGGGAGGCTTGTTTCCACTCCGTGTGCTGATTAACTACTTCACACGATTAGAGGTGGTTGGGACGCTTGTTGCAACTGTGTGTAATTAATTACATCACACAATTAGAGGTGGGAGGGAGGCTTGTTTCAACTCCGTGTGCTGTTTAACTACATCATTACTTTTATCATTATTTGGTTTTAATATTGAGATAATATATACTTTATTTCTTTCAATTTTCTGGACAATTCATCTACTGCGGTTTCTCAAGTACGTACTTATATACCCCATATAAATTCTATCAGGCCAATATCTTATATTACAAAACTTGGTTTCGTAACTACCATTAGCAAACAGATCATTGAAACAGAGCGTACGAATCAAGGCTTACAGTCGGCAGGCCTGAACATTTGCTTTTATATACATACCTGAAAGGAGTTATTAGTAATTCTAGTCATATTGTGACCATCAAGGATTACAGTGGTGATGTTTGGGAGACCATTAAAAGACATCGCCTCAATGAACTCCACAAAATTGTAACTGAGATCCAGAACTTGTAGAGGTATCAAATGTTCGTGCATAACCACATTCTTCAAACTCTTTGCTATGAACATTCCTTTAGACAGGCGCTGAAAAGGAATTAACCAAGTTAGTAAATTAGTGAAGTGTTTCAAAAGTGTTACCCCGAATTAAACAGTAAATGTTGATGTTTTCGCTACACTACAGAGATATAAGTATAAAGCTACCTTTACATTTCATAACATAGTAGATAAAGGAGACAATGCAGTTCATTAAAGTACACTCCATATGTACACAATATTTTGCTTCTATATTAAGTATTCAAACACATTTTGATTTTGCAGGTTGGATGCAACTGATAGATCCAATTACACTGTTCACGTTCTACTCCCTCCAATATCTGCAGCGTATTAGGTGCAAAATGTAGATAAACAACTTGGCTCTGCCAGTGCATTTAACCAATGCGCAATGTTTGCACTTGAAATTAAAACGCTAACAGTTTTAATATTAACTGACGAAACCAAAAATAAAAATGCGTTTTGGAAAATATCACCAACAAACCTTCGTTAAATAACTGCTATATTTCTTGTTATTTCGGCGTTTTGTTTGTTTGTTTGTTACTTTCTCTACCAGGTAGTGGAAGTATTGTATTCCACCTAAATGTTCGATATGGAGATTTCATCGAAAATACATGTTTTGAGGCTCCTTAATCCAAAAAACACGGAAATGGTCCGTGTTGTTTCTATCTTAATGTGTCTAAGTGTCTGTGGAAGTATAACTAAAAACGAAAATCGGATCAACACAAAACTTGGTATTTAAGTTCGGTACCTTACAAATCCTTATGTTCAAGAAAATTACCCAACTTCAGACTACCCTTTACATGGAATATTTTTAGAACATTTTTATTTTCTAAAAAATCTGATGTGTTACATTCACATGACTTTCTCTACTCTTGTACAATCTATTTTTACAAACGCCTATTCTCCATATGCTTTATGTTAATCGAGATATCGAGATGTCAATCTTATTGCTAATTTTCTTGTAGATGCAAGGGGAATATGGTAGCTTTTAAGCGATGATCAAATATTTTAACGCTGGTTGCTATGCGGCGCATTCCATTCTCTTTGCAAGTCCAGGACATAAAAAAATGAATAACGAATTTGAGAAAAAGTATAAGTATTGGAAAATTTAAGGGAATAACAAGCAATATCTCGAAAACGGTTCACTCAACAAAAGAAATGTATATGACATAAGTTGTGTATTTTAACGAGATCTACATTTTTTTGTAGTAAAACTTTGTCTATCTCTTATGGTTTACCAGTTATGCAAAAGACGTTCACAATGAAGAATACTTTTTTAGACATTCCCAGAAAATTCGAGATATACATTTCATTTCTCATGACATTATCTTAAACATATGATATTTTAATCAAAATCGTTAGAGCCATTTTTGAGAAAATTAAAATTTTCGAAAAATGTTCCATGTAAAGGGTAGTCTGGGGTGGGGGGATTTTCTTGAAAACCTTCGTGGCGCATCTCTGGAAGATACTGAACCTAAATACCAAGTTTGGTGTTTATCCAACTGTTCGTTTTTGAGTTATGCTGTTCACAGACACACACACACACACAGACACACACACGGACATGTTTCCAAAAATGCTTTTTTTGGATTCAGGAGGTCTCAAAACATGTATTTCCGGTGAAATCTCGGTATCGAATTTTTGGGTGGAATGCAATACTTCCCCTACTTACTATACGTAGAGAGAAAGTAAAAATATAAGATGTAGTGAATTTCATAAACTTATTGTGAACAATACCATGTCCCTTTCTTCTGTTTCAGGTTCTGAGAAGTATGTTTGGTATAAAAAAGATTAAATATTGATACAGAATACGTTAAGTTGTACTGAATACATTTAATGCAGTTTTTGATTATGTGCCTACCTAAGGTAAAGTACAATAAAGCAGTTCCTCTAAAACTGTGGATTATTAATTAAATTATCGTACATTAGGGCTCCTTATTCATCAAAGATTCATTTGCATAAATTTCTTAAACTAATCATAAAAATGTCCTGGTTTTTGGATTATCAGATTATTGCAACCCTATATATAATTACATTTTAAAATATTAAGGAATTAATGGTTGATAAATGACAAGAAAGATGGGATCAACTAGATTCTGCAAAACCTCTTAAGTACTAAAATATTCAGAAAAATTATGCAAAATATTCCCTGCCTCTGTCATGTTGTTCTTCTTGGAAAGATAGTAGGTACTATTCTTAGAATCAGATCAGGTGCATATCTACACCTGAATAAATACACAGAATTAAATTTAAAAATGGCTTCTGCTGTGATTGTTGAGTGCAGGGTTCAGTAAATCATTTGTCTTTGACTGTCCTAATGTGCAAAATGATCTCTATTCCGAGTAAATTGCAAACAAATTTAAATCCCCATAAGTATGCAAACTTTTTTAAGCAAACTGTCTCCAAAGTTTGTAATAGTTATTTAGATTTCTTTCTAAATGTAAGTTGAACATTTAATCTAATATATACATATATGTGTATGTGTGTTTATGAATATATAGTATATATTTAAAATCTCATGTTTGGTAGTGGCTAACTGCTTCATTACATAACTGAATATGATTGTAACAATGTTAGCTTATACTTTTAAATGCATATGTATTTTAATTTATTCATATATTTGTATGTGTATAATTTCATATTTCATACTCCTTTATTGAGTGTTGAGGTTTTACAATTCATTTGGGCATAGTTAGCATCGAGCCTTGGCTTCTTTTGCTGATCACACCCAAGCTTACAGTATTTAACAATCATTTGCATTGATTTTGCTTTTCGTTAACAGATTATCATTGTCCGTCTGACCATCTTGCTACTTACTGCATTGTTGAATGTATTCATTAAATGTGTCGATTCTGTTTCTCAACTTACCAGTTCTTTTATATTAACATCCTCACTAGGTTATGTCCGCTTTGCTATATTCCAATTCTTCAGCCCTTGTGTCCAAATTACTTATAAATTTCCTTTCTTCTCGACCTCATCCTTTTAACCCCTTTAAGAACTATAATCGCTGTCTCCTTGCTATTCCTACTGCCATCACGACACTTACATCATTTACTTCCCTAATCTGAGCTGCTTCTTGCCCTGTTCAACTCTTTACATCATTTTCCCCTATTCTTACATTGAAATCACCCATTATTACTATCTCAATATGTGTATGCTTATCCTTTAGTCTCTGTATATCTTTCTCTAAAACATCATATAAATCTGGATTATGGAACTGTGAGGTAACTGGTGGGTTACCTGTCTCTAGCTGTTTATTATTTGTATGTGTATAACAGTTTTGTTGCATATACTGAAATGGAAGAAATATTCCTTATAATACTGCCCTCATAAAGCAAAAGACCTTCGCTCCACTTTTTTCAAAAATTCAGTTAAGGTGATTTTATATCTTCAGAGAACATCATATTCCAAGGTAAAAATACCGCATTTCACATTTTACTGCTCTATACTGAAATTAATTTTGGCTTATCTCCAGATCTTGTACGTTATTACTAATTTAAAAAGACTTAACTCCTCATAATAATTCAGATAACCTCAAGTACAATGGAATTAAGGCATTTCGTTTTAGTGATTGAACTTACGGTTATATATTTTATGGAGCATCTAAATATTGTGTACATAGAAATGTTGGTATTAAATTTGCAGTGACTTGGAGTGTTCTGTTTTATTGTATTAATATATTAACTTCTGTTTATAACAATGTATAAAGCATCAAGTCAACAAACGAATTCTTAAGAAAGTGTTCCTGCTGCAGAGCGCTGTTTATGTGAAATTGTATTTGCGTTGGCAGTTATGAAGTGCTCCGAGAAACATATTTAATAGCAATACTAGAACCTGGAAGATTTTAAATTTGAATATGGGGTAGCTAGATTGGACAGTTCTGCTATTTTACCTACCAAAAACCACCATCAGGTGAGTTAATCCATTTTCAATAAAAGCTGACACAGATTTTATGCAATTTGGCAATAGACACAAACAATTAATTGTTGAAACAGAAAGTATTTCACAAAAACCGCATATCATCCGTGTTCCTCTCGGTGGAACAAATAATGATAATGATGATGGAAAGTCAATGGCTGTTATCTGGCATGAAGCTATTACAGATAGAAAACAAGAAAATCTCTGCATTCTAAGCTTTCCTTTTAAAGAAAATGGATAACTATATTGTTTTCTGGCTCTACTACTGTGCAGCACAAAACAAAAAGCGAACATTGCTGAGCTTCATTACATACCTACCTGATAAATTCAGACGAAGTTTCTACTCAAGAGATACAGCTAAATTATTTGGATAAAGAAGATAACTTCATGTCAACCAATTCCTTCCATCACCACCATCACTCTTTCTGAAGAAGCCAAAGAATGTTTATGACTGTTGATTTTCAGGACGCTGTTGAGCAGGCAAATTCCAAAATTGTATTGGCCATAAGGATGCGTTTGATAACTGTGTTAATTGGAAAATTCCTACTTCCATTCAGAAAATAAATAAAATAAAATGAAGACAATATTTAAACCACATGGTACAAGTTGAGGCAAGAGTAAGTCAATATGCTTTGATCTATAAAACAGGTTACATGGTGATCCTATAGAATTGAACTTTCTTAATGCAAACACATTAAAATGTGAGTTTCTAACTGTTGAAAGATGCACATTTTTGTGTGAGATTCCTCACTTTATAAAGAAACTGTTTTATTTCATTCTTAAAAATTGATTTAAATGTTGGACTGATATTGAGGTTTCAGATGTGCCTGATATCGTGCACAGTTATGAAAATATGTGAAGTTCCAAATTGGACGAGTTATAAGGGAAATAATGTTACAACTGCATAATATGCAATTTGGTCTTTCACCCATACTGGATCAATTTCACGCTTTTGCATTTAGTCCACGTCAACAAATGGATTGTTTTATGAAAAAATAGGTTAGCCAAAAAGTAAAAGTATTGTTTTTCCGCACTTCTAAATATCTGGAAGCCTTTTTGATGGTACATTCACCGTTAATGTCATCACTGTCAATAATTGTTCTCATGCATTCAATTAGTTCCTCTTTGTGTTCAAATATAATGTTCACAGACCTTGTCTGGAAGTTCCATACGTTTCTGCACAATTTCCTTACAAACAGCTGTTCTTTGTGACGAATTTTAAAAGTAACAAATTCCTTGTATATTTGCGAGGAATGTTTTCACGTTTCTATTAACTGAACATGCATGCAGCGTAATAAGGTTCAGTTGATGTGCGTGGCAGTGAATGTTCCTTTACAATAGCTTGCACCCCGTGAGAAGAGCCCTTCATCACGTTTGCTCCATCATAAGTTTGAGCTATGAGCGTCCCTTTAAAATTATAATTTAATTCCATAACTGTGCAAGCTGGCAGAGATTACGGGGAGTAAGAAACTTCCAAAATCTTTCAATTGATTTCCTTTATGTGAATATAAGCGCCATTTAAACATACAAGAAACTCTGTTGTCTTATCTGCAATTACAGTGACATAGTCAGCTTTGTTAATCTCTGTGGAAATTTCATCGTGATAAACTTCCAACATAAAATACAGCAGTTCATTCGGTATTTTTTTGACATGCCATGAACACAGTCGGTTTATCAAGATGTTGTTTCAAAATGCCATCTAGCTCAAGCACGGAAAAACTCCTCGCTTCAATGACGTTTCACTGTCGCCAGGCCCCTCAGGGCTAATTCTAGAGAGCTACAAAATCTAATACAATTTGTTATTATACTTAAAATGTACTTAATGTTAGTTACTTTTTGATTGTGCAATTCAATTGATATCCTGCAACTCGAATCTAACTGGGCAGCAATACTTGTATTTCCTAGGATGGATTTTCTTGTTCTTTTATCTGATCGTGCAAATGATTGATCCCTTCTTAGTGCACGGGTCTTCCCTACCGCCACCAAATAGTAAGCATGGAAAGCAGAACCGTGTATTTTTTTCTGCACAGCCACATATCTATTAATTTTTCTCATAAAATTTGGAGTCCCATTTTCTCAAAAAATTTCTATTCTTACTTATGATCTTTTAAGAGATGGATAATGAAAGAGTGGTTCTCCCTAATCCCTTTATTTTCATTTTTTCCTCCAAAGCTCAGGAATTGAAGCTTGTTGAAATCAAAGATGTCACGTTGTTCATTTTAAATATTCACTCTGGAAGAAGAAGATAATGATGATGAAATCAGCATTCTTAATGTAGGTATAATTGATTACTCTTCCATTTAAGACTTATCCATACATAGTTATACTTATTGGTGCCACAGCACTAAACGGATATTCATTACAATTAAAAAAAATCTGATGTGTTACACTCACATGACTTTCTCTACTCTTGTACAATCTATTTTTACAAACGCCTATTCTCCATATGCTTCATGTTAATCGAGATATCGAGATGTCAATCTTATTAATTTTCTTGTAGATGCAAGGGGAGTATAGTAGGTTATAAGCGATAGTCAAATATTTTAACGCTGGTTGATATGTGGCGCATTCCATTCTCTTTGCATGTCCAGGACATAAAAAAAATGAATAACGAATTTGAGAAAAAGTATAAGTATTGGAAAATTTAAGGGAATAACAAGCAATATCTCGAAAACGGTTCACTCAACAAAAGAAATGTATATGACATAAGTTGTGTATTTTAACGTGATCTACATTTTTTGTGTAGTAAAATTCTGTCTATCTCTTACGGTTTACCAGTTATGCAAAAGTCGTTCACAATGAAGAATGCTTTTGGAGACATTCCCAGAAACTTCGAGATATACATTTCATTTCCCATGACATTATCTTAAACATATGATATTTTCATCAAAATCGTTAGAGCCATTTTTGAGAAAATTAAAATTTTCGAAAAATGTTCCATGTAAAGGGTAGTCTGGGGTGGGGGGATTTTCTTGAAAACCTTCGTGTCGCATCTCTGGGAGATACTGAACCTAAATACCAAGTTTGGTGTTTATCCGACTGTTCGTTTTTGAGTTATGCTGTTCACAGACACACAGACACACACACACACAGACACACACACACAGACACACACACGGACATGTTTCCAAAAATGCTTTCTTTGGATTCAGGAGGTCTCAAAACATCTATTTCCGGTGAAATCTCGGTATCGAATTTTTGGGTGGAATGCAATACTTCCCCTACTTACTATACGTAGTAGAGAAAGTAATAAAATCACAGACAAGAATTGCATAAACTGTTTGTATATACGGACATGATTACAACAATTTAGCACTTAACCAAGACGAACAGCCTTCCGCGTTTTCCCGAACTCTAGAATACGTAGAATCTCGGAATATTGCAGCACTGATCACACTCATTTAAATAATACTATGACGATATTCATATTCTACTGAGTAATGAGTATCACCCCACAACTTTAACTTGTTTTTTAAATTATAAATAACCTCACAATTCTTAACACATGCCTAATAATTGTTGCACACAAATCCTTTGGTTAAAATTGCACTTTCAAAGCATAATATGTTATTCAATCAACATTTAAGTTGGTAGCCTTCCCTGGAGGTTTGACATAGCAAGCAGGCGATGTCCCCACCTGCATTCATCGATGAGCCTCCTTAAGTACGTATGCAAGCTTCGGGCACTTCTAGGCGATACTAGAGGCAAAGCCAGAAAACAGGAAGGTTATTAAGCGTTAAAAACTTGACACCTCTGGCTACTACAAATAATTAACAATTTAAAAAATGAGTTAAAGACAGTAACAATTAGTAGGGGTTATAGAAACCTGCAACCCCATTTATAAATTCTCCTGGTCACGTTTTTAATTCTAGTTCAACTTTCGCTGAGACTCCACTTAGTTCAAACTGTCACTTCACAAATGTGAACTAGCTCGATTTTCCTGTATCTTCACTTTCTTCTTGATGTAGGCTCTTCTTCCGGACGGTTCACTCCTTCACTGGGGAGTCAAACACAAGACGTCTCCTGCAGTAGCAGTACTCACCGCACGTCACGGAAGTTATCATAAAACTTAGCAGCACTCAGAGAACAGCATTTTTGGCGCTTCAGAATCGCACTCACTAACTGACCGACTCAAATCACCGCGACTGCTTTTACGAAAACGCTTGCTGATATAGCTAATGGAACCTTGCATAGAATATTCTAGAGTTATCAAGGCACACGTTCTGGAGGCGAGGGGAGAAGTTTCGGGTGAGAACGCGACCTGAATCTGCAGTAAGATGCTACATGTTAATTTCATACATTCTCATGGTGAGCGCAAACACAAGCAGAATATGTACCTTCGGCGTCTTGAAGTATGCAGTTATTTTTCTTATTTTCTTTAAGTTTAACGCCCTCTTAGCTGGTAGGCGATATCGGACAATTAACTAATGAAATGGGTGAAATGATACTCAAATGAACCCGGGGTCATAGAGCTTAACGTTATTAAACATCCGTCTTCTCAGAATAAGGGAAACTCCGGAAAACACCTTATCGGGGTACTCACCCTAACCGAGATTTGAAAGGTTTCCGTTGGACAAATTTTGAGAAACCTATTTTGATGGATATTTTATCTTTAAAACTGCGGAAGATTTCTTTTATATTGCACAAAATCAGTTAAGGGGGAGGCCGCGGGTTAAACATGGCGGAGGGCGATGGACTTTTTCGGGCGTAAAGATCCTTGCATGGCTTCCTCTGGAAGGGAAGTAATGCCGATGGCTCGGTGATCTAGACTTACGGCACGTAAAAGAACCTCAAGTCTGATAAAGAGGCCTCTGAGCAAAATTACCGAGTTTTCACGCCCTATATAGAATGGGACGCTAAACACCACAGCAGTTAAAGAGAGTCCATAAATACTACTCAATTTAATTTGTTAAGGGGAAGCTAGCGCAGAAAAATGCGCATACATGGGAAAACAGGAAACACGAGTAGAGATGCTAGGCTAGAAAGGCGTTAAAGGGTAAAATGTGCGTTTATATGGGACAGAAAGGTAATACGAGAGATATGCCAGGCTAGACAAGGGTTGAAGGTTAGAATAGACATTTGTATGGAATAGATAAGGAAACCGAGGAGAGGTGCTAGGCTAGGCGATGTTCAAGGGTAGAAAGTGCATTTATATGGCAGAGATAGGGAATACGAGGAGAGATGCTAGGCTAGATAGAGGTTGAGGGAAGTGTATCCGTTTTATATGGGGGAGAGGGGGAATACGAGGAAATATACTAGGCTAGATAGAATTTGTGGGAAAATATCCATTTTATAAGGAGGGATAGAGAATACGAGGAGAGATGCTAGGCTAGACAGAGGTTGAGGGAAGAATATCCGTTTTATTTGGGAGAAAGGGGGAATACGAGGAAAGATACTAGGCTAGATAGAATTTGTGGGTAGAATATCAATTTTATATGGGAGAGATAGAGAATACGAGGAGAGATGATAGGCTAGGCTAGGCAGGGATTGAAGGATAGGACATGCGTTTTATTTTGGCGAGATAGGGAATGCGAAGAGACATGCTACGCTAGGCGGGGATGGGGGACTAGAAAATGCGTTTATATGTGAAGAGAGAGGGAAAACCAGGAGAAGTGTTAGGCTACACAGGTTGAAGTGTAGGATATGCGTTTATATGGGAGAAGATAGGGAAAATAAGCACAGATGCTAGGCTAGGTTTAGTTTAGAGGACTAGAAAATGCATTTATATGAAAAGAGATACGAAAACGAGGAGAAATGCTAGAGAAAACAGGGCTTGAAGGTGTGTATTGATCTTTTGCAGGAAGGATGGAACGGTTTAGAAGTTAGAACACTAGTGTAGCTATAGATATTTCTGAAGGTGCTTAGAAGCTATTTTGGGCATACGTTTAGCTTACTTTTTCAGGTATTCTGGTGGTGTTCTGATGCAGTGGAACAGTCACTTAGCATTCTCTTACGGGCTTTAGGTCATTTTTAGACACAGAAGCAGGTATTTTAGAGTGTTAATGTAAGCATTTCGAAGGTAATTTAGCCACTGGTGTAGAAATTGTAGGGTACTTTAGTATCCATTTATGGGTTTTTAGGCATACGTACAGGTATTTTGGATCATTTTTACAGCATTTCAGGTATGGACACAGGCTTTCAGGTCATTCTGGTACACGGTCAGGAGAATGTCATCTTTTTCAAAAGCATTTGGAAACAAGAGCAGGTATTCTAGGGCGTTGGTGTGGGCATTTCGAAGGTATTCTGACCAGTGAAGTAGGAATTGTAAAGCATTTTAGTCTGCATTTATAGGCATTTTAGGATCAGGTACAGGAATTTTCAATCATTTTTGTGCATATTGATGGTTTTTACAAAACACCAACATGTATTTTCATGGTATTGCTACTGGTTCTTGCTTTACTATTTTATAGAGACTTTCTCTTATATTATACATTGATTGTAATGTTCTATAACAATTTTCGTCCTTTTTACAGTCATGTTACCTCCTTTTAAGGACATCTGTATATTATAATGCTAACATGTGATAAACTATGTACTGGTATAAACTACGTACTAGTAACATTCTTTCTAACCCAGACTTAAGCTTTTTTAGTGATGTCATTGTTTTTATTCAGCATTTCCTGTTTTTATGTGGTTACATTTTTTGACCAGGCGTATTAACCTTACCAGTTAAATGCTTTATTAGATAATTTTACAAGGGTAGGCGCCTCTCCTCTTTCTGGACTTCCGACCAGCGTTAGTATTTGTTTCTAACGGCAGAGTTAATACCTTCCTTCTATCTTCTTATTCTTACTCTTCTTTCTTCAGCAGGTGTTTGCTAGGCGTTTATGCGACAATTGAGTGAATTCCATTTTTTTAATTCTAGACTCATGGAGAAAGTCACGAACTTAAGATACAGGCTACATTCTATTAAGCACTGTTTGTAGCATTCCAATGTCCATATGCATATGTTGATATTCCATCCTCTGAAACGACATTTTTATCGTCGCAAGGAGTCAACGTTCTTTTATTCACTTGCACTGAGATGACAACATGCTCTCGTGATAGAATCAGATTCATTGACGTTCTTATTATTTCCTTGGTTTTAAGAAAGTTTGCATAGTCGTCGAATGTAATGTATTGCTTAATAGCACTAAGTTTTATACCTTTATACTTGTTTACCATTGAGCCGTGGATATCTAGTACATACACTTTAGGTCGTAGACCACAAAGCGCTGGATGATTTTACCATTGGCTTCATCTTTAAATTTTCCCCAAAACTTCCTGTTTCCAGCTGAATAACAGGTATGGTCTACAGGAGAATCTAGGTGCCGAAGAAACCATAGGTTATCCTAATACATGTCTTTAGTTGTCACAATGAATGAACGAATCAGTGTCCATATACATAAGCTTCAGGTTTACAGCTCCATAATATGGTAGCAGCACATGATGATGATAGTGGTACATTAATTTTTTTGGAGATGTCGCACACACTGTTTCCAATGTATATAGGCTTGTTGAACACAATCCATTGGGAAACCATATACACAGCAGCTAGATTATTACCATATATTGTCCTGTCGATACGCGTAGGTCCAAAATCGACTTCTCCAATGTTTTCTCACTTGCAACCAACCGTATATCCATACGATTACGCAGGTTCTCCATAGTGTTTCCAAACATGCATTATTGAACAGCTTATAGAGATACCTTTCAAAATAATTTGCAACCTGCTGTCTTAGGCTGTTGTTAAAATTCCACATAAGGTTCTAACAACTTGGACGGCCAGAATTGTAGCACACGATGTATTTCTGTTAGCTATATTCCATGACTAAGTGCTTGCTTCAAGGTCATGCAATGCACTACATACTTCTTTCGGGATCCAAGATGGGGTATTGGTTTCTTTGTAGACGAACCCCAGGACTTCCTACTTTCAGGCAGGAAAGGTAGATCGTTGTGTAGATAATGGAAATCAGCAGGATATTTTATATCAACTTCCAGAATATATTCACGAGGATCATCTTTTTGTAATCTTTCTAAGTCGATATCTTCAGCAGAAACCCACTCAAATCCTCTATGAGGAAGGAAACGGCACATTGCCCAACCATATTTATTATTGACGTCCTTGTATGTGATAAATTGGGTTGATATCGACGGATCAAACTTTTCCATGTAGGTATTATTAGCCCCAGCATACCGATGGAAAACTTGGCATAAACCTTCTCTTATTCCGGATTCCACCATAACAAGCTTATCGTAATCTTGTAGCAATTAGGTTCGATTCCTGTGTATGGAAGCATGGCGTCCCATGTAAGTCCTGTAGAGGTGAAATAATGAGCAGGATCAGCTCTATAAGTTTTCAGGATCTGCTCTCTGAATGTGTTAAACACATGATCTAGAAGAGGAACATCTGAGTTTAAATATAGATCGCTGTTTCACCCAGTTTCTCATATTAAACAGTCTTCATACATTGCCAGCATGGTTGTAGTCACCATCAGGAATTCCTTCTGCATTCAGTTTATTATCCTTAGGAGGTATGTAGCTTTCGTTCAAGACATCCCATATAGTGACTTAATCACAGGGAAATACTCCTTTGGGAGTCATCAACTTCTGCTTGTCTTCTTTGAAGTACTTCAGCATTTCAGGATATCCTTTGGGTTATTTTACCAGCTTATACAAACATGTACTCAGAAACCGAAAGCTATCCGCAAATCGGAGCTTTATATCTCCGACATACTTGGCAAATGAGATGTTTTTTTCTTCAGAGTTGAGAATTACCTCCACTCGTTCTCTTGAACATCCCAGCTCCTTAACAATGAAATGAGAGCCATATCCGCTAAGGCTATGCATAAAGGTTTTTCCGCACAAGTAACACAACGTAGGGGAGACAAAATCCTTTGTTGTTGATCCTTAAGTTTCAGAGGCTTGGAAGATTTATATATACATACATACATACATACATACATACATACATACATACATACATACATACATACATACATACATACATACATACATACATACATACATACATACATAGGGTTGCATAGGAAGACCAGCTTCTAGCAGATCAACTGATTGAACAGGTTTCACATAAACACAGATGCTCATAGGTAAATGCTCCTGACATGGTGTTGTATATGAAGTGTCAGGATTGGGGATGCATGTATGGCACGGTGTGATAATACTCTCAAAATCCGCATAGATGACGTAAGATACCTTCAATATTCTCTCAATATTTTTAAACCGTACAATTGAATTCCCTTTGATGGACATAACTACCCTTGCAATAACATGTTGGTTACAGATGGATGCATTTTCCTGTAGCTTCCCCAGTTCAGTTCGTCCATACTGATCTTCAAAATGTTAAAGCAGCGCTTGCATGTGTATAACACTCCATTATGCTTAGTTTTCTGACATCAAATAGGTTTTTCAAACATCCTGATATACACATGGTGATGTTTTCCACTCATGTCGCTAAATAATAACAAATCACGGTGTTCAGGAAATTCAGCATTAGCAAACCCTTATTGGAAGTACTTCTTGCTCCTCATCCAGCACGAAAACGTTGGTACGCATACAATTAAGCTTCTATTTGACGAAGTGTCGTAGAGTACGAAACACAGCTGTAGTAGTTTATGTTCTACCCTAAAGCTGCAATTCCTCCATTACAATACCCAATTTCTTGAATTATTATTCCAACATGGAGTCTAGTTCCGTTTCTAGACTAGCGTCTAAATTACGCGTTTTAAATGGCTTGTTATAGGTTTCTCCGACACTGTTCACAAATCGGCGTTCAGTCAGCAGATTAATTTTCACGCTCTTTCTGAACGGTTCGGATTATTCGTAGTTGTGCCTCATGCGGTTACATATTCAGGTCCATCGATGAATTGGATTGCATAACATACGATCTCAGTCGTCCTTCAAATGAATTTTCGTATTCCTTCACGGTACAGTTCATTGTTAATAATGGCAGGCTCAGTCTTCATTTTCCTCTTAGGACTGCACTTACCGATCTCCCTTATAAGCATCATTGAAAGATGAATTACAATATTTGCACTTGAAGAGCTGCTTGCAGCCCAACTCATGCCTTCTCTTGTCATAAATCAGCAGAAATTTCTTTATACACTTGTTACAGGTGTATGCGGCAATGATATCCTTACATGTCGAGTTATTCATCTTTACTATTGATGTAAAGACGTATTAATCTTTGTTCAAGGTATGTAGACTTCTTCACCTTGATAACATTCTCGAAAGCCGATTAGTCTTTGAGAGAACACGATGTCGATAGCTCAAGATTAATTAGCAGAATGAAGGCTGCCGAAGGCACCCTACTTATACAGCTGTCACGAACATTTCAGTTTAGTCCTGCACTGAATTTAATAAACCATGACTAAGCACTGAAAATTCCATATTCACTAGGTGTTTCTATATGTGTTCAGGTATGTACATAGGTCTTCGTGCAGTTCCGTTTGTTTGGTGAGGTGCTAGGAAGTGTATAACAATGCGTATGAATGTGTATATGTAAGTGTGTTTGTGTGTGTTCGGGTGTGTCCGTAAGTTTTCATGCATGTCCATGTGTTTGGAGAGGTGTTGGGAGGTGTGTATTTATGTGTGTATGTATGTGTGAGCATTTGAATGTCTCTGGGTGTGTTTATGGCGTGTATGTGTATGTATTTATGAGTGTCAATGAGTCTGTGAGCATTTGCGAGAGTGTGTCTTTCTTTGGTGTGTATGCACTTCAGTGCAATGTGTGCGTGTACACACGCCTGCGTATAACTGTCTCTGTTAGTGTTTTGCGTGTTTGACTATCTCTGGGTGCGTTTGTTTGTTTGTGTGTTGGTAGAGTTCTGTGTTTATAGGCATGTATGTGTGTGTATTTATGGATATCGATGAGTGTGTGAGCATATGTGAGAGTGTATGTGTGTCTGTGGATCAAGAAGAAGAATGAAGAAAATAAAGAAGAAATGAAGGAAAGAAAGGAGAAAGAAAAAGTAAGTAAAAAGAAAGAAAGGAGAAAGAAAAAGGAAAGAGAGAAAGAAAAAACACAAAATTAGGAAGAAAAAGGAAACAAAGGAGAACGAAAAAGGAAAGAAAGAAAAGAAAAATTAACCTCGAGTGCAAACCTCGGGATACCTAAGTATACCTCAAGTTTTAATCCAGACAATGATATTGGGTAAATATGATTTATTCCTCAGGCATTGATTCCTTACTTCATTAGTAATTCAACATTACAGTTTTGCTACACTAAGACCCGAACGCGGAGATCGGGATACCTACATTAATCCACGCAATTATATTAATTAAGTTTAATTCGTACCATGCGTCTATCATATATTATCAGTAATTAAAATTTATGTTTCACCGTTCCGAGAGTCGAACAAGACCATAGGGATTCCTAACTAGTTATTCAGAAGAATGTAATTAATGTTACCAATTGAATGTGATTCTCCTACGCATATAGATATCATAGGTCATTAGCAATTGCACATGTAATTTTTTTACCGTTCCGAGAGTCGAATAAGACCATAGCGATACCTAACAATCTATTCCATATATTCAGAACAATCTAATTAATGTTACCAGTTGAATGCAATTTATCCGATATGTCTAAGTGCCTACCCCAGAAATAAGCAAACATCAAATTTGAGTTGAAGCAAGGACCCTCGAGATTCCTCCCTGTGAGTAAACAATAATGCCAATAGATTTGCATCATTGTCGAATAAGACCATAGCGATACCTAACAATCTATTCTATATATTCAGAACAATCTAATTAATGTTACCAGTTGAATGCAATTTATCCGATATGTCTAAGTGCCTACCCCAGAAATAAGCAAACATCAAATTTGAGTTGAAGCAAGGACCCTCGAGATTCCTCCCTGTGAGTAAACAATAATGCCAATAGATTTGCATCATTGTCGAATAAGACCATAGCGATACCTAACAATCTATTCTATATATTCAGAACAATCTAATTAATGTTACCAGTTGAATGCAATTTATCCGATATGTCTAAGTGCCTACCCCAGAAATAAGCAAACATCAAATTTGAGTTGAAGCAAGGACCCTCGAGATTCCTCCCTGTGAGTAAACAATAATGCCAATAGATTTGCATCATTGTTTATGCTAAAAGGACGTATGTGCCAGGACATTCCGCAGCACTACATACGCCGGTCCGCAATTAACGCAGTATTACTTTAAGGGGGTAGCACTAGCATCATGTCCCTTCCATAACGCGTGTTAGTATGATATTTTGGAGTGGAAGGGGGTGTTATTCGGTTTAATTGGTGGCAAAATTGGTGCGTCTTGCCTTTGAGATTACTGGGAATTCTATTACAAACTTATGGTCGCGATATCTTTTGGTAGAGTGAGGAGGTTTATTACCGTCACTTCCATGTCGTGTGTCGGCGTTTAATGTAAAAAAGTGAATTGGGACGCCTAAGTGTCACCTGAGGGGCTTTCAGTGTAAGAAATTACTTAAAAGCCATATATGTTTACGGCCAGATTCAGTGGAGTGAAGACGGTTTTTAGCATCACAGTGACGGGACTTTAATGCAAGAGAACACCTAAAAGACGCATTCCTTATGGAACATATTCAAACACTTGCTATCGTTTTAGTGAGGTGGAACGTATAAGTGGCATTTCCTGCCACATAATAGCCTTTAAAGCAAGAAGCGCTTAACACAGTACATTTATCCTGCCTGAGCTAACACTCCCACGCTTCTAGACATCTGGGAAAACGCGGAGAATTTTATGCATGAGAAACATGGGTAATTGTATGTAAACTCCTCAAATTGTCGAAAAAAATACAAATAAAAAAGATAACGAGAAGCATAACACTAATTTAGCATTGCGCGCTTAAAACACATATATTTCTCTATGTTTAGATGCGAACGCGTCTAACATTTTAAATTGATTGTTTAACCCTGTCTGCCGGAAATTCCTCCCAGACGCGAGGACAATTCTCCCCTCTGAAGCAAAGAAGTTGTTTATGCGGGCGGGTGAAAGATACCGGTGTCTGATTGCTCGTCTGATACAGTGAGAAAACACGCGTAACATTACGTGTTCTCTATACACCGACATATTGTATCGAGCAAATACTGTACAATTTACAAATATCGGAAACGAGTATTGTTGCCTCACACACGCACACACACACACTATATGTGCATACACATACTACTGGCACTTATGTCCTTCCAGCATCAACAATGTTGCACATCTGTTGGAATTATTGTTTACTTACATCGAGGAATCTCTCGAGTTCCCGCTTCAACTCCCCTTATAGTCAAGGTTTGATGTTTGATTATTCCCGAGTTAGGTCACTTAAACGCATAGGATAAATTACATTAAATTTGTAACATTAATTAGATTGTCCAGAATAATTGGTTAGGTCTCCCTATTGTCTTATTCGACTCTCGGAATGGAAAACATAAATGCTTAATTGCTGATGACCTATAATACTTAGACGAGTGGGAGGAATTAATTAGATTGTCCTGAATAATTAGTTAGGAATCACTATGGTCTTGTTCGACTCTTGGAATGGTAAAACTTAAATGTCCAATTGCTAATGTTGTACTAAACGATTCGTGGGACGAATTAGTTTTATTTCATATCATTACGTTGGTTAATGTGGGGCATTCTTATGTAATACGAGCTCCGAGTTCGTGTCCTGGTGTAGCAAAGCTGTAATGTTTAATTACTAATGAAGTAAGGAATCAATGCATGAGGATTAAATAGTATTTAACTAATATCATTGTCCAGATTAAAACATCATGTACACTCAGATAGCTCGAGGTCTGCGCTCAATTCTTAATTTTCTTCCTTCTTTCTTTATTCTTACTTTCTTCTTTCTTTCTTTCTCTTTTGTTTCTTTTTTTTCCTTCTTTCCTTGTTTCTTATTCCTGATCCACAGGCACTCAAACACACATATATACACACACACACACGCACTCATCGACACCCGTAAATACACAATTATACATGCCTAACACGGACATGTACCAACGCACAAAGAAACACACAAAGACACTCACCGAAACACACTCAGAGACAGTCAAACACAAAAAGCTAGCAGAGTCAGTTATACATATATACGCACACATGCACACACGTGTATAAGCACACGTACAAACACACACCAACGCACATGCTCACAGACTCATCGACACATAAATACATACAAATACAACCCTAAACGCACCCAGAGACAGTCACACACATATACATACACCTTCATATACATATCGAACCCCTCTCCAAACACACTGACATGTAGGAAGACCTACGAACACAAACGAATTCATACATACACATACACCAACACATGTTGACGCTTCTCCAAACACACAGACCTACGGGCATACCCGAACAGATACACAAACACTTTGATGTGTGCTTAATCATAATTTATTATTAAATTCAGTGCACGATTGAACTGAAGAGTTCGTGATCCCTCTATAAATAGGACGCTTCGGCAATAGCCTTCAGTGTGCTAATTAGCCTCGAGGTGTCAACATCGTGTTCTCTCCAAGATTAATCTGCTTTCGAGGGTGTTATCAAGATGAAGTCTACATTCCTAAACAAATATTAATACGTCAATAGTAAAGATGAATAACTCGACATATAAAGATATCATTCCCAACGTTACTGCATACACCTGTAGCAAATGTAGACGGAAATTAATGCGAAATTATTACAAGAGAAGGGAAGAGATGGGCTGCAAGTGGCTCGTCAAGTGTAAACAATGTAATTCACCCTTCAATGATGGTTATAAAAGAGAACGCCATAAAAATGCATATATAATAAGTCCTAAGTAAAAATGAAGACTGAGCCTTCTAGACATCAGATATTATCAACCTTGGAGATTGCGACATGGAGTACGAAACTTCATTAGAAGGACGATTGAAATAGTATTTTATAGGATACAATTCCTCCAAGGACTTCAGCATGTGCCTGCATGAGGCAAAACAATGAATAATCCGAGGCGTTCAGAAAGAGCTGAGCATCCACCAGAGCGTGAAGATTAATCTGCTGGTTAAACGGCCTTGTGTGATAAGTGTCGGAAAAGCCCGTGACAAGACATTTAAAACACGTAGTCAAGTTGATTTTTTAGATACGGATCTAGACTCCATGTTGGAAGAATAATTCAAGAAATTGGTTACTGAAATGGAGCACATACTACTACCCCCACTGTTGAGCAAGAAAAACCTGCATACACATGCAGAAATACGGCGACGAGGAATGCATGCATTCCGCATTAGTCAAATTCTTTGAGAAGCATGCACAATGAATCAACAAATACAAGCAACTTGAAGATAAGTACGACTGCAGCTGTGTTCCTTACCCTACGACACTTGTTCAAATACCTAAGTTTGGGAAGTTCAGCTGTATGTCTATCAACGTTTTCGGGCTGGATAAGAAGCAAAAAGTATTTCTAATAAAGGTTGCTGATACTAATCTTCCTGAACAAATAACCGTATTTGTTATTATTTAGAGAAATCAGTGGAAAACATCACCACGAATATATCAAGACTTTTGGAAAGTTTATTCGACGTCAGAATACTAGGCGTAACGGAATGATATATATATGCAAACGTTGCTTTACACATTTTGATGATCAATATGGACGAAGTGGACGGGAAAGTTAAAACAACAGGAATCCATCTATAACCAACATGATCTTGCAGTGGTAGTTATGCCTATCAAGGAGAAATCAGTTGTACAGTTACAAAATGTAGAGAAAATGCTCAGAGTACCTTGTGGAATTTATGGAATACTGAGAGTATTATCACGACGTGCCATAAATGCATCACCAATCCTGAAACATCGTATATAACACCATATTAGAACCACTTACCTATGAGCTGTGTTAATGCGAAACCTGTTCAATCTGTTGATCTTCTAGAAACTGGTGTTCCTATCTATTCCTACATATAACGTGGTTATGGTGCTGCTCAGACGTTTAAGGAATACCTGACATCTCTTTTGAAAAATATTGATAATAATATAAAGCTGCCAAGCCTCTGGAGCTTACGGATCAACAAAATAGATTTTGAGTCTTCTAGGTTATGCTACTTGTGCGAAAAACCCTTTACACAAAAGAGCTAGAAGTACGCAAATATGATCACATCAGTGGTAAATACCGAGGAAGTCTTCTTTATGAATGAAATTTGCCCTGCAAAAACGAAACCTGCTTGCCTCCTAAAGACTCTTTCTATTAAACTGAACCAAGAAGAACCTACTTATTCTGACTACACTCATGCTGGAAATGTATGGAGATTGTTTAATTTGCGAAACCGGGTGACTTCAGCGGTCTCTACTTAATCTCGTTGCTCTTCTTCTAGATCATGTCTTTAAGACATTCAGAATAGCAGACTCTGAAAACACATAAACTTGATCCTGCTCATTATTTCAGCTCTCCAAGACTTACATGGGACGCCATGCGTCTGTATAAAGGAATCGAACTGGAATTGCTACAGGATTATGATAAGCTTCTTATGGCGGAATGCGGCATAAGAGGAGGTTTATGTCAAGTTTCCTATTGGTATGCAGAAGCTAATAATGCCGATATGGAGAAGTTTGATCTATCGAGACCAACCCAATTTATTACCTACGAGGACACCAATAAACAGTATGGTTGGACAATCTGCAGTGCTCTTCTTTATAGAGATTTGAGTAGATTTCTCCTGAAGATATGGACTTAGGAAGACTACAAGAAGATGGTCCTAGTGGACATATTCTAGAATTTTATATCGAATATCCTGCCGAGCTCCTTGATCTAAAAAACGATCTATCTTTCGTGCCTGAAAGTATGAAGCCCGCGGGGTAGTCTACAAAGAAACTAACACCCCATCTTGGATTCCGAAAGGAGTATGTGCTACATTACATGATCTTGAAGCAGGATACATGAACTACAGCTTACAAAAATCCACCGTGTGCTACAATTCCGGCGTCTTAGTGGTTAAACCTTAAGTGAAACTTAGCAACAGGCTACGACAGCAGGCTGCCAATTATTTTGAGAAGGATTTCCACAAGCTGTTCACCAAAGCAGTGTTTGAATGAACTATGGAGACCCTGCGTAATCGTTTGGATATACGGTTGGCTACAAGTGAGAAGACATTGGAATAGTCGATCTCTAAACCTTCATTTATCGATAGGGCGTTATATGTACTAATCTGTGTGCTGTGCATAGGCTTCACAACTGATTGTGTTCCAAAAGCCTATATACATTGAATGAGTGTGTTGAACGTTTCCAAGACATTAATGTACCACCTTCATTATCATGTGCTATTACCATATTATGTGGCTGAAAACCCGAAGGTTATGTATATGGATACATTCATTCATCGAGTGACAACTCAAGATGTGTAACAGGATAAGCTACATTTCTTGAACACCTAAACACAACTGTTTATCCTAAAATCACATATTATTCAACTCGATAAAGAAGGTGCTGGGGAAATTTAAAGATGGAGCCAATGGATAAGTTCTTCAGCGCTTTGTCTTACTACGACCTAAGTTGTAAGCACTAGATATCCACGACTCAATGGTATAAAAGGTATAATAAAGGCATAAAACGTAGTGCTATTAAATATGTACATTTCATTCGATAGCTATGCAGACTTAAATTCAAGGCATACTAAGAACGCCATTGAATCTGATTATATCACAAGAGCATGTTGTCACCTCAGTACAAGTGAATAAAATTACGTTCACTCCTTGCGACGATAAAAGAGACATTCCAGAATATCCGCGTATAAATATGGACATTACAATATTACAAACAATGCTTAAGAGGATGTAGCCTGGATCTCAGGATGACGATTTTCTCCTTGAGTCTGCAATTTAAAATAACATGGAGCTTTACTGGAGTGTTACGTAAACACCTAGCAGACACATGGTGAAGAAAGAAGAACAAGAAGACAGAAATGGAGACGCTAATTCTGCCATTTGTTACATATCCTAGCGCTGGTCTAAAACCCTGAAAAGAGGAGAGGCGCCTACCCTTACAATCCTTATCTCATTAAGCACCGATTAACTGGTAAACTCAATACGCCTAGTATAAACACATAACCACATAAAAACAAGAAAAGCTGAATAAAAACAATAGTATCATTAAAGGAGCATCAGGCTGGGTCAGAAGGACTGTTAGTGCACATAGTTTATCACATGTTGCCATTGAAATATACAGAAGTCCTTAAAACAGGCTGATATGACTGTACAAATGATATAAATTGCTATAGAATATCATAATCCACGTATAATTGGAGAGAAAACCTCTATAAACTTGAAAGAATACCACAAAAGCTAGTGGCAATACAATGAAAAAGTCATAGGTGTTTTCTGAAGGCAATCAAAATACATCAAAGAATGATTGAAAATATCTGTATCTGGTCCTCAAAAACCTATAAATGCACACTAAAGTGCTCTACAATTCCTAATTCAGTGGTAAAAATACCTTCGAAATTCTTCCACCAATGCCCTGAAATACCTTCTCCTCCTTCCAAATATGTTTTAAACACATGAAATTCTCCTGGCCGTGTACCAGGATGACCTGAAAGTCTGTGTCCATACCTGAAATTCTCTAAAAATGACCAAACAATTCTGTACATGTGCCTAAAAAGCTCATAAGTGGATACTGAAGTGCGCTGCAGTTGCTACTCCAGTGGTTCAAATACCTTCGAAATGCTTACACTAACGCTCTAGAATACCTGTTTCTATGTCTAAAAGCTCCTAATGTCCATAGGAGTATGCTAATCCTGTTTCACTGCATAAGGCCACCAGAATACCTGCAAAGTAAGCTAAACGTGTGTCCAAAAATGGCTCCTAAGCGCCTCCCAAATTATCTATAGCTACACCAGCCTTCTAAATACCTATCCTGGAGAACATCCCTAAATACCTTCAAACACTGTCTTCCCCAGCATCTTTCCTCGTTTTCTCTCTCTTCTCATATAAACGCATTTTCTAGTCCTCTGTCCCCGCCTGGCTGCCAACAGCTTTCCTTCTCCTCCCATATAAGCGCTTCTACCTGTGCAGCTTAACATCTCTCCTCGTATTCCCTATCTCTGGCGTATCAACGCATATGCTACCCATCAACTCCTGTCTAGCCTAGTATCTCTCCTGGTTTCGCCTTTCTCTTACGATATAAACGTATTTTCTGGTCCTCTACCCCGCCTAGTCAGGTATCTCCTCTCGTATTCCCTATCTCGCCCATATAAAACGCATATCCTGCCCTTTACCCCCTGTCCTGTCTAGCATCACTCCTCGTATTCCCCATCTCTTCCATATAAAACGTACATTCTACCCTCAAATTCTGTTTAGCCTAGTATCTCTGCTCGTATATCTGCCATATAAATGCGTATTATACCCTTCAACTCTGTCTATCCTAGCATCTCACCTTTTTACCTATCTCTCCCATATAAACGTATATTCGTCCCTTCAAACTCTATCTAGTTTGGAATTTCTCCCATATAAACGTATATTCCACCTTTCAACCCCTGTCTAGCCTGACATCTCTCCTCGTTTTCCCTCCGGTCGAAGTGCGTTCATCCTTGTCGTGACCGGGGACGCAAGGTAGGTTCTCGTGCTTTCTTTACATTTCGTTCCATGTTGCACCCCCGCCATCACTTCTTCCTTCTCTGGTCGCCGTTTCCAATCATTTCGCACCACATTCATTCGCGCTGTCATTTCTTTTGCTTGCTTGTTGGCTTACCTTGCGTGCGCAACGCCCACATAGTATTCCACGGAAGTGTTTAACCCTTTTGTTTCTTTTCTCCTTTTTCTTTTACTCCTCTGTGAATACAGCCCGTGCTGTGGGTGCGCAATTAGCTGAATGGGCAATGGCGTCACCCCCAACATCCGTGATCATTATGTAGGGTCTGCGTCCATATCCGCTGCCAAATGTAGGCCCGCGGAGGGGCTATTGCATTGCATGGGTTTTGGGTCCCTCTGCCTTTGTGCTGGGAGGTGTGACCCTGGGATGAGATAGGTATCGATAGGCCACTCACCCAAGCCGGGGTAACGCCCGGGGAGTCAGAAACCTTGATCGAAGAGGGTTGCAATGGTGGAGTATTTCATCCGCCGTGGAGAACTCCTTCTCCAAAACTTCTACCAAGCGCTGTAGAGTTTTCGAAAAAGAAGTAACACCACCGTCATCTGCTGTTACTTGGTTATTACATTACTGAGGAAAGGAAAGTCTTTTGCAGGTTTCAAAAGGTTATCGACTCCATTACTGGTGCGGTTCAGTTCTGCAGTCGGTTTCGTAATGGTTCCCTGTTGTTAGAGAGCAGGTCCGAACTGCAGAGCAAGACCTTGTTGCGAGCCACATTTCTCCACGGGTATCCCATCCTTGTGGAGAAGCACCGTACTTTGAACTCCTGTTGTGGCGTCGTCACCACCTACAGCCTTGAATGTATGTCGGACGAATAACTGGTCCAGTACCTATCCGACCAAGCAGTAACGTCCGTACATAGGATGCAAGCTAAATGGGATAGTCTGTTAGTACCCACCGTACCCTGCTTTCTTACTTTTGATGGCGCAAAACTGCTCACGAGTATTGCAGCAGAGTACGAACATGCTGTGAGGCCTTACATACCCAGGTCACTGCGCTATTTCAAATGCCAACGTTTTGGACATACGCAAGTTTCTTGTAAGAGCGCCGTTTCTATCTGTGTCTCATCTGTCAGATGAGATGGTGACTGTTAATCACCTCTCTCTCGTCTGTGTAAATTGCAAAGGGTCCCATTCCGCATCAGTTCTACCGGTCCACGGCACTTGGACGAGAAGGCGGCCCAGGAGCTTCAGGTCAAGGAGAAACGTTCCTTCGCTGAGGCTCGGAGGCGTTACCAAGCACGCCGCCTGCGCTCCTGATATCAGGTAAGTTTACTTCCGTTGTTGCCTCGCCAGTCCAACGGAAGAATGGCGCAATGCAGACCTGGAACATGAATGCCACGAACGACGCTACAACCTGGGTGTTCATTTCTTGCACTAGCTCCAAGACGTCTAAGTTTCGTCCAAAATGTATAAAATACCAAGGAAGCAGTTTTAGCAGAAATATCGCAAGGATTATTTTCTTAAAGACCCATCTCAGCGTACGCGAACTATCAAGAATTCACCTTCCTTTCGGAGGTCGCAATCACAGAACGTCCCTGGGACGAGACAGGTTTAGCGGCATTTTTCACCCTTTGCCACACAGAGCCGATTCTCGGCGCTTGAATCGGTTACTGTCACTGAGCGCGAGGCCCCCACCCCTACGAGGAGCCTATGGAGACTGACCAGGTCTGCACCCACGGTTAACTAAAATGTTACTCTGAATCGCCCTTCCAAATGGGAAGTTTATCCCTTGTAATCATCTCTATCCTGATATGGAATGTACGTGGTGTATGATCGCATAAGGTGGAACCACAACTTTTGCTGCGTTCCCTACGGTCCTATGCTTGCAAGAAACTAAGCTTCGCCCTAAAGATTCTTTTGATCTACGACAGCAGGTGTGCTCATCTTTCGTACGTAGGTCCCATCCACAGATTTTAAAATTTGCACGTAATATAGGAAGTAGTTTATGTACCATTACATCCAGTGCAAAATTGGCAGCAGTTAGCGTGGGAAAGATTATATGAGTTCATTCTAGAGCACCTGTTGCGTACAGGTTGAATTTCCTGAGGTACATGAGGTACATTTTTACACAGAAATTATATTTTTCTACTTCAACATATATTTTCTTCTAGCTTTGGCGTAATTAAAGCCTCATCATATTTTGACGTGTGTGCCCATTTGACTGTGTACCTGTTTCTCTCGAGTGGCTCTCTCTCTCTGTGTTTTCTCTGGTTTATACCTACGTACAAAATGTCTCTCACAAATATTGAGTTATTGCGAAAAGATGAAGTTTTCTTTCTTCTCAAATTACGGGGCGTAAAATATAAGTGATACTTTGTCAAACCTATTGCAAGTGCTACGACCGTATGTTAACACCTTCAAAGGACATTAATTGTTTTCTGAAAGACGATATTATGGGCTTGTTTCATGATACGGAATTTCAATATACTGAATTTGAAACAGTAATTAGGGAACAATTGGGTGAATGTTCTCCAGCAGCACTACGGCAATTGAAGGCGCTTATAAACTATCGTATCGAGCGTCTAAACATTTTGCTTACTTCACCACTTATTAAAGACGTACGGTCTTCAGCACAAACTTGTTAATAGAATATCAAGAATTATTATTTATATTGCACGATGATTCGACATATGTTGTTGAGGCGAAGCAAAATGCTCCCATTTCGGAAACAGAAGTACCCAAGAATTCAAGAGCTGTTATAAATAATTTAGTACCATTAAATGAACCTGTCATTTTGTTCCAAACTTTGCGTGTAAAACATCCGGCACAAAGTCTTATAGACAACTCCCATTTTGTAATAAATGACATCACACAGGCATTGGGTTTTTTGCAGTTTTTTATCAAATTATGTGATTTTGTGTTCGCCTGTGCCTTATAATCCGAAAGATTTGTACCATTTATTAATGGCTATTGTTGAGGGTAAGATTAGTTCCTGCTGCAGTCGGTCTTGCATGATAATTGCCAACTTCAAGAATTTCATGTGAAATTATGAGACAGTAACTATGGTTATATATGCCATATATGCATTAATGTAAATTATAAGTAAAATAATATTAATAATCAAAACACTGGTTATAGAAATAGAAGTTAAGGCATACGTTTTATGTATGTGCAAGTGTAGCTGGAGCTGTAGAACCCTTGTTAAAAGCCGACAAACATATATTTGTGTTAGAATTAGGGCCCAGGCAAAAAGGACTTGTACGGGAAAGTCATAAAAGCCAGACCTTGAATCTTTGTGAAATAGAAAAGGCGACAAGCGAACACAACATATTTTTGTAGAGAGGTCACATGTTTGCAAACGTCGAACAATAGCCGGGTAAGTCTTCTGGAAGGTTCCAAGCTGAACGAAGACAGACAATGAACTTTTAAGGAAGAATATGTTTAAAATCTTTAAGGGCAGAAATGTTTGTTGTAGTGACCCCACCAGCCAGGGCGGTTGAATATAAAGTGCTGCGATGTGAATAACATACATGTAAGCTCTCAGAAGCAGGCGTTATTAGTAAGTTCTTATAATGTAGTAGGAACGTTGAAATGTTATCAATTTATAGGTCCGTAGGGACGTGTGATAAATATTACAATTATTTCTAGAGCACGTATAAAATACTTGATTGCTCAGCGACCGCAAGTTTGGCGCACGAACGTGGTAGGGCTCGACCGTTCTACAGCTCCAACTAAATTAAGTAACTGTGTAGCATATTATTAAGACAGTAAATGCGTGTGCCATTAAAGCATAGTGTTCTTCATTAACTTAATCCATTCTTAGAGTTGTTACTTTTTACCTTCCTTCCCGTATCACACCCTGCAGAGCTAGACAAGCTCTACCAAAAACCCAAATAACAGCAGCCGTGGCAAGAAATAAACACAAACTTTAAGAGTAACAACTAAAACACCAGATAATTATCAGTATCACCATAGTTCATATATTAAATCATATATTAATATATCGGACATACTGCGAGTTATGCTCCCCCTCCACGAGTATGCCGCAATTATAAAATTTCTTTTTTCCGTTACGCATACGTACATAATTCTTACAAGATCGTTATTTTACTCCTCAGGAACCATCGGAAAAATTAATTGCGAGGGAAATTATTTGCACGCATATTCTTGTTGCCTGATTCTGAACAACAGATTTGTCATTTAGTACCAACAGGGCTAAATTTGCACACCTGTATATTATGTACATTTCAAACCCCTGCTTCTACCTTTCAAGAATTAGATGTTTTAGTTTCCTCTGTACAGCAGTTGATGTACTCTACATCATTGCAGTTCCCTGAATTACCGTTTAATTCTGCGTTGCCATCGTCATCCGTACAAACAGGAATAGAATTACTGCCGATAACAGAAACAGTTAATTATTACAGAGACTTACGTAATTCAGATAGTTTGCCAATCTCACCAGCCGAAAATAGTCCTTCCGCTAGGTCTTGTTCTTTTTGCAATAAACGTGGCCATACAATAAATTATTGTTTTAAGAAAGTCGCCAGTTTAATCTTTCTCATAACCAACCGTCCTGACTAGGATCGGTTCGGCCTATCTTAAATACAACTTCACAGGATTATGGTGTTCCATTTTTACCACTTCCATCAGTCAAAGTGGAAGTTACAGTGCTGCCGTATTAGACTTTGGATCTGCTGTTAACCTTCTTTGCAAAACTTGCTTCCAGGGAAAAAACTGGCAGTGTTCTGTCTACATTGTTTATATGGGAGCATTTACCATTTTACGGATCTTCTGTTTTGCATGTAAAGATAGGAAGTTTTGTTTCATATTGTGGATCATTTATCGTTTCTTATGGTATTAGGATTGCCACTTTTGTCGAAAACTAAAGCATCACTTGACTTTTGGAATTTTCTTTTGCATTTTCCATTTAACTCCACACAGCCGGTCAAATTTTCTTTGGCTGCATGTACGGTGCAGAACCTTGACCCAGTGATCGCAACTACGTGAGTGGTTAATTTTGAGTTGTTGCATTTGTCGATTGCTGACCGAAGAGACCTTTTGGATATTATAACACAATTTTCGGATATCTTAACCGATAAATTAGGAAATGTTCGGAATCAAAAATACTCGATAATCTCTCAGATACTACTCCATTAGATCACCACCGTATCGTTTATCACCATCTAAACTAGATACTCTCCTCATTCAAATTACCAGATGTTGACAGCCGGGATTATTGAACCCTCGAATAGTGTATTTTTGAGCCCATGCTTTTTGGCTCCCAAACCCAATAATGATTTTAGACTAGTAAGTGATTATAGAAAATTGAATAAGAAGATTCTTTTGGATGCTATACCATTACCATAAATTCATACTGCAGCACATTACTTTCGTAATGCATTGGGTTTACCACCCTCGATTTGAATCACGCTTTGCACTTTCTGAATCTTCCCCCTGGGATCTTTTCCACTTTTACAGGGTCTCGTTTCGTTTATCACGCCTACTGATGAAATTTTGGGCGAATACAAATTGAAATTTGTATTTAATTATTTGGATGACCCTGTGATCGATTCGCCTGATTTCAAATCACATTTGGTCCATTTACGATTGGTTGCTTACTATTTACAGAAAGCAGGGTTAACAGTAAGCCCTTCCAAAGTCAAGATTGCGGTCTCACAAATATCATTTCTTGGTCATATTATATCACCACGAAGCGTATCCATTGATCCAGATTGAACTCTTGCCCTTCGTAACTTCCCACCTCCGCGAACTACTAAACAGCGTCATTTTTGGGAATGATTGCATTTGTTGCAAAATTTATCCCGAACTTTGCTTACATTGCTGAGCCATTACACGCTCTTCGTGGAAAGGGAGCAAAACTTGTTAGGAGCTCACTTCAACAATCAGCTTTCGATATATTAAAGCTAGCTATTATGAATCCACCGGTGTTGGCTATAACGGATTTCAACTAGCCAATTACTGTACAATCTGACGCTTCACGCTTTTCCGTGGCAGCAGTTTTACTTCAGAACCCAAAAGATTCTCGACAACCTTTATTTTACATTTCTCGAGTGTTGTCTCGTGCAGAACGACACTTCTCAGTTTACGAAGCGGAAGCTTTAGCTATTCTTACTGCTTTTGAAAAGTTCCGCCCCTTTCTCGAACACAGATATTTCAATCTTGAGTGCGACATACAAGCCATTACTTAGGTATTATCGCACGCACGAAAAACAGGTAAATGAGCACGTTGGGCGGTAAAACCGAGTGCTTTCCAGTTTCAAACTACTCATATTAAAATCTCTGAGAATGGTGTATCAGATGCGCTCTCACGTATGTTTTCCGAGGAGAGTTCAGACTTGAACCATCTTTGGCTCCTGTTGCTGCTTCTTGTATTTTCACGTCACTTTCTTCCCAGCAACAGAATGATCCTGATATTATGACACCAATCTAAAAGTGGTTCGGTTCCACTGCGATATTACTTTCGTGATGACATTTTGTTTGCCATATTTCCACGATATATTTTAAAGCGCATTTTGTAACCGAAGACGCTTAAACCGCTATTATTACAATATTTTCGCTCTTCGCCTTTTGGAGCTCACCTTAGTAAAAAATAAGACAATATTTTGTTTGGAATAGCATGTGCCGTTATATAACTTACTTTGTTTGCTCTTGTGAGATTTGTTTACATTCCAAACTTCCGCAAACTACGAAAGCTGGATTTTTGAATTCTAAGTTATCCAACTATCCTATGGAACGCCTTTTCATGGACCATATTGGGTCATTGCCTCGTACTTTACATGGATACGCTTATTTACGTGTCACTATAGACACTTTCACAAAGTTCATCTGGCTATACCCAGTTAGAGCTGTTACGCATTTCAGTCCTTGCCCTCTTGTCTTTTAGTTTTTGCGTCCTTTGAGACCCCAGATATTTTAATTTCTGATAATGCTGCGTATTTTCGAGCGCATTTCGTACCTTTCTCTGTAATAGAGGTATTAAGTTTATTCGTACGTCTCCGTACTATCCCAAACCGTCCTTGGCCGAAAGGGTTAATTGCAACCCTAAGTGTGTGCTTATTTCATTCCATTCGGGTAACTATACGTCTTGGGATAATTTTCTTCCTGAAATTCAGTTTACCCGTAATACTTCCATTCATGAAGCGCATCGCCAAACGCCTTTTGCTCTAATGTTTAATTTTATAGCATCTTTCCCTCTCAGTAATCCTGGAAACTTTCTCATCTACTTCCAGAAACCTCTCATTCTGAAGATCTACGCTGTACGTTCCTTGCAGAAGGGCGATACGTTACAACGTCATCGACGACCAGACAAGTTCCAAGTGGGAGATTTGGTGCCGCTGCGGCATACACGCATAAAGTTGCTCTACCATTTATCGCTTGTATTGAAACAATTAACAATGTCATTCGTCCAGGAACAACCATATGATAAGTAATTATATCCAAACATATATCTTAATCTTATTCAACAAAAAATCTATATTAACTAATGTTGGATTTATATTTTCATCAATTAAATGTAGAATCACTTTGTAGGTCCTTTCCGTATTATACGGATTGCTAACAATGTTTCCTATTTGTTACAGGATTGCACTACAGGCGCTTGAACTACAGCCCACGCTTCTGAATTAAAACCTGTTGCAACTAATTGATAATTTTTTTGCAGCTCATCTGCTCGCACCAGCGCGCAGGATTTCATTGTGGTGATCCCCAATCGCTCTGGCCATTTGCGGCTCGCCTTCTTGCGGACGGACTGGGAACTTTTCACCGGCGCTCTGTTTTTCCTTTTCTTCCTCTACCATCCTTGTCTTTTTCTTTTACTTTTCTTGTATTTTGTGACCTCGAGTATTGTCTTCTGTAGTTTTATCTTGCTTTAGTAGATATTTCCATATAGTTTGTAGATGGGCCTATTAGTGTATGTGTATCTTTTGCTCCTTCTGTTTAAGACCTGGCCAAGCACACACCCTGTTTGTAGAGCGTAAGTAGCACTATGTATGGGTGAATGTGTTCAGTCTTTATCGGATCTTCATCTTTTACATTCTTGTTAAATTTTGTACCATTTAATTATAATTGTTTTGCTATAATGCGTTAATTATTATGTATAAAAAGTTCACATGTTATGTATTATGATGAGAGATCTCCTGGGCACTTAATACTTTGTGATTCTATTCTCTGTGTTTTAAGTTAATCTTCCTTTCTAATTATTTGTGCAAGTTCAGCTTTTATTAGGATCTATTCTTTGGCATGTTTTTATTCATGTACTGCCCTTTAAATTTTTACATTGTTAAGGGTGGTAACTTCTTTACTTTGGTTATTATATCATATGTATATTTTACATTCATTTTATTTTTTATATTGTTGTTTAGATTTAATCTTGAAGAGCACGTATTCCTGTTCTCCCTTCTTCTATTACTACTTTTGAAACGATTTCATTTTAACTTATTAATTATTGTTGTTATCGTTTGACTCACTTTGCACGCCGTCGCTTCTTTATGTCTTCCTCTAGTTGCTTGTTGTTAATGTCAGCTGTATGTTATCATGCTCTACCGACTGGGAGTCTGAGGATCCTGTACTGCCTTGCTGCCGCGCGGAGGGGGGTGTTGTACCATTTCGGCTTCCCCAACTCCGAAACTTACCAGACCGCTAGATGTCCAGAGAGGCGGCATCTCCAGCTGTAGCCTGGTCACGTTCTAGTAACTGCCACCCTTCTACGGTGACGTAACAGGCTGCCCTAGCGGCGAAAAGTGCAAGCTGCGTTCGGGCGACTCCCGGCGTGGCAACTGGCACCAGGAATAAGAAAAGAAAAATGCATCGAGCTGACAGGTCGCAACTGGAGAGACGAACGTGTAGGGTAGGAATGAGTCAGTACTCCAAAATTCCTTTTCGGCTCTAAATTCGCTATCTACATTTCTTTTGGTGAGTATTCATCTAAATTCCCTTTCGGTAATAATTGTTCAGAAATTCTAGCCAGTGTACCGTTTTCCCCCTCCCCCTTGGTCAAGGCTTATTCAACCAGCTCAAGAAATGATGACGTGGGTCTCGAGAGAAACAGTTAGCATCCGAAGCTTCGAGAGAGACGTCGTCATGCATGACGTAATTCATCATTACACAACTCAAAGCGTCGTGCAGAGATACCATTGGCTGGTTTGCTTCACGCCATTGACGGCAGTGAAATCGCGCTCGTGGTCAACTTCAGCAACTCCTGGGCAGGCAGCAGAGGCTCTCTTCGGCCAGGGACCGAGTAGCTGGTAGCTAGACTTATGTTCTGGTTTTGTGACGGCGAGATTTGACGTAAACCACCAACAGTAACCATTTTGGCTCTTTCTAAATTATTTTCAACTGTTTGGTAAGCTAGAAAATTTAACCTTTTTGCTCTTGGTATTTCTAAATTCACATTTACTGGAGAAGTATTTATATTTTTCACTTCGTGTAACATTTCATTGTATTTGTCGCTGTTTCAGAAATATTCTCCATCTGTAGGACAACTTAAAGTGTAAAAAGGTGAAAGAGCACATTACATCGTCTCCGAGCATATTATTTGTAAATCACATATCTTTTAAAATGTTAAAGCAAGCTGATGATGGAATTGTTAACAAATGAAACACTTTATAATAAATTGTTAACATGTGTGCCGGTGATTCTTTTCAATTCCTAGCTCCTACGCAATAGTCCTTTCCACAATATTTAACACTTCTGGGTATGGAAAATCCCAGTGGTGCACCAGAGTGACGCACTTTTAGAGAGATCCGTTAAGGAGTTTCAAAATACACGAGTAATTTCCTTTTCCATGATGTATTGTCTTTATTTTTAGAATTCCTTAACGTAGTGGAAGAAGGAGAACTATTAAGGTTACGCAAGATTTTAATTCAATGTAATGATGTTATTTTGGAAAACTTAAGGTTTAGCTCATGTTACAATTTTAAAGCTTAGGTTGTTAAAATTCTCAAAGTTTAAATTAACGTTAAATTGATCAAGTTGTATACTTATTGTTAAATGGGGTGAGCATATAAATCAGCCATAGTGAATGTACACACTCATCCTTGGGCACGTTTGTTACGTCGAATCTTAATCTTTATAGTGTACATCATCAGAACGCATGGTTTATTTAACTGTTTATCCAGAGACAACTTAGGAAGCAAACAAGAACTAGGTCACGTTAAAATAAGAAAATGAATTTTGACAGTTGAAAGTCGAATCTTGAAACAAGTGGTGTACTTGGATTTCCTCATGCTCATCTTTCTTACGAAGGTTCCATCGATTGACTTTAAAATTTGCATGTTGTATAGGAAGTAGTTTAAGTACCATTACGCTTTATCATGTCGTTCGAAATATTAATGCAAAAATGTTCCTTAATTTGGTTGTAAGAAAGTTCGAAAGTTGTCAAAATCTTAATTCTTTGTTCCATTCATCTATTTTACGAAATCTATTACCTTCTGAATCCTATTTTTCTTCTGGAACGTATTCACCTTCAATATGAAATATCTTCCCCTTAAGTTTTTCTATTTTTTTTTGTGCAATTTCTGAGATGGATATTTTTTGAGACAGTTTGCTTTTCTTTCAGGATGATTCGCCTAAGATTGATATTAAACTAGTCTTAAGATTTGAAACATCTATACTTTCCTAGTCTCTTTCGGTCACTACTCTGATATGAAGGTAAGTTATCAATTTTTGAGTTACTTTCATGTACTTTACCTATACGGATATTATAGGAACTTGGTCTAGGAACACTAGATTCACATGTCACTCGTCACCCTTTCACTCGTATCTGGAGTTTGAAAAAAAAATCTTATGCGACAAAGAAGATATACTCTTAGTTGTGGGGACAGTTTTACATTCTGCATTTTCAGTTTTAAAAGCATTTTACGAGTCACTGGTCGCCAACTCTTTTTCTTTTGAATAGGTGTTTGCTAATTTTGAAGGGGTTAAAGCAACAATCATACCGTTTTCCTGTTACCGATACTCCTCATATTCAAAATTTAACAAATATTAACTGCTAATTAAACAGATTAAACTCGTAAACGACACAGATTGTGGTCTCTCTTCACAAACTAAATAGTCTGGTCTGGTCCTCTGTGGAGGGAAATGCCTAATATGATTTGCCGTGATAAGGATTCGGGTAACATATAGCAGCTACCATTCCCTCTCTCACTTCTGCTCTACGTATGAGGAGTTGTGGTTGAGAAAATATGTTGCTATAAATACATATATTTTAATGAACGCCCTCCTGAAACTTTGCACACATATAAACTACTAAACGGAGGATACGTGTGCACCTAAAAGTATTTTTAGGTTGTGGATATACAACACAGAATCTAGTTTTAAATGTCCAAATTTCTGGGATAAATAACTAATCTGTTGAACCAGATTAATTTTGGCTGTATGTTTAAAGACGCTTCTGTAAGCTTTACTATGGGGTTTATACGAAAATTGTAACGGGAGATAAAACGACTATGTGTAGGGTGTACCCACATTTTCGAAAAAAATTACTTTGGCTGATAAGTATTCAAAATAGTAAAGTTAGGGACAAAAAAGCAAGTTTGGTCTATTTCAAAGTATCGAATGCATACAGAAAATTTCGAAGAGATTTGATGACATGGTGTCTCGTGCGTGTTTGACTTGGCATGGAATGACTCACTTATGTGGAGGTTTCGTAAGAATAGTTTTGTTATCCATACCCTGTTTTATACATAGAGCTGTTGCATAAAAGTTTTAATTTATACAGCATTCTTTAATTCACCTATGTAACCTACAATGCATTATAAAACATGTCATATATTATTGTTTTAGGTTATGTTATCAAGAATAATTATGAACGTTATTATGTCCACATGTTTAAATAATACTTCCCTCTTTTGTGGTTTCCTTATTGGAATATTTTTAATTATATTTATGCAGTTAGGCGAGTAACGCAATTATACGATGATACATAGTGCTTTTGCTGCATAACTGAGCTTCTGTGACTCATTTATATGGTAACTATCTTGTTTTCGTGTTAATGCCTAACTATTGCAGACAATCTTTTCCTGAACCAAGCAGTCGAGAACAGTTAAAATGAACCTTCGTGAATAATATGCATATTTTGATAAATCCACACTGCATTTCATATTGTTTCACATAAATATTAAACACTTTTTAATGCTGTGTCATTCATATGTATTACATTATATATAGGTATTATGTATACACGATGGACTATTTGGTTTGAGACTGTACAATATCTCCAAAACTAAGCGTTGTAGAAATAAATGTCTGGAATAAAAATTGCTTGATAATACTATAGTGGAAAGTAAATGCCATTGGTCCTGTTTTTTGGAGTATGTTATGATAGTCATTTTAGGGTCAATTTAATTTTTTAAAATGAGAACCCACAATTAGGAGTGCGTGCGCGTGCGTGTGTGTATGTGTGTGTGTGTGTGTGTGTGTGTGTGTGTGTGGGTGTGATAATTTTATTTCATGTCCAGAAGCATTTATTCCATTAGTTTTTCAAGCTAACATAAAAATTGCTTGCAGGTTAGTTTTGACTTTCTTAATATGCAGCTCATTTCAAGTCACCCCACAGGGTTGAATATTAGACCCCTTGTATTTTTGGCATATATTCTCTCATTAGCAGTAACGGATATTGCAAACACGGTTCTTTTTGCTGATGATACAATGTAATAGTGTCTATAAAAATGTTGATGATCTTACTCCAAAACTAAATGTTGTATTTAAATACATTGTGTGATCGTTTACAGCTAACAAACTATAAATATTGACAAAACAAGGGTTAGAACATACAGCTCCACAAATCGAGGACCCTGTGTAAGGATTAACAATGGCATATTAGAAGAACTCTCAGATATATAGTTCTTAGATCTTCAAATTGATGGGCATGTAAACTAGAAAATGTTTGCTGAAAATATTGTACTTAAACTAAAACCAGCAAACTTTCTACTTACTGTGTCCCTGCTGCTCAAATTTTACTTGAATGACTGTATATTATGCCTACTTCTGTTCAATAATGAAATATGGTCGCATACTTTGGGGTAATTCTGTTGAAAGTAAGTGAATCTTTATACTGCAAAACAAAGCTTTTGAGTAATATATAGAAAGGATAACAGAGCACCCTGCAAAACTCTGTTTAAAAATATTAAACATTTAACACTACCTTGTGAATATATATTATACGGATATGCGTTTATCGGAGGGGGACAATTCGTCACTGTGCCCAGCTTGACCTGGAGGCTAGACCCTCTGGGAGACAGGAATGAGGTGAAGGAGCCATAGGAGGTTGTAGGTTCGAGGGCAGTTGGCCCACAAAGGCACACAGAAGTCCCTAATATTTCCAGTTTGAACACCTGCGCACCAATAAAGTGAATCCCGAGAGAGAGAGAGAGAGAGAGACAGAGATAGAGCGACAAAGCGACCCTATCATGCGGGACAACGCACCCTAACGTTCTCGGTGAGAAATCTTTCCAATGCGCAAGCGACTATGCCATTTGCCCGACACCGCCAGCACCCAGGATCCGAAGACACACCAAAAACGTTAAAGGGAGAAATGGAATTAGAGGAAATGGGAGAAAGGAGAAATCATCGTAGAATACATCACTCCGGCATTCTACTAGGCGACCAGGGGAAAACCACGAAAAAGCCCATAGTCAGAGTGGGCGGTCACCGGTAATCGAACCCTGGAGCTCCCAAATGCAGGCCACAGACTTGCTGCCTCAGCTATCCCACTCAGTTAGATATGTGTAAATAACTTATTTTATTTAATCTGCCAATTTACCTATTTCCATTATCAAATCCTCTTTCGCAAAGTACTTCAAATACTATACTATTAAATTATTGTAATACTAAGCTACTATAATGAATTTAAGGTTAGTATTCCTTGTTTATAAGCAAATAATTTAACATAACAATGTATTATTACATTGTGACATAGTATTTAAAATACTGCATTACTGTAAATGAATCTTAATATTTGTTAATAAATTATCTATGCTCCAATGAGGCTGGTTACATGTATCCGGAATATATAGACATTAGAAAAGTTTTTAATGTTGTTATTAATATATTGGAACCAAAATATCCTAGCTATTAACAGTTGTTTTTAAAACAACTATTCCTAGTTGTTTCTATAAAAATTGGTTGTTTATTTGGAAATAGTTATCTTAGATATTTATATTTTCTTCAGGTATAAATGCAAGTGTAATATTTGTATTGAGGCTCTGAGCATCTGTATGAGACTCTTCTTTAACTCTTGGAATTTAGATTTAAAAGTCGGTGTATTTATGAAGGATATCTATTGCTCCAAACAGAAGACCATTTCCCTCTTAGCAAACTGAACTTCACAGATCATGGCTCATAAATTGCTTCCTTTTCTAAATTTACCTTCCCGTCTTTGAAAGCAAACAGTAGGATCTAACGTCATTGCAGGATTGTTCTTTCATTGAGAAATATACAAACTCTACACTAAGAAGAATTCAATAAGATGTTCTTGCAATCTTTGGAACAAATTTATGGGGCTGGAATACGTGTCAACTTATTTGTGTAATGAGTATAGTGTAAGCAAAAAGCATGGTAAATGAGTTGCATGAAAGTGATAATGACATACCAAATAAGTATAATATTTCTGAAAATTACAGTTTATTAATTTGAATTGAATGAGATTGAATAAACATTGAATAAAAATACAGCTAACAGTATTTCCAGTATTTGGAATTGTATTCTCACCTATTTAATTAACAAATTACAGAAAATAATATATTAGCTAATTGTCTTTACTGCTTGTTGTATAATTCTCTTGAAAGTTGTATCACCAAGGAGTAAATTACTGGTACCTACTTCAAAAGTTTTGTATAAAACCGTGATGCTGAAATCCACTACATTTATATTCTGAATTGCTTGCCTATATTGTTCATATTTCGTTACATATTTCCTAACAATAAGATATAAATGGTTAAAATAACTGTTATAAAATGCAATGCTCACTCATGCTTCATGCATATATTTTAATGGTGGTGAAAACAGTCATTTGTGTAGCAGAGGATTAATATTTTTTCTCTATTTCCTCTTCTTTATTCTTATCTTTGATCTTTACCACTGAAAGTGATTAGTTCATGATTCTTAAAGAAATATACACAAAGAAGTATTCATTAAGAGGCACCTTGTTTTTTGATTTACCCCATAAAACCTTTAATAGACCCATGTCTGCTATTCTCTACTACAGTTATGACTGCAGCACTACATTTCATACTGTATCTCCTATGTCTGGATATTCCATAAACAAGCAGTTAACAAGCATTTGCTTCACTTTATCAGACCTAGTCACTGATTACGTCATCCCTCCTGGACTTCTTGATCTACCTACTGGAAAGAATTATTCACTCCAGACATTTATGAATTCTAATTTGAAAATTACCTTGATTTTGTTGAAGGCCAGAGAAATACATTCCATTCTGAGGATAGAGAAGTCAAGAGATTGGTGGATTTCCACAATCTCATTCCCCTCTAGTAACACAGTCTGGAACCCACGTGGCAGCCAGCCACTTAGATTGGTTAAGGAGTTGTTGTTCAGATATAAAGTTGCATTTCTAACTCTCAAATGATATACAGATTTGGAATTATTGCCTCTGGTTATCAGCTTCTTAATGCCATTGTACTGCAACAATGAATACCATACAATCACTGTATCAGTAATAGATAGTATCACTGATAACTGGTGAACAATCTTGTACTCATCAGTTACTAAAATTGGGGTTTAGAAGTATAAACTTGTAAACCTTGGAAGCATATACGATACAAACGCAAAAATACGAACATAAATTTGAGACATTGCAGTAGTACAAGAGGACCAAGTCTACCTTTGGTCATTTTGAATAGCTACCATAACTATATCAACTCTAGGAACAATAACTGAGGTTTTCATTGCATAAAGATCCATGTCCAGATATCATAAATAGCAATCACGTGACTGACAATGCTGTAAATTTTCCCCTACATAAATTTTTACAAAGGACTCGTATCTATTTTTCTTGAAACCTTGCCAATGTGACTCAATTTCCTTGTGCTCTGAATGCTTGAAATAGACTTTCTTGTTGAAGTTTGTCCTTAAAAAGCTACACACTAAATCAACACCTGGCACACTCACCACAATATAACATGTCATGATAATCAATGCAATACAATAGAGAATATTTGAATAACTTTGCTCAAAAGAATCCCACATGTATTTTGTTACTTATGAATTAATTATTAATTTAGACAATATCCTTAAATTATTTCGGACCAATAATTTTTCTCTACCTCTGTAATTATATAAGTATATGTTTTTGAAAAGGTTTTTAACATAATATGATATGAAGAGATAAAATTTAAAATCTCTTAAGTTATTAACATTTAACACATAATAGTTCATTCGTTGAAGTAATGAACAAACTATTCATTTCTTTGGATGCTTTTATGTTGGCGAACACCTCCCTAAATTTTATTTCAACCCACCACCTTCCAGCTATATAGGGTGCATCTTTATTGGTGTCATATATTTGGGGGACATGTTCCTCACATCAAAACAGTAAAAAACGTCCATATGTACATGGGTCTAAAAATAAACAGTTTCGTTGTTATAGGTCAAAGAAAATGTATTCCATGAGTGAACAGACGGATATGCACTACACGTATGGCCGTGCAGACGGCAATGCTGCACGAGCACGTGAACTTTATGCAGAAGGATATCCTGACAGGCCGTTTCCGAATTCATACGAATTTACCAATGCTTGAGAGAGAATGGCGCATTTGAAAGGCGTACTAGGGATGTTGGGAGACCAAGAGCGGTACGAGGCATTGAGCTTGAAGAACGAGTTCTTCGTGCAGTGGATGCAGACCCAACACAAAGCAGAAGACGTATGGCTGTAAGGGAAGGAGTTAGCCATATGACTATCTGGAGAATTCTGCATGAAAATCTTCTGTACCCGTATCACCTTCAACGTGTGCAAGAATTAAATGAGGCGGACTATGGTATTATTTAATGAGAAAGCAACAAAACATTATAAACGAGCTAGAATTGTTTTAATGCCATTTCAGGAGCATCATCTCAGTATCTGCTTGGGGGAAAGATTGCCTGAAGCAGTTTCCCATACTTTCATGTGAATTCTAACGGCACATATAGGCTAAAAGAAAATCATCTGTTACTTCTCAAATGTAAAATATTTGTATTAAAAGTACAGATGTCGTAAGTTTTCTTTTGCTAATGCAATAACTAGGGCCCAGATTTTAATTACATAAAAATAACAAAATATGCGAGCAATTGTGACCTAAACCTTACATAAATATGACCTTAAAGGATAAAATATGACTACATAGGTTTATTTAAAAACATTTGTGATGATTTTTTATATATCATGTAATACAAAATTCACTTCAGAAAAAGTTGTGAGAATAATACTTACTTTTTGCAATGTTTAAAACTAACTAGCACTTATTTTTTAAATGTTTGCGTGTGTGTGGAAAAAAACCCAAGAAATACAGTGAAAATAATAACAACAATCCAAACAATAGAACCATGCTTTTACTACTGCACACCACTTGTTTAATGTATTCCAAATTAGTTAACACGTCCTGTCAATCTTCAGTTTCTGCAGAGTTGCACTGGATCACAAGGTGCATTTTCAGGTTCTTCATTTTCAAAGATTACTTGCTGAGGATAGTGTTGTACCTGGAAAAGCTCCTCTCTACATCACAGCAGCGTATTTGAAGGCGGCGAGGTCACTGCAGGCCAGCTTTGGTTTATTGTCTTCAAATGTTGTTGCATTCCCAGAAAGACTATCACTAATTTTTTACATTGTAGAATATCCAGGATTCCGCTGGAGAACACTTTGCAAGTTGTTGTTCACCCCGCGCAGCCATGTCTTATGTCAGCGAACTGTGTTACGCTCCATAAAGCTTTGTTTACTATTATACAGAAAAGTTTAGTCAGAATTGTAATACTTATCATCACTTACATGTTTTACAACTTGACCGGTTTCAGGAGCTAATTGCTTCCATCATCGGATGATGATGATGATGTCTATCATACTTCCGACAATGGGAGCAATTAGCTCCTGCAACTAATCAAGGTAACTAGTCAAACTTCCTATATAATTTCAAATTCATACCACTGTTACTAGCTTATCCATATTTTGTACTAACTTTGTTTACTACTACTACTACTACTACTACTACTACTACTACTACTACTACTACTACTACTACTACTACTACTACTACTACTACTACTACTACTACTACTAGTACCACTACTACTACTACTACTACTGTGTTTGTTGTGATTATTTGTGACAATACCAACTGAAACATTTGTAATGTGAACAACGTTTTCATGTTTTTATTCTTGTGCCCTTAAACATAAGACAAAAATATGCATCTTTGGCAAACGTTGGCCAAAGTATGAGCTATTATTAAAAAAGGTGTAAATACGACATTATATGCACAATAAAATAACACTTTTCTATATTGCAATACCTGGATTCGTGCATAAATTGTTGCAAAATTCGCCCTAAAGTTCAGGAAAGAGGTATGACATGTCATTAAAATCCGGGTCATAATAATAATTAATAGCCTCATTATTTCTCAAAACCTAGGAAGGGCAATTGACCCTATGACCCCCCTAAATGATGCACCTGTGCCATTTATATATTTGAGGATCACTTAGCAAAATAATAATCTTTTATATAATCTGGCACTATCATAACTTTCAGTAGGCTACTTGTATAATAATTCGAATTGACCCCATCTCCAACTTCAAGTCTTGATTGGAATATGTTACTTGAGTAAGGCTTTTTCCTGGGCTCCTTTAATCTCAGAAGATAAATGTCAGCTTACTCTAAACAGAACCATGGGTTTTTGAGCATCTGTTCACCCAGTTAGTTAGATTTATCCAGTTAAAGGGCAGTATAAAACAATAAGTAATGGCAATGAGTTTTCACTATCAACATGACTAGAGTCAACCGGGTCATTTGAATTGACCACTTTGCAATATGGTTGTATGATGGCTTAATTTGGTATTTGTCCATTTATTGACTCTGAATTTAAGCATGCCATGACCTTTAATATATTGCAAGGGCTAATTTCCTTTCTGCTGCTTTTCCATTGGAAATATAAAAATTATAAAAAATTAAAAATATAAAAGGGTCAACCTTTCAATAGTATCAGAAGTGTTTACATATATGTGTTTCATGCACAAGTATTCTTCCTGTTTCACAAAGTGTTCTATGGTTTATTTACAAACTAAAACAGCAAATTAAAGCCCTTCATCCCAAAGTATATGAATGAGATAGGTAGCTACATACGTATGTTACAAGCTTTTGCTGAAACCCGTCATTTTGCAAAGATCCTAGGCAGATAATGAAAAGCCGGCATGTGCTGAAAACACACAAAGGGACACATTTTGTCATGGTTCTTCATGAAATGATGGTGCTTCTTAGGCATATAGTGTAATTGGACCTATCCTCTAGTCTAACTATAACCCTACCTAACCTAACCCTTCGTTATCTGCGTTTAGCGGCCCTGTCGAATGGTGTATAAAGTGAAGTTACAGGATCTGCAGCTTTCCATGATATATCTAAAATCTTCGCAAAATGACACATTTCAGCAAAAACCTATCACACACACACACGTGCGGGCATACACACGCACACATTATTACTTACACTTACAAGGCCTTCCACAGGGTGCAGTTTTGAGCACATCACTATTCAATATGTACATAAACGAGTTATTATTTTCATAGTAAACTCGGGTAGAAGGCTATTTTAATTACATAGTTATCTGGTTCTCCAAAAAATTGCCACATACAAATAAATTGAAAGACAGCACCGAACCATTCCTGGAAATTCTAAAATCATGGTACTCAGAAAATTTTTTGACTATCAATATAAACATAAAATATGCAATATTCTCTTTAGCAGATAAGCCAATTAGCACTAGATAATATAAAATATAGGAATATTAAATTACAAAGAAAACAAATGAAATCATGAGCGCATGAATTGAATTTGGCAATAAACTCATTTGGTATACATATACAATATGTAGCAGAAACGGTAACTAAAGGATTAAAGATTTTAAAGGCACTTTCGGGAACAAAATGAGAAAGTTCTAGGAAAGAATTAAACACAACATATAATGTACTTAAAGACCAATACTAAACTACTGTGAAGAAGTATTTAATAATTACAAGAACAAATAACGCAAGCCAAACTACGCTAGAACATATTGAAAAAGAATCATTGAGATTAATAAGAGGTTAGTAGTATAAGTCCCGGATGAGCCAATTGGCTTAACGATAATCCTGCCGCTAGGGGCGCTAGTGTCGCTAGTGTCGCTGCGTGCGACGGCGGCGGCGGGATGTTTGAAAAGCGCCCTGAGCGGGAGGATTATCGTTATTGCAATTGGTTCATCCGGCACCAGTTAAAAGAATTGAGGATTAGGGAAAGGTGAAGGAGAAACAGGAAGTGACGTGGAGTGTTTTGATTGGTTCGTTAATTTGGGTGGAAGATGAAGGAAGGAAGATGAAAGAGTATGGAGGTCACGTGATGGAGAGGAGCGGGGTGGCGAGGTGTTGTCTGTGCGGAGGTCGGGACTGAAAGAGGGAAAAGATGGGGAGGGAGGGATAAAAAGTATAACAGAAAGTGACGTGTGAAGTTGTGATTGGTGGGAATAAGAAGTGATGTTATTGATGGAAAGGAACAAATGAAAGTTGTTGATTGGTAAGAATAAGAGAGATTATGATTGGTGGAAAGAAAAAGGTGTGGGAGTGGGGTATGTTGGAGGTGATGGGAAAGGTAAGTTTTGCTAGCAACAAGATTTGCAAAAGCCTGTCGAGAACTGATCCGCAATTTTTTGAACGTTGGATGGTAGTTTTCTTGAGTGGATAGAGAGATGGGGCGATATGAGATGCGGTGGCGAAAATGGGAACTAAACAAGATGGTTGAGACAAGAGGTTTAAGGACGAGGAAATTTGGAGGTCAGTGGTGAACATGGCGGTCACAAGAGGTGGGGGCAAGGAGACGCGGTGGTGAGAATGGGAACTAAAAGAAGATGGCGGTAGCAAGAGCTTAGAAGAGCAGATTTTGAGGTTAAAATAGTGGGAACTAAAAATGGCGGAGGGTCTGCGACAAGGAGATGCGGTGAGAACTAAACAAGATGGCGGACGCAAGAGGAGGGTAAGGAGATTTGAGGTTACAGTACCAAAACACGAAAGGATATATTCCTACGCCAAGCAGGTCCGAAAAATAATTATGCGTGTGGTACTTACCTGTTAGCGGTGTGGATGCGTCACCAAAAGCGCGGCAGCTTCACGCGACGCGAAAAAATAAAAGCAAACTGTTTTTGAAAATGCTTAACCAGCTTTAAGATCAACCAACATTACTACGCACTGATATACCTAGGTTTTTTAAAGCGGTACAGACGCCCTTTGCAGAGGCGCAATTTAACTATACCAAAAACCTGGTACTGGACCATCGTGATGGTCGCTAGCGTACGTAGGAGCAGGGTTCTCATAGCCGGTCGAAAGCGGTCAAAAAAGTGTACGACGTAGGTGTTCACAGTAGCTGCTGTCGAGTCAACCGTCGAGGTGTGAATGAACGAGATCTGTTCTTGCCGGCAATCTGGTTGGGAGATGAGAGGCGCGGTGGTAAAAATGGGAACTAAATAAGATGGCGGAGGCATGAAGTTGAGGTTAAGGAGCGGTGAGGTGTTGTCTGTGCGGAGGTTGGGGCTGAAAGAGGGGAAAGATGGCGAACGAGGGATAAAAAGTATAACAGAAAGTGACGTGTGAAGTTGTGATTGGTGGGAATAAGAAGTGATGTTATTGGTGGAAAGGAACAAATGAAAGTTGTTGATTGGTAAGAATAAGAGAGATTATGATTGGTGGAAAGAAAAAAGGTGTGGGAGTGGGGTATGTTGGAGGTGATGGTAAAGGTAAGTTTTGCTACCAACAACATTTGCAAAAGCCTATCCAGAATTCATCAGCAATTTTAAATAACTAGTGTTTCGGGGTTTTCTCTGGTTGGTAGACGAATGCAAGCTGTTTCTGCTTTTTCATAGGTTTTCCCAAAATTGAAAATGCATATATTGTAACACAAATGTGTGCAGTGCAAAAGAAAATAAAAATTAAATAGGAACACACACACACACACACCCGTTGCAGTTGCCATACTTATATTATTCATCTTTTCCTTTTTTTCTTTTTTTTTTAAAAATAACTAGTTTTTGGGGGTTTTCTGCAGTTGGTAAACGAATGCAAGCTCTTTCTGCTTTTTCATAGGTTTTCCCAGGTTGGTAGGCGTTTTCGGTAGTGGTTGACGAAGCCGTTTCTAATTTTCGAGGTTTTCTCAGGTTTTTTTAGTGGTTGTCCCTGCCCGGTAGGCAAATGATGAAGTTTTACCTTGTCGGCGCACGGATACTAGGCACATACTCGCACACACACACACACCCGTTGCAGTTGCCATACTTATATTATTCGTCTTTTCCTTTTTTTTCTTTTTTTTTAAAAATAACTAGTTTTTGTTTTCTGCGGTTGGTAAACGAATGCAAGCTCTTTCTGCTTTTTCATAGGTTTTCCCTGGTTGGTAGGCGTTTTCTGTAGTGGTTGACGAAGCCGTTTCTAATTTTCGAGATTTTCTCAGGTTTTTTTAGTGGTTGTCCCTTCCCGGTAGGCAAATGATGAAGTTTTACCTTGTCGGCGCACGGATACTAGGCACATACTCGCACACACACACACACCCGTTGCAGTTGCCATAATTATATTATTCGTCTTTTCTTTTTTTTCTTTTTTTCTTTTTGTTTTTTTAAAAAATAACTAGTTTTTTGGGGGTTTTCTGCGGTTGGTAAACGAATGCAAGCTCTTTCTGCTTTTTCATAGGTTTTCCCTGGTTGGTAGGCGTTTTCTGTAGTGGTTGACGAAGCCGTTTCTAATTTTCGAGGTTTTCTCAGGTTTTTAGTGGTTGTCCCTGCCCGGTAGGCAAATGATGAAGTTTTACCTTGTCGGCGCACGGATACTAGGCACATACTCGCACACACACACATTTAATAGTAGCGTGTAGCAAACTGTTTTTGAAAAATGCTTAACCAGCTATAAGATCAACCATCATCACTACGCACTGATATACCTAGGTTTTTTAAAGCAGTACAGACGCCCTTTGCACAGACGTAATTTAACTATTCCAAAAACCTGGTCGCTAGCGTACGTAGGAGCAGGGTTCTCATTGCCGGTCGAAAGCGGCAAAAAAGTGTACTATCTTGTTTTCATGGGTTTTCCAGATCGGTAAGCGTTAGAATACTCTTAGAGCTTTTTTCAGGTTTTTCGCGGTTGTCCCTGTCCGGTAGGCAAATGATAAAGTTTTTCTATAATGGCGTCGTTTTGGCTTGTGGCGCAGGATACTAGGCACATACTCGCACACACACACTAAAATAGTAGCGTATAAAAAAAATTTAACAAACCGTAGATTTTCAAGAAAATTCCCACACCGCAAACTACCCGTTTAGTGGAAGAAAGTTCGTTATTTTTATTGTCTTAAAAATGGCTCTAACCCTTTTGATTACGGTACGGTATGTTTAAGATATCTGCATGACAAATAAAATGTATAACTTCAATTTTCTGGGAATAGCTGTGAAGTAGTCTCATTGTGAATGTCTTTTGTACAACTGTTAAACCGTAGGAAACGAAGCCTTACTGTACAAGAACTGTACAAGAACGTTAAAGCACACAATTTATGTGTATTATTATTATTATTACTTTGTGGCGTTGTCTATTTACAAAGTTTCCATGTTGATTTTAATGTTTAAAAGCTTTAGACCTTTCTCACTAAAACTCGTCATTCTTTTATCTTTTCTTTTTTCATTTTCATACAAAGAGAACGGAATTTCACAAGTGAAACAGTACTGTGATAACGATACCAACAAACTAATTATTATTCACCCACTGAAACACATAAAGACAATAAGTAATAATCACAGACCCAGTTTGTGGGTATTTAAATGAAACATCATGCACAATACAAGCCAATTATGTAATAAGTTGAAATGTGCAAATCTATAGATGTATTTCTGGTGAAATCCCGGTATGGAATTTTTGAGTGCAATGCAATTTCTCCTGTATCTGCTATGTACGTGGTAGAGAAAGTAAAAATAGTTACAGTGACTGTACAAATGTAACAATAGAGAAACCCACTTGAAGAAAAAACGGAATAAAAATAACAAGGCGTCAGACTCAACTTTCGCGCCATTCTCCGAATATCTGAAAATATTCTTAATATGAGACAAGCATTTTACCTTAAGCAAGTAGTTTTAATCTTACTTTTATGAAAATCAGAGTTTTCTCTATAACCTTTATTTGTGTCAACAACGCTAAGTTTCGAGCTAGCCATACTCACTTTTCTTGCAACTATATACGTTTAAACTAATATTAACAAATTCCTCGTAATCGCAGACTTTATTAATCATAGCTGTAATATGTTTCACAACTGCATGTAATAATAAAGATTTAGGGGCTTTTAGTAATTTGCTATTCGTTCTAAAACCTTTTATATTGTCAAGCTGGACAACTGTGGACCTGTTGCTGAAGAGGTTGGTATTTCTACTCTCTCTATCACGTAAATAGTAGGTAGAGGAGGTATGCATTGCATCCAAATATTCAATATTGAGATTTCACTCGAAAACTAAATACTTGTTTTGAGGTCCCCTGAATAAAAAACATTTTTAGAAAATTCTGTGTGTATGTGTCAGAGCAGCATAACTCAAAAATGAAAAGTCGGATAAATACTAAACTTGGTATTTAGGTTGAGTACCTTCCAAAGATACGACACAGAGATTTTCAAGAACGTCCCTCCACCCCAAACTACCCTTTACATGAACTATTTTCCGAAATGTTTTATTTTCTAAAATTGTCCCTGACGATTTTAATTACAACACCATATATTAAAGACATTTATATGAAAAATAAAATGTATATCTTGAATTTTGTGGAAATAGCCTGTGAAGTCCTCTTGATTCGGAAGAAATTTTCTATGATCTTGTATAACTGCTAAGGTTTGAGAAAACATACAATACAAAAAATTTAGATCTCTTTAAAAACACACACAATTTATTTGAATTAACTTTTTTGTGACGTCAGCCATTTCCGAGATATCTGTTATAAATGGTTCGAATTGTACAATGCTTAGCCATTCCTTTTTAAAGGCATGTCGCTTTTCAGTTCTTGCTCGCCATGTTGATGGAAAGAATTTAGAATTTTAAGGCCAGTGTATAGCGTCCCTTTGGATGTATAACGGATGTGCAATGCAACCATTTCCCGAAAAGTTTATCTGGATTAAAATTAAGTGGATATGAAAATAAACTTTCGTACTCACCTATAAGAGATAGAGGGTAGAGGTCATACGAACGTAACACTTGAGAATTTTTATTCAACAGTTGGTGTTACTCCTTAGAAAGGAAGTATCTGCTGATCCTATTTAATTCTTACATTTTACATAACACGTATGCACGGCACAACACAAAAACACTACACACGAAACTCATAGTTTTAAATATTGCACTAATGGGTGTGCAAGCGTTACAACTTTGCTCGCTTCAGTCATTCTCACGCACAGCACTACGCGCAAAGACCGTGTGCTGATGTAAGTGAAAATTGAGCGTGAGAAACGGATGTTCGTCAGCGATAAAATGCAGCTTTATTGCCGATGGTAGGGATCGCGCAGTGGCGGATCGTGACAGGATGACTGCGTTTTTACAACTTGACAATTTTGCGGCGAAATGAGGCATTTAACTCGACGCGCATGTTGTAATTGCGGTTGCGATAAGCGAGCTTATAAAAACCCGGTACCAAGAGCAAACGGCCGTAGTGAGAAACGGGAGGGATAGTGGGTTTTTCTACAAAATCGTTCTATTTGACGAAAAATAGTTTAAAATAAAAACAAAATAGCAGCAGCACTTTGCAGGGAAGGAGCGATCGGTGCATTCGGACGATAAGATGGAGCCGCAACCCGGGGGAAGTCGCGATGGCACCTTGCAGCCTACGTTCGAAATTATAGGGCACAAGCAGAGAAGGCTGCCAAAGCTTTTTTCTGGCTTTACAGAGTCTCAAATTACCGTAAACCCGGTCCCCAGAGATGTTAACCCGGAGCAATGGGTATCGCATTTGTTTAACGATATTCTAAACTTTGCGAAAGAGAACCTGTTAGAAAACGAACCCGGATATTTAGGCATATCCATAACAGACGAAAAGGAGACGTCCAAAGCCTTCAACATGAGCGTGAGGCGCGTAGAGCAATTGAATGCGGGTGTCATTGTTGGAAGCATCGAAAAAGTAATGCAAAGTAACCAACAATTCTTGCTAAGTGGGCCTCTTCATGTGACGTTTGTGTGGACCAAGGAGGTCTCGGGTTCGTGCCACCAACCTTGCGATGCCTGTAGGGACAATAAAGGCATTGTCGAAATAGCCAACAAAGACAACTTGTGTTTAGCAAGAGCCATTGTTGTAGTTAAAGCCAAAGTGGATCGTGACGTCAACTATAGAACAATGACGCGATCCGACTATCTGCAAAAATCGAAGGCCGTAGCCTTGTGTGTGAGCATCGGTCAAGGCCACGACAGCTGCACGATAAATGACGTCAGACGCTTTGACGCTGCGTTAAAGGGTTACGCTGTGACGGTGTTTGGCGATCATACGGGGAAGCACGTGCTGTACGCGTCGGATAAGAAATGCGATAAATACATCGATGTCATGCTCCACGCCGGGCACTTTAATGCTATCGCGAACCTTCACAAGTGCTTTAAATGCAAATGGTATTGCCGCCGGTGTCATCATCCCTCGGCACACAAAAAAGAATTTCACAGGTGCGACGCCAGGTGTGCTAAATGCTATCAGCAGTGCGATGCGCGATTTGACGCCTACATACGCTGCGCCGGGTGCAACAGAAATTTTAAGGGACCGACATGCTTTGCAAACCACGCAAAGAAAGGCGTTTTTTACCCAAAGGCGCTGTCGGAGTGCGATGTAGAAAAGGTGTGCACGTCTTGCAATAAGCTCGTGAATGCGAGGCACAGAAAAACCGCGCACGAGTGCGGGGAAAAGTACTGCTATCATTGCAAGACACACGTGAATTCTAGCCACATGTGCTATATGCAGCCGTATGCCGCAAAGAACAAAAGAAATCGGTACGTGTTTATGTTTATCGACTTTGAATGCACGCAAAACATTCCATATACCGGCAAAAAGGACACATACGAGCATGTACCTGACTTGTGGGTGTTGTACCAAGCCTGCCCGCACTGCATCGACGAACGCCACAAGACGGCATACTGCACCGAATGCGGTTGCAAAGAATGGGTGTTCATGGACGAACCCGTGAAGCAGCTTTTCGAGCACATCGCGCAGGCGAGGTTCGAAGCCTGGGACGTCTACGTCGTGGCGCATAACCGCAGAGCTTACGACGGGCAGTTTATATTAAAGTACATGGTGGCGCACTTAGACTGGGCGCCGGAGCTCATCATGAACGGGAGCAAGATCTACAGGATGAGGTACGGTGACGTCACATTTCTAGACTCGCTCAACTTCACACCCATGCCACTCTCCCGCTTTTCCAAGACCTTCGGATTGAAGGAATGCAAAGGTTATTTCCCGTACCTGTTTAACACGAAGGAAAACGAGCAGTACGTGGGTTCGATTCCCGACAAAAGGCATTACTGTCCGGAGGGCATGTCGGCGGAGGGTCGGAAAGCCTTCGAGCAGTGGCACGAAGAAAAGGCGTCCTCCGGGTACGTCTTCGACATGAGGGCGTAAATGGTGGCGTATTGCAAGATGGACGTATTTCTACTCAGTCAGGGAGTTTCCAAATTCAGAAGGGAATTCAGAAGGGACGAGAACGGAATAGACCCGTTCAGAGAATGCGTCACCATCGCGCAAGCGTGCATGTGCGTGTATAGAAAGCGCTTCATGCCGCTTAAAAAAATTTCCCTCTTGCCAGCGGGCGGGTATCGACTAGCGGACCGGCAGTCTCGCGCCGCATGCATATGGCTAACTTGGCTAGAGATGCAAAACGGCATCGTCATCCAGCACGCCATGCGAGAACGCGAAGTCAAAATCGCGGGGCACAAGGTGGACGGGTACAGAGAGGCCGAAAAAACCGCGTACTTCTTCCACGGCTGCTTTTACCACGGCTGCAGGCGGTGCTTTCACAATCGCCATGCGGCGATATACAACTCGCGACACGAAACCATGACCTCCAGGTTAGAGAGCACCGAGAAGGTCACGGCCGAGATCAAGGCCGCCGGCTACACCGTGGTGGAAATGTGGGAGTGCGAGTTCATCGCCGCGATGGAGGCCAACCAGGACCTCGCGCGCCACGCAAGGGACTTTGCGGTACCGGAACCCCTGAACCCCAGAGTCGCCATCTACGGAGGTCGCACCAACTGCACCAAGAACGTACTGCGAGGCGAAGGGGGATAGCAAGATCTACTACTACGACGTATGCAGCCTGTACCCGTACGTGAACAAGCGGAAGCCCTACCCCGCGGGCTATTCCAAGATCCACGTGGATCGATTCCCGCGCTTTAAAGACGTAGGGGGCGGGTTGGTGAAGTGCGAGGTTCTACCGCCGCAACACCTGTACCACCCGGTGCTACCGGCGCGCATCGGCGGCAAGCTGATGTTACGGCTATGCCGCGCTTGTGCGGAGGCGGAGAGCCAAGACGAGTGCCACCACGGCGAGCGCGAGAGGGCGTTGTCGGGTACCTGGGTGGTCGAAGAGATGAAGGTCGCCCTGGAGGAGGGGTACCGCCTCCTCCGGGTCCACGAGATCTGGGAGTACGACGTGGTGCAGCACGAACCGACCACCGGAGCCAAGGGTCTCTTCGAGAACTACGTGAATCAGTTCCTGAAGATCAAGACCGAAGCCTCCGGCTGGCCCTTGGATTGCGACGACCCTGCCGCAAAGCAGCAGTACGTGGAGCAATTCTTCGAACACGAAGGCGTAGACCTGGATCCCCAGGCCGTCGCCACCAACCCCGGCAGGCGGGAGCTGGCCAAGCTGATGCTCAACAGCTTCTGGGGCAAACTGGGGCAGAGGGAAAACCTCCCCACGTGCGAGCTGGTGGACCGGTACGACCGCCTCCTGGAGCTGCTCAACGACCCTGGCGTGGAAGTGCAGACCTACGTGCCCGTCACCGACCGGATCATGTACGCGGTGTGGAAGTACTGCGAGCAGCACCGCAAGGTCAACCCCACCGCCAACGCCGTCCTAGCGGCCTACACCACGGCTCACGCGCGCCTGGTGCTCTACTCCTACCTCAAGAGGCTGGGAGAACGGGTCTGCTACTTCGACACCGATTCCGTCGTCGTCGCCGCCGCTCCGGGCGACTGGACGCCGTCCGTTGGACGCCTCCTGGGGGACATGACGGACGAGCTGGAGAAGTACGGGCGGGGCTCTTACATCGCCCGGTTCGCCTCCGCGGGGCCCAAGAGCTACTGCATGGAGATCGTTTGCCCCAAGACGGGCAAGACCTTCTCGGTGTGCAAGGTGAAGGGGATCACGTTCAATTCGGGCATCCTGGAGCTGGTGAACGCGGAGGTGATTCGCGACGTGGTGCTGAGGGACAACGACCGTGCGGTGAAGCTGGCGGGCACGCAGATTTCGAGGAAACCGTCTTGGACGGTCGTCACCGAACCCAGCTCGAAGACGTTTAGGATGGTGGTCAACAAGCGCGTACTCGCCGGCGATCACGATTCCTATCCCTACGGGTTCAAGAGGAACGCATAAATGAGACGTCTACAGCCGCGCCAAAGTCATTTCGAACCGGGCGCCCCTGAGGAGACGATGCCCGGTCCCCGAGACCTGGGGCGATTCGAGTTTCCCAGCACGATGCTCGTGGCGGGGCCGTCGCGCTGCGGCAAGTCGACCTTCGTGAAAAACCTGTTACGCCACGCGCACCGGATGTTCGACGTGCGCCCCAGGAGAGTGCTGTGGTGCCACCCTCCGGAGTATTCGCCGAGACTCGAACCCTCGGCTCTGCGTTGCGAGACCCACGCGGGCATACCCGAACTTGCTTCGGTGGGCGAGAACGACCTGGTCGTCCTCGACGATCTGATGCTGGAGGGTGGCGGGAAGGACGTGTCCAATTTTTTCACCAGAGACTCCCATCACAAGCGCTTCGGCATCGTCTACATCCTGCAGAACGTGTTTCCGCAGGGTCAGAAATATCGCAACATCTCTGAATGCAAACTACATCGTGGTCTTCAAGAACAACCGGGACAAGATGCAGATCGAGAGACTGTGCCAGCAGATCGAACCCAGGAACTCTAGGTTTCTCTTGGAAGCCTTCGAGAAGGCCACCGAACGCCCTCACGGGTATCTCGTGTTGGACACGCCCGCCCGATACAGGTATCAAACCGGCGTGCTGCCGGGGGAAAACCTCTCTTATTTCGTACCCAACTGAGACCGCCGAGAGGACTCGCGTTCGTTTCGTTCTATATTATCCCGGCAGAGTCTTACCCAACTGAGGCCATTGAGTCTAAATAAAAAGTACCGCTTTGGGAGCGAACGTCATTATCGCGCAAGCATGGGTAGAGGTAGGTTAAGGCTTGCGACGCTGACCAGTCTTCGCATAGCGAGACAGCACGGTAATTTGACGGCTCTGGCCAAGGCGAAGGCCCCGCTGCGCAAAAAGTTGTTAAAGAATGCCGATGGCGATCTGATCAAGGCCATTAGCGAATGCATGCTCAACGTGTGCAGAGGTCACGTGCAACTTCCCGCAAAGTGCTTGGGTCGCCTAAAGAAGCACAAGGCTTCTTGGAGGAAGTTGACGGATAAACGGGTTCCTCTGAAGAAGAAGAAGAGCATCTTGGTTCAAAAAGGAGGTTTTTTGCCGGCATTTCTCCTACCCGTCTTGGCTTCGCTTGGCGGCGCGCTAGTGTCGAAATTAACAGGATGAAGTACGGCAAGCAGATCCTCGTTGCACCGCAACCAAAGACCGTCGATAAGCTTCACGCTGTAGACCGCACCATATCCAGATTGGCTAAAGAAATTCAGAACCTGCAGAGCGCAAAGCTCTCTGCCGACGAAAAGTGGCGGGTCGTAAAACATAAATTGGACAACTACCTCGATCTCGTGGCACAAGTCAGAAAGCCCTTCCTCGACGACGACGACGACGACGATTACGAAAACGTGCACGAACGCGTGCCGGTGAAGCAGGAGGTCGAACCCCGAACCATAAAGGTCAACCTCCTCTCGCCTCGCAAAAAGAAGAGGGCAAACCCTGCCACTCCGAAAAAGAAATCGAAATCGCCTTCCGCGTCGTACCATTTTCGCAAACGCGTCTGGCAACCCCTGTACAAGTAAAGCATGAAGGAATGGAAGGCGCTAAGGCGATACTATGCCAAACCGGAACACTATGCCGGTTTGGGTACGGTCAAGCCCCTTCGAAAGGCCACGGGTGCGTCTAAGGCGAACATCGAGTCCTTCCTTCAAACCCCGGACAGTTACACTCTGCACAAACCGGTCAGAAAGCGGTTCCCCACCAGATGTTATCACGTGACGAATATGGACGATCTTTGGGAGGCCGATCTAAACGTCATGAACAGCGTGAGGGAACATAACAAACCTTACGTGTACATTCTGACCGTTATCGACGTATTTTCCAAATATGCTTGGGCCGTACCCCTGAAATCGAAGCTGGGTACCGAGGTTGCGCAAGCGTTTCGCTCCATATTCTCCCAACGCGTCCCCAGGGTCCTCCAAACGGACAAGGGAACCGAGTTTACCAACAAGACTTTTCGCGACTTTCTTAAGAAACACGACGTGAAACATTACACAACCAAAAATAACGTTAAAGCCAGCGTCGTGGAGCGCTTCAACCGCACCTTAAAAACCAAGATGTGGAGGTATTTCACGCACAAAAACAGTTACAGATACCTGGAAGTCCTTCCGGCCTTACTCGAGTCGTACAATAACTCGCATCACAGGTCCATAAAAATGGCTCCGAAGGACGTGAACGAATCTAACATTTTACGAGTGTACCGCAATCTCTATGGAAATAGGACCCTACCTCGCGCAGGGAAACCCAGATTTTCCGTCGGCGATCACGTGCGCATCTCTAAAGAAAAAATGAAATTCGACAAGGGCTACGAGCAGAATTGGACGGACGAAATATTTCGGATAGCCGAGGTGGTGCGTGGTCGGCCGGTGGTATATAAGTTGAAGGATCTGGCCGGAGAAGACATAGACGGCACATTTTACACCGAGGAGCTACAAAAGGTCGCGCTACCTCGGACGTTTAAGATCGAACGCGTTTTACAGACCAAGGGCCGAGGGCGCCACAAGCAGGTCTTGGTAAAGTGGAAGGGGTATCCGGCAAAGTTTAACTCGTGGGTTCTGGCTTCGACCATCGATTCGACATGATTAAGACCAAGCCCTTCTCCATCACTCTCGTGAGCAACGCTTTCATGGAACACTTTACCGACAACACCACGGCCAGATTTTCTAACATCTTGCCCGAGAGAATCTTCTGCAGGGAGAATGGGAAGTCGCCCTGCAAAAGGTCAGGTATCCGGTGAAATTTTATAACCTTTCGCCAGACGATGTCCGTCTGGCGGGCACCAAGTACACCATGACGCTCCTCCCCACGCATTCCAAATTCAGTTTGCAAATGCCGCAAGGCATCGTGCACAATCCCAAAGACTTGATGAACCTCGTCAACGCCGTTCTACTCGAACACTTGCACGTGGAAAACTTCTTCCTCTTCGACGAGCGCAAGCAGACGGTGGGCGTGAATGCCGCCGTCGCCTATCCCGAACCACTAACCGACATTCCGTTCGACGGGTTTGTGGAAAATGTCGCACGCACGGTCGTACCGTACGCGGTCGGCGAATACGAAGCTCTCAACGATGCGCCCCACCAGAGACCCAAGTCGAAACCGAAGCCCCGGGCTTCGGGGCAGCAGAAACCCGCGGCGGCTCGTTCCGTCTGAACCAAACGAGACGTTTCAAAATCGGAGGACCCTCCGGGACCTCTACACCGCATCCACAGTTTGCTCTTAACGCCCGCTATGGCAAAAATGTTGGGTTTCGAGCCCTACGTCAACGTCATTCTCGAAAAAGCTGCTAAACACCCCGTAGATCCTTATATGGGGTTTCCTTACGAAATGTTCATCTATTGTAATCTAGTGTCCCCGCAAGTCGTGGGCGACACCTTCGCCCAAGTCATAGAGAGCGCGGCCGTGGAATACGAAAGAAGCAACAACACTTACATGAGCGACGAAAAGACGTTTTTTCCCCAAAATTAGGTACCCTTGATTCAGCAAGACTTCAAGACGGTCAACATAGATTTAAGGAACGGTTACGGCGATCTCTTGCCATTCACCGACGGATTTTCCTCTACTATAGTTCTCGCTTTTCGTCCGAAACAGGCGTAATTGACGTGCACGCCGTAACGCGGTACTACCTCAATCAGACCGGCGGCGCGTTCCACCATCGCGATTTCACTCTCTACAGGGGCAAGCGCTACCAAAGAGGCAGCGGTCTCTTTTCAGCCCTCGGAGGACTCTTCAGAAGGTTGCTACCGTTTTTAAAGAGCGGAGCAAAAGCAGTCGGAAAGGAGGCCTTAAAGGCGGGCGCTCACGTTCTGTCCGATGTGACTGCGGCGGGAGCAGCGCCAAAACAAGCGCTCCAACGGAGGCTCAAGGAGTCCGGATACAATTTAAAGCGAAAAGCCGACGAAAAGCTCGATGCCATGCTCGGTTCCGGCGCCAGGCGCCTCAAGAGAATAAATCCAATAAGAGCAAGCAGTCCAAGCTGAAACGCGGTAGGCGTAAGGTGCAAGACGTATTTTCGTAATGGCAGACGCGGCCGTCCACATGAGTTCCGAACTGGACCTCTTTACAGAGGTACCGGTTCAGATGAGCATCGAGGAGTCACGGTTCCTATACCTAAACCCTCAAAACACTTTAATGAAAAATGCCCCCATCACCTTTCATTATTCCGGAAATGCGGACGATTACCTAGACTTGACCTACGTCGTACTCGAACTCATGGTGCGCATTGTAGATGACAAAGGAGAGGCCTTAAACGCTGACGCTAACCCCACTCTGGTCAACAACGCCTTAAATTCCCTGTTTCAACAGATGGAGGTAACCCTCAATAACGTCATCGTCTCCATGCCGCAAGCCGGTTACCCCTATAGAACCTACCTCGAGACGCTTCTCAATTACTCCGAAGATGCCATGAACACCAAACTAGAATCTACCCTCTGGAGAAAGGACACGGCAGGCATTATGGACACTTTTATCGCCAATGGGGGTTTTCAGTGGCGTCAGGGGTTTACCAAAGGGAGCAACGTCGTACAGCTCATCGGTCCTCTGTCCAACGCTCTTTTTAGACAGGAGAAGCTGCTTTTGAACAACGTTAGCATGACCGTCAAGTTCACTCCCGCTCTCCCCAGTTTTATCTGTTTTCCGACTAGATACCTTTAAGGGGTACGCCGACATCGTGTCTGCCACGCTGCGCTTAAAATCGGTGCGGCCCTCGCCGACCATAAAGCTCGCGCACCAGGCCGTGCTCGCAAAGGGCAACGCAAAGTACCATCTCAAAGACGTCAGCTTTCACGCTCTCAGCATCCCCAAGGAGTCCAGGGCAATGACGTTTAGCGACGTGTGCGTAGGGCAAGTTCCAAGGAGAGTGGTAGTAGCCATGGTCACCGACAAGGCCTATTCCGGCCATTTTAACTCAAATCCGTACAACTTGAAACATTTTAAAATGAACTTCTTTCAGTTCTACGTGAACGGGCAACCTGTTCCTCCCAACCTCTGCAACCCGTCTTTACAAAGGGACACTTTTTGCAATGCTTTCAAACCCTGCAGGACGGCTTAGGCATTCATTTCAAGGACGAGGGACACTCCATCTCCAGAGAAACCTACCCGCAAGGGTATACGATAATGGTTTTCGATCTCACTGCAGACATGAGCGCTAACGAGTCTCACTTCTCGGGTCATCGCCAAGGAACCGTCTCTATAAGCATCGGTTTTGCCGATAAATTGACAGAACCGGTCATACTTCTGCTGCTAGCGGAAATACATCGCACGGTCGAAATCGACGCCAACCGATCCATTTTGGTATCATGAACACCTTTCAAATTCAACGGTTTCTATCGACATGCCCCTCTACGCGCTCTCACTTTTTAGGCGTCTACCCCTGCGATAAACTACCCGTACTTCACGGCATTCAAACGCCTCCCTTGGCGCTAGTGGCTAACACCGACCCCAGCACCAAATCCGGGCAACACTGGGTTTGCATCTTTGCGGACAAAAACTCGCATGCAGAATATTTTGACAATTACGGCATAGGACCGCTTTCGCCCCATTTTCTCCGGTTCTTAAATTCGGTCTGCGGGACGCGTTGGTCCACCAACGCCAGAAGGCTGCAAGGTTTCGACAGCACCACTTGCGGTCATTACGTCATCGCCTACCTCACCCACCGCTGCTCCGGCTTACCTGAGCATACATTCTTCTCAAAATTTCACGTCAGCAATCACGCGCATAATGATGTCGTCATTCGCAAAACGTTCAAAGACGCATGCCGCGCAAAGTGCTCTGACGCTCAGCAAACTTGTCAACCCTTGAAGGTGAGTACGTGTGTGTGTGTGTCACTATTCAGCACATCTAAGCTAATCCATCGTCTTGCACGTGCTTTCAGAAGACGCTCCTGCTCATATAAAAAGCAACGTCACGGTGCCGCTCGCCTCATTCAGAGTGTACCATGCAGCACGCGGATACAGTCATGCTGCCATGCAGCACGCCGACCAGGTAGGTCCGCACCTATGTATTAGCTTGCTTTTTTCTATCCCGTTTATCTCTCTATCCCTCACATTATTATTATTGTTTTGTGTGTTCCAGTATAACCGGATGTCAAACCCCGACCACCTCAAAACCCGGGGAAAAAAGGAAACTACCCATCTTCGACCTCCAACAGCAACCCGACAGCCCTGCTCCGCCAGCACAGTTCCAACACAGTGCAGTTGTGGGTCCTCTGGCGGATATCTACTTCCTCAACCCGCAACAAACTAAATTCGTCAGTGTGGGATTCTCCCCCCAGCCGCCGCACCATCTCGTCGTCACCATTGCCAAATGTGGACAGCACAACGCAGTCGTCATGAGTTCCTCGCAGTGGCACAAACTCGTCGAAGCCATCCCCATCATTCACAAACGCTTGAATGACCCACAGGGACGTCCACAGCAATTTCAGTTCAGCGACAGCGTCACCATCGTGTTTAAGTTTGTGTTCGGAAAGCTGAAGCTCGTTTTCAAAGAACCGCAAGGCGCATCCGTTACGCTCAACCAACAAGAATGGCACGTGTTGCATACCCTGCAGCGCATCATTACCGACATCATGTATCACAAAAAGAAGGAAGAGACGGACGTGCAAAATCAAATCATGGCATACCACAAGTACATGCTTCACAACCATGCCTCCAACGTTCCCTTACATGACATGAATTTCACGCAGTTCACCAAGTACATACGGTGCGCCAATTTTAGAACATTCCTCGAGGTTCATCATTTCCTCAACACCCATTTCGCACTGCGCATCTCACAAAATAGTCCTTAGTGCGCATGTATTTCTACCAGCGTTCCAACCGCACCTCACCCAAACATCTCGCGCCCTTCGCTCCCGCATCATGGGTTACAGAAATTACCTGTCGGTGTACTACCATGACAGTAAGATGTTTAAAAACTACGAGGTGGACGGTCACCCCTATAAAAATACACCTTATGCACTTCGCTTCGTCGACAGCACCTACGACGGAAAATCCGTCTCCGCCAGAGTTCACAGCTGCGAAACCAAAATTCATTTTGTGCTATCTAACATGTGCTTCAACGATATCCAGTTCAAAGCAGATAAAGAAGACGTACAACATCAGTGGTTCCAATTTGTGACCGCAAGAGGTTTATACATCGTTTTCTACGAACAGCAATACATTTCCACAGACAAAATGCAGCAAATGTTAAACGAAAACCCCATGTGCTACGGCGCGTGCTTAGCGGCGCATTTGGGTCGCGAAGCATCCTATATCATACCCGATCACATTCACGGCGTTTGCATGTTCAGCACCGTTCAAAACAGAGTTCTCCTCCAAGTCGAAAACCGTTAAATCAACGGACACAGTGTTTTTCCTGCGGATGTTGTGCAATAATCGCTAAGCGCTTCCGGCGGATGTAGTGAACCTCCAACGAACGTTTCCCCACCAGTGCTTCCCCTGATGTGGTAATTCTCCAACCAACTTTTCCCCCACCAGTGCTTCCCCCTGATGTGGTCGTTTGCATGTTCAGCACCGTTCAAAACAGAGTTCTCCTCCAAGACGAAAACCGTTAAATCAACGGACACAGTGTTTTTCCTGCGGATGTTGTGCAATAATCGCTAAGTGCTTCCGGCGTATGTAGTAAACCTCCAACGAACGTTTCCCCCACCACTGCTTCCCCCTGATGTGGTGTTTCTCCAACGAACTTTTCCCCCACCAGTGCTTCTCCTGATGTGGTAAATCTCCAACGAACTTTTCCCCACCAGTGATTTCCTGCTTCCGGCAGTTGGGTTATATTTATGCACGCGCATTCTTTTCCCCTTCATTCGGTGCTAGCCAGCCGTGGGGAATGCCAGGACCATCGTGTAAAGACTTCCACTGCTCGTTTTGCTTTCACCAAACGTGCAGCTGCGAACTTAAGCACCGTCTCACCCGCCTGTGCACGCAGTGTCAACTCGGTTTCTACGAAGACCTCGATCATCTCAACAAGCAAATTCAACAATTCCTTCGAAGGTACTCCGCTAGAAACACCACATGAACTGCTTCATCGTGCTCTTTCGGTATCTCGATAACGGACGAAGAATCCACCTGCTACTGCCCAGGGAACGCCAAGCGCTGCTGCAGAACGGCATATACATCTTCGAACGTTATCCCCCAAGCGACGTCGACCTTGTGTGGAACCAACTTCCCACAGACGCACAGGTAGTTTGCGCACCTTATCGCAGGTGTAAACAACACTACAACCTTCCTCATCAAACCACTCATATAGACGGTCCTCCCCCGTTTATCAAAAACTGCCATCTGTGCCGTCATAATGTCACAGGACGTCCTTAAAGAGCTAGAAGAACTTTCCAGCAGCGCCCACACTCTCAGCGTATCTACGCTTCAACAGCACGTACCATATCGTGTCGTCGGCGTCAAAACAATCGACACCGTTCACGGTACAAAGCTCGTCGCCAAACTCGACAACGACACAGAAGTTTTCCTACCAACACGATTTGCAAAAGCCTCTCCAGAACTCATCAACAAACTCAACTCTACCTCATTCTGCATCATATACGCAGGCGAGGAAAAACTACGCAGCGGTTTCAAACGTCACATCGTCACGTTCTCCCCATATAACCCTAAATAATGTCCGACGAAACCTATCCCGTCCCCGTGGGGAACAATCTTAACCTACAACTCATTCTCAACGCAGCTTCACCTATCCGTATCCTCTGCATCTCCAACTCCTATTTCCGCAACAGCAGAGTTGTCACCATCACACTCGACGTCCAAGGGGCTCACGCCGTCCACGTCAAATGCGTACCTACCAAAGTGCACCAGCATCAACAAGACGCACTATGCATCATATACCTCGGCAACAGCAACATTCCTGCTCTAACCAACAAAGTCACATCCACAGGATGCTTCTCAACCAGCCATTACAACGAATTTACCATCCCCATCTATATACCAACCTTCACCGAGTTCGTCAACGAAAGTTTCTCTCACCTGCTCGTCACCTGCATCACCAAACCTATCCACCAATTTACCGTCGATAGCAGCAGCAGCGATGACGAGGACTCAAAGTGCACCACGTACTTTAAAATCATTGTTGTGCGCGAAATCTGTGTGTCCTAGTGCCTCAACAAACTATGAATTTTAATGTGCTTTTTTTTCTCCTAATATTTCTTATATTGTCCATTTATTGTACTCATATGTTAATCTCCTGTAATCAAATAATCCATTATGTTATTCTCAAACTATGTATTCATATGTTAAGCAAATAATACATCATGTTAATCAAAACTATGTATACATATCTTTATCCAATGTACTGTATTCAAATTATAAATAAAGAAAACAGTCCCGGATGAGCCAATTGCAATAACGATAATCTTCCCGCTCAGGGCGCTTTTCAAACTTCACGCCACCGCCGTCGCACGCAGCGACACTAGCGACACTAGCGCCCCTAGCGGCAGGATTATCGTTAAGCCAATTGGCTCATCCGGGACTTATACTACTGAGGTTCAGTCAAATCTATATCTATCAATACAATGTATGTTTTAAGTCATAATATTAGAGTAACCAGAAGATATCAGTCGTCTCATTCTACCTTTCCTACATATGGCTTGTGTGGAACAACAATTAATTTAATCTGCTCTTTTGGAAAATTTTCATTTAATGCATGGCTCACTCCACTTATGTTACAGGTAATATATGCATACGTTTAGTTACAGGTAATTAGTACTAGGTGGTTACAGGGTGTCTCCTGTAGTTGTAGCGAAGTGATAACGTCTTCCCATAGTTCTAGTACACGTACTGGGTATGTGTCCTGGCTGGGGACTTTCTCTGTTACTCCTGTTTGTCATTTGGTCCTGTAAATACCTAAAAATTTGGCTATTGTACAGGATAGCATCTGAAATCCTTTATTTCATCAAAATGCCCTGTTCAGTGATCCAGCTGGTATCCTCTTCACAAATATATGTGTAAATCTCACATGGAATGAAGGCATGGTTAACTTTGCTTCAGTTATTCCTGTTTCAGTCCCTCCCAAATGCACTCTCTGCGTACAACACTGGATTCTGTATATTGTGGTTTACATGGAAATGAAATAACAGACAATTTGGTCAAAATGAACTAAAATAATAACTAAAAGAGTGAACCAGTGAAAAGTCCCAAGGATGATTTCAAAAACTTATATAAAGAAAGGATTTGTATGGAATAAAAAGGAAAACACTGGAAAGAAATCACCAAAACTCATTTCTGAGAAAGTTCTGGAGTTGTAGCACAGTTCAGGTTACCTAATGGTTAGGACCACCTAGCTTGTGCGCCTCTACAAATTAGGAATCAAGGAATCACGAAATTGTCTGGCATAGTGTAAGGAAAGACTTCATAAATAAATCGCCAAAAAATAAGTTAATTTTAAACATATAAATAAAGACAGTCTCAAACAGTTGATGACAAACTAATTAATGCAACCACCCTCACCGCTGCTTACCCCAACACACCAACCCCTACTGCTACTTCGTCAGATTGTAGTGCTGCGTACTTAGGCAGCTTCGAAATATCATGATGCGGCAGCAAAGTCGAGTAGAGACTGGCTGGACTGAGCGAGTGAAGTCTCATCAACAGTGGAGTTATATAGCCCTTCCCACTAAATTTCGACCTCTCATTATAGGAAGACATGTCTGTATTTTGTTGTGCATTAAGGGCACAAAGGCAACAGCGGAGAATTAACACATTTAATGAGGTGTTTAATATCTGTGTACAGAAGGCTCCAAATGTTTTCCGGTTGACCAGGGGGTGTAGAGAAAGAGGGGGAAGAAATGTCTTCTCGACTACTCATGCCTGGCTATAGTCCATACTAAGTGCCGTATCGTCTCAAAGGTCACATTTACTTTTGTGTATGCTCATATAATTCAGTGACGTGACTCTTAAGAGGAAAGAAGACGAAACTAAAGACTTTTCTCGTTACTAAATCTATCTAAACGAAATAAATTAACATTTTCTTTACATAATACACTGTTTAAAAAGCAAATATTGCGAAATTTATGTGGGTGCTACAGAAGTTTAAGATGCATTATTCAGTAATTTTCTTGAGGTGCATATAATGTATATCTTGTTTTTAACGTTTGTTGCTAATAATGATAACTATTATTAATATTATTGTTTCATTACCACGCAATGGACTGCTCTACCCGAACTCGATAGCTTGAATATAAGTTTGTTTTGGGTTTTAATCTTCATAGAGATTGATCACGAGGTTTATCGCTAAGTGTGTAGATCCATACAGCTGGCACATTCAATTCTGATAATATTCAATTTCGACTTTGAGAAGCCAAATGATGCTGTGGTTTTTTCTAAAATATCTCCCTTCATAGCTGTGGGGTGGTATGTGAATTTCCTGTATGACGTGGTAGATTTGTCTTTCTGGAGAGTGGTCAGATCACTAAAGTTCTTTTTTTTTTAAAAAAAAATTGTGCACCTGTTTTCACCTGATGTTTATGAAAACTATTGTACTCAGCTATTTTAGTAATTTCCTTGTATTTCTTTTTTGGTACTCACTCCTGTTCATGAATATTCACCAATCTATGAGCCAGAAAACATGATGACATGTTGTTGGTGATTGGCTCCATACAATTGGGGCTATGTGTGGGCTTCCTGAAAATGCCTAATTCAATTTTCCTTCAGCAAAGGAATGACAAATAGCCAAACACCAAAAATCGGTGGAAATAGCCAAATGGTATTCACCCGACCAGAAGTAATGTTGAAAAGTAACTTTCTAAACTATATCTCCCCTATAGTGCAAGTGCTGGTGTCAGTTCTAGTACAATTACTACAGCTGTTATTGAATCCATCACATAACGGTCCTAAGAAATATAATTTTTAAAAAAAATAGCAAAAGCGAATTATTTCCTGACATTGTAAACTTTCACATACCCGTTTTCTAATAGGGCTAATAAGTACTGCTTTATAAGGCTATTAATGTTACTTTATCCAAAACTTGGCGAATAACAAATATAACAAAGACACAGCTTTTGGTTTAATGAGCCCTAACATTCCTTAAATTTGGGTTCAAAGCCACAAGTATCTCTTGCCATTTTCTGAAAAATATCATTTACGTACTAACATAATAGATACGAAATAGCATTAACGCTTTGATAAACTCTAAAAACTTAACACATTTACATTTAACTTTTCAATAAAGACTTTAATACATTTAAAATGTTAAACGTCACAGAATTAACTGTATCTCACAAAGTCCACTCACAAGAAATGTATGAGCCGACAAATTCTAGCCAACATGGGAATTTAGCATCTAGTAATAACTGATGCATTTTAACTGTTAACTAGAAAATTTGAGGAACTGAACACAAATAAAATAGTCACACTGAAATTGTAGTATATATTAAACCTCAGAACCAGTCACTTACGATAACCTTTGGACATAATCTCTGAATATTACGATAACTCCCATTCACTTTGAAAGGAGAAAGAAAGAAAATGAGCTGATCAATCAGATCCTACATTTATATAAACTGGAGTAGAGAAAGCTTTCAAGAATACGCTGGAAATTTATGCCTCCGACCGAATTTTGAAAAGTAGCCAACACTTTGACTAATTTGCACTAACCATAATGGCATACAGAACAAACTTCTCAAATATCGCAAGCTCTGGCAAAAAAGACGTGAAAATAATACCCATCTCACTCCCACAAAGGGACACACACTCCGTCTCGCTCCTACTAGCTACGTGCAAGGTCGGCCTAAAGAGAACGGCCAGCAAGCCACTCCAGGAGACACAAGAAGCCACGCCCCCAATCCATGGAGGTCGTAAAGCGAGGAGAGCGGGAGTGAGTCGGAAAAAGAGATCATAAAAGGCGCAACGCAGGTGACCGGGAGTAAATATAAGTTTCACGGTTAAAATATAACAATCAGCACACTCTTTATTCAGGCAACTTAAGAAGTTCAAAATGGAATATTTTGGCTGTTCAAATGAGCCAAACTGCACTGCATGCGAGAAATGATTGACGGATCCCATGCAATTCTTGCATGGGGCATTATTGTCTTAAGTGCAGTTTAATTATTTGTTTCTTCGCTGGATGAGTCATCCTAAGCTACATAAATGTGTGTACGTTTATATATTTGAACTTATGTTAAATGTATATACATAATATAAGTGTAAATGTATTTTTATTTTATATTTTGTATAATTGGAGTTAGGGCATTATTATAAATAAACTTAGCTTTAGTACAGAATTAATAAATGGTGTTATGGGATACCTAGTCATTGATGGTTCATGACCGTTTCGAGAAGAGTTCTTCCTCGTAGAGACCGTAGGAAGGCTTTCGTGCGAACCATACCATTTCGTTTCATGTTCGGTACCTCGCTGTTTATAGCTTTTGTTTGTCTAACTCTTTTCTGATTGTTATTCATAAATGACAACGCCATTCTTTTTATTCTTCTCTTGGCTGTTTTCCTTAAAGGAATTGGTCCACATTGTGCGTTTGTCCCTTTTTTATTTCATTCTTTTATTCTTATTGCATACTGTTGTGTGTGCAGTGTGAGGGACAAAGTAAGTAAATAAAATCTGTAATGCTCCGTCTCGGCCCCTTGATAGCTAAACTGGAAGGTGTCTTGCTCAAATGTCTCAGTTTATTAATTACAATAACTGCATCCTATTATTTATTTGTTTTCAATCATACAATACACAAAGTAGAACAATGTTATTGTAGATCACGTCAAAGTGTTAATTACAATAATACAGTAATAATAATAATAATAATAATAATAATAATTATATACAAGCTAACAGTAGCCATCATGACTAGTAAAATGCTAATGGTAAAAATAAATTATATACACAGAATACTTATTACTTACACAATTTATAATTATTAACACACAAGAATAACAAGAGCAATAGGATATAGATGCAACCAAGTTAGCATATTAAAGAATATTTGTGCTGTGATTTAAAAACTCTTGCGAATTATAAAAGCAGTGCGTTAATGAATACTTTTTGAGTGCCTTTTTAAAATGTATCATATATTCTGTTTAAATCCGTTGGCAGTGAGTTAAAGAATTTGGAACCTGCATGGATGATACCTTTATTTCCAAAAGTACCCCTTATTGAGTTCGAGGAAAATGTCTGTGCACTTCTTTGTTTAATTGAAGGGTTTCACTAATTTTCAGCATACATAATAACATCAATTATATATATAAAATAGTGGTGGAATTTTAAACTGTTTAAAGTAAGGTTTACAAGATTCCTAAATATTTATTCTGGCTAGAACTCTTACTGCTCTTTTCTGCAGTAGAAAGATCTGCAAGAAGTTTGTTTTTGATAAAGATCCCCATAACCTTGCCCCGTTTCTAACTGTGAGTGAAATAATGCAAGGTACACTGTATGAACCATTAGTAGAGGTAACATGTTAATGAGTTGATGTAACAAAAATATGGTCTTATTAAGTTTAGAATGAATTACACTAATATGGTTTGACATGAAAGATTATCGTCAATATGAATGCTTAAAACCTTTGTATTTTGAACTCTGGATATAGTTTGACTACTACAAACCACTTTTAGACCTTCACCGCTGTGATTATTTCTATTTAGTCCAAATAGTCATTATTATTATTATTATTATTATTATTATTATTATTATTATTATACACATAATTAGCTACAACTATTAAAATGAAAGAAAAATTTGATGTGTTACACTCACATGACTTTCTCGACATTCATTCTCTGTTTAACCTCCTCTTATGTAGGACTTACACCCCCCAGGACTTACAGGCGGGTCCCTGGGGTCAGAGGCCCGTCGAAGAGCAGACAGAATATCCAGGATGGGTGATCAGCCCGAAGCCAGGTATGGAACGAAGGAAGTAGATGAAAGGAGATGATGGTGAAATGGATGAAAGGAAAGGTGGTGATGGAGCAGTTGGTGGAATGAATGGTGGAAACCGGAGAACCTGGAGAAAACCCGTCAGGACGCCGCTTTGTCCACCACAAATCCCACATGCGGGTCCCTGGAATTTGAACCCGGGCCGCCTCAGTGAGACGCGAGCGGCCACGCCGCCGCCGACTTTCTCTACTCTTCTACAAACTATTCTTACAAACCCTTATTCTGCATCTATTTCATATTAATCGAGATAAATATTTCCAGAAACGAACTTTAGACATGCAAAGAGAATTACATTTTACACATTGCGACCAGTTCTAAAAATATTTGACTATCGCTTAAGGCCTACTATGTTCCCCTTGTTTTGTAATTGCAGGGGCAATATAGAAATAAGCATCCTTTAAGCATCCATATTTATCTTAATAGCTGGTTGCTAGGTGCAGTACCATTCTCTTTGCCACAGATTAATACTCTTAGCATATCCAAAGCAAAAAAAAAAAAAAATAATAATGAATTACGAATTCCCATTTGAGAAAATAAGAATTGAAAAATTTAAGGGAATAACAAGCAATATCTCGAAAATGGTTCACTCAACAAAAAATATATATGACATAAATTGTGTACTTTAACGCGATCTACATTTTTTGTGTAGTAAAACTTTGTCTATCTCTTATGGTTTACCAGTTATGCAAAAATCTTTCACGATGAAGAATACTTTTGGAGACATTCCCCGAAGTTTCAAGATATACATTTTATTTTTCATAAAAATATTTTAAACATATGATATTTTAATCAAAATCGTTAGAGCCATTTTTGAGAAAATTAAAATTTTCGAAAAATGTTCCATGTAAAGGGTAGTCTGGGGTCCCTGATTTTCTTGAAAACCTTCGTGTCGCATCTCTGGAAGATACTGAACCTAAATACCAAGTTTGGTGTTTATCCGACTGTTCGTTTCTGAGTTATGCTGTTCACAGGCACACACACACACACGGACATGTTTCCAAAAATGCTTTTTTTGGATTGAGGAGGTCTCAAAACATATATTTCCAGTGAAATCTCGGTAGCGAATTTTTGGGTGGAATACAATACTTCCCCTACTTACTATACGCAGTAGAGAAAGTAAAAAGAAGAAAAGAAGCAAAATGAAACAACAAACTAAGTCAATATAAACACTGAACAGTTACAATTGTAGTGTAGGAATATGCGTCGCAAAACCTGTAGCCAGCAGCTCCATTACTAAACAACATTTACTTGTTATCATTGTCTACTTGAACTAATTGTGCACAACTACTGAGAGCAGGGTAGCTTCCGCAATCATTATACTAACCGATAAATGCGCTGTTATGACTGTAAAAAGATATCACGTTCAATTTAAAGCAACAGTTCATTATATTAATTCTGACAATTGAGATGTAGTGTAAGTTCAGGCAGCCATAGGAATAAATAATTTATAAGATCGATAGAACAAACTTCGTCTCTCCGTTTTCTAGAATCTTTTTTTAGAATGGGTTTTTGTTTAACATTCTATAGTCCAAAACTACTTGTAAAATTGTGAATAAAAGATGTCAAGCTTACAATAGGGGATAGATATCAGGCGTCTAAGAAGGGAATGAAAGGAATGCAATGTGTTCCAATATAGAAATGGTAACTAGGTTGAAAGATGAGTTGTCTATATTACGGGTTCAACTGGACAATAGACAATTTAGATAGTTTCGACAATTTCCAGAAGCCTGCTTTCGTGGAACCAGAGCTCAGTCATATCCAACGGCACACACAGAATTGTCCGAAGGGGGCACCGCGCAATATGCACCGGCTCCTGCAACATAAACGCTGAGTTTTTATGCAAGTCTAATAATAGCCTGAGCTGAAAATATGTTCATACAATAATATTGCTGTAAGAGACTTGTTTTTGCTGCTCGCTATAAAAGAATCGAAAGAAAAATGCGTTTTAGAACCGAGTTAATTTTATGTACCTGGCATTAAATTATCCATAGCTTACACCAAACCAAGGTAATTATTAAATGTTATGTTGGCATAGTAGTTCAATTTCGTACAGCTTAGCATCGAAGCAAACTAGGACTTAATTTTTGGTTTAAATTTAATTGGGTTCCTTGGATTTAGAACTACGAAACTAAATTTCCAAGCCAACATTAAATTTGTTGTCGTATTTATGACTTGGTTACAAATCGTGCGATACAACAATATTAAAGCAACTTACTGTTCAGGCAGTAGTATTTTTTCAATATGGGCTACCGTTCTACATCACGGCTGAAATCTTGAGAGCGTTCATATATCTTTCTGAAATAGTTCGCAGTGCTAAATATTGCTAGATCTGTGTTAAAATATACGAATATTATATATAATAACCGATGCAATCAGCCTCCACTGAATTGTACATTAACTTCTCGCCTCTGAAATTACCGTTAGGTTCATACCGAGCCTTGACGTGCTCCCGAGGCTGAAGTAATCCATCCTGTAGATTTTCGTAAAATCAGCTTTCCAAAGTTCGTAGCATTATTATGGTATGAACATACCAATGGTCATTCAACAGTTTTCTTAGGAAAGTAATGCAGTGTAGTCTGATTAACTGTGACAAGTGAATAGTTGTGTTTTAAATTGTGTTGATTAAAATTAAATTTTGATTTTACGGCAGTGTTGAAATAATTTCAGCTACGTTGCGTGCGTAATAGTGATTGTAAATAATTATTTTCATAGGATTATGTTAATATATAGATAGATATTCCTTCGAAAATGAATTTCGTGTATTGCCTCCTAAAACAACTCTTTTCTGTGAGAACAAGAGAAATAGTTTAGGTCGACCTACTCCAAACTGAAACATAACCAATCTCCTAAGAGAAGCAAAGATGGTAGACATTTTAACAAAAGGGTGTTCGAAGAATATAATTGGATTTGCAGTTGCAGTGAGACAAATTCATTGTTTTGTTTCCCTTTTCTGCTTTTCGGGAGCAGAGATTCTTGGTCAAATACAGGGGTAAAGAATCAGGGGCATTTAAGAAATATATAAGAGAAACTAAAAGTAAAAACCATATTTATAGCATGCTGGATATCAGTGCGCTAGGTAGTGTTAATATTGCCGCACTACTCAGCCGAACTTATTAGCATTCCGTTCAGAAGCACGATGAACCTGATGAGTCATAAAATCCTAGCATATTCCTTGGCTAAATAGATTTCGTGAGTAGCATTGACAATAATGTTTGGGCACTATAGAAAATAATACAGTTTTTAAGTATAATTCAAAATTCATTCAGAAGGAACTGCTGGAATGTATGCTTGAGGTCACGAAAGGCGAGATATACGCAGACCCGATATATAGCAATAATGTGAGATGAATGTGTAGATATAACAAACTAAGCTCAGCTGGTGATTTTTTTAGGTATGAACTGAATGGCAGTGTTTGTGAACAGTTGTTGGGGATTTTTTCAGCCAGATGGGCAGAACGCGGCTGCATTCTGGCTTGCATTTTGGAACAGCTTGTCTTTTCTTAGTTCAGATTCAGATTAGTTGCACAAGCCTCTGATGGTGCGTGATTATTGAGTGGTGCAGTAAACGGCGTTCAAGCTAGAAGCAAAGAATATTTTCGCTGCGCACAGTACATTCATTGTTATACCCATCACCTAAACTTTGTAATGGAAACAACTCCACCGCAAAATAAATCGGCAAGAGTATTTTTCTGCACTCTGATGGGGTTCCCAGCATTTTCTCTCTACCTCTTCAACGTCTCTCAGCACTAGGTGAAGTATTTATAAGGCATATTGGGTTAATTTATTTATGGAAGCTGTGTTTCTTAGCGTCCCATTCTATATTGAGCGTTAAAGACCGGTAATTTTCTTTTACGTGCCGTAAATCTACGACATGGGACCACCGGCTTTACTTCCCTTCCGAAGGAAGCTATGCTAAGGATTTTACGCCCGAAAATATCCATGGCCCTACGTCGGGTTTGAACCCGCGAGCTCGGCAACTAGAGGCTAGCCTGGGAACCACTACACCACGGAGGACGACTACTAGACATATTCCAACACCATCTTCAACAAGCTAGAACTGCTAATACCGTGTATAAAAAAACCGCGGTGATGGAATGCTTCACGAAATTAGGAACAGCTCCATCAAGAACAACTGTACAAGAAATTAAGCATTTGAAATAGCATGAGAGTTTCAGGTAATCACTTGGTGCTTGGAACACGATCCGGAAAGAAAAAAGACAGAGAGAGAGAGAGAGAGTGTGCTAGCACATATGTTCGAGCGCTACAGGTTGAGGAGGAGAACGAACCACAAGCTTTGTAGGCGGAGGAAATCAATGACGCAAGTCTGGTACAAGCAATCGAAAGGAGTGCAACAACACACTCCCTCCATACGTTCTGTAACCGCTATGTCAAACAGGCAGGAAAGAAGAAAACATCCTTGTAAATAATATAATGATGTACTGGTTGCCAAACGCAGCGACTTAACGTATAAGTTATTACCAGGATAGTTTGATCCTTTTGGTCTTTCCCCTCTTAGCCGAAAATCCTATGGCTAGCAAACCCTGTCTACAGGGATAGACTTGCTCACAATATAACTCCCGTGCGTGCCTCTAGACGTACAATTTCCGGAACAAACGGAGCTGCCCTACCTATTTATTTATTTCTCTTTCCTGATAAGACACCCTTTAACCCCCCGGTGCAGCAAGTGAAGAATCTAAACACAAGAATAAGAGGGTGCTCCGTGACCACCATGTTATACAGTAGAGAAACTTGGAAACAAAGTCTTCAGCAATACACGGGAGGAAAGGACTGGCAACCACTACTGGTGGACAAGCATCTACTCAGCAGGAAACTGCCACATCAGGTATTGACAATGTAAGCAGGATTGAAAATTAGCAGTGAAGGTTCGCTCTCAATCGTCGTTGAGGCATGGAAAATCGTCGGAGTGAAGGCGTTGGCACCTTAGGTCACAATTGGGAGGTCCTGGATTCGATTTCCATTGTGCCGATTTCCTTACCTTGTATTTTTTGTGATCTTTTCAGGTCGGTAGGCATACTACCATAAATTGCCCTATCCCTCATTTCCTTTTATCTCGTTTACCTTCAGCTTTCAGGGTTACAAGTTTGATCGTCGGCGGTGTATGGCACATGCGGTGGATCGTGCTTTAAGGAGAGAATTAATTGTTTCTTCCCCGACACGGAAGCTTCTGCCCCCACCAGCCTTTCCGTTTTCCGGATAGGGGGTTCATCCAGGGGTAAAAGCTGCATCCGTAAATGCTCATACTGGAAGCAGTAGGACCGGTCACCCTTCACACTCTGTCGCCACATCCTTTCCTCTCGTAGTTTCAGTAGTGACAATAGGGAGCCAGCCCTCTGCTTCTTAACCATAGAATCAGTATATGAGCGACTGTAGATATGCCAGGAAACAAGAGCAACTAGCTGAATGTAAACCACTAGCAGTAATTTAGGAAGCGCCTAGATGCGAGAGTTAATGTTATTCATATACTACTGTGTTTTAGCTAAGGGGAAAGTGTGATATATTGGTATCCTACAATTAGTTAAGATTTTGTGTCTGTAATATGGTATTGGAAAATAATTTTTTTAATGTAACATACTTTCTCCAATATTTTCCTTTAATACGTTTCTGGATAGCTAGAACGCCAGTTTCTGGTTACCCAAAAATGAGCAATCAGAGCCCATATAAAGCATACGTGTGATTCACAGCTCTCTCTTTCACCGTACATTTTTTTTTGGGGGGGGAGGGGAAGGTCATTAGCTACGAAAATTTCTCACTCCGACAATCCGAAGGTATAACCGTATTGAATGCGGTTAGAATTAGAGAACTACAAAAACCATAAATACATAGAAGTAAAACTTTGTTGAGCAAATTTTCAACTATTAAGTATACTGTAAGAGCCAGGTTATAAATATTAGAATTTTGATATCAATATGTTGCATAAATATCAAATTTATTGATAAGCTCACTTACCTGTAAGTAAACTCGTTTTATTGATGCAAAATAGTCACACGTTTCTTGATGTAGCGTTTTCAGATGGTTATCTCTCAGGTCCAAAATTTGAAGAGCGTTCCACCCATAGAATGCCAGTGGATGAACGGATTTTAAGGGACCACGACGCATATACAACTCAGTTATGTCATCCCCACAAGGACACATAATGTATTTTGGAATGTCCTGTACATTATGTACATTATTGTAGAAAATATATGGGCACCAATCTGTTAACGTAGGAAGTACAGAAATATCTCTGGAAAAGTAAACAGAATAATAAATTTTGATTATGAAATAATGTTCTTTCATTAATGTGCAAAAGAATTGTGTGTCTCAGCAGCCCTCTGGGATTGTCACTTAAATATTAAACCTCTATTGTATTTTATTTTGTGGTAACCATGGTTCGTTTAAATGACGTAGGTTTTTCACATCTTCACTTCTTTTGTTGTAGCAATTTTTCAAATCCCTCGCGAGTTTAACAATTAGACAAATCTGATACGTTGCACTCACCTAAATTCTTCTGCGAACCATTTTTATGAAAGCCTATTCTTCTGTCCACTTCCTCTTAATAGAGATAAACTTTGCTTGTACATTCGCACAATCATTATAGATACAAGAAGGACAAGGTAGGCTAAACCAATAGGGGAAAAGTCCCTAATTTGAACCGCCTCTTAAATTGAACCGCTCCGATATTTTCCAAACTGTTCGACAGATGGCACTGTAATCCTATCAGAAGCGAGCGTGTACAGCTATGAATGTTTGGAGTTGTTGACTTTGCATTCTGAGTTTCAGTTGTATGAGGTGTTGTGTGTTTTTGGTGCTTCAGAAGTAATATTTCATTCATCTAGCTAAGCTTATATGACCAATTAGGTAAGTTTGAGATTATATATTGTGGCGTATGCACAGATATTAAGATGCACTACTCTCTGGGCACCGAGGTTAGAGACGGCAGTTTGTCTGTGAGTAGGGGTAAGTCAGGGGAACTAAGTATTAGGGAGGGGATAGCGTCAGTGACGCTTGTGTGTTAGCGTTGTTTTGAGAGTCAGTGGGCAACCTGCAAGTAGCAAAGTCGTTGAACTGCCATCTCCGTGCAAAGGCAAGCATGGCGTCCTCGCCCGGCAGACACATGGGGTAAGAAATCCATTTTCATATAATAAATAACCATCCATCTATTCTCTTTTTATATTAATTATGATAGTGTAGAGTTCTTTTCTTCCTTCCAAGCCATGTAGCGTCCCTGTTTGCCAGTGATTAATAATATTTTTGGTACTTTCTTTAGCTGCGTCCCTCGTCGTAGCCTCGCATGTGAAGTTCTTGTTTAATTTGCCCGTACCTCTTGCAAGCGAGTAGCTCCCATCTGTCCTTGTAAAGTAATTTAAAGAGAGGCATACGACAATTGGTGGAGGGCCAGGCATAATTTAATTTTTTTTGAGAGATTTTTAAGTGCAAAATTTTTTTCCCCTCTGAAATGTAACGGTTTGTGGTCCTCCACGTGGTCGCTAAAAATTCAAAATTTGTTTCTGGCTTAAGGGTAAGGATTTTGATGCTGTAATTTGTGATTTCCATATTCTAAATTTTGTTGCTATAATTTCTGAAAGTCTCGTTTCTAAATTTTAATTTTGAGTTCATTTTTGCATTTTTCCATTGTCTGTCGGCGTGACGCTAAAACTTCTGACTCCATTTTCCTCTTATTTTGGCTTCATTTCTATTAAATTGTATTGCTGTGCTAAGTGGTTAGTGCTGGTTATTTTCAAATATATTTTTGTGAAAGTTGAGTTGTGAAACGAGTGAGATATTTGCAACTTTGAAAATGTGCTCGTCACGTGTTGGCCATCTAGGTGAAAATCTTGTTTTCTGTGCTTATTAGCAGTGGTTCTGGAAACTTATAACTTTATATTCCAGTCATTGTGATTTCTAGCTGTTTACTATACTTTTGTGGGACATTTTTCGTGTAACTTTTATGTACGCACGTGTGTTATGTAATTCCCGCGTGGTCATGCATTTCAGCACTAATTCTAGCTTGTGAAACCAGTCTTCATCAGCACGTGTTTTGGCGCGTTTATTTGCGTGTGTATATCAGGTCAGATACATTTGTTTTAAAGGAAAAAAAAGAAGGAATTTTTTTGTGCTACGTATAAATTGCAAGTCTGTATTCTGCTCCTTTTGAGATAATGTTAGCGGTGGTCAGAGTAGGTGTGACGTGGTTTTTTTAACTTCCAGTTCGAGGTTTCTCACTGAAGAAATCATTTTGTTTTTCTTCCATGTGTTCATTCTGTTTAAAAATCTTGGTATTGTGTCCAAGTGGTTTGCGTGGCATGCTTGTGTAGACCGTATGTTGGTATAATTTTCTGATATTTCGCCGTGGGCGCTTAATTGTAATACTTCTGGTACTGTTTTATTTGGCTATGTTCTGATCTTGCTACTTACATTCATGTGATGCTATAAGTGTTTAGTTTGGTGTAATCTGTATCGCTTTGTCATTTTGTTTATTTATTGGTTGTGTTATCTTTTGTGCTACAATCATGCCTAAGCGACGTACTACGCATAAATCTGATATGGCAATTGCTCCAGTTAGCGAGCATAGTGAAGAGGAATCTAAGTCCAGTATTAGTACGCCTGTTGTTACTCAGTTATCAGTGATGTCTAATCCGCCTATCGTGGCCAGTACAATGCAGTCAGCTGTGTGTCGCCCGGTCATTGACCCCTCTTACTTTGAGAATTCCAGCAAGTTGTCGGCGCATGAATTTCTGCAGAACTTTGAAATGGTCGCTGCTGCTAATGGCTGGTCAGAAGAAATGAAACTGAAATGCTTTCCATGCTATTTACGAGACACTGCCGCATCATGGTTTTAAACTTTTCGCCATCGCCACCCTCACCATGATTGGATTTTCTTGTCTACACAATTTTTAAATGCATTTCAGTTAACAAACCAGAGTGATATTCTGGAAATGAAACTCAGACAGCGGGTACAGTTGGATGATGAACCTGTTATTAGTTACATCTATGACGTGCTATCTTTATGTGACCAAGTCAACCCAGCTATGTTGCAGTTGGAACAAATTAAACACTTGCTTAAAGGTCTTAGACCTCTGTACGTACAATCTTTATTGCCATTAAATCCTCAAACTGTTGATGAGGTGATACAAATTATTCGACGAGTGGACAAAGCACAGTTTTATATGCAGAACCGTGAACATCTAGTGTCTGCTCAATCTCAGGCTGCAGTGGTTACGCCACCCTCTGTTCCATTTAATAATGCATCTGTTCCTGCTGTTACTTTACCAGCTTCTCCTCAGCCTTCTCAGGCTTCTTCTCTTGTGGACGTACCTATCGATCCTATGCATCAGCTGATTGATCGTGTGGAACAGTTATGTAACAGAGTTAACCAGTTTCAGTTACCATCTTCGGAGAGAACTTCACAGCATTCACAGCTTCCACGGTCATCTGACTTCAACCGGAGGGATCCACCCGTCACCTGCTATAGATGCAACAGGCAGGGCCACCTGGCTCGCTTTTGCCGGAGCCGCCTCCCGCAGTCAAAAAACGACTCGCGCCGAGCCTCATACGACGAGACGTAGTAGCACCACCACCGCCCACCAGCATGGCTGCACCTCAACGGGATGTGTCTGCATTATCAGGTCAGATCTTGCAAGTTACTGGTCGTATTGCCCAGACAGAGCTCTCCATCTTGCTCGATACAGGAAGCGAGGTGAGTATTGTGAATGCTGTACATGTTCTTGACCATTCTACATTAAAACCTATAGAGATGATGCTCCGCACTGCAGGAAACAAGTTACTTGATGCGCCTTACCACACTGTGTTAGATTTCCATATTAATGATGTTCTTTTTCAGGAGGATGTACTAGTTGTGAAAGATTTGTCCCATGATTTAATTTTAGGCAATGACTTTTTGCAGACCCATGATGTTATAATTGACTATGCACATAATCTGATAACCCTGAAATTGATGCAGTAATTTGTATCACAAATTACTTAAATGTAAATAATGATTGTAATATGAATATGCATTTTTATGTGACATTGATTTCAGATGTTTATTGATTGTAAATATTGTTGAGAAGTAAGTTTATAGGGTCTTACTGAAACTGTCAATAATAGCGCAATAATGCAGCGAGGGGGGGTGAGCTGTTTATCATTATTGGAAACGAGGAAGTTACGTAATGTTAGCGCGTTTTTTCCGTTTAGAACCTTCTGGAATATTTTCTCCCTAAAGCATATGTATTCATAATTTTAATTGGATATTAAAATAGACGCTAATGTTGGCGCGTTTTATTAGCCAATAGTAATTCAGTTATAATCTTTAGGCGTATCTGGATGCAGGTGTATAAATAGGGTAGGTTAGAGGTAGCTTTAGGCCAGTTCATCAAAATTCTTAGTACATTACACGTCGCCTTCAGTTGCTCAGTTCATCAAAATTCTTTGTGCACTACACGTCGTCTTCAGTTCGTCAGTTCGTCAAAATATTTGTATGAGATACGTCGGCTATAGATTCACAAGTTACGAAAATCTAAAGTATTATAAAGTTAATTATACACAAAGTTGAAGTACGTGAATTAAGAGTGATTAGTAATGAAGTTATTATAACAGTTTTAGTTTGGCTAGTATCTAGATCAATATGTAAAAGTGATAGTGAACGTGTTCGACAATAAAAATTATAAAACAAATTTCTTCATCAGTGTTCTTTTTGGATAAAAGATTCCTTTCCGTTTACACAACCCTGATCAAGAGACATGTTCGACCGAGAGATAATAGCTAGCCGGAGGACAGTAAACAAAATTTAAATCAAATAACAGTCGCATTCTTTCGAACACTAACACTGATGCAAATTGCTAACACAAGATGGAGCTACAAACCGAACAAATGAATGACGTCACAAGATGGCTTCAAAACTGATGTAAACAAACATTTGTAAGTAATACCGTTACAAAATCTTCTAAGAATGATGCGTTCAGTATACCAATAACCCTAACACAAGGACCTTTTGTTGATATGGCAGTAAACCCTCTCCAAGATAATGATTGTGCAGATTCTGGTGTTAAAATGGCAGTTATGAATGATGTTAAAATTCCACCCCTGTCTACATGCTATATATCAGTTAAGCCTTTGTCAGCCATTAGCAATGAGGTTATGTTTGAACCTGCTCTTAACATAATGCAAAAGAAGAATCTTTCCATTCCACCGTTGTTGTGTCATTCTGCCTCTGAACTTACCATTCCAGTGCACAATAATACTTCAGTTCTACAAACATTGTTTGCAAATACAGTCTTAGCCAAAGCTTATGATGTTGCACTCGTTCAGAGTAATTCTGTTTTATCATCCGATGTTACTCCTCTACCAGCTCCAAATTGTAATTTTAATGTTAATGGTAAACTCCTGGAAACCCAAAAGGCTGACTTACATGCTTTGTTATTGAAATATAGTGATCTTTTTGCCACAACATTACAAGAACTTGGTACTACGGATGTTGCAGAATTTGATATCAAAGTAAATGACCCTAAGCCAATTAAGCAAAGACCATATAGAGTTCCTCATAAACAAAAGGAAATTATTGCTGAGCAAGTTAAAGAGATGCAAGATGCTGGCATTATCAAGGAATCACAGTCCTCCTGGGCTTCTCCTGTAGTACTTGTCAAAAAGAAAGATGGCTCCATGAGATTTTGTGTCGACTATAGAAAATTGAATGCTGTTACAGAGACCTCCTCTTTCCCTTTACCATTGATAGATGATTTGTTAAGTTATTTGGGGGAGGCTAAATGGTTTGTCTCATTAGATTTACTGTCAGCATACTTTCAGGTACCTATTGCAGAGGATAGCCAAAAATATACCTCTTTTGTCACTTTTCAGGGTCAATATCAATTTACACGGTTGAGTTTTGGGTTGGCAAATGCCCCTAGGTTTTTCAGTTACATCGCAGACAAGTTGTTAGGCGATTTGAATTTTAAAAAGGCTATTGCATATCTGGATGACATTGTTGTGTTTGCTAAAACCTTTGAGGAGTTGTTGCAAAATCTTGAGGCTGTTTTTCAACGTCTGGATCACCACAAGTTTAAACTCAAACCAGAAAAATGTTTCTTCGCCATGCAAAAGATCAAACTCTTAGGCTTTGAAGTCTCTAAAGGATGGTATTTCCCCTGATTCTGATAAAGTTGTAAGAACGTAGGTTTTCAGACACCGGCCGTGAAAACCTACGTTCTTACATGACTCGCCTCTACGGGGAGGAGGCATACCGTCTGATCCGTCGACTAGAAGTGCTACGCAAACAAAAATCTTCTTTGCTGTGTTCACTTGCCTTTCTTCTACGCTGCCGAGACTCGGGAATTATTCCTAAATTCCTACGACAGAAACGACATTTCACCACCGCTGCCGCCAACCGCATTTACAATCGCTCTGAACGGGCCTTGCTCCGAGAACGCATCCATCAGACCAGACGACAACTCTCTGCCAACAATAGTCAACTACTCATCTTACATCTTCAAGTAAGTAACTCACTACACAGTTTTGATTGGGACAACACTGACAGAATCACCTACAGCTCTATGACACACAATCACAACAGCATGACCACTCGTCACAAGAAGAAGTTTGATGGCCTTACTGCCTCCATCAAACCGCCGACTACTCTCAACCACTGCCGCACGGTAGTGAACTTATCTGATCACCAGCTGTCACCTGCTGAAACGTCACTCCTTGCTAAAGGAGGTAACTACGCTGTTGTCACTCCAACGTTGCCAGTCGAAGACATCATTTCCCACATTGAAGCAGGAATACGAGTTCTGCCAAGGCTTGCAGCTGATGAAATTCGCCGGGAATCTGCCAGGGTTCTCGAGAAGGCCAAACCTCCTACCAGTAATTTAACCAATCAAGAGATAACTGCATTAAAGAAGCTGAACTCCAACCGAGACATCATTGTTTGCTCAGCGGACAAGGGTAATGCCACAGTTATTCTTAACCAACAAGACTATCAACAGAAAATCTCTGAACTCCTGCAACCAGCAACCTACCATAAGATTAAACGTGATCCGACAGCCCGTATTCTACGGAAAACTAATCTTTTGATCAAGAACTCCTCGCTTTCGAAGGAAGACAAGCGCCGCCTTACCAAGTCCGAAGCTCAGCCGCCTAGACTTTACGGGCTACCCAAGATCCATAAACCAGATGTTCCGCTCAGGCCCATTGTTAGTGGTATTGGTTCTCCCACATACGACATAGCTAAATACCTAACCGGTCTTCTACAACCCCATGTCGGCTTATCCGACTCTTTCATCAAAGACTCTACTCATTTCATTCAAATTCTCCGCAACCTCAAATTGCTACCTAAGGATTTACTAATTAGTTTTGACGTTGTGTCCCTATTCACCATGGTTCCAGTACAAGAAACTCTGAAGTTGTTACAACCCATCTTCTCTGATGATATCATTACACTTTTTCACCATGTCCTGACTACGACTTATTTCCAGTGGAACCGGTCATTCTACGAGCAAATAGACGGTGTTGCCATGGACAGCCCCCTTAGCCCTGTTGTGGCCAATTTCTTCATGGAGGCATTTGAGTCAAAGGCACTAAACTCAGCTCCACTCAAACCAACAGCCTGGTTCCGCTATGTGGATGACACCTTCGTCATCTGGCCCCATGGTGAACAAGCTCTTCAAGATTTTTTGTTACATCTAAATAGCATCAATCAGCGTATACAGTTCGCAATGGAACAAGAAAAGGATGGCCAACTAGCCTTTCTAGATGTACTCGTTAGCAGGAAGGCTGACGGCACGCTAGGTCATACTGTCTACCGCAAACCCACACACACAGACCGTTACCTTAACAAGAACTCCAACCACCATCCTAGACAAAAACGTGCTATGATTAAGACACTCGCAAACCGTGCTTCCCGTATTTGTGAACCACACTTACTTCCACAAGAAATCCGACACCTAGAAACAGCTCTACAATCAAATGGTTATTCAGTCCAAGAGGTGAGAAGAGCCTGCCGTCCGGCCAAGCCCCGACCGGCTACTCAGGACCAACCCAAAAGCAAGTCCATTGTCTTTCTGCCATATTTCAGAAATGTCACTGACCGTATTGAACACATACTTCAACGTCATAACGTCAAAACAGTATTCAAACCTACAAGACAATTAAACAGCCTACTGCGCTCTTCCAAAGACCCCCGAGACCCCCTGTCATCGGCCGGTGTTTACCGTATTCCCTGTTCGTGTGGTTCAGTGTACATTGGTACCACACAGCGGAGCGCTAACACCAGACTGAGCGAACACAAAAGGAACTGCCGCCTGGGCCATACAGAAAAATCGGCAGTCGCCGAACATGCCATTGAAGCCGAGGGCGAACACATCATTAGATTTCAGGACACCAACATTCTTTCCTCCATAAAGCATTACCATACCCGGCTACAACGCGAAGCAATAGAGATTTATAAACATCCCAATAATTTCAATAGGAAAGAAGAAGCATTGAAACTCAACAGTAACTGGCATCTAGTCATCAAAAACAAGAAAGGTCATACAAAACCGAAAAACACTGCGAGCCAATCAGAAGAGAGCAACAACACAGCCGGCGCCAGCCCCCTCATACCAGCGGGCCAATCAGCAGAGAGCGCCCACACTATAAAGAGAGCGGCACTAACGGCCAACGCATCAGACGCTGCGATACTTTCACCGAGAAGACTTCGTCCGCGCCACTGAAGATGTCCACCACAGTTGTGGACGAAACGTCTGGGAAATCTTTCTTCAGCAGACCACGGCATAACAGCCCGGAAAATCATATTAGTTATAATTCTGATAAAGTTGTTTCCATTCAAAATTTGCCTCGTCCTAAAAATGTTCGAGATGTGAGAAAAGTTTTGGGATTGTTTAATTTTTACAGGAAATTCATCAAGGACTATGCTAATATTGCTCAACCACTAATTCAGTTGACTAGGAAGAATCAAAGTTTTATTTGGGGATCTGATCAGCAAACTGCATTTCAAAATTTGAAGGACTTATTACTTTCGGCCCCTGTCTTAGCTCACTATACTCCTGGTGCTTATACCAAACTACACTCTGATGCCAGTGGACTAGGGGTTGCCTCAGTGTTGTATCAAAAGATTGATAATGTGTTGAAACCAGTGGGCTATGCTTCGAGGACACTATCTAAATGTGAACGTAATTACAGTGTTCCTGAGTTGGAATTGTTGGCCATCCTGTTTGGACTTACCCATTTTCGCAGTTTTGTTTATGGCTACAACGTTCATATTGTATCTGATCATCACTCCCTTTGTTATTTAAATAATTTGAAAGATTTGACTGGGCGTTTGGCACGATGGAGTCTGAAATTGCAAGAGTTTGATTACACCACTTCTTATAAATCTGGCAAGAAACATCATGATGCTGATACTCTATCGAGATTTCCTGTGTTACAACCTACAGAAAGTGATCTTGAACAGATTGAAGAACTTCCCACATGTTTACTGTCATCAGTTGAAGTTGCTGACCACCAGAAGAAAGATACTGGGTTACTTGAGCTTATTAATGCTCTCCATGATCCTCCGTCGGCCCCTGCTAAGCTTTAGAGACAAGTTTCCAACTATGCGCTCAAATCAGGGGTTCTTTATCGTAAAAATGCTGGCTCCACTGGCCCTCTCCATCTGCTGGTTATTCCAGAAGCTCTAAAACATGAAATTCTTTCTTCATGTCACGATGATCCTCTTTCAGGCCACTTAGGATTCTCAAAAACATTTGCCAAAATTCACTCTGGAATTTTACTGGATTGGAATGAAGAAAGATATTGAACATTTTGTCCGAACCTGTCCCAGCTGTCAAACAAGAAAAGGACCGAAGAATCAGAAACCAGCAGGCTTATTACAACCAATTCCGGTTACATCTGTAGGGGAGCGGTGGGGTATTGATTTGCTTGGGCCTCTCCCACGCTCAAATTCTGGACACAAGTATGTTGTCGTTGCGACCGAGTATGCTTCTCGCTGGGTCGAGTCTGCGTCGCTTTCTTCAGCAACAATCCCTCAAGTTGCTAAATTTATTTTGCATAACATCATCTGTAAGCATGGAGCCCCTGCTGCCTCGTTATCTGATCGTGGCTCAGTTTTCTTAAGTGAGGTGACACAACAATTGTTGAGATCTCTATCAGTGTCTTTCAGTTTCACCAGTGCTTATCATCCAGCTTGCAACGGACTTACTGAAAGATTTAACCAAACCCTCTTAAATATGCTCAGCCATTTTGTGGACAATAATCAGAAGAATTGGGACTCAATTTTGCCCTATGTCATCTTTTCGTATAACTCAAGTGTTCAAGAGTCTACTAAATTTTCACCCTTTTTCTTGATATATGGTCGAGAACCTTCTTTACCTAACCAGGTTCAGCTACAAGCTACGTCTAATGACCTTTTTGTGAGACAGACGTTGCAAGAGATTCAGAAGGCACGGGAGGTTGTTGTTGCTAACATTACAAAGCAGCAGGTGAAGCAAAAAGAAGCATTTGATGCTAAACACAGGGATGTGGTTTATAATGTAGGTCAATTAGTTAAAGTTTTCACTCCTATTAGGAAGAAAGGTAAATGTACAAAGTTGCTGCATAGATATTTTGGCCCTTTTGAAATTATCCGACAGATCACTCCCGTTACCTACCTTGTTGGTCGACCTCATGCTCCCCGTACCAAACATCAGAGTGTTCATGCGTCACGCCTTTACCCTTACTATGATCCTGTGGGTCCTTATAGACTGTAAAGTCTGAGTTTGTGATGCTTAATTAAGCTTTGCTTTTCAGGAATAATATGTGCTATGAATGTCTCTGCTAAATTAAAAGTGTATTATTATTTTGGGTGTAACTTAAATTTTAAATTGTGTTTTTGGAACTGCAAATCATTTGTTTTGTTGTATTATGCTGCAGGAATGTGTTTCATGTGTACTATGTGCTTAATTGAGCTTTCATTTTCAGGAATGGTCTGTGACAGTATTGTTTTGAGTAATGATGTGATGTTGTTTTGTTGCATTCGATTTGATATGATTTGATTTGATTTGACTCGATTTGATTTTGGGTTTCATACTGATGCTGTGATTTTTATTTGCAGAAAATTGTTGCATGAATAGTGTGTGTATGTATGTGTGTATTTGAGGTTATGTGATATATGTGAGATTTGCCTCGGTGGGAGTGCCAAAGAGTAACCCCCATGGCGTAGTGTGAGGTTATGTGAGAAATGTGAGTTGCGATTTGCCTCGGTGGATGTGCGTAAGAGTAACCCCGACGGTGCTAATGTGAGAGATGAGATGAGGAGAGATGAGAAGAGATGAGATGATGTCAGCTTCGGTGGAAGTGCCAAAGAGTAACCCCGATAGTTGAAGTGTATGAATGTGTTGATTTTTTCAGGAGGGCTACATGTACCTGGAAAGTTGATGTGATGTGATGATTTCAGAGATTTTGCTTATTGGTGTTGCTGTAACGTGCCCAGTATAGCGTGTGTGATGAATTCACACGAGAGATTAAATGGATGGAAGTGATTGTAATGTGAATAATTTTTTTTTCTGTTTATGCAACAAGTTTATTACCATCTTAGATAGCAAATTTTAATACCAACTGTTTTCCAGCTTAATTTTGATTTGGAGGATGTGGATGCAACAGTATAATGTCATGTTATTTGTGTCATTCCTGAAATTTTAATGTGATTTCTTGAAGGTTATGCCTATGTTAGATGTTTTGAATTTCCAGCATGTTAAATGAGACACGTCAGTGAAGATGTTTTGTTTTGAAGAGAAAATTGAAAGTTGAGATAAAGATGATAATGACTGAAGTAATGATGCTGATTGAAATACTGATGATGATGATGATGATGATTGAGTTGATGATAATGAGATGAAGATAGTACTGTGGACGAGAAACTGTATTAGTGACAGAGTATGACAATAGTAGTTGAAAGCATGTCACGTGGCGTAGTTTGGAGATGTATTGTGGATTTATTTTGTAGTTTGTAGTAATGCATACAGTAGTTTTCAGTAGCTAGCTAAGTGAGTGTTGTGTGTAATTTGGACCATGGTCAGTGTGAATGAGTTCATTTCATTGTCATGTGTGATTGTCTTGTAAGTGCACTTATTTTCTTTTGTTAGTGATACCAGCTGGTCATTAAGATTTAATATTGGGATCCCAAATAGGGTTATGTTTTTCTGTTATGTTATTGTATGAAAAAGTCACTGTTCTTGATATAATGTTAATGTATTCTGAGTCTGTTTTAATGTTTTATTTGGATTGTGAAGCATTGTGAGTTAAATTTTGGATGGCAAATCTCTATAAAATTTAGTTTTTATGCCAATTTTTACTTATTTTTTTTCTTCTCTTTCTTTGCCCCATGTCAAAAGAATTTTAGTGCAAACCTTTACATGTTTAAAATATTTCATTGTACATGACATACTGTTTTTATGTGTGATTGTTTGTTGGAGCACCCTTTTTACTGTTTGGTGGTTTTGTTGTAGTATTTTGCTGATGGCGGAGCTCGAGAGGATCACAGGAGTATCCCCACGTGGCACACCAGAAGTCAAAAAACACCACAGGGAAGCTGTCGGGCAGCCACTACACTGCCGTGGCATAAGGAGCCACTATTTTGGGGGGCAGTCCAAGCCAGCGACTGCCCACCCTGTTGTCATCACCAGAGACCTGCAGCAATAACAATTCTACAACCAAGTCGTCGTTGTGGGCACATTATAAACTCGCCCACAAACAATTTCAACGGACCATCAAGCGCAGGTGCCGTGTAGTGTGCGTGTGAACTGAGGCAGCGTGGTGTGTGCGTGTGCGGGGTGCTCTAACAATATTATCGGATAGCACTCAAGATTCTCGAGCCAGCCATCTAAAAACAAAAACAAAAGCAAAAAAAAAAGCAACATTGTCGTCGTCTGGGTGCTTATCACACATGTATATTATTCTGTTATATTTTGGTGCATCACACATGTTTAATTCTTTTTTATTATGTATGTCATTTTGTTTGTCCTTTTATTGTTTCTATTGGTTTGCCTTGTGTCGACGAGGGCGTCGATCTCGGTGGCCAGGGGGAGATGTGGCGTATGCACAGATATTAGGATACACTACTCTCTGGGCACCGAGGTTAGAGACGGCAGTTTGTCTGTGAGTAGGGGTAAGTCAGGGGAACTAAGTATTAGGGAGGGGATAGCGTCAGTGACGCTTGTGTGTTAGCGTTGTTTTGAGAGTCAGTGGGCAACCTGCAAGTAGCAAAGTCGTTGAACTGCCATCTCCGTGCAAAGGCAAGCATGGCGTCTTCGCCCGGCAGACACATGGGGTAAGAGATCCATTTTCATATAATAAATAACCATCCATTTATTCTCTTTTTATATTAATTATGATAGTGTAGAGTTCCTTTCTTCCTTCCAAGCCATGTAGCGTCCCTGTTTGCCAGTGATTAATAATATTTTTGGTACTTTCTTTAGCTGCGTCCCTCGTCGTAGCCTCGCATGTGAAGTTCTTGTTTAATTTGCCCGTACCTCTTGCAAGCGAGTAGCTCCCATCTGTCCTTGTAAAGTAATTTAAAGAGAGGCATACGACAATATATATATATATGAAGTGTATGAAGTGTATATTTAGCAACAATACTCATGCATACGTTTTTACAAGCAGCGCCTCTCCTTGTCACACAGATACTAAAGCTTCAAAAATGGCGTGGCGCGTAAATTGAACCACTGTTTGTACCCTATATTGAACTAGTCCAATTTAGGATTGCTCAACTGGAATAGTATAATATACTAAGTTAAAAAAGATCATGTTAAAAGCAGTGGATGACGTGAATATGTGTTATTAAGATTTGATAATTTTATTGAAACAATCTTTAATCACATTGAACAAATAGAAATTTATATTCCTATATCAAAATTCATTCTTAAAATACCTCACAGTAAATATATGCGTTTAGTTCAAATCCAGTGATATCAAATATGAATAAAGCTATATTGTATTATCAAAATGAGTGGCTACTTTAGGGGAAAAGTTGATGTTCTGAAATTAATTTAAAATATCTATTGTTGTGTTCCATTTGGCTCGAGTATAAAGAATTTCAGTCGTGAACGTTTACTGAATCACTAATTAGGCTTAATTATTTAATTTGTCCTGAGAATGTTCACGGGTATACCTACAATAAATTGTATCACATTTATAAAAAATTATGTATTATGTGACGTGCCATGCTTCAAGTAGGAATTTATAAAGCAATTTTAATTGTGTACCTAAAGCTTTTGCTCTATAAATTTGCATTTGTTAGCAAACGCTTAATAGACATACTTAATTCGCTTATTTCTAAGGAAATAAAATTGGCCAATTTCTTCCCCAGCAAAAGCGTGATGAAACCGTAAAAATTATAGTTTCGTAGAATATAATTTTATTAATTATAAACATTCTAAGTTCCTTGTAAAACAAAGTTAAAAACTTTTAAAAGCTTGTAAAGTGGGGACTTGTGGAACTATTTGGGAAGAAGTACTAAAAAAATACTGAAGCAGTTTTAGTTTATTTTTTCCTTTAGAATGCTTAAAGAAAAGAAATATGGGTAATGGGAAGACCCATGACAGCTTTCCATAATGGAGATGCAGGGATAAATGAGGTTGCAAGGATGTGTGCCAAAAGCAACGTTGAGAAGAAGAAGACTGTTAGGCACGAATGTCTACGCCAAAGGAAGCGAGCAAAGATTTGGATCCAGCAATGGAACGTGATCTTGTTTCCTATATTTTAGATCTAGAATCTCATCTATTTGGTATCACACGAGCTGATCTTCAAGTATTAACTTTTCAAATTGCAAAAGCCAATGGCATTCCCAATAGGTTCAAAACTGGCAAAGCAGGGAAAAAGGGTATCATGTGACGCCACCCAGAACTCTCTTTGCGACAGCCAGAAGCTACATCAGTAGCTAGAGCTTTGGGGTTTTCCAAAGAAGGAGTGATGGCGCTCTCACTAGTTTGTACAATAAATATGAGTTCCCTCCGACTAATATTATCAATATGGACGAGACCGGATTCTCTACTGCTCAGAGGCCTCAGAAAATATTGGCACAAGGCGGAAAACATCAAGTTGGTGCACTAACAAGCGGCAAAAGGGGCACCAATACAACACGTGTGTGTTGCATGAGTGGAACTGGAATGTATGTTCCCCCATGCTTCTTTTCAAGCGATTAAGATTTAAGGACGAACTGAAGACCGGTGCAACAGTAGGTGCAATATGCACATGTTCTGAAAGTGGCTGGATTACTGGTGAGTTGTTCCTTAAGTGGTTGCAACCTTTCATTGCCATTGTGAGGCCCAACACGAACAACAAAGTTTTACTCATCCTTGATGGCCATTCCACCCATACTAAGAATTTAGAAGTCATAACTCTTGCTAGGGAAAATGTTTTAATGCTCTCCTTGCCCGCACATACAACACACAAGCTTCAACAGTGTGATGTATCATTCTTCAAGCCTTTGTCAACTTTTTACAATCAGGCTGCAGACAAATGGCTTCGAAGTCACCCATCAAGAAATATAACCCAGCTTTAATAGGAGAAGCTTATGGTAAAGCTGCAACCGTGGTAAATGCAACGAGTGGATATGCAAAACTGGAATATGGCCAATCGACAGAGACTTTGCCCCAACTACCTTCAGTAATGAGAATGAACCTAACACAAGTCTTTCAAGCTCATGTCCACAACATCCAGCGCCGGCTCCTAAACCTAGCAGGCCTAGCACTTTTGATAACATCCCTACACCTAATCCTCTCTGCCCAGAAAAGTCGTCAAACATGACTAGCAATAAGTGTGTTTCTGAAATATCCCCGATTCCTAAACTTACAAGAACAAGGAAACAAAAAACAACACCCCCTGCAGTCATCACAAGCAGCCCTTACAAAAATTCGTTGGAGGAGATACAAAGGAAAAAAGCGGTATTTTCATCATCACTTAATAAACCATTAAAGAGAAAGCTACAATACAGTGAAGCAGGAAACGAACCCAAAGACTGGTATTGTAAACTTTGTGAATTGTCTGAAATGATGGACATGATCCACTGCATGAGTTTTAGGTTATGGCTTCACCAAAAGTTAGTGTTTTATTGTTAAGACTGTGTATAATTGGACTCCTTTGTATGAGAGTTAAACTTAGTAAAACCTCCATATATGCAAATAATACCTACTCCAAAAACAAAGTGATTGTCATTATATACAAATTTCAAATTTTTAAGGAAATTGCTATTCTTATCACAATTTTGGCCCCTAATTTTGTTGCTGATAGCATATTTGTTTTGAATGTGCAATAAAATATGTGTATTTTGTGTTATTAAAAATACTTTTAAACTTCAAAATAAATGGTTCATTTTAAGACACGGGTGGTTCAATTTAAGGACCACGTTCCTAATTTGAACCGATTTACACCATCTCACCTTTTAAATGTTATTTAATTGATAATTGTGTTGAGGATATTTATAGCACAAGGATTTGTCACTTTAACGCTTGTGTTTCTGAAAATATTGATCTGAAATTACAAATATTATTTACTATTTAGTCTCAAGTGGTTCAATATAGGGACCTTTCCCCTACTCAGATTAAAAACAAGCGGATATCTATGTCAAGCTTTGGAATTTTGCATAAACATGAGTAAAAATGAATAGCGACTTTCCACTTGAGAAAAGTGCGACTATTTGAAAATTCAAACAATAGCAATGCATAACTCGGTAATGCTTAAAGCCACAAAAAATGCATTTGACAATAAATGTGTACTTTTAAGATATTTCTATATTTTTTGTGTAATAAGAATCTGTTATCTCTTACCGCTTACCAATCGAATTGACGAGATTTAAAAGCAAAACACCAAAATTTGGTTCATTTTAATAAGATAGTAATTTTTTCCGTATCTCAGCCCCCAACTTATAGGGCCATAGGAGGAAAATATCCCTTCACTTCTAACCTGTAAAAACGGGATGCTAAACTTTAAAGTGACATGTAAAAAGAAAAGGTTCCAGGAATGCTTTCCTTTCTGCAGTTATTAGATTGCCCTTGACCTAATAGAGCACACTTTTATTTTTAGAATCAGAGGCGATTTTTGCTGTATATTAAAACTGTTGGTACATTAACCGCTATTGTTGTTTTACACATATTCTGCTTGTTAATAAAACTGAGCTTTAGAGAAAACATTTTTATGGCACAATCAGACCAAGAAGAGGGACAGTCTGTAGAAGAAGAAACCAAGATTTTCAGGAAATTTTACGCAGCAGATGAAAGAAGCATGAAATAAAGGTAAGGAGTTTTTGACTGACAAAAGTAGATTCGTGAAAAGGAAAACAAATAGTGATTATAGGAAGAAATGTATATTGCAGTCCGAGCAAGAAGAGAAAGACAGCATTTGCAGGTTTACAATGGTCGGAACATAAGTGAAAGAGACATTTTCCTAACGGGACATCAAGCTTTACAATGAAAGGAAATGCACGCGTTGAGGTTCGTAGGGAAGTCTCCTAGTTTACATGTTTTCCTACAGCGCTGTGTTTCATTTAACACGTCTAGTTGAGTGCAACGAACTTCCAAGGACATGCGAGGTAGACGTATTCCTAATGGGATTACTATACATATGTATCAGTACATTTCCTCATTACCCACAAAGATTTCTCATCACTAGTCCCTACCTATAAACACTTAGAGTGTGATTTAAGATGTACGAGAGTTCCGATGGAACCATCAATAACATACATTGAAGTATGAATAGTAGTTAAGGTTCTTTATGGCCGTTCCAAGTGGACGTGTCCTCACAATGAGAGAAATAATCTCCTGTACTTAATCATGCTGCCAAGCAACTGCTGAAGATCATATTCACAGAAGAGCCAAACAATTTTATAGAAGGATGAAGTAATCACACCACGTAAAGACAATGTAGCAGCAACAGTTTTTGATTAATGCAAAACTTACCTATTTCTTCTTTACCGGTTCAGGAAATCTTTGTTTGAGAAAATTGAGGTATGGTGTTTTCTGTCCATAATCTTACAAATGATAAAACTGTGCTTTACACGTATAATGAAGCTCATGAACTCTCCGGCTTCGTACTTCAGTAGATACAATAGAAGGATTCTGGGCCACTTTTCTGGGCATATATGGGAAAGGATAGGGAAAACGAAGGTAGATGCCAGGTTGAGAGAGGCTTCATGGAGGAAAATGGGTTTATATGGGAGAGATAGGGAATATGACGACGATACTGTGCGAAACAGAGTTTGAAGGAGTTAAATATGTTTATATGGAAGAGATAGTGGAGAGGTGTTAGGCTAGACAGAGGTTGAGCAGTAGAGTATGGTTTATATGAGAGGTATAGGAAAACGAGCAGAGGTGTAGGGCTAGACAAACTTAAAGGGAAGAGTATGTCTTTTATATGTATGAGAGGTATAGGAACGGGAGGAGAGGTGTTAGGACAGACCGATACTGAAGGAGTACAAATATGAGCTTATATACAGGAGAGATAGGGAAAACGAAAAGAGCTGTTAGACTAGACAGGGCCTGAAGGGTAGAATAAACCTTTTATATGGGAGATATAGCAAACTAAGGAGGAGTATTAGGCTAAAAGAGTTTGAGTATGTGTTTTTAAGGAGAGACGAGAAAACGAAAACGGATTCTATGCTAGGATAGAAGGTGTTAAAGTGTGTTTTATATAGGTTAGACAGGAAATCAAGGAGAGATACTCAGCTAGACAGGGGGCAGGAGGGGAATGCGCTTTATGAGAGGTAGGGGATACGAGGAGAGTTGCTAGACTACACAGAGGTTGAGAGTAGAGTATGCGTTTATATGAATGCGAGGTATAGGAACAGGAGGAGAGGTGTTAGTCTAGACAGATACTGAAGGAGTCGAAATATGAGCTTATATACAGGGAAGATAGGGAATACGAGGGGAAGAGCTAGACTAGTTAGGACTTGAAGGGTAGAATATAGCTTTTTATATGGGAGAGATAGCAAACCGAGGAGAGGTATTAGTCTAGGAGGGTTTGACTATGCGTTTATAAGGAGAGACGGGAAACCGGAGAGAGATCCTATACTAGGAGAGAGTTGAAGGAGAGAGAAATGTGCTTTATATGGGACAGATACGGCATACGAGGAGAAGTGCTACTCCAGACATGTTGAGGGGTAGAGTATGCGTTTATATGGTAAAGATAGGGTTTACGGAGAGAGATGCTAGACTAGACAGAGGTTGAGAGTAGAGAATGCGTTTGTATCTATGAGAAGTATAGGAAAACGAAGAGAGCCGGTAGGCTAGACAGACACTGAAGGAGTAGGAATATGGACTTATGTACAGGAGAGTTAGGGAATAGGAGGGGAAGTGCTAGACTTTGAAAGCGACTTTAGACCATAACTTCATGGAAAGATGTGTCCTGTCAATGCTGGAACACTAATTCTAGACAGCTGTAGCACGTAACCGTCTCATGCTAAAAAGGTAACCCGCTCACGCAAAAAGTTAACCCACTCACGCAAAAAGGTAACTCACTCACGTAAAAACGTAACCCACTCAGGCAAATAGGTGACCCACTCACGTAAAAAGGTGACCCATTCACGCAAAAAGGTGACCCACTTACGCAAAAAGATGACCCACTCACACAAAAAGGTGGCACACTCACGAAAATAGGTGACCCACTCACGCAAAAGGGTGACCCACTCACGCAAAAAAAGGTAACCCACTCACGTAAAAAGGTGACCCACTCACGATAAAAGGTGACCCACTCACGCATAAAGGTGACGCACTCATGCAAAAAAGGTGACCCACTCAGGCAAAAATGGTGACCCACTCACGCAAAAAGGTGACCCAATCACGCTAAAAGGTAAGTAATTCAAGTAGTATTGTGGCATTTGGTTGTGAAAATGTATGTATTAACAATTGGTTATGGTAATGTTTGTTGGGTGGTTCTTAGGTTGGTAATACAGACCGGAATTCGGTCATGATAGTGGGGGAAACCGGTTCTTCAGTAGTAGCGTCTGACGCTAAGTCAGTCTCTTGAAAATGTGACTAGCGTACAGTGCAGTTGGAACGTGGTGACCTCTCCGCCGATAGCAAGACAAGCAATCTGTAATTATTCTCAATATATTTTTGGCCATCTAAACCTTTAGCATGTGTCATCTTCAAGTAGTTAGATCCTTCTATCCTTCCACATCATGATTTAGATATATTTTTAGGTATTTTCAGGTATTAGGGAAATTAGTTCAGCTCACCCCTGTCGGACCTCGTGTAGATTGATGTTTGATCCTGTTTTCGGTACTTTGCTCTACCCCCTTGAGTTAAATAAAAATGAAGAGGTTACGAGAAACTGGAATGAGTCGCTGGGTATTTTGAGATTTCGAAGTGCAAAAATTTTATTTTTCTTTTAGCCTGAAATGTAGCGTGTTCGTTGGAACATGTAACTCCTTAGTTTTGCCTTAATGGTAAGGGTTTCTATTTGAAAATTGTGATTTTATGTTCTAAATTCCTCTAAAAGTATTTCTATAAAAGTCCCGTCTTCGTATCTTTATTTTGAGCTCACTTTAAAATTTTTCCATTGTCTGGCTGTTGGCGGTGCGTCGGCAATTTTTGGCTTCATTTTCCCCTTACCATTACGTTGAATGCTGTTAAAGTGTGTTTGTATGAGACATTGTTTGCACTGTTCTAAATTTCTTGTTGTTTTTGTGAATTGTGGAAAAAATTGAGTGATATTTGGAGGTTTAATAATGTGATTGCCGCGTGTTAGCTGGTGTTGCGTCATCTCGCGTGTTCTTGCAATTCATTAACAATTCTAGAATGTGATGCAAAACTTTTACGTGTTTGGTATATCACGCTGCATATGTGTGTATAAAAAGTGAGGTGCATATATTTAAAAAAGAAATTCATATTTTTGCATCGCACTCAGGTACGCATAAACTACGTAATGTGTAGCATTTTCTGCTTTTCATGGAATAATTGTAGTCCCCTAATATTTCGCCGTGGGTGCTTAATTATAATATTACTGGTATTGGTTCTTAGCTGGCTATGTTTTGGTATTCCTAGTTACATTCATGTGATAATATAAGTGCTTAGTTTGGTGTAATCTGTAATGTTGATCTTTCATATTTTTCTCATTTACTGGTTGAGGTTTTCCTTGTTCTGTGCTGTCACAATGCCTAAGCGACGTACTACGCAGAAGTCTGACGTGGTCATTGCTGCAGTTAGTGAGCATAGTGAAGAAGAATCCATTTCTAGCACTAGTACGACTGCTGCTACTCAATTGTTACCAGTAATGCCTAATCCACCTGTTTTGGTGAGCACAATGCAGTCAGCTGTGTGTCGACCGGTCATTGAACCCTCTTGTTTTGAGAATTCCAGTAAGTTAATGGCATATGAATTTCTTCAGACTTTTGAAATGGTCGCTGCTGCTAATGGTTGGTCTGATGAGATGAAATTGAAATATTTTCCATGTTATTTGAAAGATACTGCTGCATCGTGGTTTCAAACTCTTCCCCACCGGCATCCTCGGCATTATTGGCTTTGCCTGACTTCGCAGTTCCTAAATGCTTTTCAGATGACTAACCAGAGTGATATCTTAGAAATTAAACTCAGACAGTGCAGTTAGATGATGAGCCTGTCATTAATTATATCTAGGATGTGTTATCATTGTGTGATCAAGTAAATCCAGCTATGTCAAAGTTAGAACAAATTAAACACCTGCTTAAAGGTCTTAAACCTATTTATGTACAGATGGTGCTACCATTAAATCTCCAAACTGTTGACGAGTTGACAAAGCACAATTTTAAATGCAGAACCGACAACATCTAGTGTCTGCTCAATCTCAGTGTGCAGTGTTTACACCATCTTCTTCTGTGACTAATACAACATCTGTTCCTGTTCTTACTTTTCCGGCTGCTGGTGAATTACCAAATGCTCCTTCTCTGGGGTACACACCTGTCGACCCCATGAAACAGCTGATTGATCGTGTGGAACATTTATGTAACCAAGTTAACCAGTTTCAGTTATCACCTGCTGTACAATCGTCGCAGAGACATTCGCAGCTTCCACGATCATCTGACATGGACCACCGGGACTCATCTATCACCTGCTATAGATGCAACGTGCGAGGTCACCTGGCTCGTTTTTGTCGCAGCCGTTTTCCTCAGTCAAAAACAACTGGCGCCGAACCTCATACGACGAGACTTAGCGGCATCACCGCCGCCCACCAGTACAGCTGCACCTCAACAGGATGTGGCTGCATTATCAGGTCAGATCTTACAAGTTTTTGGTCGTATTGCCTAGACGGAAGTTTCCATCTTGCTCGACACAGGAAGCGAAGTTAGTATAGTAAATGCTGCCCATATTCTTGATCTCTCTACATTGAAAGCCATAGAGATGTTGCTTCGAACTACAGTTAATAAGTTACTTAATGCAGCTTACCACAGTGCTTTGAAATTTCATATTAATTAATTTTCAGGAAGATATATTAGTTGTAAAGGATCTTTCTCATGAATTAATTTTAGGCAATGACTTTTACATACTCATGGTGTTGTAATTGACTATGCACAAAATTTGATAACTTTGAATTCTTCCGAGGGTGTATATTACAAGAAATTTAAAATTTGCACTGGTAAAAGAAAAGAAAAAGTGAAACGACCTGTAAGCATGTGCACATGGTGTGTACCAAAATGTGCTATGTGTGTTTCGAACGACTTGAAACTTTCACAACGAAGACAGGTATGCTAAGTTTTTGTTTTAATGACCAATGCTTAATTAAGCTGTGATTTTCAGGAATGAAGTTTATGTTTTACTAATTTGAAAGTTTGTCACAATTTTGTTTAACCAAAACTTTGGATTTTGCTTTTGGACATCAGAAATTATTTGCTTTGTTATGTTATGCTGCAGTGTAATTGTCTGATGTGCATTGTGTGTTTAATTACCTTTGACTTCCAGGAATGATATATGAAAGTGTTAATTTGGTAATGATGTGCTTTGTTCTGTTGCATTTTTTGGTTTGATTTTGTGTTTCATTATAATTTGTGATCCTTCTTTGCAGACGTTGTTGCATAAATTTGTGTATGTGTGTGAGGTTATGTGAGTAGTATATGCAAGATTTGCCTCGGTGGGAGTGCCAAAGCGTAACCCCGATGGTGGTAGCGAGATGTGATGAGTTAACGTCAGCTTCGATAGGATAGCTACAATGTACCCTTGAAGTTTGAATGTTTGAGTTTTCAGGAGGACTAACACGTGCCTGGAAATTCGATGTGACGAGTCGAAAGATGTTTTGCTTATTGGTGTTGCTGAAACGTGCCCTATACTGTGCGTGTGTGATGTGTTCATAAAAGAAAGTAATGCAATGAGAACATTTTTTTGCGTTTATGCAACAAGTGTTAGTACCACCGTATACAACAAGTTTTAATACCATCTATTTTCCAGCTTAATCTTGATTCGGTAGATGTGGATGCAACAGTGTAATGCTATATTATTTGTGTCAGTCGTGTAATGTTAATGTGATTTGTTCAGTTTATGCCTATGTCAGGTATCTTTGATTTTACAGCTAGTTGAATGAGATACGTCAGTGAAGATGCTTATTTTCTTAGTAATTACTGTGGACGATGATGATAGAAATGATGATAATAATGCTCATAACGAGGAGAATAAAGATAGTAATGTGAAGGAGAAATTTGTGTTATTGCAAGTAAAGCATGAATATTTGTAGTTTGATGCATGTAACGAGATGTTTATTTTTGAAGCATGTAGCAATGTTTACAGTAGCTTTGGTAGTTAGTCAAGTGGGTGTATTGTATTATTTGAGCCATGGTTAGTATGGATGATTGTGTTTCATTGTCATGTATGAATGAATGATAAGTGCACTTATTCATTTTGTTTGTTAGTTGTACCAGCTGGTTAAAATTAATATTGGGATCCCAAATGTTTGCTATATTTGTCTTCTGTTATTATGTGAAGACTATGGATATAATTCACATAATATATATGTATTCCGACCCTTTCATGTCTCTATACTTCCATTCTTAAACATTTATTCTAAAATTTTGGCTTGTACCCCTTTGCAAAATTCAGTTTTTATGTCAATGTGTAATCATTTTTTTTCTTTCTTTTCTCAGTACTAAGATTGAATGTTTGTAAATTTTGGCAAAACTTCTGGCATTTCCTATTCATATTGTTTTAAATGACATGCTCTTTTCTTCTTTTATGTATGATGATCTTTTAGGAGCACAAATTATACCTGTTTATTATCCACGTTATAGTGATTTTAGCTAATTCAGGAGCTCGAGTGTCCAGAGGAGTGACCCCGCTGTATAGCGCCATACCAGAGGCTGCACATATTTTGCACCATGGAGGGCTACTGCCAGTTAACTACACTGTATGTGGCTAAAGGAGCCCCTGTTTGGAGACAATCCAAGCCAGCGATTGCTCCCCACGTCATGAGCATCTTGCAACAACAGTAACAACTTTGCGGCTGAAACTTCGTCGTTGTGGGTGATGTGATAATTTCCATCCACAAACAGTTACCTGGAGAATTGATGCAGTGTAGTACGGGTGTAATCGTGGCAGCAAGGCGCAATGTGCGTGTTCGTGGTCTTACTTATTCAGACAAGACAGCTTCATGAATATCGTCTGTGGCACTCGAGACTCCATCTTGTACGTATTAGCTTCTCATTAATAAGTTAACAGGTATCTCTATCTTCAAATTCTTCTGCGACAGACATTTCGGCTCTGTCTTACTTTTGTGTATATCCAAATATTGTTTTTATATAATCTTGTAAAGTATGTAATTTATTTTTCTTTCTTCTTTCTGTAATTTTTCTGTAAAAAACAAAAGCCCTCTTGCTTCGACGGGCACGACGATTTAGGTAGCCAGGGGGAGATGTGGCATTTTGCTGTGTAAATGTATGTATTAACAGTTGGCTATGGTAATGCTTGTTGGGTGGTTCTTGGGTTGGTAATAGGTGATGATAATGGGGGAAAACCGGTTCTTCAATAGTAGCGTCTGACGATAAGTCAGTCTCTTGAAAATGTGACCAGCGTACAGTGCATTTGAAACATGGGGACCTCTCCGCCGATAGCAAGACAGGTAATCTGTAATTATTCTCAATATATTTTGGCCATCTAAACGTTTTGCATGTGTCTTCTTTAAGTAAATAGATCCTTCTATTCTTCCACATCATGATTTAGATATATTTTTAGGTATTTTCAAGTATTAGGGAATTTAGTTCAGCTCGCCCCTGTCGGACCTTGTGTAGATTAGTGTTTGATCCTGTTTTCGGCACCTTGCGCTACCCCCTTGAGTTAAATAAAAACGAAGAGGTTACGACAGTGTGACAGGATGGAACAGATTCAGGAAAACGGATATAGCATAGTTCCGTGTGATTTCACATGCAATTCAGATAGTATCGTAAGTATTTAGGATAATTCAAGTATAATAGGTGTTTAGAGTCACTCGGATAGTATCACAGTAGGCTAGATTCCATGGGCAGGGCATGTCATAGATACATATGATTTCACAGGTAATTCAGATACTATCGTAGGTATTAGGGCTAATTCAAGTATCATAGGTGCTTAGAGTAACTCAGCTAGTATCACAGGAGGCTAGATTCCATCATAGCTGTGTATCATTTCACAGGTAATTTAGCTAGTATCGTAGGTATTTAGGCTAATTCAGCTAGTATCACAGGAGGATAGATTCCATCGGTGGGTATAGCGCAGTTTTGTATTTCATAGGTAGTTCAGAGAGTATCATAGGTATTTAGGGTAATTCAAGTATCATAGTAGATGTTTTCAGGGTAATTCAGCTAGTATTATAGGAGGGTAGGTTCCAGGGTCTGTTATAACATAGTTTCGTATTTCACAGATAGTTCAGGTAATATCGTAAGCATTTGAGGTATTCACATAGCTTCATAGATAAACGTGATAATTTCGATCAGCAATTTGTGTCACAGCTTTTTATGGTAATTGCAGGTGTTTCAGGTTGTATCAAAGGTATTTGAGTCATTTTAACAAATTCAACTAGTATCATTGATATTTAGGATGAACCAGATAGTGTCACAGGTGGTTGTGCTAGTTTCGATCAGGGATTCGTATCAGAGCTATTTAAGGTAGTTTCACATGATTTGGTTAGTATCACAGGTATTTAAGTCATTTTAACAGGTATTTCAGATAGTATCAAAGGTAATATAGAGAGTAATTAGATTACAAACATTTCTCATCCAACGTCACAATACTTTATATACTTTTTTCTATATCTTATACGATAAACAGTTAGTGTGCGTGGCGGAGAGGGATAAATTGCATATTGGTTTATAGATTGAAAAGCATACCACCACCACAACCGCTACCATCATGGATTACACCAAAGCTAGCACGATCTCTATTATCACAATACTTAAAAGTAAAAGCTTAAAAGGTAACGTAGAAGATTTTCCCCCTTATTTAGTTAAATACATGCATATACTGCATTTTTCATGTTTTCATTCCCTTTTCAATTCTTCCTTTCCATCTATCCATAGAAAGACCATTACATTTCACTACAACCACGAGCAAAGGAAGTTTTTACAGAACTACACAGATTCTAAGCTTCTAGAATCGAACCCGGTAATACTTTAATAAATTTATTTTCGTAATTTAGCTCCTGCACATCAGCATCTAGCATTTAATCTTTACTCGAACCTGATATGATCCATAGGCTTAAAGATATATGAAATCACCCCTTCGGTAATCGATCTGAGTATTTTAAAGTAATATTTGTCATTATAACGATATTTATGGACTAGGTGCTGTGTTTAAGTTTTCCTTGACGTATCTTTCTAAATTAGATTACGAATTATTAAATTTGTAAGTAAATTCCATTGAATCGGTATTCGAACCCAGAACACCAGGAACAAAATTATTTATAATATTAATTTGGTATGTTATACACAGCTGTATGCAGTTACACCATCAACCTAAGTGACACTAGATTGAGAATTATATACAGCGTTAATTATTTATTATAGGAGCTATAAAACATGCTTTAGTTGACCCCTCTATCTCTCTTAGTTTCTGAGATAATTCAGATTTTAAAATTAAGGATCGAATCCAGGACGTCAGGTATGCAGATATACATGCAAAGAATACTACCTTATGACGTAAATGTATTAAGTTTATTGGATGCCATTATCTTAATTAGTTCAGGAGTTATTAAATTTATAAGTAAATTTAATTTTATCAGTATTCGAACCCAGAAAACCAGGAACAAAATTATTTATAAAGTTACTTTTGTATGTTTAAGGGAGCTGTATACTGTAACAAGATCAATCTAAGCGATTTATTCTAGAGAATAGAGGAAAATTAAGGAAATAGTTGAAAGATCAGGATTCGAACTAAGGATGACTGATTGATAATTATATACAGTATTAATTAACCATCATAGGGGCTATCAAACATGCTTCAGCCAACTGCTCTATCTCTTTTAGGTTTTGAGATAATGGAAATTCAAAACTAAGGATCGAACCCAGGACACAAGATACCCAAGTATAGACTCGTAAGAAACTGCCTGATGATATTAATGTAATAAAGTTTATTTAAAGTCTTAATCTTAATTAGTTTCAGAGTTATTAGAAGATGAATTCGTAATCACTCCTGGGATTCGAACCCGGGCACCCCGGTCAACTTGAAATATTACGCCAATGACGCACCGCATTGCAAGGAATGAAATAGGTTTTATCCAATTTTTCTATCACTTTTCTTTCAGGAGATATAAGCGATTAAACAGTAGGCTGGGAAATCAGGGCGGTGGAGGGGACAAAATTTAGCCTATTAATTGCACATTCCTGCATATTAAGTGGTGAAGAACTGTAATTTCCCTCCTACTGTTTAATCGCTTATATCTCCTGAAAGAAAAGAGATAGAATAATGGGATAAAAACCAGTTAATTACATGGAATGCGGTGCGTCCTTGATGTATTGTATCAAGTTGACCTGGATGCCCGGGTTTGAATCCTAGGAGTGATTACGAATTCATCTTCCAATAACGCTGAAACTAATTAAGATAAACACGTCAAATAAAGTTTATTACATTAATGTCATTAGGCAGGTTCCTATAAATCTATATGTGTACCTGTTGTCCTGGATTCGATCCTTAATTTTTGAATTTCCATTATCTCGAGAACTAATAGGCAGAGAGGGGTGGATTAAAGCATGATTGATAGCTCCTATGATGGGTAATTAATGCTGTATATAATTATTAATCAGTAGTCGTTAGTTTGAATCCTGATCTTTCAATGATTTCCTTAATTTTACTCAATACTATAGAACATATCGCTTAGATTGATGTCGTAACAGCATACAGCTCCTTTAAGCATGTCAAACCAATGTTATAAATAATTTTGTTCCTAGTTTTCTGGGTTCGAATACTGATAAAATGAAATTCACTTGTAGCTTTATTAAATCCTGAACTAATTAAGATAATGATATCAGGAAAACGTTATTACATTTATGTCATTAGGTAGTATTCTGTGCATGTATACCTTCATTCCTGACGTCCTGATTCGATTCTTAGTTTTAAAATTTCAATTATCTTATAAACTAAGAGAGATAGAGGGGTAGACCAAAGCATGTTTGATAGCTCCTATGATAGGTAATTAATACTGTATATAAATGTCAATCCGTTGTCCTTAGTTCGAATCCCGTTCTTTTAATGATTTTCTTAATTTTCCTCTATACTCTAGGATATGTCACATAGGTTGATTGCGTAAGTGCTTACAGCTCTGTTCAACATACCAAATTAATATTACAAATAATTTTGTTCCCAGTGTTCGAATACTGATTGAATGAAATTTACTTACAATTTCAATAACTCGTAATCTAATTTAGATGGACCCGTCAAGTAAAAAGTAATCAGAGCACCTAGTCCTTAAATATCGCTATCATGACAACAATTACTTTAAAGTACTCAAATCGAAAGCCGAAGGGGTGCTTTCATATATCTTCAAGCCTATGGATCATATCAGGTTCGAGTAAAGATTAAATGGTAGATGCTGTTGTGGAGGAGCTAAATTACTAAAATACATTTATTAAAGTATTACCGGGTTCGATTCTAGAAGCCTAGAATCTGTGTAACTCTGTAAAAATTGCTTTGCTCGTGGTTGTAGTGAAATTTAATGGTCTTTTTGTGGATAGATGGAAAGGAAGAATTGAAAAGGGAATGAAAACGTGAAATAATGCAGTATATGCATGCATTTAACTAAATAAGGGGGAAAATCTTCTACGTTACCATTTAAGCTTTTACTTTTAAGGCCTGTGATAATAGAGATTGTGCTAGCTTTGGTGTAATGGATGGCGGTAGCGCTGGTGGTGGAGGTATTCTATGAATGGAAACATCTGACTAAATGGGCGTGTGAGAATACTTCTCTTGTTGGTGTGACTGTATATACAGGCAGTTATGAGTAGCAACCGTGAGGCAAAGGTATTGCTTCATTGTTGGAGGACGTAGTGTGGCTGTGTCAATTGTCTATCGGCAAACAACTGCGAGATGAATCCCAGATGGCGTATTCTCCTGTTTGTGCTGCTGCGAGGGTCCTGTGTGATGGCGTGTGTGAACAGCTTGTGATCTGTAATGATCGTAAAGAGTCGGTCTTCCACCAGCTTACTGAAATGCTTAATGGCTTCGTAAATGGCTAGGAGTTCCCAGTCAAATGGGGAGTATGCCCGTTGGGCATGGCTCAATGTTCTAGAGAAAAAAACAGTGGTTGTAGATTTCCCTTCAGATATTATTGTAGTACTGCACCTAACGCAACTTCACTGGCATCTGTAACCAGGTATAGAGCGGCGTCCCCTGAAGGGTGTGCCAGTAGGGCTGCGTTGGCTAGGGCTTGCTGCGTTCTGGTGGGCGCCATTAGCGTCTCGGTTCGATAGGAGTTCTGTCTCTCTTCTTGTTGTTGTGAAGCAGATTGTTCAAGGGCTTTTGGATAGTGGCCGCATTATGGATGTTTCGGCGGTAGAAATTTACCATGCCCAGGAACCGTAGGAGCTTCATGTTTTGTTTTGTTTTTATTTGATGACGGGTATTCCGTGATAGCTCTGACCTTGGCTGGTAACGGCCGAGCTCCTTGGCTGGAGACCAGGTGGCCTGGAAAGTGTGTTTATGTTTGACTGAGAACGCTTTTAGCAGCGTTAAAATGGATACTGCAGGAGTATCCGTAAGTGTGTTTGGTGCTGTTTAGGTGATGTGAATGCTATTAGGATACCATCCACATAGCAGAATTTGAACGCGGAGCGCGTGATCCACAAATCTTTGGTAAGTTTGCGCCGCTTTGCCCAACCCGAAGCCCTTGCGCGTGTATTCAAACAGCCGAAACGGGTAATGATAGCCGTCTTGGGCATCTCTTCCGGGGCTATCAGTATGTGGTGAAACGCTCTCTGTATGTCTAGCGTGTAAAAGATGGAGGCCCTACTTATGAGGGTGTTGAAATCCCGAATGTGCGGGATTGCGTAAGATCCGGAGAGGTCTTCTTGTTAAGTTGATGGTAATCTCCACAGGGGCGAATGGAACTGTCAGATTTCCTAACCATGCGAAGAAGTGGAGCCCAGGGAGACCTTGATGGTCTGGTGAACTCTTCTTTGGCTCGGTGTAGATGGCCCGATGTAGGCGTCGGGCCTTAGCTGTGGCAGGTGCCCCTGTAGTTTCTATGCTGTGGTAGATACCGATGTCTTTGTGTGGTTTGTATGAGGTAGGCTGATCTTGATGTACTCTTCTAGCAGATGTTTGAAGACGTTTTGCGGCGGGATTAAGTATATCTGGTTGTTTGCAGTTTCGACCTGACCAGGAATCTTGTGACGAGTTTATCCCTTAGGCATCTTGCGTTGGGGTCTAGTGAAGAGCCGAAGTGCATGAGGAAATCAGCGCCTATGATAGCTTTCGGGAGGTCAGCGACCAGGAAACCCCATGTGCATGTGGTGGTGTCTAGGTTCAATGTTGCTTTCTGGGTGCCGAAGTGCGGATTGGGGTGCCGTTCATAGCATATAGGATGTATTCCGTATGGTGGACCCTGCGTATGATTTTGTTGGATAAGATGCAGACGCATCAAGATGTTAGTTCAGGTAGGAAGAATGTTCTTTGGTTAATGAGTAGACTGTATTCCTTTTCAGTAGCCCACCATGGTAGTTGATAACAGTGACTGCACGGTAGTGCTGATCAGTTCTGACTGCCCACCGCTGTGTCCTTGAGCCTATTCATTTCACATCCGTGGCCATTAAGGCGTAGTTCTCTGCGCCAACTACCTGTGGCGCCATCTGGTTTATTGAGCTTGAACTTAGGGCTTCTGTGGCACGTACCTTAACTAGCTGCTATTTATATGGTGTTATATGGTTCTAGCGCATATGTGACGCGCGTTAAGAGTTGGTGAATTTAGTTGTTTCTTGGAGGGTTGCCACTACAGTTATTATATGGCGTGTTTATTGATTAATCTTCTAAAGGCGACTTTAAAGCAATATATTCGTTAAAGTACCACTTTGCTGACTTGTCCACAGGTTAAAACACTCCTCTGTTTAGTGAATTGGAAGGACATTATTATTAGTATTATTAATAATCATACTTATATTGCCATTGTCATGCCAGAAATAGTAACTTCGAACAACAAGTGACATTTTATTCCTTTTTGTAATTACTGGCAAACATTACTGTTTATTTCATTTCACGGAGTATCTTTTATATATATATATATATATAGTATTTACTTGGTATTTTTATATAGTCTATGTGCTCACTTTACTCAAACAATAAGTCAAACATTCTTTTAAGTGTCGACTCTCATGCTCAATACACTTCATGGTACGACTTACAAATACGCGGCATTTCCATTAAGGGAATTATATGTACTATAATGAATTTCTGAGCTTATGCACATTTTTGTGATATGAACAACATTCCTTGCAATTTCCCATCGACTAAATACACATGGCGTCATATCACAAGAGTGTGGTATCCAATTGATGTCCGTAGTCTAGGTGTACCATGCAACACTCTACTTCCCGAGATCGCGGGTTCAAATCCGGCTGATGGTAATGGACTTTTTCGGGCGTAAAATTCTTACCATGGCTTCCTACGGAAAGAAAGTAAAGCCGCTGATCCTATGTCGTAGTTTACGGCACGTAAAAGAACCTCAAACCTGATAAGGAGGCCTCTGAGCAAAATTTCCGATCTTTCACGCCCAATATAGAATGGAACGATAAGGACCATAGAAGTTAAAAAGCGTGCATAAATAAAAACTCAATCTTTTTGATGCCTTAAACTTCCAAGTGCACATTCAGTGTAAACTAGGTTGGAGCTCTAATCTTGTTGCAAAATTCAATGCTAGAGTAATCAATGGGTTGTTTTCGAGCTTCATTACTACAAAAGTTTGCAGAATTTCCAAATATGCTACGGAAATAACAGTTTCTGGTATATAATTAAAATTTCTTCCCAGGCAGCAATATCTGGAGCACTCAACCCTTTCCCCATTCCTCCTGTGATTTCTGTGGACAAACATGAAGATTCACCTGAAGATTTAATTTGCAAATTGTTTTTATAGGTGCTATCAACTATGATGCCGACAAATTGATGTGCCCTTTCTCGTTTATTATTGTGTACCTTTAAGGCCACCTGAAATGAACATTTTGGTTAATTAGAAGGTGTTACCATCAACATTTCATTTTAGATCTTATATTATCAATCCTATTTTGATCATTGGACTTGTAAATACTGTGACTTACAGTTTCAGCACATATAAAAGGAAAAAATACCACTTTTCAGCTAAATAACTATGGTAACTAGGCATGGTAAACATATGTACCTTCTATCCTTTTAGCCTTTATTCCGAGGCCTAGGAATAAAGAATCCACACGACACTTCTTAGGTGCACATACAATATAAGTGGGAATGAGAGAGAGAGTGACATTTTAGAGGAAGAGGCGGACGGAGCAAAATGTAATCGCCAATTATCTTTCCACACCTGAGTTAAACACATGTCGTCACCAAGTTGAAATGATATAATTCTGAAAAGCTGGCAAACTGCTGAACCTACATTTCCTCCAAAAGTGTTTTTAGATGTTAATGTTTCTTGATCTTGATCCATTCGTGTTCCTGCTGTCATGGTGGAAAGTTGAATTTGCTACTATCAGTGCTAGTAACCTAACCTACCTGCGTTATGTTTTGCCTATTTTGCGTATTTACCTATCTGTTCTGCCTATTTTACTGTACGCATGTGTATGAGCTATATTAAATCCTCTAATTTTTGTCATATCTATAATTGCGGACATAGGATATAACCATACTTTGTATTTTAATTGCGCCATTTCAGCTCTACCTGGGTATTTACTACCTTCTTATTTTTTAATATTTGCTTACGATTTAATCCACACAGTGTCTAAGCATGAGCTGCAACTTAATACTTTTTAAGATCAACAGCCAGGCGTGCGTAGATAATAATCAATTGCCAGTTCCCCACCAAGTTTGGTGACCTTTCTACTGAAAATTATGTTCAAAAGCTATTGTTAACTAATTTCATTTTTGTGTAAGTGCTATTTCATGCATCGTTCAGCAATATTACAATATTTCATTTCAGTGAGTCCATTTCAATGCTTTCACATATTTCTCTGAGTTCTATAAAAATGGGTTCTACAGTATAACAATTTACTCTGGGTTAAAAGCCTTGGGAACATATGCATTTTACAACATGGTAACCAATGAGTTTTAAACTAACTTTAACATCTGCTAAACAAAGCCATAATAATGATCTAAACTGTTACTTTAGAGACGTATAATTAGTTGCTGAGGACAAAATTACATTAATTTGCATTTCGAATACACACGCAGTCCATGTTATTCCATCAAACTATGCGATCTACAGCATAAATTCGAAACACTGCACCTTCTCCTTGCTTCTCTCAACCTAACATTTGTAACCGAAAGAAAACTTAATGCAATCTGTAAGCTTGTGAGGCATCAATCAAATCTTCGGTTTAACCATCTCAGTCATTTGGACACATCCAATTGGGATTTTATTGTTACACTTACGTGTTGAAGTCTGTACATGATAATTTGTTTTCTATTCATGCAAAATGCATTTTTAAATACAAAATTGAGATGCACGTTTATATTACTTTATGACATTATTGGAAACAGAAACTTGCACTGCATAATAATGAACCTAAGATGTGCAAGGAATTGGAAAATATAACCTTAATCAACGGTAACATTTATTTCGAAGCATGTTTTTCAAATCAAAATCAGTTATGGCGAGTATTATATCTAACTAATTTTATAAAATTTCAAGAAACGAAGAGCAAGGTACCAGGGCTGTCCCAGGAGTTCAGGACCTAACAAAGAAAACACTAATTTTTTTTCGAAAAAGCATCTCTATTTCTCTACATTGTCTCCTTTCAGCTCGATACACTTTTCCCAGTGATGTTCAATCGCTTCGATACCCTGCATATAGTGAGATTCGTCGAGTTCTGCAAATTAGCCATCAACTGCAGACTCCACCTCTTCATTGTTGGGTAAACGTTTACCACCAAAGCATTTTTGAACTTTGGAAACAGAAAATAATCAGAGGGGATACATCTGGCGAATAGGGTGCATGACGAAGCAATTCGAACTTTAATTCATTGATTTTGGCCATGGCGATAATGGATGTGTGAATTGGTGCATTATCTTGATGAAACAAAAGTTTCTTTTTCGATAAATGCGGCCGTTTTTGCTTTATTTCATCATTTAAACACTGCAATAAGTTTGCATAATACTCACCACTGATTGCTTTTCCTTTTTGAAGATAATCAATGAAAATTATCCCACGCGCATCCCCCTCCCCCCCAAAAAACTGACACTATGACTTGGCCTGCAGATGGAACTGCCATCTTTGGAGCCGATTCTCCCCTTTCAATCCAGTATTGACTGTTCCTTCATCTCATGTGTGAAGTGATGGACCCATGTTTCATCCATGGTTATGAATCGACCAAAAAGGAATCAGGCTTTTTTTGCAGCAAAATGTCGCCAAACACTCGACTGAAACATCCTCACGACGCTGTTTTTCTTCCATTGTCAGTAAACGCGGCAATCATCTTGTACACAGCTTTCTCATGTCCAAATTTAAAGTCAGTATGAAATGTACAGCACTTTTTAAATGCCTACGTCTGCTAGCTCGCGCACCTTTGGACGGTCATGCAATACATTTTGTGGATTTTCTTCACAATTTCTGGCGTGGTCACCTCATTTGGTCGAACACTGCGATGTTCGTCTTGGCAACTAGCTTAAACTCTGCCACCCAATATTTTACTGTTGTAAATGAAGGAGCAGACTCCCCAGAGTAGAATCTAGCTCAGCTTTAATATTAGTTGGACTAAGACCTTTCAAATGAAAGTATTGTATCATATGACTCTGGCCAGTTTTGTCCATGTTTACAAATTTGCCGAGAGCGTTCACTATTGATGGCTGCCAAACAATTACCAAACAATGTAGAATTGTCAAACTTCAAACTTAAGCTTATAAGCTTAAGTTTGGTACTTTCTACCATGATCATTTGTTTGAAATAACAACCGCTATCTATACATCGGTCGGGTTCTTCTGGGACTGTCCTCGTATATTTTGAAAGAACTTGCTGCATTAAAACACTGTTTTATAAAGTTGTGTTATAAAAAGTTCAGTTCATTGGTCGTTTCATATTTTGATGCAGGGGAACTTGAAAAACGAAGAACGGAAACTAACAGGGTAAGAATGAATATACAAAATGTGCTACTTTATAGAGAAAATCTGTTTATTTGGTGCGTATGTGTAAAACCATTTGTTGCCATTTACGCAATGCATGAATGATGTAATATTTACATTTGGAAATACTGTAATCAAAATATTTTTACCGTTTTGAGTACCCCTCCTGCTACAGCTTCAACATTTCTTAGACTTTTACACAAACCAAAAGGAAATGAGGACCGGAGAGCATTCAGAAAACATCATGTCATTGTAAATGGCATTCGTTTTGGTTACTGCTGCTCCTATGCTTGGCGTTCCGAGTGAGCAAGAAGTTCGCTTCAACGCAGCAGGGGAAGGACAGGCAATACTGTACCCTCACTCCTCGGCCAATCTCAGCTGAAGACCAGGAGAGAGAGAGAGAGAGAGAGAGAGAGAGAGAGAGGTCTGCCGGGGTCGAGGCACGACAGCTAAACACAGCACACAGAACCAATTGGTTATTGAAGCAACACGATACGATTCGTCTCATTTTGATCTTGTCTAAATTAAACGAACCTGAGTAGTTTTCTAAATTATGACATGTAGACCTTCAAGCGTGTTTATCCAAATGCTATGAAATTTCGGGAAGAAGAGAAGGCTAAATTTAAAATATTTGCTTATTCAGGAGAGCGTACCATAACGTAAGAACATTTGATTCTAAAATGTAGCGCATAGAAGAAGCATTCGTAATTAATATCAAAGTTTAAATTATTCGAATTTATGATTATATGGAGCTTTGAGGTCCATTTTGGCACAAAGGAAATCTAAAATTCTCTTCACCATTTTTGCCACAACTACTCACGTTACCCTTACCCGTGGAGGTTGGAAGTTAACTTGTTTCAGTAGATGTAGCAGCTAATTTGGGCGAGTTTCCGGCACGTGCAATTAATGGTTATACTGCTATAAAGTGGGTCTTGTACTTAGATATTGGTTGCCTTCCGCCTCCATCTTCTGTTCGGGCATCCATTCATGTGTTTTACCGTATATACACATGGCATTATATAGTGTTTCAGAAATAGAGGGGCATAAATTCAAATATTCAGTCCCCGTTAGTAGACAATAAAATATTGCATTACAGGATGTGTTCGGAAAGTCTTGATTTCTGAATTATATCCTTAAAAACGGTGATATTCACTGTTCCGCAGGTAGTTGCCGTGACAGAAGACAGGACACTCTGGCACTTCATTTCGAGGCGAAGGGTTCATTGAATGTTGCTTTTAGCGTTCGACTGAGCGACATGTACTCAAATCAGGAGCTGACAGAAATGCACTTTATGTACGGTAAAGTGGACGCCAATGCTACGCTGGCTCGTCGTTAGAGGTATACACAGGAAGATGTCCACATCGGAAGACATTTGAATGTCTCCATCGCCTCAGTGCGTAAATAGGAAATTTACATCTCCTGGTTTGATGAGGGGACGACCAAGATCTACAACTCCAGATGTACAGGAGGAGACTGTGGATTCTGTGCACACGACTCTTTCTATCAGTACACGAAGGTTTGTGTTGCAAGTGAATGTTCCCCGTACGACTGTCTGCAGACTGCTGCGAGAGCAGTAGTTGTATCATTATCTTTTGCAACGTTTACAGGCCCTGTCATCAACAAATTACCCTGGTAGCTTGATGTTCTACCAGTGGTTCGTGCAGTATTTTCCTGTCTTAGTATTATTTACAGATGAAGCACAGTTCACACAAGATGTCCTTACAAATTTCCACAATCAGCATCTATGAACATATGAAAACCCACATGCAATTGTTCTATCTCATCAGTCATCACCAACTTCTGTTCACTCTCAACATGTGGGCCGATATTGGTGATCGATTAGTTGGACCCCATGTACTTGTAAACAGACTTACGGGTCAGGCGTACACAAACTTCCTGGAAAACACCGTACCTTATGTCTATGAATACACTCCACTGAGCATTCGTCAACAAGTTCACTTCTTGCGTGATGGCTCTCTTGCACATTTCAGTCGTACTGCTCGCCGGTACTTGGATCGAAGGTTTTCTGATCGAAGCAAAGGTAGAGGTGGCCCAATTGCTTGACCACCACGCTCACCTGATTTGAACCCTGTCAATTTCTACTTGTGGGGCATTCAAAAGCGTTGGTGTATTCGTCTCCGATGCTTGACATGAAATCCTTTCAGAATCTAATTGTGACAGGTTGTGTAAGGAAATACGCAATACTGCTGGAATTTGGCGTCGTATTCGCACGGTCAGGAGACATTCATGTGAGACCTGTATACAAGCAGCAGGTGGAAACTTTGAACATTTTCTGTAAAGAAAACAAGCTGCGGAAAGAAATACGTTCCGGTGAATGTCACTGTTTTGAAGGCCATTACTCAGGGACAACGCATTTTCAAACTGTTGCAATAGACTTCTTTCATTGCCTACGTATAGGGAATGCATACCTGAAATTATGCCCTAATTTTTTTTTAAACACTCTATATATAGACACACACACAAGATCAATTACCTAATACTTGCACCGCAGATATTTCGGCAATGGAAAGTTCTATTGATGTGCGGTTTTGCATAATTGAGTAGTAGTCAAGGGGTCATATTTGTAGGCTATACACAGATTTTAATTGACATGAACAAAATATAAGTAGAGTAAATTAGAATGTTATGGGTGTTTGTGTCGGATTCTAGTGCAAGTTGTTTACGAGAAATCGTATTTGGAAAACTTTCCCCACCGACAGTTATTTGTTGCATCAACTGATTATTTGCTAGGTACGATGTTCTTATGTTTGTTTACATTGTGCTTTCTGTTTATTGATTGCATTGCTATGTTCTAGTTATTTGGTTTGATAATTCCTGCAGTAGGTCGCGAATGAAGAATATCATTTACCATTGCAGAAAAAGTCCACATGCTCATGGTATTCAGAGAATGCAGTGTTCGTTTTTGTACCGTGTACGCGGAAACATATTCCAATAGACATTATTTATCAACCTCTTCCACCAGCTACGAAAAAGTGGTAGTGTGACATCTATAAAACGTAGCAGAAACAAATATTTGACTAGGGAAGAGGGAGAAATTGCTTTTTTGGCTGCGGTTGCAGTAGATCCGCAAATTAGTTTCAGTGCAATCGCATTAGGAACTAGTATGACACAGGCAAGTGTATTCCGCATTCTCCATCGACGTAAGTAGGTAAATATAGGGGAAGCTGGCACAGTTTTTTGGGCATATATGGGAAAGAATAGGGAAAACGAGGCTAGATGGGGCGGTTCAAGGAGGAAAATGGGTTTATATGGGAGAGATAGGGAATACGACGAGCGATACTATGCTAGACAGGGTTGAGGAGGGAAGTGCGTTTATTTGGAAGAGATAGCGTGGAGGTGATAGGCTAGATGAATTTGAGAAGCAGAGTATGGTTTATATGATTGGTATAGGAAAACGAGGCGAATTGTTAGGCTAGACAGGGCTTGAAGGGTAGAGTATGGTTTATATGAGAGGTATAGGAAAACGAGGAGAGGTATTAGGCTAGGAGAGTTTGAGTATGTGATTATAAGGAGAGCCGAGAAAACGGAGAGAGATCCTATGTTAGGATATACAGGTGTTAAAGGTAGAATGTGCTTTATATAGGTTAGATAGGAAACCAAGGAGAGATACTCAGCTAGACAGGGGCGGGAGAGGAATACGCTTTATGAGAGGTAGGGGATACAAGGAGAGATGCTAGACTAGACAGTGGTTGAGAGTAGAGTATGCGTTTATATGCATGAGAAGTATAGGAGCAGGAGGAGGGGTATTAGGCTAGCCAGAGGTTGAGCAGGAGGAGGGGTATTAGGCTAGCCAGAGGTTGAGGAGTAGAGTATGGGTTATATGAGAGGTATAGGAAAACGAGGAGAGGTGTTAGGCTAGACAGAGGTCGAGGAGTAGAGTATGGTTTATATGAGAGGTATAGGAAAACGAGGAGAGGTGTTAGGCTAGAAGAGGTCGAGGAGAAGAGTATGGTTTATATGACTGGTATAGGAAAACGAGGAGAGGTGTTAGGCTAGACAGGGCTTGAAGGGTAGAGTATGGTTTATATGAGAGGTATAGGAAAACGAGGACAGGTATTAGGCTAGGAGAGTTTGAGTATGTGATTACAAGGGGAGACGAGAAAACGGAGAGAGATCCTATGTTAGGATATACAGGTGTTAAAGGTAGAATGTGCTTTATATAGGTTAGATAGTAAACCAAGGAGAGATACTCAACTAGACGGAGGGAGGAGGGGAATGCGCTTTATGAGAGGTAGGGGATACGGGGTGAGATGCTAGACTAGACAGAGGTTTAGAGTAGAGTATTCTTTATATGTATGAGAGGTATAGGATCAGGAGGAGAGGTATTAGGCTAAGGAGGTTGAGTATGCGTTTATAAGGAGAGACGAAAAAACGGAGACAGATCCTATGATAGGATAGAACGTTTAAAGGTAGAATGTGTTTATATAAGTTAGATAGGAAACCAAGGAGAGATACTCAGCTAGACAGGAGACAGGAGGGAAATGCGCTTATGAGAGGTAGGGGATACCTGGAGAGATGCTAGACTAGGTTGAGAGTAGAGTATGCGTTTTATATGTATGAGAGGTATAGGAACAGAGGAGGAAAGGTGTTAGGCTAGACAGATACTGAAGGAGTAACAACTGGGGTTATATACAGGAGAGATAGGGAATAGGAGGGGAGATGCTAGACTTTGAAAGCGACTTTAGACGAGAACTTCATGGAAAGCTGTTTGTCGTCAATGATGGAACACTAATTTTAGACAGCTTCAGCACGTAACCCACTCATGCTAAAAAGGTGATCCTCTCAGGGAAAAAGGTGACCCACAAAGGGAGAAAAGGTGACCCATAAAGGGAAAAAGGTGACCCATAAAGGGAAAAAGGTGACCCATAAAGGGAAAGAGGTGACCTGGAAAACGGTGACCAGCAAAGTGAAAAAGGTGACCTCCAACGGGAAAAGGTGACCAGCAAAGGGAAAAAGGTGACCAGCAACGGGAAAAAGGTGACCAGCAAAGGGAAAGAGGTGATCAGCAAAGGGAAAAAGGTGACCAGCAAAGGGAAAAAGGTGACCCGTAAAGGGAAAAAGGTGACCAGCAAAGGGAAAAAGGTGACCAGCAAAGCGTAAAAGGTTAACCCATAAAGGGAAAAAGGTGACCCACTCAGGGAAAAGGGCAGGGAAAAGGTGACCCGCTCTCGCTAAAAGGTAAGTAACTCAGTATCACAGGATAGGACAGATTCCGGCAAACGGATATAGCATACTTCCGTATGATTTCACAGGTAATTTAGATTAGTATCGTAGGTATTTGGGCGATTCAATTATCATAGGTGCTTAGAGTAACTCAGCTAGTATCACAGGTGGCTATATTCCAGAGGCTGACTGCATCATAGCTGTGTATGATTTCACAGGTAATTCAGATAGTGTGTAGGTATTTGGGCGATTCAAGCATCATAGGTGCTTAGAGTAACTCAGCTAGTATCACAGGGAACTAGATTCCATGATCAGGGTTTCGTATCAGAGCTATTTAAGGTAATTTCACTTGATTCGGGTGGTATCACAGGTATTTAAGTCATTTTAACAGGTAATTCAGATAGTATCACAGGTATTCACGGTAATATAGAGAGTAATTAGATTACAAAACATTTCACATCCAACGTTAAAACACTTTAAATACTTTTTTCTAAATCTTACAAACCTTTTATATGTTAAACAGCTAGTAGGCGAGGCTGAGAGGGATAAACTGCATGTGGGTTTACAAAATGAAAAGCTCTGAATCAACATACCTTAATTTAGTCCGTCGTACGTGCCTCTCCCCTTTTATCTAGGCTAGAGACTAGCACTAGGATTGCTCCTAATGGCAGGGTTAACACCTCCTCTTCCATCTTCTTCTTTCTTCATCGGACGGCTGCTAGTTGCATACACAGCACACGGATAAACTTCATTTTTTTAAGATTGTAGACTCACGAAAAATTCTTCATCTTCGACTTAAATTCTCTTAAGCACTGTTTGTAATACTGTAATGTCCATACGCATAGGTAGTTATTCCATCTTCGGCAATAACTCTTTTATCATCAAAGGGATTCAATGTAATTTTATTCACTTGTACTGTGGTAACAGCGTGCTTTCGTGATAGGATTAGATTCATGGGCGTTCTGATGATTTCACAGGTTTTAAGACAGTCTGTATAGCTGTGAAACGAAATGTACTGCTGAATAGCGCTACGTTTTATACCTTTTTATCATTGAGCCTTGAATATCTAAGGCATACATCTTAGGTCGTAGTCCAACAAAGCGTAGGATGATTTTGCTATTAGCCTCATCTTTAAATTTTCCCAATACCTTCTTGTTCTGAGCAGAGTAACATATATGATTAATACGTTATTGGATCTAGAATAAGGATGAATAACTCTGCGTATAAGGATATTATTCCAAGCGCTACTGGATACGCTTGCGGAAAATGTGGGAAGAAGTTCCTCCGAGGTTTTCACAAGGGAAGACACGAGATGACTTGTAAGAAGCTCTTCAAATGTAAACATTGTAGCTTGGCCTTCAATGATGGTTATAAGGGGCCGCGACACGAGGATGTATGTGAAATAAGCAGTCCTCAGAAGAAAAGCAGATTGGAGCCAACTAAACATCAGGTATTATCAACAATGGAGGACTGTGACATGAAAGAATATGAAACTTCATTCGAAGGACGATTGAAATCGTATTTTATACGATGTGAATCACCTAAGGACCTGAATATGTATCTGCATGAGGCTAAACAACGGATAATCCAGGCTGTGCATAAAGAGCTTAGCATTCATAAGAGTGTTAAAATTAATCTGCTGGCCGAGTGTCGATTTGTAAACAGTATCGGAGAAACCTGCGACAAAACATTTAAAACACGGAATCAACCTGTTTTCCTAGAAACTGATCTGGAGTCAACGATAGAAGTGAAATTCAAGAAATTGGTGACTGAAATGGAGGAGTCTCAGCTTAAGGGTAGCAACTGGGCTTTGCTTGCTGTGGAAGGGGTTCGACTTCGTATCAACAAGTACAGCCCGTTACGAGGAAGTAGCTACATTCCACTACCGTCATCTGTGGAAGCAAGAAAAGCGTGTATAAACATCCAGAATTTCACCGACGAGAAATGTTTCATGTACTCCATATTAGCTAAATTCATAGGGAAGAATGCACAACGTGTGAGCAAATACAAACAACTTCAAGATAAGTACGACTTCAGCTGTGTTTCTTACCCTACTCCACTTTCTCAAATATCTAAATTTGAGAAGCTTAACAAGATGTCTATCAACGTTTTCGGGTTGGATGCGAAGCACGAAGTGTATCCGATAAAGGTTGCTGATATTGAACTACTTGAACACTGTGTCCTGCTACTGTTGAGTGATAGTAGCGGAAAACATCACTACGTTTATATAAAGAATTTTGAAAAACTTATTCGACGTCAGAAAACTATGCATAAAGAACGTGTTTATACCTGTAAGCGTTGTTTTACACATTTTGATGATCAGTACGGTCAAAGTGGACTGGAAAAACTACAAGAACATGCCTCCATCTGTAATCAGCATGGTGTTGCAAGGGTAGTTATGCCTACAAAAGAGAAATCAATTGTACAGTTTAAAATGTTGAGAGGATGCTGAAAGTACCTTATGTCATCTATGCGGATTTTGAGAGTATTCTCACTCCATGCCATACGTGTATACCCAATCCTGAAACTTCCTATACAGCCTCTTATCAAGAGTACTCACCAATGAGCTTCTGTGTTTACGTGAAGCCTACATCCAGTGTTGAACATCTTGAAACTGATCTTCCTAAGCAACCCTATGTGTATCGTGGTGCTGATGCTGCTCAGAAGTTTATGCTGTACCTGACATCTCTTGCAAAAATGATTGGTAATATATACAAATCTGCTAAGCCTCTGAAACTTACGGATCAACAGCAAAAGGATTTTGAGTCCTCTTCGGCATGCTACTTGTGTGGAAAACCCTTTACAGAAGAGAACTATAAAGTACGCGACCATGATCACATCAGCGGTGAATATCGTGAAAGTCTTCATAATGAATGTAATTTAGTCTGTAAAACACCTAAATATATTCCAGTCTTCATGCATAACCTTAGCGGATATGACTCTCATTTCATTGTTAAGGAGCTGGGCTGTACATGTGAACGTGTGGAGGTAATTCCTAACTCTGAAGAAAGCTATATCTCATTCACCAAGTATGTAGGAGATATAAAGCTTCGATTTGTGGACAGCTTTCGATTCCTCAGTACAAGCTTGGATAAGTTGGTAAAAAATCTAACCTCATATCCTGAAACACTAAAGTACTTTGGAGAAGACAAATTGAAGTTGATGACCCGTAAGGGCGTATTTCCATATGATTTTGTTACGTCATGGGATGCCCTGAACGAGACCTGCTTGCCTCCTAAGGACTCCTTCTACAATAGATTAAATGAAGAAGAAATTACTGATACTGACTACGATCATGCTAGAAATGTATGGGAGCTGTTTAATGTGAGAAACCTGGGAGAGTACAGCGAACTCTACTTAACTTCGGATGTACTTCTTCTAGCTGATGTCTTTGAGACGTTCAGAGAGCAAACCCTCAAAACACACAAAGTTGATCCTGCCCATTATTTTACCTCTCCTGGACTTACATGGGACGCCATGTTATTGTATATAGGAATTAAGCTAGAGCTGTTACAAGATTATGATCAACTACTCATGGTGTAATCAGATATAAGAGGAGGTTTATGCCAAGTTTCCCATCGGCATGCTGAGGCTAATAACACTTATATGGATAAGTTTGATCCGTCGAGACCAACCCAATTTATCACATACGAGGACGCTAATAACCAATATGGGTGGGCAATGTGTCACGCCCTTCCTTTTGGTGGATTTCAGTGGGTGTCACCTGAAGAAATCAACTTAGAAACACTACAAGAAGATGATCCTCATGGGTACATATTAGAAGTTGACATCGAGTATCCTGCTGAACTTCACGATCTACACAACGATCTACCTTTCCTACCTGAGTGCATGAAACCATTGGAAGCATGTACAAAGAAACTGATACCTCATCTTGGACCTCGAAAGAAGTATGTAGTGCATTACATGGCTTTGAAGCAAGCTCTTAGTCATGGACTACGACTAACAAAAATCCATCGTGTGCTACAATTCCGACAGTCTCGGTGGTTGAAACCTTATGTGGAATTTAACAACAGGCTACGACAACAAGCTGCAAATGACTTCGAGAAGGATCTCTACAAGCTCTTTAACAACGCCATGTTTGGAAAAACTATGGAGAATCTGCGTAACCGTATGGATATACACCGGTGACCAATGAAAAAACTCTGGAGAAGCTGATCGCTAAGCCTACGTTTATCGACAGGACGATATATGCTGCTAATCTAGCTGCTGTACATATGGCCTCTCGTCAGATTGTATTCAACAAGCCTATATACATTGGTGTGAGTGTGTTGGACATCTCCAAGACATTAATGTATAACTATCATTATGATGTGTTGTTGCCTTATTATGGAGCTGAAAACCTGAAGCTTATGTATATGGACACTGATTCGTTCATTCATCGTGTTACAAGTGAAGATGTGTACCAGGACAAGCTACGTTTTCTTGAGCATCTCGATACAGCTGATTACCCTGTCAATCATATATGTTACTCTGCTCAGAACAAGAAGGTATTGGGAAAATTTAAACATGAGGCTAATAGCAAAATCATCCTACGCTTTGTTGGACTACGACCTAAGATGTATGCCTTAGATATTCAAGGCTCAATGATAAAAAAGATTAAAGGTATAAAACGTAGCGCTATTAAGCAGTACATTTCGTTTGACAGCTATACAGACTGTCTTAAAACCTGTGAAATCATCAGAACGCCCATGAATCTGATCCTATCACGAAAGAACGCGGTTACCACAGTACAAGTGAATAAAATTACATTGAATCCCTTTGATGATAAAAGAGTTATTGCCGAAGATGGAATAACTACCTATGCGTATGGACATTACAGTATTACAAACAGTGCTAGAGAGAATTTAAGTCGAAGGAGAAGATTTTTCGTGAGTCTACTATCTTAAAAAAATGAAGTTTATCCGTGTGCTGTGTATGCAACTAGCAGCCGTCCGATGAAGAAAGAAGAAGATGGAAGGGGAGGTGTTAACCCTGCCATTAGGAGCAATCCTAGTGCAAGTCTCAAGCCTAGATAAATGGGGAGAGGCACGTACGACGGACTAAATTAAGGTATGTTGATTCAGAGCTTTTCATTTTGTAAACCCACATGCAGTTTATCCCTCTCAGCCTCGCCTACTAACTGTTTAACATATAAAAGGTTTGTAAGATTTAGAAAAAAGTATTTAAAGTGTTGTAACGTTGGATGCGAAATGTTTTGTAATCTAATTACACTCTATATTACCGTGAATACCTGTGATACTATCTGAATTACCTGTTAAAATGACTTAAATACCTGTGATACTACCCGAATCAAGTGAAATTACCTTAAATAGCTCTGATACGAACCCCTGATCATGGAATCTAGTCCCCTGTGATACTAGCTGAGTTACTCTAAGCACCTATGATGCTTGAATCGCCCAAATACCTACACACTATCTGAATTACCTGTGAAATCATACACAGCTATGATGCAGTCAGCCTCTGGAATATAGCCACCTGTGATACTAGCTGAGTTACTCTAAGCACCTATGATAATTGAATCGCCCAAATACCTACGATACTAATCTAAATTACCTGTGAAATCATACGGAAGTATGCTATATCCGTTTGCCGGAATCTGTCCTATCCTGTGATACTGAGTTACTTACCTTTTAGCGAGAGCGGGTCACCTTTTCCCTGCCCTTTTCCCTGAGTGGGTCACCTTGTTCCCTTTATGGGTCAACCTTTTACCCTTTGCTGGTCACCTTTTTCCCTTTGCTGGTCACCTTTTTCCCTTTGCTCGTCACCTTTTTCCCTTTACGGGTCACCTTTTTCCCTTTGCTGGTCATATTTTTCCCTTTGCTGGTCACCTCTTTCCCTTTGCTGGTCACCTTTTTCCCGTTGCTGGTCACCTTTTTCCCGTTGCAGGTCACCTTTTTCCCGTTGCAGGTCACCTTTTTCCGGTTGCAGGTCACCTTTTTCCCTTTATAGGTCACCTTTTTCCCTTTATTGGTCACCTTTTTCCCATTATGGGTCACCTTTTTCCCTTTATGGGTCACCTTTTCTCCCTTTGTGGGTCACCTTTTTCCCTGAGAGGATCACCTTTTTAGCATGAGTGGGTTACGTGCTGAAGCTGTCTAAAATTAGTGTTCCATCATTGACGACAAACAGCTTTCCATGAAGTTCTCGTCTAAAGTCGCTTTCAAAGTCTAGCATCTCCCCTCCTATTCCCTATCTCTCCTGTATATAACCCCAGTTGTTACTCCTTCAGTATCTGTCTAGCCTAACACCTTTCCTCCTCTGTTCCTATACCTCTCATACATATAAAACGCATACTCTACTCTCAACCTAGTCTAGCATCTCTCCAGGTATCCCCTACCTCTCATAAGCGCATTTCCCTCCTGTCTCCTGTCTAGCTGAGTATCTCTCCTTGGTTTCCTATCTAACTTATATAAACACATTCTACCTTTAAACGTTCTATCCTATCATAGGATCTGTCTCCGTTTTTTCGTCTCTCCTTATAAACGCATACTCAACCTCCTTAGCCTAATACCTCTCCTCCTGATCCTATACCTCTCATACATATAAAGCATACTCTACTCTAAACCTCTGTCTAGTCTAGCATCTCACCCCGTATCCCCTACCTCTCATAAAGCGCATTCCCCTCCTCCCTCTGTCTAGCTGAGTATCTCTCCTTGGTTTACTATCTAACCTATATAAAGCACATTCTACCTTTAACACCTGTATATCCTAACATAGGATCTCTCTCCGTTTTCTCATCTCTGCTTGTAATCACATACTCAAACTCTCCTAGCCTAATACCTGTCCTCGTTTTCCTATACCTCTCATATAAACCATACTCTACCCTTCAAGCCCTGTCTAGCCTAACACCTCTCCTCGTTTTCCTATACCAGTCATATAAACCATACTCTACTCCTCGACCTCTTCTAGCCTAACACCTCTCCTCGTTTTCCTATACCTCTCATATAAACCATACTCTACTCCTCGACCTCTGTCTAGCCTAACACCTCTCCTCGTTTTCCTATACCTCTCATATAACCCATACTCTACTCCTCAACCTCTGGCTAGCCTAATACCCCTCCTCCTGCTCCTATACTTCTCATACATATAAACGCATACTCTACTCTCAACCACTGTCTAGTCTAGCATCTCTCCTCGTATCCCCTACCTCTCATAAAGCGTATTCCTCTCCCGCCCCTGTCTAGCTGAGTATCTCTCCTTGGTTTCCTATCTAACCTATATAAAGCACATTCTACCTTTAACACCTGTATATCCTAACATAGGATCTCCCTCCGTTTTCTCGTCTCTCCTTATAATCACGTACTCAAACTCTCCTAGCCTAACACCTCTCCTCGTTTTCCTATACCTCTCATATAACCCATACTCTACTCCTCAACCTCTGGCTAGCCTAATACCCCTCCTCCTGCTCCTATACTTCTCATACATATAAACGCATACTCTACTCTCAACCACTGTCTAGTCTAGCATCTCTCCTCGTATCCCCTACCTCTCATAAAGCGTATTCCTCTCCCGCCCCTGTCTAGCTGAGTATCTCTCCTTGGTTTCCTATCTAACCTATATAAAGCACATTCTACCTTTAACACCTGTATATCCTAACATAGGATCTCCCTCCGTTTTCTCGTCTCTCCTTATAATCACATACTCAAACTCTCCTAGCCTAATACCTCTCCTCGTTTTCCTATACCTCTCATATAAACCTTACTCTACCCTTCAAGCCCTGTCTAGCCTAACAATTCGCCTCGTTTTCCTATACCAATCATATAAACCATACTCTGCTCCTCAAACTCATCTAGTTTATCACCTCCACACTATCTCTTCCAAATAAACGCACTTCCCTCCTCAACCCTGTCTAGCATAGTATCGGTCGTCGTATTCCTTATCTCTCCCATATAAACCCATTTTCCTCCTTGAACCGCCCCATCTAGGCTCGTTTTCCCTATCCTTTCCCATATATGCCCAAAAAACTGTGCCATTTTCTCCTATATTTACCTAGTGACGTAGACTCCATCCCTATCACATGTATCTCCAGCAAGAGCTGCATGGGAAAGATTTTGAGAATCCTGTTCACTTTTGTCCATTGGCATTAAGACAGATTTATCATATATCTTGTTTAATGATGACTAACATTTACTGATCATGGGCAGGTAAACTGCAGAAACATGCACCATTGGTCTGTTGTAATCCCCGTTGGCTTCTTCAGATGGAACGTCAACGTCCATGGAGCTTAAACGTATGGTGTGAAATAGTGAACTATCAGCTCACAGGCCATTTTATTGTAGAAGGAACACTTGGATTCACACAAGTATCGCAGTCTAATAACAGACCAGCGTCCACAGAAGTTGGAAGACGTTCTCCTGTAAACTAGGAGAAACCTGCGCTACCAACATGATGGCTGTCCCACTCATAGTGCATGAAGTACCACAGCTTGTCTTCACGGATTGTTTTCCAATCATTGGATTGGACGAAGGGGACTTGTACCATGGCCACCCGTTCACCGCGTTTGACTACGTTAAATTTCTTTTTTCTAAAATTTCCTGTCTGCAAGGGCACATCAATTGCACTAGATACGAAACGACGATTACTGCTGCCTGCGCTGAAATTTCCACTGAAATGCTAGGACGTGTGCAGCAGTGTTTCCATAGCAGACTGGGAGCGTGTAGTCAATGGCGGTAGTCATTTTGAACATATCCATTGTAGGCCAATTTTCTCTTTACTTGTCGGAATCCGCAGAAGTAGTGTAGTCACGTTTGTTTCCTTTAGTTTGTAGTACCACAGGTATACGACAAGTGTGAATGTGAAATTTTCAAAATAAGATTTCTCATAAACTACTTGCACTAGAAGTCTGCGACAAACACTGTTGACATTCTAATTTACTCTACGTTTATTTTGTTGGTGTCAATATGGGCACTATTATATTTAAAAATTGTATGTTTGTTCAAAATGTACACTTTCTAAGCACTATTAAAATCTGTGTGTAGGTTGCAAACACGGTCCCTGACTACCAATCAATTCTGTGAAAACTGCACATCTATGCACTTTCTATTTCCGAAATATTTGCGTGCAGGTGTTTGGTTAGATCTCGCGTTCTTGTAAAACAAAACGTTATACGTTGCTGCACATAAGCCTTCATGACGGTTACGTTACGTGAACGACATTTCTGCAATATGGAACCTCAAACTCTGTTTCTTTAGCCCTTAATCAGCAATGCAGCCGGAAACACAAGCCATACTTATTTTCCTGGCTGCCATAGTAAACAGAAACATGAATTTTATTATAACTATTTATCACCAACTTAGTCATACGAATGTACAAACCTGTACAAACATTCTAGCCACATCTTTATGATGAACATATTCTTAGATGGAATTGTTTATGTATGTGCGAACTTCAATACCTCAATGAATTACCCTAAATTGCTCCTAAACTCACTTCTCCACGCCAATGCTATGCAACCAAAGGAGCCTTACATGTGAAAGGTAGTCTTAAGCTAAAATATAAAACGCTGTTTTTATTTTTGACCATATCAAACGATACCTTTAGCAAGTTCCCGAAAAGATACCAATTCACATCTTCAGACCAACAAAACAGATATGTAAGTTTTACCTTGAACCAAAGATACAAGGCTCTCCTTTCGGACCTATAACGAATTTCGTGCTCTGGTGGGCAGTTTAATTTGGGACCAGCAAATGCTTATATGCCAAAATACAATTTACACTGAAAACCCCCAATTGTATGACAGTATAGTTTCCTGCAATGAGACATCACGAAAAGCGTAAGCCAATTATTAGAAGCGAGTCTCCTTTAACCAATCGTAGAGCTGCTAGCCATCGCATCTGATTGAGAAACTTTCGTCTCCACTACCTTTTCAGATCAGATACCGAAAGTGGCTGTTCAGCTAAATTACGTTATTCATGCTCTTTCCACTAATTTGAATTTTGTGTCTTAGGTATAAAAGGATTATTTCCATCCCTTTTCTTTGTTCCGCAAACTATGACTGAAATATTGTGTTATTTACAATTTACTTATGCGTAGTTTATAATCTTATTGAAGTCCCTCAAAATCCGTACGATAATTAACAGCAAGAAGCCATTTGAAATTACTAGTTAAAATTATGAGAATAACGCCATTATGAGTACATAGTGACTTAGGTTTGATGATGATAATGATGATAATAATAATAATAGTAATAATAATAATAGTAATAATAATAATAATAATAATAATAATAATAATAATAATAATTGTTAATTGGCAAGAAGCAGTAGGTTTCTGCTACACAACACTTCTGACAATTCTTGGAGGGGTGCGTTTCCATGGCAACGTCCCTCTTCTGTTGCTTTAGCCAGTAAAGGTGACACCACCCTCTTTCCCTTCGCCCATAAACTGAACGTTGGCGTGATCTAATACTGCTCACTAGTTCTATGCCCCAGCGAGCTGTTTGCTATTCGGCGCGCTGACACATACCGTAATACAGCGTGGCAGTGCAGCTCTCCACTCTCCGCTTAGAGTAAAATGTCAAGAGTCTCAGGTTGCTTTTAATAATACTGTAGTCACTGTACATAAATGAAAATGTGCATTTATATAGATAATTCTTATGTCAACAAACCACATGCAATTAAAGTATATTAACTGCATTAAAACTCAGAAAATCATCAATATTATAAAATTGATATTAACAGCCAGATAAGAAGTTTTCTTTAAATTATTTCATACGTAAAGGTCTGGCTTCAATTTTATTCTTAATCTATTATAAAATTCCATGCTTATAACTTTATTTTGTATGGGTAAGCAGACATTTAGGAACTATTAATTTGTAAACAAGAACGAATATCAGTACAAGTGTAATACATGTGTTATGGACAGTAAGTAATTTTAGTTGAATAAATTAAGGTTCACAATGAATATTACGAGGCGTATGCAGAAAGTAAGTTTCCCTAATAGAAATAATTATTCTTTCACACAAGCCGTGTGTTGGACAGGATTGGAAAGGTAGAATCAGATGACTGAAAAATTCAGCTGGAGAAGCGAGTCAGCTGGAGAATTTAATGACGTACCGGCATGTTTCCATGGTAGCTCAGTGGTTAGAGCAACCGGACGGAGACCGGGAGATCCGTGGTTCAAATCCCGGCTATGGCATTGAGTTTTTCAATCATCTGATTCTACCTTTGCTAAGTTTCCCTATTTTGTTTCCTTAAAATAAATGTATTTAGCCGAGATAATTACGCCTGCGCAACAGATCTATGACATATCAGTCATATGCCGGCCGGACAGGTTCCGCTTGGTGCCAGTAGCGCGGTAGCAGTGTCCCGAAATGGCGGCTCTTATTCATACTCCCGCCACCTGCGAGGTTCGGTTAGTGACAAAGTTCCTTACTGCAAAAACATAGCGCCGATCGAAATTCATCGTCAGCTCTATCAGGTCTAAGAGCCCAACATCATGAGCAGACAGATGTTGAGTCGCTGGTGTAGGCAGTTTTCCGAAGGTCTTAAAGTGTCCATGATGCAGTAAACAGCATCAATGATGACCTTGTTGTGCTGGTGCGGCAGCGAACCGTCGCTTCACGATTACGGAGCTCAACAGCCTCAAATATCGCGATCCTTATTGCATGAAACGGTCACTAAGCACCTGCTTGTGTGCCAGGTGAGTGCCGAAAAACCTGACACCCGAGCACAAAACGAAACGCTTAGGAGCAGCACTGACATTTCTGCTGCGGTATCATGATGACGACGACGAGTTCCTCGACAGGATTGTCACGGGCGATAGACGCACTTTATCCCGGAATCCAAGCAGTAGTCATTGCATTGGCGTCACAGTGGATCTCCGGTCAAGACGAAATTCAAACAACTGTCGGTGAAGGAAGTGATGTGCACGGTATTCTGGCACAGGAAGGGCATTCTGCTCAGAGGTGAAACAGTGAATGCTGACCGTTACTGCGGAAATTGCGTCGTGCCACTTAAAACAAGAGGCTTACTGCAAATGTTGTGCTGCTCCATGACAATGCTCGTCCACATACAGCAACAGTTTTGCAGGAGTTTGGCTGGGAGCTATTTGATCTTCCACCATACAGTCCTAGCAATTTTCATATTTACTTGCACCTCAAGAAACTCCTGTCCTCCGGTCAGCGTTTTAACAACGACGAAAAGCTGAAAACGACTGTCACACGCTGGTTCCATTCACAGGCGGCAGAATTCTACGACATAGGAATACAAAAGTTGATCCCATGATATGACAAGTGTCTCAATTCTTGTGGCCACTATGTCGAAAAATAACTCAAGATTGCCAAGCCTGCTGCCAATAAACTTTTTCATGTAACTATGTGTTCCTTGTTTTAAAAAATAAGGAAACTTACATTCTGAATGTGCCTCGTAGTATTCCAAAGACTCTTTTTAGCAAAGCAATATCTCCTCGAGATGCGAGCTGCTATCACAAACAATATGACTCTGAAATAACAAAAAATAAAAATCTTTAAGTCCATCAAGAGGAATGTAACATCTAAGTATTCTAGAAAGTGATTCAAGACAGCTTACTGCAATTTTATCAATATGATGTTTCCAGGAAAGTTTAGAATCCAGTTCAAAGCCCAAAAGATTTACATTTTCAAGCTCCTTTATTAAATCCTTCAGTCCAAAATACACGAGTTTTCTTTTATCCTGATTCATCAAAAAACCATTCACCAGAAACCATTGTTTAGCCAAATTAAAATCAGCAAAAGTTACATTATTTAAATAATCAAGATTTTTTATCTTTGTTCATTACATAGATTTACAAGTACATCTCACTTCTTTTGTTCTGGTTGTGCTTTCCACGTCAGCATTTTATATGCAAATAACTCATTTACGCACACACTTTAGAATGTTTTAAGATGTGTGATGACTAGGCATAATAATTTCTAAGCACTTAAGCCAGGACGGAAGGAAATAAGGTTCAACTATTAGCGGAATATAGGCAGCGAAATCGTAGGCAACAAACCACCTTCATCCCTTGTACAATCTTTTGGTGTTTGCAGACAGCTATTAGACCGGTTTTTATGTGCCTATTAGTGACCATTGGCTGCTCTTGTTTGCATTTTGTGTAGTGATAATAGTTTGAGTGCAGATACTTGAAGCCAACTGGTTAAGAATTCTTATGACTGGTGGTGACAGAATAATAAGTTTCGAAACATGGATGAAGAAGAAGAAGAAGAAGAAGGGAAAAGATATCTATCTTTGCACATTTTCTCATCGGAAATATCTCACTAAAGTTTGTGAACAAAATATACTCAAATGTGATAGTAAGTTAGAAAGAGTTGCACGGCTGTTTGAAAAATGAGAAGGTTAGACATTAAAATATCAGATATTTCGAAATTAAGGGCTGCAGTAATGTGTTCAATACATTAAATATTTAAAGTGAGAATTGCAAAGGTGAAAAGCACGCTTATTCTTACCTAGAAGTGCAGTTTAGAATCCCCGTGTTCTTGCTCTTCGCACAGTTTCTGAAAATATCCATTTTGAAAGGAATGGAAGTTTCAAGAACATGCATTACAATCACTGCAAAGACAGTTCCCAAATGAAGCCCCATCCTAAAAAAAGAAACAACAAACTTTATTAAGTTGCCAAACGAGTTTCCGCATCTATTATTTTATGACACATTTTCATATTCATTTTATAAATTTCTCAAACAAAATCGCTTTCTTCCTCTACTACTTAAGGGACTATGGTACATATCACCCAAAAATCCACATTGAGGCTTCTTTACCGTTGCACATTTTATAGTTTGGTGAATTAAGTAAAGCAATATTAAAAATATTTGTGTCTGTCTGCCTATATGCTTGTCTAACTGTTAATGTATAATTAAAATAAATACATTAAGGATAAAAGGTGAAGATTTACCTGAAATTCCACGGACCCATACAATATTTTGCATGAAAAATTATATCATATTCCTTTATTTTCAAATTTTCTCTAAAATTTTTACTAAAATACAAACGTCCGTTTCTTTATTGTCACAATAAGGCGAAAAGTAAAATGTACAGTTCAGTACAAGAAACGTGTCCATGCGTTCAGATACTTAGAGTTTTTCTTTATTTATAATGTTGGCAGAATCCTCCTATAAGTTGTGTTCCACACCTTCCCAGCTGTGCTAATCTCCAATTAGTTGGAAACAAGGGAGCGGCGAAAAGGATGGTAAGCGGATGCATTTTATCTGAGTGGCTGGAAGGTACTCGCCAGATCTGATCGCCTCTTATTGCTTTGATGCCAAAAGTCTGGCACTTAAACCCTAAGCAATGGCCAGTGGTCGATTTCCGGCTGAGGACCGAAGGAAGCTGGGAGAGGGGGTAAGACAAACATTATGTGGAGTGGTTGGATGATATTGGCTTGTAAATAATATCCTATTTATTAAAGGTATGTGCCATTTGAAAGAAACAAAGGATATGGACAACAAGCCGAAAACTATCGTCCTTAATGAGCAAAGTTTCCAAGAACAGCGTCTAACTGGTGGAAGAAACACCACAAAAGGAATTACTGAATAGGCAAACCAGGCGGCCTATTTAATTATAAATGCATAATGCTGTCCGCATGGCACCAGAAGCATCAAAACCATATCACAACTGTACTCTGACAAGTCTGCAATAAACTGTACTGGATTGGAGTTTTCATTAAATTTTGGTAGTGGTAAATCATTTAAGATATAATTATGGTTTTGCAAATCCCTTATTCCCATATTTAAATTCTCTATCGTTACTTGTGCATTCTGAGTTTCAGCGTGGACTATAGATGAAGCGTCCGCATCACTCATATTATTAGTCATACCTGAGGAACTACCTCTATCATTATTCTGTACATCAGATACATTAACATCACATATATTGACCCTTGAATTCAATTCTAACCTATTTACAGTACCTTGTAGACTTTCTATTGTCTGTTACAATTTTTTATTGTTCTCACTTTGAACAGCTTGGTGCTTGTTAATTTCAGAAGTTAGATTTTGATCCAAATTTATAGATAAAACTTTAACTTCTTCGGACAACTTATTTCTTTGTGTTTCCGACTCCTTCTGAATTTCAGATATCTCCCCTCTGAAATTAACTTGCACTTGAATTAAATCTGCATTCATCTTTCTTAGCTCACTTGAAATGCCCTCTCATTCGTCTTCCTAACTCTGTACATTTTACGTCAACATGTTCAATTTTATTATTAACCTCTTTATTTTTGGTTAGATATATCCCTGCTCATATCTGACATTTTCTTTGAAACTTTTCCTATCTCATTTGCTATTATTTCCTGATTTTCATTTCTTATTCTTGTCATACTGCTATATAGCTCCATAAATTTCTTTTCAATTTCTTCCCTGTTTTGTCCTAAGCTCTTACCAATATCTGCCCTTAATTCCTTATTACTCTTTTCCATATCTTTCCTTAATTGATCTGTGATACTCTTTCTAATATTTTCCCTCAATTCCCTATTGTTCTTTTCCATATTCTGAGTTAGTTTTTCTAATTTCTCATTATTGTGAGTTAGTTTTTGTTCTAATTTCTCATTATTCTGAGTTAGTTTTGTTCTAAACTCCTACCAATATCTTCCCTTAATTGATTTGTAAAATTTTTCAGCATTTCCGTCATCATACCAGCATCAAAATTAACATTTCCTGCTATCCTATTATCACTTTCTTCACCAATATTTCCTCCCTCAAATCCTACATTGTTTGAGCTATTTTCTGTAACCTGTATTGAATTACAGCTAACTGTTACATTATCCCCTTCCATAATTATTTCTTCAGTATTATTAGTGGACATTGTTTTCTTAATCCTACCACATCTTAACAACATTTAATTTCTCACAATTTTTTTAGGATACACAAAAATTTACAATTTTCTAACCTTTATGATGCTATCTGATGATGTTGCTTTGATGTCCAGATACCTGCCCCTCTCTCCTAGATGTATATGTCGCCTCTGCGTCGTACTACGATGGATCTGCGTCGTCTCGCTGTCTTAGTGTCCTGTAGTCTAATTCCCCTGTTGCCTTCTATTCTCGTAGTTACGATGTCCTCTCATCCGCGTCGTCGGTCCTTCTTGTGGTTGTTTCTGGAATCTGCATCCTGTAGTTAATTTCACTGCTCCACTCGCTCCACGTCCTGGTTCCTTCGTCCCTTCCTGGTTATTTTCGCCCCACGTTGGGCGCCAATTTGTCGCGGTTTCATTCGTGTTATCTTATTTGCTGAGCGCCTGTTATTGTATTACTGGTTTGAATTTTGGGTTCTTTGTCCTCCGGCTAGCTATTATTACAAGTCGAGCAAATCTCTTAAACAGGGTGTGTAAACGGAAAGGAGTTGTTACTAAAAGATAACACTGATAAAAGAATTTGTTTTTACACTTTTATTTCCGTCAAAATTAATTAATTTCACAGAATTACTCTTAATACACGCCCGATTGAAACTGTTATATTTTCGAATGTAACTGTAATCACTTATTTGCCGCTCATTATTAATTCTAGTATTTCACATTTTGTAACTAACTTTACGACGCGAGAGATTCTGTAGAACTGCGTGACGTTTGCCTTGTGAATTATTCTGTAGAACTGCGCGTTACCCGTCTCTGGCACGGAATTTATACTCCCTGACCCCGATATGCCTAAACATTATAACAGGGCTGCTATTGGTTAATAAAACGCGTCAACATTAGCGTTTATTTTTATATCCAATCAAAATTACGAACACATGCTCTAGGGAAGATATTCCCCCCATTTCTAAAGAAAAGCGCGCTAATCTAACGTCATTTGCTTGTCTCTTCTAATTAATAAACAACTCACCCCCTCGCTCATTGTTATCCGCTCCTATTGTCAGCTTCAGTGAGGCCGTGTAAACTTATTTCCTAACAATGCTTATAACTAACAAACATCTCAAATCATTGTCATATAATAATGCTAATTTACACTACAATCACTCTAGCAATCACAGTGTTGTGATATACAATGCTGGTTTCCTTGAGGCTATTAACAGTCTCCACACTCTGCCAGGTATACATTCATACTGTATGTCATTAACATCGTGAGTTTCTTTTTAACAGGATATTGGTATCCCATAGTAAACAATGTTCGCATGTAATGACTTTCCTTACTCGTGTTCCGATTGCGTTTGTACGTTTTCCCTGTCCGACTCTACTAAATTTCTTTGGACTAATCAATGATAAATGGTACCTACCTATTATTTTCCCGGTCCTCAATTGTTGGAGTTGATATACCCTGTCCCCGAAGGTTTGTGATATCGATAGGGGCCTTTCCAACACATATGCATTCGTCTGTATTCCTTCTTTACTGGCGAAGATTTGTCAAAATTTCTCACTAGTACGAGGTCACCTGTTGCCGGAGTCCAAGTGCGTGTGTATTTCTTGGCCTTCTTTCTCCTTTTCTCTGCTTTGGCTTTTAATTTCTCAAAGGCGTTCTTAATCCTTTCCGCATCTGATTCCTCGATAGTGTCAATAGCTCGTGGTATACCCGGAATAATACTATTTGGTTCATTTCCTGTTTGTAGTTGCAGTGGCGTGTATCCATGATTACAGTTGAGGCTGTTATTGAATACATTCTCGATGTATTCAATATATCTGGGCCAACTCGTATGTTTCTGATTCGCTAAAATCCGTAACGCAATACTCAGGTCTTTCGCAGGGTTTTGAACTGGGATGATAAGCGCTAATATTGTACACTTTTATGCCTGCTTCCAGTAGTCTTTCTCGAAATATCCTTCCCTTATGTGCCGGTGCATTATCCACCAAGATCGCCGCCATTCTTCCGTAATTTGGTACGTAGTGATCAACTATTTTGCTCGCGCAAATAGCGCTAGTCCGCTTCTTGACTGAGTATAGCTTCACAAATTTTCTCATCACGTCGACTAATACGAAAACATATTTTAACTCTGTTCTTCCGGTCGGCATAGGCCCATGGCCATCGGCCGCGATTAACTGCAGGGGTAGATCCCTCAGAATCGTCTGTGGTGGTAAATCATACCGGACGTTCAGCTGCTTAGCTTTCTGACACATTGCACAATTTGCAACAAAGGCCCTCAACTTCTTACCAAGCCTTGGAATGTAAAAGTGCCCGTTAATGACCAGGTGTGTCTTCTCCCCTCCGGTATGTATGAGTGTGCGATGATATGCATCCATAGCTAATTCTTCCAACACAGCAGGTACGAAAACTCGCCATGTCGGCCTTTCTCTTCCACACAGTTTATATACCACGTCGTTTAAAATGCCGTACTTTCCCATGTTTTGTTTACTGATCGGCGTAGCTATCTTCATTATTTCGGCTATCTCCTCATCTGCCCCTTGGAGCTGTGGTAGCCTCTTCATTTCGTCTGCTAAGCGTTTGTTTAAAGTTAGATCTAATTTCATCACGCAAACCTCTCTTTGTGTATTTCCCTGCGTTTCGGGGAACTCTCTTTAGTCTGGACAAAATGTCGCTGAATGTATTCAAGCGCCCTGGTATGTGGCGGATTTCTATATTGTAAGCCATTATCTCGTGTATGTATCGAGAAATTTTGCTGCTCGTTAATTTACAGTTTTTGATGAATGACAAACTTATATGGTCTGTGAATACGATAATCTGCCTGTTGTACACAAAGTGTTTAAATTTTTGCAGGGCAAAGAAGATGGCTCCGATCTCCTGCTGGCTCACACAAGCGATGCTTTCGGCTTTTGCTAATGCTCTGGAAGCTGCAGCTATTATATGTAATTCCTTGTTTTCGTCAACTTGGGCTAATGCACACCCGTAAGCAATCGACGAGGCGTCCGAATAAATATGATATGGAAGGTCCATCCGCGGGCGTTTTAACAGTATCGATTCACTGAACAACTGTTTTAGTCGGTTAAATGCATTTTCTTCGACTTCGGTCCACCTCCATTTCCTGTTCTTTTGTAGTAACGCTCGTAGTAGGGCAGTATGCTCGGCGTATCTGATTACAAACCGACTTTGATAACCAAGTACACCTAGGAACTTTCGCACCTGCTTCGGGTACTTGGGGCGGGGGATTTTCTGAATTGCTTCCACGCGCTCGGGGTCCGGCGAGACGGTTTCTCCAGAAATTATATACCCTAAGAATTTCACTGACGTAGCGAAGAAAGCGCATTTATCCCAGTTTAACGTCAGACCACTGTTTGCAAGTCTTCCAAGAACTTCGTCAATGTGTTGGAGCTGTGACTCTACGTCTAAATCATGTATTAGATATCAACCACATATTGTGACACATACTCTTCAGTTTGTGTGCCTAAAATCTGGTGTAATGCCCGGAGCAATGCACCACCGCTAACATTTATTCCAAAGGGGCAGCGCGTAAAATTATATAAACATCCAGAATGATAGAAGGCCGTATATTTGCGCAAGTGAGGGGCCAGTTTGATTTGCAGGTATGAATTTGTCAAATCCAACGAAGTAAACCTTTTTTGTCGCCCGATGCTTGCTAAGATTTGCTCTATATTCTGCGTGCAGAACCTGTCTGGACGGATAAACTTGTTTACATGTCGGCCATCGATAGTTAGCCGAACGCTCCCATTTCTCTTCCGTACTATACATAATGCATTTACGTACACTTAGTCTGACAGTTCAATAATGTTCTCTCGTAACAATTATTGAATTTTCTCGTCTACCGCACTTCGCAATTCGAGCGGGATTCCTCTACACTTATGTCTGAAAGGCGTGACATCTGATATTTCAAATGTATATTCGTAGTCATGGTATATTCCTGTCCTTGGGGTGAACATATCTTTGTGTTTTACAATAATGTTGAAAAAGTCTTCTTTCTGTTGGTGGTTTAAGCAGCCTATTGATGCTACATATTAGTGTATACCTGATAGGGACATGTTTTGTTCACTCACTACCTGCGAGTCGTCCGGTCTCTCACCAAAATAAACACTTTCATTTTCTATGTTTAACCCACAATACTGGGGTGCTTGACCTACTTCTGACTCATCAGCTGACTGCAGTGGCGTGTCGTTAAGATCTCTCCCTTCGCACAATTGTTGCGTAAAAATTCTAACCACATCAATGCCTTCCCCAACGTGCAAATATTCAATAAAAATTGATCTTCTTCTATTGCTCTTATATTTCGGTTAGTACCGCGTATTGCATACTCGGAGTTTGAACGAACAGTATTCTTCTTAGCGATCCGTCTACAGTTAGTGTCAATAGTGCTAGTCCATAGTCAATAGTGGCTTGGAATGCATTTAGCACGTCGCTTCCCCATCAGTATGTCTACTACCAGTTTGTCTATTACTAAACACAATATTTCAAGCTCGATTTATGCAAGCATTAATCATTACCTGCTCCGTTATTTTTTTCGCGCGGCCTACAACCATTATGCAGTATGCGTTCTTTACGGGTAGTGTCTGTAAGTTCTTTTTCTTTTCACTGAGGTGGTTGAAGAGTGCTTTACTGCATGCAGAGATCATGGCTCCACTGTCTATTGTTATCAAGTACGTCTCATTTTCGATTACTGCCGCTATTCTCGGGGATTCCGTTATTTCCTGGGTTTTACTTATCTCCCTGTATCCGAATTCCTTGTCATGACAGTTTTGGCTGATATTCTGGCCTACACTATTTGTTTCTGTATTTTTATTTTCGTTCCCTGTGTAATGCGAGAACCTGCGCGAATTCTCTGAGGTTGAGCCTGGGAACGCTAGGACTCTTCCTGTCTCTAGTTTTCCGGCCGTCGTGGCCACGACCCTTGACTGGGGCCTATGATTTGTCCTGCCGTTGCCCCGCTTAGGTGACCTATCGCGTCATCCATTTCGTGGTGGACATTTTGCGGCTGTCGTGCCTGGGATGGGTACTCGCTCGGCGTCAATGCGTGACTGTATGTAGGCCTGCTTAAGCGCTCGTGGTTCTCATTTCTACGTGGGGGGTTGCTGGCCGGTTTGGAGGTGTTCTCAGCCTGTCTGGAGGTGTCCTTGGCCTGCCCGAAGGGTTTCTAGGTCGGTTCGGGGAAGTTTGTGGCCGATTCGTGGGCGTTCTTGGCCTATCCGGTGTCCCACCTTGAAGGCTATTTCCCCTGTGTTGCCTACTATTCGCTGAGTACCTGGAGAATCTCATGTACTGAACGGGATACTCAAAATATTGCCTCGGTGGCCTACTCGTGCCCGTTTGGTCCCAGGGCCTATAGTTTCTCTCCCGATTTCTTGTAAATGGCTCTTGATAACGCTGTCGGACTGGATAGGTTGTTCAACGCACCTTGTGGCCTCGTTTCATCATTACGATGCGAATGTATCCGATCAACGTGTCTACCTTCGGTCCTGATTTTGGGCCTATCACTTGGACTATCTTCTTCCCGCGTTCCGTACCCCTACAGAGCGGTAAGGAGTTCTATGGCTTCGCTCAGCGTCCTCGGACGTGCTACCACTAGGTGATGACGTATAACGTCTGGGAAATGTGTCAGGAGGGATACGAATTCACCTTCGGGCATCAGTGGGTCCAGGAGTTGACTTAATTGGCCGAGTCGCAAGAAGTAGTCGACCATCGACTCACGCTTATCTTCCCTGTATCGGCCATTATTTATTTCTGCGCGCACCCGGTATTGTGCAACTCCGCTACAATATTTTTCTAAAAATGCAGACCAAAAATGTGCATATTGTGCATGCTCGCCCACCGTCAATCGAAACCAACTCAGGGACGGGCCTATCAATCTCCTTTTTATAATTACCATTTTGAAACGGTCAGGGATTCCCCTAAGCGAGAAATAAGATTCGAGATCGTTAATGAATTGCATCGCATTGTAGAATTCACTATTGAACTTGGGGATTGGCAGTTCATTAAAAAATTGTAAGGGTATATTGCATTGTTGCAGGGGCACTACTGTGCTTGACATTTCACTTATAGTGTGCGGTGAGGCCGAAGGAATGCAGGTAGGTTCGTTCGACCTCGGTTCGCTACTCGGGTTGTTACACTGGAACGACGAAAGCGCGGAAACCTGAGAGGTAATTCGATCGTCCGTGGCTCCCTGGGATCGCGGTTCGATTTCCTCTAGCGCGTCCCTGCGAAGCATTGACGGTCTGTGTCAGTTCCTCTCTTAATTTAACGATCTCACTTATCTGCGAGCTACTCTGTGCCTCTATGGTCTCCCTTATTTTGTTAATTTCATCATTTACCCCTGCTTCAAGTGCCTGCTGCTTATTCTGTAATGCTACACAGACTGTCATTGCTTCTTCCCTTGCCTTATCACTAATTGTACATATTAAGTTTTCATTACTTACAATTTGTTGTGCACTGATGGCGTCTATTTCCAGGCCAGGTTCCTTCCTTACTACCTCTACACTATTCTGTGCTGATTTTAATTCGTTTCTTATATATTACACATCCTCTTGGATTGCATTTTGACTTGCTCTAATTTCTAACCTGACACCCTGTATTTTATTTTCTAAGCACTGACTGATTTCCTTCTGTTGGATGCTTAATTGTGAGGATATCTGCTGCTGCAATGTTTGTTCCTGGGTGGACAATTGTTGTTTTAGTGTTTGCTCTTGCTCTGTTAATCGTTGAGTCAGCGTTTGCTCTTGTTCTGTTAATCGTTGTGTTAGTGTTTGCTCTTGTTCTGTTATTTTAGTGTTTAGGAGGCTCAATTGAGCCAACATTTGTTGCAGCATTTCACTCGTATTAAGTGATTCGGTAACTTGGTTTTCTAATGTTTCTCTATCTCCTTTTTCAACACCTACCCGCGTGCTATTGTTAGTGAAATTTTCCCCTTGTTCATTGCTATTAGCTTCCATACCGTTGCCGGTTAATTTCTCGTTTCTTAACAGCATTTACAAAAATGCATAACCCAGCTTACTTATATCTATTGCATATACACTCCCTTTCGAAATTTTATTGACTTATGTATCGTAGAGTTAACACTTACTCGGTGCTGAATTGCGCTGCTGCGAAGTGCTGTAGTAGTTCACATATCACTTCACTATATTTACAAATTTTTTGTATACTGATGATCTGTCTGCGCTGAATGCCTACTTCCTTGTTGTAATGGAGCGGCGTCGATGTCGCTTGTTGCCACGCGCCTATCGGTACACTCTGCTGCTGTTGCTGCTGGGGACTCTGGTGGTTGCTGATATCGTTATCGGCGTCGTCTTTCTGTCTTTCCTTCCGTTGTCGGTTCTCCGGAAGTGTTATCCGCTGGCAGTATTTCAGCCCCAACGTAGTGGGCGCCATATGACGCTGGCCTCTGACGCATCTGTGTTGTTCCTTGCTGTCGCTTCAGGTGACTCAGAGTCCCGGGTTCGATTATTGGATGGTAGGAATTTAGGAATTTGTTTTGGTAGAGCTGAGGTTCTGGTTTTCAGGGGTGGTGACACTGCCTTGATGATATTAATAATACTGCCGGCGAAGATTGAGTTATTTCTTTATTTTTGTTACGAAGATTCCTATCTGGTCGATCCGCCACCTTCGTCGTCGAAACCACTGTTATTCTTATCACTTTCGAAGTCGCTACTTATGTGTTCCTCCGATATCCCTCGAATTGCCTAGATTTCACAACTTCATTTTCACACTATAAACTTTCTGATTATTTTCTTCATATTTTGTTTCATCAGTCGTCCTCGTGGTTAGTTTGTACCGGAACGTGTCTCGGCGTTTCTTTTCCTTTTTCACGCCTTTCGTCAAACTTAGAATTTTCCCCCACCTTTCTTATGTTTCGTTCCGTTTTACGTTCAAACGTATCATGTGATGTATACGCGATCTTTTGATTGGCTATCATTTTGTTTCATGATTTTTTATTATTGGCTAACCCCACTTGACAACTTTCACGTCTACTTCTTACAGCTTATTTTGAGTTTTAAAATCTTCCCACGAATATTCTTAGATCGTAGATAAGACACGTATACTTTCTGACCCTGCTAAGCTTTAAAACCATTGTTAACTACACCTCGGAGCCAAAGTACAAAAGCGAAACTTCCGGTAGACTTGTCGCCCATAACTTGTCTGCTTTCGTTTCGAGGAAAACAAAACATGTTTTTTTGCCTTTTCAACAAAACCCATTCCTAATATGAATTTACAGAGCGGGCGTCTTTTTATTTTATAAATTGATTCTCTTTATAACCTTTATCTATTTTAGCATCTTTGTCGTTATGTTTGATTTCGATCGTATATTGTTATTATTATTATTATTATTATTATTATTATTATTATTATTACTATTATTATTATTATTAATATCATTTCTCCTGGGTATCGATAACCGGCTTCATAATTTAACTTGCATTCAAAAAGTATTGAACTATCAATTTTCCTGTACCGCTTAGTTAGGTCTCTCTTCATCGTGGGGCTCCGCTCCGGAGGGTCCTGGAGGTTAGTGGCTTGTGTGCAGGGACCGTGCGGCGTCGGATGCACTATATATGGAAACGTTTACGATCTCGTTCATGCTTGTGGCAGTTGGCAACTGGATCTGGTCTCTGCCCTTCCCTCCAAGTGGTCACGTTGGAAGCACAATGGGCCGACTGGTCTGCTCCGTGATACATAGCTTTAATCAAGGCAAATCCATTCCAACGTGGTAAGTTTAAGCCTGATAAAGAGACCTCTGAGCAAAATTTCCGGTCTTTCGCGCCCAATATAGATTGGAACGCTAAGGTTAAATAGCGTCCATAAATGAAACTAAACTTAACGTCGTAAGTCTAGTTCCCCAGCAGAATAAGAGTTATTCTTCGGAAATTTCAGCAAAACCGCATGACATTTCTGGCCCGCCATTGTCGGACCACGGCGTTAGGAACCGCTACGGATATGCAGGCACAGTTCGAGGTAGAGGAAGACAACACCCAGGTGTTAAAACCACACCAGAAGAATTACGGCTCCATACCAGAGGAAGGGACCCCAGGGCCCGAATACCAGCACGTGGCAACGAACTGAAAAAGGAAGAACTATGAGTGTAATAGTCATGGAGATGTTTTGTAAGTAACCGTATTTTGTATTATTTGGTACATCTCATGTCGTTTAGGACAGAAAATTCCAAAATGGAGGCTGATGGGCAAATAGATTTAGTTGAGGATTCGTTTCAAGTTGAAAGTAGTGTAAATTGTAATAGTAGCATGCCAGAGGTGACCTTAAATTTAGTACAAATGCTGCATGAAGAGTTGAGTAAAATGGAAGAAAAGTTGGACGGAAGGTTACAGAAATGTCATTGTGAATTAGGTGTAAGATTAGAACAAACCCAGGATAAAATTAGTTTAAAACTCAGCAAAAGGGTAGAAGAGAAACCAGAGGAAACAGGAAAGTTTGAGTATAGCGTTAGGGAAGTTAGAAAAAGGGCAGGAGCTTTTAGAAAAGAAAATGACTAGTATACGAGAAGTACAGAGCAGCCTCCATGAAGAGATAGGTAGCGTAATGTGCATGCAGAACTAGGTGAATTTAAAAATGATAATGCTAACTTTCAAGAGAAAGTAAACGCTGATGAGTTCAGGGCAGGCAGAGAAAAGATTACAACAGAACTTGTCAGAAATTAAATTAAACGTTGAAAACGAGAAGTCCGCTCAAGTGTTACAAGTTAACTACCATGCGAATCAACTAGAAATAACTGATCAAGAAACTGCTGCGTTACAGCAAACAATAAATCGCTTGGCTAAGGACACAAATTGTATGGTTAACAATAACACTGACACAGCTGAGAGGATGTCGTTACAAACACCTCACCCTCTCAAACTTTCAGCCCTACACAAAGTATATACATTATTGTAACAGAAGGTAATGTCCCTTCTGGAAATTTATGGCCGACTCACATTACGAATGAACTAGGCTCACCACGGTTTTAGAGGATCAGGGGAACAACCCAAGACATAAATTACAAGATTAGTTTAGGGTAAAGCAAATCCCGGAAGATTGAAAAAGATTTTTGTCAGGAAAACTTTTAAAGTACCTGAGATGCATTGGTTGAAGTTAACGCAGTATATTTGAAACCTTTATACAATCCATTCTTGCTAGATATTGGTGACCTGCGCAGCAAACCGCAATTAGATTATAGTATCAAATGGTTTACGTGATTGTAGGAAAGAAATAGGAATGGTGGATTATTTTTTAATAATCGGAAGCAAAAGTAATCTTTTAAGCTCGCCTATCTCGGACAGAGGACTGATTTGTTTAGTAGCTAATCACTTTCCGGAACATATCGGAACCATCCTACTGTCGCGCATACTAATTTTGCTAATGTTATCGATCTCCTGATTTCGTTTGATATGCAGAGACCAATTATCAGGAACTATAGAGAAAATCCGGCCAGGGAACAAGAAGTCATTTAAGGGACAGTGGGAGAGAATTTTTAGGAGAAAATGACAAAATTTTCGATTTTGGAATTATATCATATAAATATTCTATAGACACCTGTGAATAATTTTGGAGAAACATTTTGCACTATGTGCCATTTTTAAAAGCCCAGCGTCATGTTTAAAATCATCCGTGCGCTTCCCTAAAACTCCCCTGACCCGCCCACTTTCTATTTCTATATGTAAAGCATCATAATTTGCTAAATTGTGCATATTTTTACTTTCTCTACTACGTATAGTAAGTAGGGGAAGTATTGCATTCCACCCAAAAATTCGATACCGAGATTTCACCGGAAATACATGTTTTGAGACCTCCTGAATCCAAATAAAGCATTTTTGGAAACATGTCCGTGTGTGTGTCTGTGTGTGTGTGTGTGTGTGTGTGTCTGTATGTCTGTGTGTGTGTGTGTGTGTCTGTGAACAGCATAACTCAGAAACGAACAGTCGGATAAACACCAAACTTGGTATTTACGTTCAGTATCTTCCAGAGATGCGACACGAAGATTTTCAAGAAAATCCCCCCACCCCAGACTACCCTTTACATTGAACATTTTTCGAAAATTTTAATTTTCTCAAAAATGGCTCTAACGATTTTGATGAAAATATCATATGTTTAAGATAATGTCATGAGAAATGAAATGTATATCTCGAAATTTCTGGGAATGTCTCCAAAAGTATTCTTCATTATGAACGACTTTTGCATAACTGGTAAACCATAAGAGATAGACAAAATTTTACTACACAAAAAATGTAGATCGCGTTAAAATACACAACTTATATCATACACATTTTTTTTGTTGAGTGAACCGTTTTCGAGATATTGCTTGCTATTTCCTTCAATTTTCCAATACTTATACTTTTTCTCAAATTCGTTATTCATTTTTACTTTCTCTACTACGTATAGTAAGTAGGGGAAGTATTGCATTCCACCCAAAAATTCGATACCGAGATTTCACCCGAAATATATGTTTTGAGACCCACTGAATCCAAAAAAAGCATTTTTGGAAACATGTCCGTGTGTGTGCCTGTGTGTGTGTGTCTGTGTGTGTGTGTCTGTGTGTGTGTCTGTGTGTGTGTCTGTGTGTGTGTGTGTGTGTGTGTCTGTGAACAGCATAACTCAAAAACGAACAGTCGGATAAACACCAAACTTGGTATTTAGGTTCAGTATCTTCCAGAGATGCGACACGAAGGTTTTCAAGAAAATCCCCCCACCCAAGACTACCCTTTACATGGAACATTTTTCGAAAATTTTAATTTTCTCAAAAATGGCTCTAACGATTTTGATGAAAATATCATATGTTTAAGATAATGTCATGAGAAATGAAATGTATATCTCGAATTTTCTGGGAATGTCTCCAAAAGTATTCTTCATTGTGAACGACTTTTGCATAACTGGTAAACCATAAGAGATAGACAAAATTTTACTACACAAAAAATGTAGATCGCGTTAAAATACACAACTTATGTCATATACATTTCTTTTGTTGAGTGAACCGTTTTCGAGATATTGCTTGTTATTTCCTTAAATTTTCCAATACTTATACTTTTTCTCAAATGCGTTATTCATTTTTTTTATGTCCTGGACATGCAAAGAGAATGGAATGCGCCACATAGCAACCAACGTTAAAATATTTGACTATCGCTTAAAATCTAGCATATTCCCCTTGCATCTACATGTACATTACCAATAAGATTGACATCTCGATATCTCGATTAACATGAAGCATATGGAGAATAGGCGTTTGTAAAAATAGATTGTACAAGAGTAGAGAAAGTCATGTGAGTGTAACACATCAGATTTTTTATGTCCTGGACATGCAAAGAGAATGGAATGCGCCACATAGCAACCAGCGATAAAATATTTGACTATCGCTTAAAAGCTACCATATTCCCCTTGCATCTACAAGAAAATTACAAATAAGATTGACATCTCGATATCTCGATTAATATGAAGCATATGGAGAATAGGCGTTTGTAAAAATAGATTGTACAAGAGTAGAGAAAGTCATGTGAGTATAACACATCAGATTTTTCGATTTACTTGACCGCATTTACGGACCACATGTAATTGCCTGCTTTGTGCTTCCATTTAGCGCCTAAATGCATAACTATTTACTATGGAATGAACACAAGTTTAGAACTTTGAAAAGAAAAATTATATTTTGGTACTGGAAGAATCTATTTCATTAAAATTCTCTCCATTTACCCATATCATCTTATTTTACCATTTTGCATATTTTATTTTAATATGCTATTGGTTGTTTAAGTCTTTGTTTATATATATCTTACACATCTTTTGATACAGTTTGTTGTTTATGTACCTAAGCAGTATTGAAAGCAAACTTTGAGTGAGTTTTTTGAAAATGTCTACTGTAGTGAATGTGGATGTTCAATTGTGACTACAAATTAGAGAAAGACATAGCTTTGCTAAAAAATTATGTGTGAAAGTACAATAATTGTGGTTTTAGCCCTACCCAGAAATATTCCAGTCCCAGAGTCATTAAAGACCTAAAAATGTAGAGGTTTCCATTTGAAATAAACAGAAAATGCGTAACGCCGTTTTTAGCAAAATAACTTTTTTACCATTCGAAATGCTATAGTAGAAAATATACCTGATAAATATGGTATGAAAAAGGTTATTTATGTCATCGTCAATCATTCCATGGCAAATGTCCCACTGGCACTGACTCCTGGTGCTTTTACAACAAAAATATAGTTAATGATACACAACCTGATACCTGTGATACCATACAGCTTTCTGAATCAACTGTTTCCAAGATAATGCCTGTCTACTAAAGACTAACCTGTGATGATGTTAATTTTGATTATGCAATATATTAACATAATAAAATTTATGAATTAATTAATAACTCGCAAAGTATTTATCCAACTTGAATGACATTTGGTATTCATATTAATCCAACAGCAATAGGATCACAGCAAAATTTTCAGAAATATCCATACAATAATATGCAAATTTGAAAATTCATTCCCAGTGTCCTTAAATCGACTGAACGCGCGAAGCGATAATAATTCGAATCAGTTTGAGGCGGGGTCAGAACCAAAGGAAATCGCAAGAACATAGAAATAATCGAACAGTACGTGTTAATTATACAGGAACTAGGTCACGGAGAAATCAGCATAGGCCAAAACCAAGGGGATATTTACCGCATTGGATGCGCGATAGAGGCTACACACAAGGCTTTCGGAATTCATATGTTATTAGACCATACAATTGACAGTATGGGAACGTGAAAGTTACGGCACAAATCCCTGTGGAAGAAACATGAACGAGCGACGCAACTCGAGGAACTTAGATGCACTAATTGATACAATTCTTCAGAGAAATGAACAAGGTAATCGATTGTTAATACAGAAAACGCTGCTCCGGGGAATTCGAAGGCCTAAATAGCTGGACATGTCCAAGAGCCCATTAATGTTCTGAGACAAGAAGTAGGCCTACCGACCGATAACACTAACGCTCGGACAAATGGCTGAACCTCCCAGAATATAGCGCTTTGGTTGATTCAGGAGTGAGGTGCAGCGTATGCAGGGAATGCTGGAATTTAAGTTATGTCTCTTCCAATACGCGGAATACTCTGTACTTTAGCAATAGGAAGAAAACGAGAACCGGCACGTTTTCAAGTCATGCTAAGTCAATGGAAGTACACTTGAGGTGTCATTTTTAGTATTACCGACGTTAAAGTCTGATGTCTTTCTAGGCTTTGATTTATTTTATTTGTGGAATGCTGTAATGAATTTTGAATCTCGCTATTTACTTTTGAATAAACCACAGGAAATTATTGTTCCTTTGCTAGAAAAGTGGTTTGGTGAGCATGTAAATCAGGAGACCGGAGGTGATACAAAAGGAGAGGTATTCTTTGTTGAGATCGTTAATGTCGAAGTTAACCAGATCGTCGTAGAAGTCAAATCTGTCCAAAACGAAATGCCTGAAAATAAAAAAAAACTGCCATGCAATGACCAGCTGAACATGTGTAACGATTTTGGGAATTATATGATTGCTATTAGGAATATTGGGGTGCCAGTTAGTTATCCTGCATATTATAATGTTCCGCATGTTGTAATGAATCAATTAATAAGGTGGAAAAAGATTTACTCAAAATTTTTAGAAACAAAATTGACCAGACACATGGCATCAGGAAAAATCAGAAGTGTGCTCTATTTCAAATGTTAGTGGAGAACATAGTTGGCTTTTCCGAAAATCTGGGAATAGAAAGCGTACAAAGGATCCCTTCTCCAGAGAATGTGATAGAACTCCGGAGCAGGGTTGCCAAGTTAGCGGAATTTCCGCTAAATTTGACGGATTTTACGCATCACAAAACGGGTGAAATTTTGCATTTAGCGGTCAACGGATTTTTTAACGGATATATGGACTGTTGTCTACAATAATATTTTTCTGCTTAATTCAACGTTTCAATTATATAATTAGAGACCAGATTTAGTGGGAAAAAATCCTAGATGAAATTGCAAGTTAATCTTTCCTCTTCCCACACACCCATTTCAGTGTAAGTGATGGAACGTGCACATTGCCATATGAGACATCTATGTACACCTTCATGCCCTGCGAGAAATGTGTTTATATATAATGAGATAAACATATACACGTGATTATCGCAATACGAGTCGGCCAAAGTTATAACACTATTGAAAAATAACGTGTATCTGAGTAGATGTTATTGCTCTACGGTGTTATCGCTTGTGCCCAACCTTGTTGTATATTTTCTAAGATCCATTACCTATACTTTCCTCTCCCCACTTCCTCAAACCACGAGAGTCCATAAGGACAGAATATAACAAACGAATCAGTGCTGCTTTGGTTTCGCTCTCCGATTAGCTCTTACGAGTAAGTTATGAGAATGCAGTTTTCCATATCATTATGCGTTTATTGTACATGGGTGATGCTTAATAATCAGATTTCGATGTAGTGTTTCCCCTGCCTCAACAGAACTATCTTTCCTAGTTCGTCGGTACCATGCCTGTACTCAGAAAAAAATTTCGGGGGGAGAGCGGGTTTTCCACAAGTAGATCTAAACTTAACAATACCCCACACAGTTACCATGTACCTACTCCGTAGTATATAGACGTTACGTGGATAAGAAAACTGCTTGGAGTCATTATATAGACAAGAAAAACTAATCACAATGAAGATATTCCACCTTACAGCACAAAACATGGAGACTGCTTCAAAAACCGGGATGTATGGTCACCTTGCCTATGTAAGGCGACGATATTAAATTCCCTTTTTCTTCTAAATGTGCTACTAGCAATAGACCTACTGTTATCTAACGACATTTTCCCACATTGGTTTGCTATGAATTTAAATAAATAAAACTGTCAGAAGTTTCGGTGGGGGGGGAGGTTGAACCCTGGTCGGTACAGTACACAGTGTTCAACTGTTTATCTGTATGGTGCAGTTGACCGTGGTGAAATCAGTGGTTTTGTTTATTTTGTTATTAGTTATGTCAAAACAAAAGGACAAAAAATACACCCAAAAGTTTAGAAAAGAGTGGCTTAGCAACAAACAATTGCAACACTGGCTTGTTGAGATTCCCGCCGAACCTGCTAGTGCGCGTTGTCGATTTTGTCAGTGCAATTTAAATTCGCGTCTGTCAGATTTATTAAATCATTCAAAAAGCAAAAAACATGTAAAAGCTGAAGCGCCGTTTTCTTCACAGGGACATTTAAAACTGGATTCACACGTAGTCAGGCATACCAATGAAGTTTCTATTGCAGAAGTGGCATTAAGTTTATTTGTGGCTAACCGTTGCGCAATAAGGTCTGTGGATCACCTCTGCAGTTTCTCAAAAAGCTGTTTTAAGGGCGCTGACCATGTCTCTCAGATGCATTTGCATAGAAGTAAGTGTAGTAGTGTGATTAAAAACATTCTTTATCCAAACTTCAAGGCCAGTCTGAAAAAAAAACATAGGAGACGGATATTTCAGTGTACATTTAGACGAATCCACGGACATTAGTGTCAGCAAGTTGTTAGCTGCGTGTGTGGTATACTTTTCTGAAGGTCAAGGTCGCATTGTTTCTACATTCTTGGGAATGGTAAAGTTAGAAGAAGGCAACGCAGTGGCAATAACCAGTGGTTTAAAATTGTTTCTTAATGAGTATGGTTTGAACATTCTTTTAATGCGTGGTTTGGGCACTGACAATGCAGCAGTTATGGTAGGCATCAATAATGGCGTCTATCAGAATTTGAAAAGAGAAGTTCCTTATCTTGTCTTAATTCCTTGTGTCTGTCATTCCGTGCAGTTGGAGGCATCTTCTGCGGCAACTGAATCTTTGACCCGAAATTTGGAGTTCTTGTTGTCGGAAACGTATTCTTGGTTTCCCAAGTCTTCGTCTCGCCAAATTGCTTACAGAAAGTTATTCAGTGCAATAAACGAGGAGCTAATCCACTTAAAATAGTTCAGAAGTGCAACACACGTTGGATGTCTATTTTAGAGGCTGTCTCTCGTGTTCTGTCTCAGTGGCTTGAACTAAAAACGCACTTTGAAATAGCAGCACTTGATGAGAAATGCTTTACTGCTCAACTTCTTTATAATATGTACAGTGATGACATAAACAAAATTTACCTCACTTTTCTGAAACCTTATTTGGAAGAATGTCAGCGTGTAAATAAGGTATTTCAGTCAAATTCTGCAGACCAATCACGACTTCTAAACGGTGTTGCATTACTAATGGGTGGGCTCGTTAGGAGAATTGTTGTACCAGGGTACAGAAGTGATCTTTTAACAGCTGATATTCGTAAACATAAGTCGCCGAGAATATACTTAGGACGTGAAGTTGAAGTCTTGCTGCAAGATATGAACAACACCAACAAAATTTCATCCGAGGTTGAAAATGTCATAAGGAAAAGATATGAACATTTTCTTGTTTCTCTAGCTTCTGAGTTGCAACGCCGCTTGCCCAAAACTGTGAAGGTGTTGCAAAACGTGTCCTTAATTGCTCCGAGAGAATGCTTGCGAGTGATAAAAGAACCGACAGTATCATTGGCCAAGGAAATGGTCTTGTCCGACAGTACAGTAACCAAAATTGATTTTCAGTGGTCGAAACTCGCTACCGTGCAGTGGAAACAAATACACAACACCGGGGCGTTCTGGAATGAAGTCAGGTCATATAAGGATGCTAGCGGCTTAAATCCTTTCCAACAGCTTTCGGATCTGGCTATAATGCTTCTGGTTTTATCCTGGTCTAATGCAGACGTAGAAAGGGCATTTAGCAGTTAAACTTGATAAAAACATCATTGCGCAACAGACTAACTACTGTTATAGTGAACGCCATAATTACAATAAGAGTTGGCCTTAATCGTCTGGGCAAGTGTTGCCATGATTACAAGCTGCCAGAGGATGTTCTCCGAGATCGGCACCATGAGAGCATACTCCACAGACTAACTACTGTTATAGTGAACGCCATAATTACAATAAGAGTTGGCCTTAATCGTCTGGGCAAGTGTTGCCATGATTACGAGCTACCAGAAAATGTTCTCCGAGAGATCGGCACCATGAGAGCATACGACACAGACTAACTACTGTTATAGTGAACGCCATAATTACAATAAGAGTTGGCCTTAATCGTCTGGGCAAGTGTTGCCATGATTACGAGCTACCAGAAAATGTTCTCCGAGAGATCGGCACCATGAGAGCATACGACACAGACTAACTACTGTTATAGTGAACGCCATAATTACAATAAGAGTTGGCCTTAATCGTCTGGGCAAGTGTTGCCATGATTACGAGCTACCAGAAAATGTTCTCCGAGAGATCGGCACCATGAGAGCATACTCCGCAGACTAACTACTGTTATAGTGAACGCCATAATTACAATAAGAGTTGGCCTTAATCGTCTGGGCAAGTGTTGCCATGACTACGAGCTGCCAGAGGATGTTCTCCGAGAGATCGGCCCATGAGAGCATACGCCACAGACTAACTACTGTTATAGTGAACGCCATAATTACAATAAGAGTTGGCCTTAATCGTCTGGGCAAGTGTTGCCATGATTACGAGCTACCAGAAAATGTTCTCCGAGAGATCGGCACCATGAGAGCATACTCCACAGACTAACTACTGTTATAGTGAACGCCATAATTACAATAAGAGTTGCCCTTAATCGTCTGGGCAAGTGTTGCCATGATTACAAGCTGCCAGAGGATGTTCTCCGAGATCGGCACCATGAGAGCATACGACACAGACTAACTACTGTTATAGTGAACGCCATAATTACAATAAGAGTTGGCCTTAATCGTCTGGGCAAGTGTTGCCATGATTACGAGCTGCCAGAGGATGTTCTCCGAGATCGGCACCATGAGAGCATACGCCACAGACTAACTACTGTTATAGTGAACGCCATAATTACAATAAGAGTTGGCCTTAATCGTCTGGGCAAGTGTTGCCATGATTACGAGCTGCCAGAGGATGTTCTCCGAGAGATCGGCCCATGAGAGCATACGACACAGACATTTCTCCAGCCGGCCTCAGTACTTCAGCAGTGGACAAAGAAGACACTCTAATGCAGGATGAGGAGGAGAATGAAATGCTGTGGCTAGAACTACATTAATATGGTGAGTGGAATCTAAACTTTATAATAATAATAATAACAACAACAATAATAATAAAATACCATGATGACGAAAAAATGTTTTTTAAGTTACCAGAACATTGAACTTTCACTTTTAAGCGAGCAAACAACAATAATAAGATTTTAGCGGAATTTCAACTTCGGTTTAACGGAATAAATATTTCCGAGTTGACAACGCTGCTCCGGAGGTTTCTGGGGTGTGTACAGTACCACGCAAAATTTTTGATAAACTATGCCGCGGAAGCAGCTCCTTTACGCAAACTCCTAAAAAGGAAAACAAATGGAAGTGGAATAAAGGCCAACAAGAACGTTTAGATAGAATGTAGTTGTTATTTGCAAAGTCAGCACTTCTGGGAAGGCCAAGAGACAATCTCCTTTACTGATGTCGGTGCCAGAGGCTACGGGGCCATACTTATGTAGTGAGATGAGGCAGGCTACAATATGAGGGGGGGAATCAAGGAATCATAGGACAAAGGAATGCATTTTGTGTAAGTTGCATGCACTGAATGTTCAAAAATGGAAAATAAATATCCCCAAGATATGAGTAGACAGTTTGTTGTAGCTTTTGAGGAAGCTTTGCACATTCCGGAAGCAAAAAAAAAAAAATTGTCATTAGCCATCATGGAACATTTTTATATTAAGCACTTACCTGAAAAGGTAGGAACAGTCCCAGCAGCTTGCAACTTATACCAGAGAACGAATCCGATGAATATTAAATATGATTATAATGGGCAGAAGCATTGTTAATTGTGATGTTATATAATAAATTGAAGTGAGTCGTTACATATTAATTCTCATCACAATGGCGATGAGAATTGTAACGACTCACTTCAATTTATAATTAAATATGATGTTGAGCCTGGAGCAATAATTAGAGATTCACCAAATGTCCTGGCCGCTGTCGACACACACAGTGAATTACGTATGGGACAGTCTGAATTTAAGTACGTGTTAGTTCGACGCCTTCTCTAAGTTTGTAAAGCTTTTTCCAACGAAGATAATAACGAGCCGTGCATGCGTAGGTAAAATCTTGCAAGAATACATACCACGGGACGGGAACATAGAGGCAATTTTGTCATATAACGCGACTATTCATTGGAGCAATTACCTCAAAGTAAAACTGCAGTAACATGAAATTAATTTGTGTAACTGTTCTTCCTACTTTCCGTCAGGCAATCCTACAACGATATCTCCTTGTACCTACACCTTTTATGTCACAAAAATCACAAAGACTGGATAAAACACAGTGGATTTATAGAGAATATATTAATAACTCAATTAATCCAACAACCACAACGGCGCCAGTAGCTCTGATGATCGAAATCGAACCGGAGCCTGCCATAAAGAAGAGCCTGCAACATGCAAATGCGTTAACGGAGCTAGAAAAACCTGATATGTTACACTCACATGACTTTCTCTACTCTTGTACAAACTATTTTCACAAACGTTTATTCTCCATATGCTTCATGTTACTCGAGATATCGAGATGTCAATCTTATTGCTAATTTTCTTGTAGATGCAAGGGGAACATGGTAGGTTATAAGCGATAGTCAAATCTTTTAAGCGCTGGTTGCTATGTGGCGCATTCTATTCTGTTTGCATATCCAGGACATAAAAAATTGAATAACGAATTTGAGAAAAAGTGTGAGTATTGGAAAATTTAAGGAAATAACAAGCAATATCTCGAAAATGGTTCACTCAACTAAAAACATGTATACGACATAAATTGTGTATTTTAACGCGATCTACATTTTTTGTGTAGTAAAATTTTGTCTATCTCTTATGGTTTACCAGTTATGCAAAAGTCGTTCACAATAAAGAATACTTTTGGAGACATTCCCCGGAAATTCAAGATATACATTTTATTTTTCATAAAAATATCTTAAACATATGATATTTTAATCAAAATCGTTAGAGCCATTTCTGAGAAAATTAAAATTTTCGAAAAATCTTCCATGTAAAGGGTACTCTGGGGTGAGAGGATTTTCTTGAAAACCTTCGTGTCGCATCCTTGGAAGATACTGAACCCAAATACCAAGTTTGGTGTTTATCCGACTGTTCGTTTCTGAGTTATGCTGTTCACAGACACACACACAGACAGACACACAGACACACAGACACACACACGGACATGTTTCCAAAAATGCTTTTTTTGGATTCAGGGGGTCTCAAAACATGTATTTCCGGTGAAATCTCGGTATCAAAATTTTGGGTGGAATACAATACTTCCCCTAGTTACTATACGTAGTAGAGAAAGTAAAAATGCAAAAGATCTTAGGAAAGGACACAGCAAACAGAAGAAAACAAAAGACGAAACGGTACAAGCATAAATGAGAGCCACAATTACCGACTTGGTGCTTGTAAAGGACAAGAATTTGTCCAGCTTACTGCGTGGAAGGTATCACTGAATGGAGTTGTATAAAGGTCCGGGAGTGATCACTAAAAATTCGGTTCTCATAGAACGAGATTGTTGACATCAAAATAGGAAAATTATCGGAAAGTACCATAAGGAATTAATGAAACCCTACAAAAACCCTGGAATAATCTGGAATTCCTGCAAATATAAAAACGATAAATTGTTTAAAATCTGCAGTAAAGAGAAGCGAGTAATCTTAAGCTCTAGGGTATATTTTTTATTTATAAAAATTCCTCTCTTATGCAACTCAATTACAGTTGACCGATGTGTTTGCTTCTTAAAGGTATGAGAACGCCCATCATCTGGCCAATGGGATATTGCTTATTAAACAAAATAAAAAGTGATAATAACAATAAATTAAATAACAATGATATTAACTGGATAATAACGAATCTAATGAGCATGTATGCATATATGTATGTATGGTGTATGTAGTATCATATTTTTATGATGGCATATACCGTGTAATGAACAGTGAGGTCAAATAATCAGTGAAGTGAATAGTGATTATGTAAATCAGGCACTTAAGCCGCTAATGTAACAATGAAAATGGCGAAATATTGTAAGGTTTGTAAGGATTCTGTTACGCTTCCACCATATTGCCAAAGTAGTACTCGTGGTCAAAGGGAACGGCGCATTATAGGTTGGCAATGCACTCTTTTCAACCTTCTTGGTGGGGGTTAGGCGCGTGAAGGACGTGACACGTGTGGACAAGTCAAGGTCCAGACATGGTATAATAAGTTGTCCGTACGCATTACAAAGACATGCAACTCAAATAGTAACAGCACATGGCAGCACTCTCTTCTACCACAGATTAATGGTGGGGGTAAGGTGTCGCATAGGGCACTTTTCCCCAACATTTCAAGTGTCGTTAGCTGAACTAAGGCTGCCGTCGGTAATGCACCTTACTTCTTTATCAACCGATCACGCCTGCTACTAGCGCGGCCCCCCGCTTTTAAAACATGTAGAAGCCAATTGAAAGGAGTGCAAGTCTCAAATAAAATCACTTGCGTTTTTAATGATTTTCTCAGCCTAGAGAGAAAACCATCAAACGTACAGGTGACTATTTAAAACTTGCACTCCTTTCAGTTTGCTTTACTCATGTGCTAGAATATAGATATGTTTTAATTGCCTTAAACTTAATACTCATTTGTCTTTGTATTCATTTTCAATTAAGGGGGAAAATAGAAAGGCCGTGGTATGGTATTATATAATATCAGTCTTTGTTTACCATTCATCAATTTAAAAGCTGTTAACCTACACGACAGAAATTATATTGATTTGCATTCTGTAATAATATACAAATTATAACATAAATGATATCCTACCACGTACACAGAATGTCAGCATTTAGTTGTACATAAAATACCACATAACATATTTTCACGTATATTGAAAAATAAATGAAATATATCAGCAAAAAAATAAACAATTATTCAGATACAAAAATAGTATTTTAATAAACCAGCATCTTATGCAACACAAACTTGAGCAAAATTTCTTACACTAACATCCCTTGATGCAGATTTAACAAGGTATGATAGTAGGTTATATAGGACAGACCGAGCGCATTTTTGCGTTTATATGGGAAAGGATAGGGAAAACGAGGGTATATGCGGAGGTTCACGGAGGAAAATGCGTTTATATGGGGAAGATAGGGACTACGAGGAACGATGCTAGGCTAGATAGATGTTGAAGGAATGAGGATGTGTTTTATATGAGAGATACGTGGAATACGAGGAAAAGTGTTAGACTAGATAGGGTTTGAGATGTGGAATATGCATTTATATGGGAAAGGATAGGGAAAATGAGGGTATATGCGGAGGTTCACGGAGGAAAATGCGTTTATAATGGGAAGATAGGGACTACGAGGAACGATGCTAGGCTAGATAGATGTTGATGGAATGAGGATGTGTTTTATATGAGAGATACGTGGAATACGAGGAAAAGTGTTAGACTAGATAGGGTTTGAGATGTGGACTATGCATTTATATGGGAAAGATAGGGAAAACGTGAACAGAGGCTAGGATAGACAGATGCTGAAGCAGGGGGAATTTCGGCTTATACGGGAGAGATAGGGGATACGTGGAGAGGTACTAGACTATTCTGGGTTTGAAGGGTAGAGTATGGCTTTTTATATGAAGAGACGAGGAAAACGAGGGTATATGCTAGGTTGAGAGAACCTTCAAGGAGGAAAAAATGCGTTTATATGGGAGAGATAGGGAAAACGAGGAGAGTTCTGAGGTAGAGCAGGAACTGAAGGAGGGAGAGATATGCTTTATACGACAGAGATAGGGCATACGAGGGGAGGTGCTAGTGTAGACAGAGGTTAAGGAGTACGGTATACGTTTATATGAGGAATATATGGAAAACGGGGGCAGGTGGTATGATAGACAGAAGCTGGGCCACTTTTGCGTTTATATGGGAAAGGATAGGGAAAACAAGGGTAGATGCGACAGTTCAAGGAGGAAAATGCGTTTATAGGGGAGAGATAGGGAATACCAGGGCTGATGCTAGGCTAGTCAGATGCTAAAGGAGGGAGGGATACGCTTTATACGAGAGAGATAGGGAATACAAGGAAAGATGCTATACTAAACAGGACTTGAAGGGTAGAATATGGCGTTTTATATGAGCGAGATAGCGAACCGAGGAGAGGTATTAGGATAGGAGTTTTGAATGATAGAGTAGGCGTTTATATGCGAGAGATAGGGAATACGAGGGTCGATGCTAGGCTAGGCGGCGTTGAAGGAGGGAATGCGTCTTATATGAGAGAGGTAGGGGAATATGAGGAGAAGTGCTAGACTAGACAGGAAGGTCTGAATGACAGAGTATGCGTTTATATGCAGAGACGAGGAAAACGAAGGTAGGTGCTAGGTTGAGAGAGTCTTCAAGGAGGAAAATGCATTTATATGAGAGCGGTAGGACATACGAGGAGAGGTGCTAGTCTAGACATGGTTTGAGGAGTAGAGTATACGTTTATATGGGAGAAATGTGGTAAACGGGAGACATACAAGGATAGACAGGGGTTGAAGGAGGAGGAATGTAGGTTAATACGGTAATATAGAGAGTAATTCGATTATAAAACTTTTCTCATCCAGCGTTACAACACTTTTATATACTTATTTTCCAAACCTTACAAACTTTATATATGTTAAACAGTAGTGAGCGAGACAGAGAGGGACAAACTGTACATAGGTTTACAGCGAAGTATACGTCCTAACCTATTGCCTCCTTGTTTGCTCTGGATCTTCTCATTGTCTATTCATTCCTATCATCATCTAACGTAACCGCGTAACAAGACGTAACACAACGTAACATAACAGCATGACAAGACGTCATACTAAGTAACATAAGCACGTATCCTCATAACATCACATGACATATCGTAACCAGAAACGTCACACGACGTAACAACACGTACCAACCATGTAACCACGTAGCAAAACGTAAGAACAACACGTAACCAACCCATTGCTAAGGTAATCTAAGCTAATCAAACCTTCATAACTTAGACAGTAAGTACGAGAACCTAGCCTAGATTAACCTGACCAATCCCAAACGTTCATCTCATCATCTATTCTACTCAGTCATCGACTAACCCAATCTGGCTAACCAGAGACAACCTCAACTTTCTTTTAGTGAATATGCAATGCTTTATTCGCGTTTTATTATTCGAGAGTTTTAATTGAAAAGTTTACGTCAACATACCTCTATTTTAGTTCGTTGTAGGTGTCTCTCCCCTTTTTATCTAGGCTTGAGACTAGCACTAGGATTGCTCCTAATGGCAGCGTTACCACCTTCCCTTCCATCTTCTTCTTTCTTCATCGGTCGTCAGATAGTTGCATATACAGCACACGGATAACCTTCATTTTTTTAAGATTGTAGACTCACGAGAAAATCTTTATCTTTGACTTACATTCTTTTAAGCACTGTAATGTCGTAATGTCCATACGCATATGTCGTTATACCGTCCTCAGCAATAATTCTTTTATCATCAAACGGAGTCAATGCAATTTTATTCACTTGCACTGTGGCAAGAGCATGCTCCCGAGACATGATCAGATTCATGGGTGTTCTGATGATTTCTCCGGTTTTAAGACAGTCTGTATAGCTGTCAAACGAAATGTACTGCTTAATAGCGCTACGTTTTATACCTTTAATCGTTTTTATCATTGAGCCTTGAATATCTAAGGCATACATCTTAGGACGTAGTCCAACAAAGCGTAGGATGATTTTACCATTAGACTCATCTTTAAATTCTCCCAACACCTTCTTGTTTAGAGCTGAATAGATTATATGCTTGACAGGGTAATCAGCTGTATCTAGGTGTTCGAGAAAACGTAGCTTGTCCTGGTACGCATCTTCAGTTGTAACACGATGAATGAACGAATCAGTGTCCATATACATAAGCTTCAGGTTTTCAGCTCCATAATAAGGCAACAAAATATCGTAATGATAGTTATACATTAATGTCTTGGAGATATCCGACACACTCATACCGATGTATATAGGCTTGTTGAACACGATCCGACGAGAGGCCATATATACAGCAGCTAGATTAGAAGCATGTATTGTCCTGTTGATAAACGTAGGCTTTCCAATTAACTTTTCCAGAGTCTTCTCGTTTGTCACCAACCGTATATCCACACGATTACGAAGGTTCTCCATTGTTTTTCCAAACATGGCGTTGTTAAACAGTTTGTAGAGATCCTTCTCAAAATCATTTGCAGCTTGTCGTCGTAGTCAGTTATTAAATTCCACATACGGTTTTAACCACTGTGACTGTCGAAATTGTAGCACACGATGAATTTTTGTTAGTCGCAGGCCATGACTAAGAGCTTGCTTTAAAGTCATGTAATGTACTACATACTTCGTGATCCAAGGTGAGGAATTAGCTTCTTCGTAGTCGAGTCCTTTGGTTTCAGACACTCAGGCAGGAATAGTAGATCATTATTCAGATCATGGAGTTCAGCAGGATACTCGATGTCAACTTCTAATATGTATCCATGAGGATCATCTTCTTCTAGTCTTTGTAAGTTTATTTCTTCAGGGGAAACCCACTGAAATCCACCAAAAGGAAGCGCGTGACACATGGCCCACCCTTATTGGTTATTAGTGTCCTCGTATGTGATGAATTGGGTTGGTCTCGACGGATCAAACTTGTCCATGTAAGTGTTATTAGCCTCTGCATACCGATGGGACACTTGGCATAAACCTCCTCTTATGCCGGATTCCACCATGAGTAGTTGGTCATAATCTTGCAACAGTTCCAGTTCGATTCCAGTATACAGTAACATGGCGTCCCATGTAAGTCCTGGAGAGGTAAAATAATGTGCTGGATCAACTTTGTGTGTTTTGATAGTTTGCTCTCTAAACGTTTCAAAGACATCAGCTAGAAGAAGAACATCAGATATTAAGTAGAGGTCACTGTATTCTCCCAGGTTTCTCACATTAAACAGCTCCCATACATTTCTAGCATGTTCGTAGTCAGCATCACTAATTTCTTCTTCATTCAGTTTATTGTAGAAGTAGTTCTTAGGAGGCAGACAGGTCTCGTTCAAGACGTCCCATGAAGTGACGTAATCATAGGGAAATACACCCTTAGGTGTCATCAACTTCATCTTGTCTTCTCCGAAGTACTTCAATGTCTCAGGCTACGATGTTAGATTTTTACCAGCTTACCCAAGCTTGTACTCAGGAACCGAAAACTATCTACAAACCGGAGCTTTATATCGCCGACATACTTGGAGAATGATATATAGCTTTCTTCAGAGCTAGGAATTACTTCCACCCGCTCACTTGTACATCCCAGCTCCTTAACAATGAAGTGTGAGTCATATCCACTGAGGTTGTGCATGAAGACAGGGATATATGTAGGTGTTTTGCAGGCTAAATTACATTCATTATGCAGACTTCCTCGATAGTCACCACTGATGTGATCATGGTCGCGTACTTTATAGTTCTCTTCAGTAAAGGTTTTTCCACACAAGTAGCATACTGTAGAGGCGTTGAAATCCATCTGCTGTTGATCTGTAAGTTTCAGGGGCATGACAGATTTGTATATATTATTAATCTCCTTTGCAAGGAATGACAGGTATTCCATAAACTTCTGAGCAGCATCAACACCACGATATACATAGGGATGCTTAGGAAGGCTAGTTTTCAGATGTTCAACGTTGGTTGATGGTTTAACGTAAACACAGAAGCTCATTGCTGTATGCTCTTGATAAGGGGTTGTATAGGAAGTTTCAGGACTGGGTATGCATGTATGACATGGAGCGAGAATGCTTTCAAAGTCTGCGTAGATGACGTAAGGTAGTTTCAACATCGTTTCAAAATTTTTAAACTGTACAATTGATTTCTCCTTTGTAGGCATAACTACCCTTGCAACACCATGCTGATTACAGATGGATGCATGTTCTTGCAGTTTTTTCAGTCCACTTCGTCCATATCGATTGTCAAAATGTGTAAAGCACCGCTTACAGGTATATATCACTCCATCATGCTTAGTTTTCTGACGTCGAACGAGCTTCTCAAAATTCTTGATATATACATAGTGATGTTTTCCAATACTGTCACTCAATAGTACGAGGTCACGGTGGTCAGACAGTTCAGTGTCAGCAACCTTTATCGGAAACACTTCATGCTTCTCATCCAGGCCGAAGACATTGACAGACATCCTAGTAAGCTTCTCAAATTTAGGTATTTGAGAAAGTGGAGTAGGATAGGAAACGCAGATGAAGTCGTACTTATCTTGGAATTGTTCGTATTTGCTCACCCATTGTGCATCCTTCTCGATGAATTTAGCTAATATAGAGTACATGAAACATAGTTCATCAGTTAAATTCTGGATGTTTATACACGCTTCTTTACTTCCAACAGATGGCGGTAGGGGTATGTAGCTACTTCCCCGTAACGGATTGTACTTGTTAATACGAAGTCGAATTCCTTCTACAGCAAGCAGAGCCTAGTTGCTACCCTTAAATTCTGATTCCTCCATTTCAGCAACCAACTTCTTCATTTTCGTTTCCAGCATAGAGTCCAGATCCGTTTCTAGGAAAACAGCTTGATTCCGTGTTTTAAATGTTTTGTCACAGGTTTCTCCGACACTGTTAACAAATCTACACTCAGCTAACAGATTAATTTTCACACTTTTGTGAATACCAAGCTCTTTATGTACAGCCTGGATTATCCGCTGTTTCGCCTCATGCAGGTACATATTCAGGTCCTTAGTCGATTCACATCGTATAAAATATGATTTCAAGCGTCCATTGAATGAAGTTTCATATTCTTTCATGTCACAGTCATCCATGATAGAAAATATCTCTTGCTTAATCGGTTCTAATCTACGTTTCTTCTCAGGTCTGTTTATTTCACACGCATCTTCGTGTCGGCGACCCTTATAACTGTCTTTGAAGGCTTCGTTACAATATTTACACTTGAAGAGCTTTTTACAACGTAGCTCATGTCGTCTTTTATCATATCCACGGAGGAACTTCTTACAGCATTTACCACAAGAATATCCTGAGGCACTAGGAATGATATCCTTATATGAGGACTTATTCATTTTTCTTCTTGATATAACACTTTACCTTGATAACACTTTAGAAGGTTGATTATTTTCTGAGAGAACAGCGATGTTAACACCTCAGAGATGATCAACAGAATGAATTTCAATGCTAGAGGTTGCTCTATTTATAGAGGAAGCACGAACCTTTATGCATCAATTATATAACGTATTAACCCTTCTTCAAGGAAATGTTAGCCTCTTTACCTTGATAACACTTTAGAAGGTCGCTTATTTTCTAGGAGAACAACGATGTGGTCACCTCGGAGATGATTAACAGAATGAAGTTCAATACTCAAGTTCGCTCTATTTATAGAGGAAGCACGAACCTTTTTTAATCAATTATACTGAATATTAATACTAAAAAACGGTGATGAAGCGTGTAAGCTCTTATATTTCAATTCGTGTTACACTGATGTTCGAGCGTCTCCGTATAGCTTCGTATGCTTAGAGAAGTGTAAACTATTGTGAAGATGTATATATTGTTCGGCTATAATCGCGCAGATTCGGAGAGCTTGACTCGTGAAGGTGATGAACGAACCGTTGACCGAGAAAGAGGCAAGCATTCCCTCTGCGCAACGAAACCTAGAAGCACAAACATGCAAATGAAAGGAAATCGAGATAGCATACACCTCTCAAGCATTCGCCTGCAGACCAGGGAAAACCACGAGAAATCCCAGGCTAGAGTGAGCATCGAACGGGGCGCTATCCAGGGACTCTAGAAGTACATGTGAAAGATATAAATGAAAAAGATTTAAAGGGAAAGGAAAACGGAATCGACGAGAAACCGCCCAGACATTCGCCTGCAGACCAAGACAAACCATAAAAATCTGGTGTCAGAGTGAACAACCAACGGGAATCAAACTCCTGAACCCTAAAAGCATACGTAAAAGATGCAAATTATATAGAATGAAAGGAAATCGGATTCGATGAGAAACCACTCAAGCATTCGCCTACAGACCAGGGAAAACCACGAAAATATGATGTCAGAGTGATCAACCAACAGGAATCAAACAAAGGACCCTAGAAGCGCATGTTAAAGATGTAAATCAAACAAAATGAAATAAAATCGTGATAGATGAGAAACCACCCAGACATTCGCCTACAGACCAGGGAAAATCACGAAAAACATATCAGAGTGAGCAACCAATGACAATCGAACGAGGGAAACCATCAGATTGCGCTCGTGAAAGATGTAAGTCAAATAAAATGAAACAAATCGTGATAGATGGGAAACCACTCAGGCATTCGCCTGCAGACCAGGGAAAACCATGAAAAATCTGAGGTCAGAGGAAACAGAGGTCAGTCTGCAGGCGAATACCTGAGTGGGTTTTCATCTATCGCGATTTCCTTTCATTCTATATAATTTACATCTTTCACTGTACAATCTGAAGATCTCCCTGGTTCGATTGCCGTTGGATGTTCACTCTGACATTAGATTTTTTCGGTTTCCCCTGATCTGTGGGCGAATGGCTGAATGGTTTCTCATCGATTTCTATTTTCTTTCATTTTATTAGATTTACATCTTAACCTATGTGCTTCTAAGATACTCTGTCTGGATTACCGTCCGCCAGTCGCTCAGACCTTTGATTTTTTTCGTGGTTTTCCCTGGTCTGCAGGCGAATGCCTGAGTGGTTTCCCATCTATCACGATTTTCTTTCATTTGCATCTTTATGCTTCTAGAGTCCTTTGTTTGATTTCCCTGGCGGTCGCACACTCTACCCTGGGATTTTTCATGGTTTTCCCTGGACTGCAGGCGAATGCCTGAGTGGTTTCCCATCTATCACGATTTGTTTCATTTTATTTGACTTACATCTTTCACGAGCGCAATCTGATGGTTTCCCTCGTTCGATTGTCATTGGTTGCTCACTCTGATATGTTTTTCGTGATTTTCCCTGGTCTGTAGGCGAATGTCTGGGTGGTTTCTCATCTATCACGATTTTATTTCATTTTGTTTGATTTACATCTTTAACATGCGCTTCTAGGGTCCTTTGTTTGATTCCTGTTGGTTGATCACTCTGACATCATATTTTCGTGGTTTTCCCTGGTCTGTAGGCGAATGCTTGAGTGGTTTCTCATCGAATCCGATTTCCTTTCATTCTATATAATTTGCATCTTTTACGTATGCTTTTAGGGTTCAGGAGTTTGATTCCCGTTGGTTGTTCACTCTGACACCAGATTTTTATGATTTGTCTTGGTCTGCAGGCGAATGTCTGGGCGGTTTCTCGTCGATTCCGTTTTCCTTTCCCTTTAAATCTTTTTCATTTATATCTTTCACATGTACTTCTAGAGTCCCTGGATAGCGCCCCGTTCGATGCTCACTCTAGCCTGGGATTTCTCGTGGTTTTCCCTGGTCTGCAGGCGAATGCTTGAGAGGTGTATGCTATCTCGATTTCCTTTCATTTGCATGTTTGTGCTTCTAGGTTTCGTTGCGCAGAGGGAATGCTTGCCTCTTTCTCGGTCAACGGTTCGTTCATCACCTTCACGAGTCAAGCTCTCCGAATCTGCGCGATTATAGCCGAACAATATATACATCTTCACAATAGTTTACACTTCTCTAAGCATACGAAGCTATACGGAGACGCTCGAACATCAGTGTAACACGAATTGAAATATAAGAGCTTACACGCTTCATCACCGTTTTTTAGTATTAATATTCAGTATAATTGATTAAAAAAGGTTCGTGCTTCCTCTATAAATAGAGCGAACTTGAGTATTGAACTTCATTCTGTTAATCATCTCCGAGGTGACCACATCGTTGTTCTCCTAGAAAATAAGCGACCTTCTAAAGTGTTATCAAGGTAAAGAGGCTAACATTTCCTTGAAGAAGGGTTAATACGTTATATAATTGATGCATAAAGGTTCGTGCTTCCTCTATAAATAGAGCAACCTCTAGCATTGAAATTCATTCTGTTGATCATCTCTGAGGTGTTAACATCGCTGTTCTCTCAGAAAATAATCAACCTTCTAAAGTGTTATCAAGGTAAAGTGTTATATCAAGAAGAAAAATGAATAAGTCCTCATATAAGGATATCATTCCTAGTGCCTCAGGATATTCTTGTGGTAAATGCTGTAAGAAGTTCCTCCGTGGATATGATAAAAGACGACATGAGCTACGTTGTAAAAAGCTCTTCAAGTGTAAATATTGTAACGAAGCCTTCAAAGACAGTTATAAGGGTCGCCGACACGAAGATGCGTGTGAAATAAACAGACCTGAGAAGAAACGTAGATTAGAACCGATTAAGCAAGAGATATTTTCTATCATGGATGACTGTGACATGAAAGAATATGAAACTTCATTCAATGGACGCTTGAAATCATATTTTATACGATGTGAATCGACTAAGGACCTGAATATGTACCTGCATGAGGCGAAACAGCGGATAATCCAGGCTGTACATAAAGAGCTTGGTATTCACAAAAGTGTGAAAATTAATCTGTTAGCTGAGTGTAGATTTGTTAACAGTGTCGGAGAAACCTGTGACAAAACATTTAAAACACGGAATCAAGCTGTTTTCCTAGAAACGGATCTGGACTCTATGCTGGAAACGAAAATGAAGAAGTTGGTTGCTGAAATGGAGGAATCAGAATTTAAGGGTAGCAACTGGGCTCTGCTTGCTGTAGAAGGAATTCGACTTCGTATTAACAAGTACAATCCGTTACGGGGAAGTAGCTACATACCCCTACCGCCATCTGTTGGAAGTAAAGAAGCGTGTATAAACATCCAGAATTTAACTGATGAACTATGTTTAATGTACTCTATATTAGCTAAATTCATCGAGAAGAATGCACAACGGGTGAGCAAATACGAACAATTCCAAGATAAGTACGACTTCAGCTGCGTTTCCTATCCTACTCCACTTTCTCAAATACCTAAATTTGAGAAGCTTACTAGGATGTCTGTCAACGTCTTCGGCCTGGATGAGAAGCATGAGTGTTTCCGATAAAGGTTGCTGACACTGAACTGTCTGACCACCGTGACCTCCTACTATTGAGTGACAGTAGTGGAAAACATCACTATGTATATATCAAGAATTTTGAGAAGCTCGTTCGACGTCAGAAACTAAGCATGATGGAGTGATATATACCTGTAAGCGGTGCTTTACACATTTTGACAATCGATATGGACGAAGTGGACTGAAAAAACTGCAAGAACATGCATCCATCTGTAATCAGCATGGTGTTGCAAGGGTAGTTATGCCTACAAAGGAGAAATCAATTGTACAGTTTAAAAATTTTGAAACGATGTTGAAACTACCTTACGTCATCTACGCAGACTTTGAAAGCATTCTCGCTCCATGTCATACATGCATACCCAGTCCTGAAACTTCCTATACAACCCCTTATCAAGAGCATACAGCAATGAGCTTCTGTGTTTACGTTAAACCATCAACCAACGTTGAACATCTGAAAACTAGCCTTCCTAAGCATCCCTATGTATATCGTGGTGTTGATGCTGCTCAGAAGTTTATGGAATACCTGTCATTCCTTGCAAAGGAGATTAATAATATATACAAATCTGTCATGCCCCTGAAACTTACAGATCAACAGCAGATGGATTTCAACGCCTCTACAGTTTGCTACTTGTGTGGAAAAACCTTTACTGAAGAGAACTATAAAGTACGCGACCATGATCACATCAGTGGTGACTATCGAGGAAGTCTGCATAATGAATGTAATTTAGCCTGCAAAACACCTACATATATCCCTGTCTTCATGCACAACCTCAGTGGATATGACTCACACTTCATTGTTAAGGAGCTGGGATGTACAAGTGAGCGGGTGGAAGTAATTCCTAGCTCTGAAGAAAGCTATATATCATTCTCCAAGTATGTCGGCGATATAAAGCTCCGGTTTGTAGATAGTTTTCGGTTCCTGAGTACAAGCTTGGGTAAGCTGGTAAAAATCTAACATCGTAGCCTGAGACATTGAAGTACTTCGGAGAAGACAAGATGAAGTTGATGACACCTAAGGGTGTATTTCCCTATGATTACGTCACTTCATGGGACGTCTTGAACGAGACCTGTCTGCCTCCTAAGAACTACTTCTACAATAAACTGAATGAAGAAGAAATTAGTGATGCTGACTACGAACATGCTAGAAATGTATGGGAGCTGTTTAATGTGAGAAACCTGGGAGAATACAGTGACCTCTACTTAATATCTGATGTTCTTCTTCTAGCTGATGTCTTTGAAACGTTTAGAGAGCAAACTATCAAAACACACAAAGTTGATCCAGCACATTATTTTACCTCTCCAGGACTTACATGGGACGCCATGTTACTGTATACTGGAATCGAACTGGAACTGTTGCAAGATTATGACCAACTACTCATGGTGGAATCCGGCATAAGAGGAGGTTTATGCCAAGTGTCCCATCGGTATGCAGAGGCTAATAACACTTACATGGACAAGTTTGATCCGTCGAGACCAACCCAATTCATCACATACGAGGACACTAATAACCAATAAGGGTGGGCCATGTGTCACGCGCTTCCTTTTGGTGGATTTCAGTGGGTTTCCCCTGAAGAAATAAACTTACAAAGACTAGAAGAAGATGATCCTCATGGATACATATTAGAAGTTGACATCGAGTATCCTGCTGAACTCCATGATCTGAATAATGATCTACTATTCCTGCCTGAGTGTCTGAAACCAAAGGACTCGACTACGAAGAAGCTAATTCCTCACCTTGGATCACGAAGTATGTAGTACATTACATGACTTTAAAGCAAGCTCTTAGTCATGGCCTGCGACTAACAAAAATTCATCGTGTGCTACAATTTCGACAGTCACAGTGGTTAAAACCGTATGTGGAATTTAATAACTGACTACGACGACAAGCTGCAAATGATTTTGAGAAGGATCTCTACAAACTGTTTAACAACGCCATGTTTGGAAAAACAATGGAGAACCTTCGTAATCGTGTGGATATACGGTTGGTGACAAACGAGAAGACTCTGGAAAAGTTAATTGGAAAGCCTACGTTTATCAACAGGACAATACATGCTTCTAATCTAGCTGCTGTATATATGGCCTCTCGTCGGATCGTGTTCAACAAGCCTATATACATCGGTATGAGTGTGTCGGATATCTCCAAGACATTAATGTATAACTATCATTACGATATTTTGTTGCCTTATTATGGAGCTGAAAACCTGAAGCTTATGTATATGGACACTGATTCGTTCATTCATCGTGTTACAACTGAAGATGCGTACCAGGACAAGCTACGTTTTCTCGAACACCTAGATACAGCTGATTACCCTGTCAAGCATATAATCTATTCAGCTCTAAACAAGAAGGTGTTGGGAGAATTTAAAGATGAGTCTAATGGTAAAATCATCCTACGCTTTGTTGGACTACGTCCTAAGATGTATGCCTTAGATATTCAAGGCTCAATGATAAAAACGATTAAAGGTATAAAACGTAGCGCTATTAAGCAGTACATTTCGTTTGACAGCTATACAGACTGTCTTAAAACCGGAGAAATCATCAGAACACCCATGAATCTGATCATGTCTCGGGAGCATGCTCTTGCCACAGTGCAAGTGAATAAAATTGCATTGACTCCGTTTGATGATAAAAGAATTATTGCTGAGGACGGTATAACGACATATGCGTATGGACATTACGACATTACAGTGCTTAAAAGAATGTAAGTCAAAGATAAAGATTTTCTCGTGAGTCTACAATCTTAAAAAAATGAAGGTTATCCGTGTGCTGTATATGCAACTATCTGACGACCGATGAAGAAAGAAGAAGATGGAAGGGAAGGTGGTAACGCTGCCATTAGGAGCAATCCTAGTGCTAGTCTCAAGCCTAGATAAAAAGGGGAGAGACACCTACAACGAACTAAAATAAAGGTATGTTGAGGTAAATCTTGCCACAGTGCAAGTGAATAAAATTGCATTGACTCCGTTTGATAATAAAAGAATTATTGCTGAGGACGGTATAAAGACATATGCGTATGGACATTACGCCATTACACTGCTTAAAAGAATGTAAGTCAAAGATAAAGATTTTCTCGTGAGTCTACAATCTTAAAAAAATGAAGGTTATCCGTGTGCTGTATATGCAACTATCTGACGACCGATGAAGAAAGAAGAAGATGGAAGGGAAGGTGGTAACGCTGCCATTAGGAGCAATCCTAGTGCTAGTCTCAAGCCTAGATAAAAAGGGGAGAGACACCTACAACGAACTAAAATAAAGGTATGTTGACGTAAACTTTTCAATTAAAACTCTCGAATAATAAAACGCGAATAAAGCATTGCATTTTCACTAAAAGAAAGTTGAGGTTGTCTCTGGTTAGCCAGATTGGGTTAGTCGATGACTGAGTAGAATAGATGATGAGATGAACGTTTGGGATTGGTCAGGTTAATCTAGGCTAGGTTCTCGTACTTATTGTCTAAGTTATGAAGGATGGATTAGCTTAGATTACCTTAGCAATGGGTTGGTTACGTGTTGTTCTTACGTTTTGCTACGTGGTTACATGGTTGGTACGTGTTGTTACGTCGTGTGACGTTTCTGGTTACGATATGTCATGTGATGTTATGAGGATACGTGCTTATGTTACTTAGTATGACGTCTTGTCATGCTGTTATGTTACGTTGTGTTACGTCTTGTTACGCGGTTACGTTAGATGATGATAGGAATGAACAGACAATGAGAAGATCCAGAGCAAACAAGGAGGCAATAGGTTAGGACGTATACTTCGCTGTAAACCTATATACAGTTTGTCCCTCACCGTCTCGCACACTACTGTTTAACATATATAAAGTTTGCAAGGTTTGGAAAATAAGTATATAAAATTGTTGTAACGCTGGATGAGAAAAGTTTTATAATCGAATTACTCTCTATATTACCGTATTAACCTACATTGCTCCTCCTTCAACCCCTGTCTATCCTTGTATGTCTCCCGTTTACCACATTTCTCCCATATAAACGTATACTCTACTCCTCAAACCATGTCTAGACTAGCACCTTTCCTCGTATGTCCTACCGCTCTCATATAAATGCATTTTCCTCCTTGAAGACTCTCTCAACCTAGCACCTACCTTCGTTTTCCTCGTCTCTGCATATAAACGCATGCTCTGTCATTCAGACCTTCCTGTCTAGCCTAGCACTTCTCCTCATATTCCCCTACCTCTCTCATATAAGACGCATTCCCTCCTTCAACCCCGCCTAGCCTAGCATTGACCCTCGTATTCCCTATCTCTCGCATATAAACGCCTACTCTATCATTCAAACTCCTATCCTAATACCTCTCCTCGGTTCGCTATCTCGCTCATATAAAACGCCATATTCTACCCTTCAAGTCCTGTTTAGTATAGCATCTTTCCTTGTATTCCCTATCTCTCTCGTATAAAGCGTATCCCTCCCTCCTTTAGCATCTGACTAGCCTAGCATCAGCCCTGGTATTCCCTATCTCTCCCCTATAAACGCATTTTCCTCCTTGAACTGTCGCATCTACCCTCGTTTTCCCTATCCTTTCTAATATAAACGCAAAAGTGGCCCAGCTTCTATCATACCACCTGCCCCCGTTTTCCATATATTCCTCATATAAACGTATACCGTACTCCTTAACCTCTGTCTACACTAGCACCTCCCCTCGTATGCCCTATCTCTGTCGTATAAAGCATATCTCTCCCTCCTTCAGTCCCTGCTCTACCTCAGAACTCTCCTCGTTTTCCCTATCTCTCCCATATAAACGCATTTTTTCCTCCTTGAAGGTTCTCTCAACCTAGCATATACCCTCGTTTTCCTCGTCTCTTCATATAAAAAGCCATACTCTACCCTTCAAACTCAGAATAGTCTAGTACCTCTCTTCGTATCCCCTATCTCTCCCGTATAAGCCGAAATTCCCCCTGCTTCAGCATCTGTCTATCCTAGCCTCTGTTCACGTTTTCCCTATCTTTCCCATATAAATGCATAGTCCACATCTCAAACCCTATCTAGTCTAACACTTTTCCTCGTATTCCACGTATCTCTCATATAAAACACATCCTCATTCCTTCAACCTCTATCTAGCCTAGCATCGATCCTCGTAGTCCCTATCTTCCCCATATAAACGCATTTTCCTCCGTGAACCTCCGCATATACCCTCATTTTCCCTATCCTTTCCCATATAAACGCAAAAATGCGCTCGGTCTGTCCTATATAACCTACTATCATACCTTGTTAAATCTGCATCAAGGGATGTTAGTGTAAGAAATTTTGCTCAAGTTTGTGTTGCATAAGATGCTGGTTTATTAAAATACTATTTTTGTATCTGAATAATTGTTTATTTTTTTTGCCGATGTATTTCATTTATTTTTCAATGTACGTGAAAATATGTTATGTGGTGTTTTATGTACAACTAAATGCTGACATTCTTTGTACGTGGTAGGATACGTCCTATATAACCTACTTATGATACAGTTTAAATAGCTATACATTATTCAAATCATAAACTTCTTAGCAATTAACTTGGAATAAGTTGGATTTTGGATCGTTTTTGGATTTTTATTTGGAATATCTGTTGCACTCTAATCTAGTATCTGTTGCCAAGGCACCTAAGAATTAGCACTAACACCATGAATTCCATCTCCTGTTTTTTAAGCGAAAGAAGTTTAAAACTGTTTTACAGCTATTTTCTATTAGTCTAATTCAGATATATAGAAACTTTTTGATGTGCAGGCCATCAACTTGCTGCTCTACGGTGCACTGAGAAGTGCTCATTTACTGAAACCTGTGCCTAAGTGAGTACATAGGTGGAAGTGAAGTTGGAAAAACAGAAGCAAAGGAAGTAAACATTACTTTTCAATTTGACAGTGGAATCTTAATATTCAACAACTTTGTGTTTAAAATGGATTTAAACGCAAAGACAATCTTAAGTGCATCATGTTGAACATAATTTCGCCTTGTTTTCTTTGTACTGTTAAATTCTTAATACTTAAAATACATACTTATTTTTTCTTTCTACAACATCATATTAAAATATTTTATTAGTGTGAAGCAAAGGGATGAAAAGAAAAACTAAACTGCAGTACACCATGACTTTGGTTTCCTCAGTAAACTGATATGTTTGATGACTATAAAACATTTTGTCACTCCCATGAATTTGCATTAATTATAGCTGTTTTTTAAATCATATTCATACAAATTATGAATCTTGAATGAATAATAATAAAGACTAAATAAATGATACCAATTTCCCCTAGCATTATTCCTGAATCAAATTTTAAATGAAATGAGTTTTCTCACAACCATACTTCCCATACCAACATTCCTGTGAGTGGCAGTTAAGAGTACTGTTTGCATCACTTCATAGCCAAAAAAATGGTAAAACCCGAATTATTAACCAGTTTATGATGCTTCTTCTAATATCATTATTAACAACAGACTGTAAACTCTATGACACATGAAATTAAGTTACATAGTCCACCAAATCCTAATCAGGTCTGCACAGTTAGAATTTGCCTGTAATGGTATATTAGGAAAGCCTGACGAACAATATATACATTTTTTGTTTTATTTTGCTTTAATGTCATTGTACATAAAGACGGTGAAAGCAAATATGGGCTGCAAATTACAATTACAGAGTATCTATCATTTAGGAAAGCTATTGTTTTAACCTCAGAACTACTTTCACTAAATTGACTGCTAATGGTGACACTTTACATTCACTGCAACATGAGGTGTACTATTTCTTATTATTAAAAGGATCACAAATTCTTGGTACTATTTTTTTTATTTAGTGGATAACAAACAATTTCTGAAATAGTAATTCTTTATTTGTATTCACCTATTAACCCAAAAATTAACATTAATCCAAAAATTGTAACTTTAAAGGTATTAATATGTAATCGCTAAAATAGCTAATACACTGAAATAACTGCGTAACACAGAATTAACTTTTTCCGAAAATTCAGGGCATGTTTAATATTATACGATAATAAACTGCTGTTTAGGCGAGAAAGAAAGCTTCCTGGAAGTGTTCACTTCACCTCAACACACCCAAATCCCCTTGAATCTATGCTTTGGATATCTGCCAGCATACCTTTGGTTGCTTGAGACGGTCACTACGCTAAACAAGGAAACGAGAGAAAACCTCATTAATGCTTCAATAATTAAGTAATAAGGTTAATAGAAGTACTTGAAAGGTGCATGGCTGATATTTCATTAGTAACCGCTGCATTAATCAATAGTTTGAATTATAAAATATCCTGTTACTTTTAACATACCCTCTGTTCCTTCGCAGCAACTATTTTGTTAATTATTCAATAACACCAGCAAAAATTCGTTAATTTTGTAAATACCGAACAGTACTAAGCTTTTGTACTATAATAACTTGCTTTTTATGATTTTTTTACTTAATTTAAAACTCAATAGTTTTTACAAAGAAATATTTTCTATGTGTAGATATCATAAACTGTGTATAAGTTGAACTAAATTTCAAGTAAACCGTTGCTAAGACACTGCAGACTGAACCATTGCAACAACTTATGAAGTATCTAATGTTTTACATCCTTTTTAATAAAGCTTGGAAATTTAAATGATTTTTTGTTAAAAAATTCTGATGTGTTACACTCACATGACTTACTCTACTCTTGTACAAAATATTTTTACAAACGCTTATTCTCCATGTGCATCATGTTAATCGAGATATCAAGATGTTATTGATAATTTTCTTGTAGATGCAAGGGGAATTGGTAGGCTTTAAGCGATAGTCAAATATTCTAAAAGGTGGTTGCTATGTGGAGTATTCCATTCTCTTTTCATTACCAGAACAAAAACAATGAATGCCGAATGTGAGAAAAAGTACAAGTATTGGAAAATTTAAGGGATTAACAAGCAATATCTCGAAAATAACCAACAAAAAAATGTATATGACATAAATTGTGTACTTTAACGCGATGTACATTTTTTATAGTAAAATTTTGTTCATCTCTTATGGTTTACCAATTATGCAAAAGTCGTTCACAATGAAGAATACTTTTGAAGACATTTCCAGAAAATTCGAGATATACATTTCATTTGCCTTGAAAATATCTTAAACATATGACATTTTAATCAAAATCGTAAGAGCCGTTTTTGAGAAAATTAGAATTTTCGAAAAATGTTCCATGTAAAGGGTAATCTGGGGTGGGGGGATTTTCTTGAAAACCTTCGTGTCGCATCTCTGGAAGATACTGAACAAAAATAACAAGTTTGGTGTTTATCCGACTGTTCGTTTCTGATTTATGCTGTTCACAGACACACACACAGACAGACACACACACAGACACACACACGGAGATGTTTCCAAAAATGCTTTTTTGGATTCAGAGGTTCTCAAAACATGTATTTCCGGTGAAATCTCGGTATGGAATTTTTGGGTGGAATACAATACTTCTCCTAATTACTATACGTAGTAGAGAAAGTAAAAATCTGATGTGTTACATTCACATGACTTTCTCTACTCTTGTACAAACTATTTTTAAAAACGCTTATTCTCCATCTACTTCATGTTAATCGAGATAAACATGTCCAGACTCTATCTTATTGCTAATTTTCTTGTAGAGGTAAGGGGAATATATATTTACAAGGGCAATATAGAAATGCAGTAGCCTTTAAGCATATACATGTCTCTTAATAGCTGGTTGCTAGGTGCAGCACCATTCCCTTTGCCACAGATTAATACTCTTTGCATATTCAAGACAAAAAAATGAATAACGAATTCCCATTTGAGAAAATAAGTATTAAAAAATTTAAGAGAATAAAAACAATATCTCGAAAATGGTTCACTCAACAAAAAAATGTATATGACATAAATTGTGTATTTTAACGCGATCTACGTTTTTTGTGTAGTAAAATTTTGTCTATCCCTTACGGTTTACCAGCTATGCAAAGGTCGTTCACAATGAAGAATGTTTTTGGAGACATTCCCAGAAAATTCAAGATATACATTTTATTTGTCATGGAAATATCTTAAACATATGATATTTTAATCAAAATCGTAAGAGCCATTTTTGAGAAAATTAAAATTTTCGAAAAATGTTCCATGTAAAGTGTAATCTGGGGTGGGGGATTTTCTTGAAAACCTTCGTGTCGCATCTCTGGAAGATATTGAACCTAAATACCAAGTTTGGTGTTTATCCAACTGTTCGTTTCTGAGTTATCCTGTTCACAGACAGACACACAGACACACACACACACACGGACATGTTTCCAAAAATGCTGTTTTTTGGATTCAGGGGGTCTCAAAACATATATTTGCGGTGAAATCTCAGTATCGAGTTTTTGGTTTGAATACAATACTTCCCCTACTTACTATACGTAGTAGAGAAAGTAAACAACACTATTATTTGCACATTTTGTAAAAGTATTTAATCTTAGCATATAGTACTAGGTTATGGAACACCTGGATGTGCAATAACTCTGTCATTAGCTTATACGAACAAAACGGAAATTCTGTTAAATATAACTCGCATCAAATGATGAAAGAAGGGAATCTGTGCTATATCCTGAGGATACTACTTTTGGAGGTGCTGAGTAGGAGAATGAGATACAATAGCCCACATATAACTGAATATTTGGTATTGATTTTTGGTAAAGATATCCCAATTAATGGGCAAGCGCGGAATATAATATGCTCTTTGAAATAATCGGGGCATTTTCCCAACAGAATAAGATAAATATTTCTGCTGTTAACGCAGATCTTAACATTGATATATTCTTGCATGTTCTATCGTTTGATGTGGATTCATTATTTTATAATTGTCTACATATACGAATATAAATAATGTCCGCCCTACAATCCAGGCGCAACCTAATCGCCTTAGTACACATAATTCTAACGCGCTCTACCCGTGGTCGCCTCTCCCTCTCAACAAAATGTCAATCCCTTTCTTTTTTGGCAGCGTGTACAGTAGTGGACAACAGCAAATACGATTCATGATCTACAAGAATTCGTCGCAGAATGCATCGGGCACCGAGAGAACGGTGCAAGGCATGGTAACTTCACGGGTGAATGCAGCACCTAAAACCAGAGGTCAAATGAGACAAGTCCATCTGTTCAGTTTAAAACTACAGCATCGACAGTCATGTGACCATTATAAACGGATAAGATCTGTCCTCATATAATTTTTGGGCATATATTCGGGCAAAGGTATGGAATTTTAAATATTTAAACTTAGGGACAAAATTATTAACAGGCAGTCAAGCAGCAAACTGTAAATCGACGGTTCCAGCATTCAGCAGGCGAGCATATCCCATGGTTTGGATGCAGTATGGTTGTGTATGATTTCACAGGTAATTCAGGTAGTATCGTAGGTATTTAAGCTAATTCACCTAGTATCATAAGAGGGTAGACTCCATGGTTTGGATGTGTATAGTTTGGTATGATTTCACAGATAGTTCAGGTAGTATCGTAGGTGTTTAGGGTAATACTGATAGTATCACAGACAAGACACATTCCAAGGGTTGGATGTAGCATAGCTTCGTATGATTTCAGAGATAGTTCAGGTAGTATCGTTGGTGTTTAGGGTAATACTGATAGTATCACAGACAAGGCAGATTCCAGGGGTTGGATGTAGCATAGCTTCGTATGATTTCACAGATAGTTCGGGTAGTATCGTTGGTGTTTAGGGTAATACTGATAGTATCACAGGCAAGAATCATTCCAGGGGTTGGATGTAGCATAGCTTCGTATGATTTCAGAGATAGTTCGGGTAGTATCGTTGGTGTTTAGGGTAATACTGATAGTATAACAGACAAGGCAGATTCCAGGGGTTGGATGTAGCATAGCTTCGTATGATTTCACAGATAGTTCGGGTAGTATCGTTGGTGTTTAGGGTAATACTGATAGTATCACAGACAAGACACATTCCAAGGGTTGGATGTAGCATAGCTTCGTATGATTTCAGAGATAGTTCGGGTAGTATCGTTGGTGTTTAGGGTAATACTGATAGTATCACAGACAAGACACATTCCAGGGGTTGGATGTAGCATAGCTTCGTATGATTTCACAGATAGTTCGGGTAGTATCGTTGGTATTAAAGTAATCCGAGGGGTATCACATGTGTTCGTGATAATTTCGATCAGTGATTTGTATCACAGCTATTTAAGGTAACTTCAGGAGATTCAGGTAGTATCAAAGGTATATGAGTAATTTTAACAGTTAATTCAGCCAGTATGGTTGATATTTAGGGTAATCCGAGTAGTATCATAGGTATTCGTGGTCATTTCGAGTAGCGATTCCTACCAGAGCTATTTAAGGTAATTTCACGTGATCGTGCCAGTATCACAGGTATTTAAGACATTTTAACAGGTAATTCAAATAGTATTACAGGTATTTTTAGGTAATATGGATGGTAACTCAATACTCTATAAACATTTGTTATCCCATGTTACAACACTTTATATACTTTTGTTTCTAAATCTTATAAACTTTTATACGTTAAGCATTTAAAGTATGAGACGGAGAGGGCTAAACTGTGTATAGGGTTCAGTGAGGGTATATAGAAGAAGTCTAAACTAAGCACACATCGAACATCCTTACTCGACCTATCCCAGGCTATAGTCACATTATCTATTATCTCCATTCATCATCTAAACAAATTAAAACCATCCTGACCAACCATGCTAACCTAACGAATCTTAGGCAACAGTCCTCTCATCATCTATTCTATCCTGTCATATCTTGGAAAATGCCATCTGTACCATCATCTACGCTGCCGTTTGCGAAAACACCAAGAAGGAAACTCATGAATTTAATGAATTGGATACCACAGGTTAGGCATATGACAATTAACAAATTATAAACATTTCAAATCTATACATGACCTTTGAACTCTAACCAGTATTTGGTGTGGCCTCCATGCGCTGCAATTAGAGCTGCTGTGCGCCGTGGCATTGAATAAAAAGGGTTCTGAATGAGTTTGTGAGGGATTTCTCTCCTCGCAGTTTGTATTTGAGCCCACAAATCCGTGACACTGGTTACTGGAGGACTGTGACGCACCAGGTGCGGACCAACCCTATCCCAAACATGTTCGATGGACGACATGTCAGGCGAACGTGCAGGCCAGGGAAGCAATGGTACCCGTCGCTCTTCGAAGAAGGCTTGTACATTCCTCGCAATATTTGGCCGGACATTGTCCTGCTGAAATGTGGCCTGTGGAGATGCCTCAAGCAGGGGGAGTACTTCACGCTCTACAACCACCGTTAGGTACCGGTTGCTGTGCAAGTTGCCCTCAATTCGTAGGAGGCGAGATCGGTTGTTGTAACCGATGGCGCCCCAAACCATCACACCTTGGATTCTGGACAATGGAAGTCGACGTAATTGCACGCATGCAACCAGTCCAACCTGTAGCAGACGGCGACGAACCGTTGATGCAGACAAGTTCACACCTGTTGCAGTGCTCCAGCGTCGAGCCAACACTGTGGATGAAGCTGTACGGTCCGTTATGACCACGCAAACAAGATGTCAGTCATCCCGTGATGCGGTCATGTTCTGTGGTTCAGTACCCGCTCTTCTCTGCGTACGACCTTCATCTATCCAGTGCTTCCACACACAAATCACTGTCTTAGCAGTATGCCCTGTACGAGCCCAAATGTCACGGTATGACAAACCCGCTTCCCGGAGACCGATCATTCTTCCCGTTCGAACTCACTCACATGCCAATATGGCTCCCTTTGACGTCAACGAGGCATACTGGCACCACTTTATTGTGTCCACTTTGTTTGACAGCTCTGCACTGACTACATTGGGCGTAACACTAACCTTGTCGGATCGACAAGACAGGGCTCTGCTCGACTACGTGTACCCCACCTCTCTGCAAACCTAATCACTTATTGCTTGCTCACTCTTCTTCACTTCTGTCAGGTTTGGAATTATTCGGGAAATTCTTTCTTGGTGCTGCAATTTTCACAAACAGCTGTGTAATTATCTATTCCAATCTCTCACAACCTAGCCTAAACTACCATTACACCAACTACTATTCCTGCCATTGTACGTCCTAACCTAACATAGGAGAACACGCTTATCATCTAATTGGTGACCCTATCATATCCTCTAAGATACATACATCACATAAACGTTTCCTTAAATCAGGAAATAGAACGTTATTGTAGGATTTCAACACATTGAGCAATCATTTCTAACGTTTCCACAGTCATTTCGCTATGTTTTTACTAGTCTATAACGCTTTGTAATCATTTCACTTTATGGAGGGCCCGTGCACATTACAACCTTTCCATCATATTTTTATGATATATTTCTGTAGTTTTACAGCGATTAGTGATGTTTTCACAGTTTAGTCTTCACTTTTTATAGACATTACGGTATTTTGGTAGTTATATCGCTATACATTTTTACTTATTTTGTAAACATTTATAGTGTTTTTGTTAGAGTTTTAAGATCATTTTCCTCCATTTTGGAGTAATCTTTATGACACTCTTTTTGCATCCATTGCACTCATTGTTTGGTATTTGTACAGCGTTGATGACACATTTTACTGCTTTATCGGAAATAACCACGGTTAGCATTGTTCTGTGTAATTTTCACAATTATTGTATACCCAATTTTAATACAAATAAAATCAATCAAAGACAACATCTAAACAATAAACATCAGCACTGATATCTGCACCACCATTTGTAGCATCACCAACGCTATAAACATCACCTATTAAAATTACTTAAATCATCAAAAAAGTCACTTCCATTTACACAATAACTGTACACTGCGATCACCACCATCATACTCATTAACACCATAACTCCCTAAGACCACAATCAACACCCGCACCATTCGCTGCTATCATGAAAACCGTCACTCTCATTAACACCATAACTCCCTAAGCGCAACATTAACACAAATACCATTCGCTACTATATTCATCACGATAACCTACATCATTTTCATATACACCTCAACTCTACAGAGCAAACACCACTATCACTTCAATTAACACCATAACTCCTTAATCCAAACACTATCACCAACGGCATTCGCCGCTATTATCATCACCATCATCATTGCAACGACCATCACTGGCATTTACTCCATAAGTCTACACTATTACGAGCAATAAGCACTTAGGTTAAGCACTACCATCACAGCAATTCTTATTAACAAGTGTAAAGCATATTCGCGTCAAGCTATTTGTTTTTTGTACATACTGAGGCTTTCACAAAACTAATAAATGAATTACAACTATCCGGGCTTGTAGGCCGTGGTCTAGAAGGCATCGTAGATACCGACGTTTCGCCAAGTACAGCGCTTGCCATCTTCAGAGTGAGGTGATTCAGTTGCTGCGGTGGTCAACTCTGATGTTGGTGTAGGGAATAGGGAGTTATGCTGTTAATGCAAGTGATGCTCGTAGTGACAGTGGCGATGGATGTAATGATGCTGGTGTTAATGAAAGTGATGTTGGTTATGTTGATGATAGCGGCGGGTGGTGCTGGTGGTAATGTTTGGATTAGGGAATTAGGTGTTATTTGAAGTGATGACGGTGTTTAACTTAACTGCTTATTGCTCGTAATAGTGCAGACTTCTGGTGTAAATGCTAGTGATGGTGGTTGTGAAGATAATGGTGGTAGTGATGATGACAGCTGCGAATGGTGCTGGTGGTAATGTTTGGAATAAACATTTATAATGTTAATTGAAGTGCTGGTGTTGGCAGTGTAGAGCTGAAGTGTAAATGAAAGTGATGTTGGTTATGGTGATGGATGTAGCAGCGAGATGGTGCTAATGGTGCGCATAGGAGCTATGATGTAATGAAAGTGATAGTTGTTGTGGTAGCAGCGAGTGGTGTGTGTTGATGGCGGTCTTAGAGGGTTGTGGTGTTAATGAGAGTGATGGTGATTTTCGCAGAGTAGAGTTATTCTGTAAATGGAAGTGATGTTTTTGGTGTTAATGGTAATTTTAAGGGGTGATGTTGCTGATGCTAGAAGTGGTGGTGGTGTTTATTGTTCAGAATGTTGTCTTAGATTGAACTTGTTTGTATTAAAAAGGGGTATGTAATAATTGGGAAAAACTACACAGAACACTCTGAAACATAGTTATTTCATGTAAAACTTGTTTTAACAGTGTAGAAACACAGAAACCAATGAGCGTTAAGGATGTAAAACGATGCCATAAAGATTACTGCAAAATGGATGAAAATGATCTTAAAGTTCGAGCAAAAAATACTATAAATGTTTACAAAATCAGATCAAATGTATAGCAATATAACTAACAAAATACCCTAATGTCTGTAAAAAGTGAACACTAGACTGAAAATGTTTCTAATCACTGTAAAAATGGAGAAATATCTGATAAGAACATGAATTGTGCACGGACGCTCCATAAAGTGAAATGACTACAAAGGGTTACAAACTAATTAAAACATAGCGAATGACTGTGGACACGAGAAAAATGATCGCTCAGTGTGTTCAAGTCCTACAAAAGGGTTCTATTTCCTTATTTAAGGAAACTTTTATGTGCTGTATGTATCTTTGAGGATATGATAGATTCTCCAATTAGATGATAAAGAGTGTTCTCCTATGTCAGGTTACAACGGACAATGACAGGACTAGTTACCTGGTGTAATGGTAGTTTAGTCTAGGCTATGAGAGATTGGAATAGATAATTAGATGGTGATATGGCTGGTATTTTTCAAGAATACAATACATGATGAGAGGACTACGAGTTAAGATTCGTTAGGTTAGAATGCTTAACGTCAGGTCAGGATGGTATTCATTTGTATCGATGAGAAAGTGTCTGGGATAGGTCAGGTTAAGATGTTCGATGTGTGCTTACATTGGACTTACTGCATATACCCTCACTGAACCCTATACACAGTTTAGCCCTCTGCGTCTCATATTTTAAATGCTCAACATATAAAAGCTTATAAGATTTAGAAACAGAAGTGTATACAGTGTTGCAACATTAGATAAGAAAGGTTTATAGAGCATTGAATTACTATCCATATTACCATAAATACTTGTAATACGATCTGAATTACCTGTTAAAATGACTTAGATACCTGTGATATCAGCACAATCACGTGAAATTACCTTAAATAGCTCTGGTAGGAATCGCTACTCGAAATTACCACGAATACCTATGATACTACTCGGATTACCCTAAATATCAACCATACTAGCTGAATAACCTGTTAAAATTACTCATATATCTTTGATACTACCTGAATCTCCGGAAGTTACCTTAAATAGCCGTGATACAAATCACTGATCGAAACTATCACGAACACCCCTCGGATTATTTAAATACTAAGTATACTATCTCAATTACATGTGAAATCAAACGGAATGATGCTACACCCCACTCTTGAAATCTGTCTGCCTATGTAATTACTGTAAATACCTGCGATGTAAATACCATCTGTGAAATCATACGAAGCTATGCTACATCCAACCCCTGGAATCTGGCTTGTTTGTGATACTACCAGAATTACGCTAAAACCCTACCTGAACTATCTGTGAAATCATACCGAACTATACACATCCAATCCATGGAGTCTACCCTCCTATGATACTAGGTGAATTAGCCTAAATACCTACGATACTACCTGAATTACCTGTGAAATCATACACAACCATACTGCATCCAAACCATGGGATATGCTCGCCAGTAGAATATAAATAGCGACTTGAGATCAATGGGCTATTGTTCTGGTGAGAACAAAGGAATTAATGACCTATTGTTCTGACTCCAAGCCCCGCCCCCTCCCTTTGTGTGCTACTATTTGCCGCCCGGTCGCGTGCCGCTAGCTCCGCCCCCTTCCCTTTGTGTGCTGATCTAATGCCGACAGGGTCTGTGCCGGCAGGTCCTCCCCCCTCCCCCTGTGGTCACGTGCCGGTGACCCGCCCCCTCCCTCCCCCATACGCGTGTCCTCCCTCCCCTTTGTGTTCTGGTTGGTTCCCTGTGGATAGGTGGGAGAGTGTGTATTGTTCCTATACGGTGACTACATTCCCGCCCCCTCATTGTGACTTGTCTAAATCCCTGCCGTGTGATTGGCTTGGGGTAGGGGATGTGCCGCTCGGGGTGAGGGGTTATATGTGAGGGTTCTCGGTGCGTGACGTTGGCGGTGTGGGAATGCGATTCTCGATGCCTGCCGCACATCGTCAAATCGTTTGAGTACATAATTGTGTCAATCAATTAGGTAATGTGTGTTATTGAAAAAAGAATGCCCATCATATTACTACTAATGCAATTAAACGCTGTTCGTCGAGCAATTAAGTATTTTTGATTGAATCGCGCACACCTTGTCCTAAACCCCCCCTTATATTACTACTATTGCAATGAAACGCGGCTAGTCGGTTGATGAATACATTTAAGTATTTTTTGAATGATTAATGTAATTGACTCGCGCGCGACTGTTCGTTATCGTATATGTGTGGTAGCATGTGTATAATTATTACGAGTAATAACATTTATTTAATTCTACTTTTGAGGGAAAATATATTTTGGATTTATAAGAATATTACAACACATAGATGAAAGGACAGACTTGACGTAACACTCGTTATCGCGTGATAATTGCGGTGGAACACCGACCGCAACCTTCCACTGCGAGACGTTTCGCCGGAATGACTGGCTCCGATACTTCCACGGGCGAGTCAACTAGCGCATCCCCTCCACTTGCGTTTCAGTTCGCCAGCTACACTAGCGCACCAAGTGGTAATATAAGTGAAACTCCAGCGAGTGTTTGCTCACAGCGCCCCTGGCGGTCATATCCGAAAGTTGTGAATTCACCATATTTAAACTCATTATGGGTGCAAGACGGCCATCTTAACTCTATATAATTCTGCGAAATATGATTCTGGAAAAAAATAAAGGTGAATTAACATTTTATTTAAATAATACTCGTTTAACATGCGAAGTGCGTTCATGTTGGCTCAGGGGGAATTGATTATGAAATAAATGAAAAATAAATAAGGCTCTCACTGATCGATGAATACAATTAAATATTTTTAATAATTAATGTAATTGACTCGCGCACCTAGAGATATCTCACCCAATTATTCATCTACCATGAATATCTCACTTCTAATGAAACGACGCACTCTATCGATTAAAAACAATTAAGTTTTTTTGATTGATTAATGTAATTGAATCGCGCGCAACTGTTCGTTATCGTATATGCGCGATTATTACGCGTATATAACTATTACGGCTAATAACGTGTGTTTAATTCTTCTTTTGAATTGCGGGTTTATAAAAAATATTACATTGCTTAGATGAATTAAAAAGCAACTTAAAGCGAAATTGCAAATAGCTTGTATGAGACGTTAACACGAGAACCCTTTACGAAAAAACAAGACGCAATGTGACAGCAATGCCCCGTCCATCATGAGAGGCGGTTAAACCAGGACGCGTGGGTTTTCCACACTACCTGCTCTTAATGGCTAGGGGTATCCAGCACATAGGAGTACGCTTCAACAAAGCCCTCTATGTCTCTTCTCACACGAGAGAAGTAATAATTACAATTCAAAACAGGCGTACCTCTAAGTAACACGCACGAAGACTACAAATATAAATTTTATATTCGTTTTAAATGTTCTTTCTAAAGACGTAGCGAACTTTGAGAAATTCAACGAATTATTCACTTGCGAACACTGCTTGAAAGAAATATGGTGTACACCCCTGAAGAATGCATATGTAGACCCATTAGCAGACAAGGGCAAAACTCTTCCGCAACATTAATTTTCGTCAGAAGAATGTAAAAACAAGGTCTTGTATAGAGCTCTTAGTGAACAATGACACCCGTTTTCCAGTTGATTAAACATCCAAAGTGCTCTGAAAAACCACAGGCCCTCGGGGATAAATAACTTTTAGCGACACAAAAAGATCTTAATGGCTTCCTCTGTCCAGAAATTCCATCATACACTGCTGCATCACCCTGTCTAGACATGTTTTAAGCTTACCACAAAAAATGTTTTCCCGATAATTAATATAATTCTACATGAAGAATATTAATGATTTAAGTTTTCAATTAAACGTATACTGTATAGATTCTGTACTTAAACATTCGATTGTATCTTTGTCATTATTTAAATACACGCGTACAAGAAATGCAAACATGATATCAAAAAATTAAACTGATTTTTTTTCGGGATGTTAAACAAAGAAATATGATTTGGCGAGAGTAATATGAAGAATAAAAAGTATTCAGAATGATATTACATACGTTATTAAAATAAGGCTCTCGCTGATCGATGAAAACAATTAAATATTTTTTTATTAATTAATTGTATATGAATTGACTCGCGCATTTGCTTGCTGTCGTATGTGCATGATTATTACGACTAATAGCATTTGTTTAATTCTAAATAATGAAATATGGAGCCTTGCCTAAACAATCCTCGTTACTCTTAATTTATTCCATTTTTAAAAAGATTGGGCTTAGTAAACATAGGACGAGTACGATTTTAAATACCCCATCCATTCGAGAGATATTTTTCGAATATTCCAGCATGTTAATATAAACTTAATACACACACACGCACAAATTCATTTCAAGTAATCTAACGATATTGAATAAAATATTAAATGTTTAAGATATTGTAATGAGAAATGAATTGTATATCTCGAATTTTCTGGGCCGCAGGCTGCAGGATCGCTCATCAAATACCGTAATGATTCAGACACCCGAACACCCGAATGGTAAGCATTCTTCAGAGTTTTTAAATAAGTAATGTAACAATTCATATTAACTTCTTGTTCATATTCTTTATTATTATTTGTATTATTATTTCCAGGAAGTGGACTTTATTTTGGTATCGACCATCCATCGAGCGCTGCACAGGCAGCGCCAGGCTTCCAGACCTTCCTGGTACCAAATCATCATGGAGGCGGCTCTACCATCCGTACATGCAGCAACACTCGTAAGGTGAGAATTTACAGACGGGTGTTTGAGGATTTTAACTAAAAAATTACATGATAGTAGACATACAATGTCGATTCTGGCACACAAAGGCATGCCTCCGACAGCATAGAGTTCTGGATTGTATAAGGAGAAAAGGATATATTTAAGGGGAGTTTCTCACCCATATGCAGTCACATAACTCTTTCGGTCTCCCAGAATGCTATGTATTTTTCACGAGGGTGTTTAAAACATGTATTTTTTTTCACGTATAGAGTGTAGATTCTTTAGAACTCTGTACTTAAACATGCTATACTATTATTATTTATTTATTTTTTCCAGGAAATGGACTTTATTTCGGAGGCGGTATCGGTCAACATGCGACCGCTGCACCGGTAGCATCAGGCTTCGCGAGCGTTGTACCAGCAGGCTTCGCGACCGCTGCACCGCCACCTCCAGGCTTCCAGACCTTCCTGGCACCAAATCAGCAGGGTGGGGGGCCCTGCCCCATACATGCAGCAAGCACCGAACGGTAAGAATTTTTTCAATATTTTATGAAGTTCTTTTTACACATTCTATATTATTATTAATATTGTTATTATTTTCAGGAAGTGGACTTTATTTCGGAGGCGGGTTTTTTCTGGGAATGTCTCCAAAGTATTCTTCATTCTGAACGACTTTTGCAAAACTGATAAACCATAAGAGATACACAAAATTTTACTACACAAAAAATGGAGATCGCGTTAAAATACATAATTTATAACATATACATTCTTGTTGTTGAGTAAATCGTTTTTCGAGATATTGCTTGTTATTCCATTAAAATTTTCCAATACTTATACTTTTTCTCAAATTCATTATTCTTGTTTTATGTCCTCGATATGCAAAGAGAATGGAATGCACCACATAGCAACCAGCGTTAAAATATTTGACTATCGCTTAAAACCTATCATATTCACATTGTATCGTCATGAAAATTACCAATAACATTGACATCTCGATATCTCGATTAACATGAAGCATATAGGGAATAAGTGCTTGTAAAAATAGTTTGTACAAGAGTAGAGAAAGCCATGTGAGTGTATCACATCAGATTTTTTTATATTGGTTTAAATTTTCAAATACTTTTAACTTTTCTCAAGCGGTAACTCGCTATTCGTTTTTTCCCGTGGTAATGCATAGAGAATAGAATTATAAAGCCATCACATAGCATCAGACGTTCTTTAAACATCTGTAACGTGTCTATTCACAATCGAAAGGTTGCTGGTTCGAGGAAAATTATATCTACAGAAACAATACATTATTTTCGCTCTGTGATTAATTTGGTAATGTAACAATAATTAACAATGAATTTTTAGCGGTAAATGTAAAAAATAAAATATATTTTTTATTTCCTAGCGTCATACGCAGAAGCATTCCCCTTAAGGAACGCTGGCGTGAGCGATGGTTTCCCCCATAACGGGTTTAGACTTGCTTACGAAATGTCCCTGTGCGAGGCTAGCATTTCCCTCTCCTTCTCGAATTTTTAGAGTAGCCATTCAAAATTGCTGTATTATATACCGTCACATCTCTCACCCCTTCAGATTTTTATCAGGCGAAGCGATATAAAAGCAGTAGCTTCCCCAGCGATTTCACTGTATTGTGACAACACAGCGAGCTAAGATCTCCGCAAACTTTTCTCATTCAAAGTGAAATTTCAACGAACATCATGTCTGGTAAGTTGTAACAAAACACTTCATTTACTTTAAAAGTTAAATTATTACTCTGTACATTTAACTTATATTCGCGTTCTTGTTTTTAATGCATGGCATTTATATGCGAATAGCTGAGCATTCTAAAAGTTAATAGCTAGACAAGTGAATTTTCTGAAATGTGAACAGTTTAGTTAAGTATTCATTTTAGGCAAGCTTATTCTACATTTAATAGCTAACTGCGCGAATTCTCAAAATGGGAACAATTTAGTTAAGTATTCACCTTGTTGAGTAATTATTATTCCAGATATTTAAATACAGGATTTCACAGAGTGAATTATATTCCTTTTTGGAGAAAATACAATTATTTGAATACCTTATTAACGTTTTTGCTTTAGAATATTACAAAAAGTCTGTTGCGCGAATCATTCGCTCTAACAAAGTAAATATCTACATTATATTAAAACATTTAAATTGAAAAATACAGTACTTAATGAACTTCATTAGTGAATCAGAACCTCAATTATATTTACACATATTATCATTTTCAGAAAAAAGTTAATAAGTTTGTAACTTTCAAATAAATGAAATTTTTGTTATGCAACACATTCTCTAATAAAGAATATGTTTTTTTCTCTTCCTAATGCAGAAAGTTTGACATCTCAACTTAACACATTGGCTGAGGGTAGCATTTACCCAGCCGTTCAAAGACTACAAGATCTTCAGCCAGAGGAGCCTTATAATATAAAATCCTTAAGAAAAATTGATACTCGATACGGTGCTAGAGTCGTTGCACTTTTAGAGAATAAGCAAGTGTTTCTCCCGACAAGATATTCAACCCTAACAAGCCAACAGTTGGAGGAAATGCCTGGGAAGTTTCAAATGGTATATCACGGAGTAGTACCAGCCGGCAAGTTTAAGACATGTAAATTGTCTTTTCTTCCTATTAAGGTTTGTAGAAATAATTCAGCTATCCTTTCAAAGCTTCATTTAGAGTTACATTCGTTGAGTTTATAAATTCGCACTTCAGTAGGATAACATTTGTCTAAAGTATACATCAATATGTAAAAAAATAACGTCCAGGATGTAGTCTGAGCGAGGATCTGCAGAAAGAAGTTTAATAGTCTATTCACTGATTCTTTACCTCAAAGCAGATACCTACAGTAAGTTTCAAATAATTTCCAGCACGATAGCAGTTGTCAAAAGCAGGCATCACTGTATTAAAAAAATATGTGTAAATAATGTCTAGATTGTACTCTGTGTGATTTCGTGCAGAAAGAACTTTAATACCCCTTGCAGTGATTCTCCACATCGAAGTATATACCTACAAGAAGTTGCAAATAATGTGAATGTGTGTAACAGGAATGCCCAGCTGAATGTAAATGAAGAGGAAGAACGAGATAGCTTAAAACATCATAAACAGAAATGTGATAGGAACATTCTCAACACCTCCCAGTAACCTCAATCAATGAAGAATTGCACCAGTGCGGAACATACATGGAAAAAACATCCGAGGGTGTAGAATATAACAATAATATATATATATATAATTATGTACTCATTATTACTGCTATACCAGCCTATACCATTGATTTCATAAATAATTTCATAATTGTTTAAGGAGAATGCCTATCTTAAAAACATTGATGCTACATGAACTATTACTGAAAGAGACTTGAATAAATGGGAATCTAGAAGCCAGAACCATCTTAATATTGGGCTGTATGATATGAGGTGTATAAAAAGATTAATAAAAAACGAGGTCTATGTAATATAAACAACATTTATTTTTTATAAACATTTTCCTATTACATTCCTATACAAAAAAACATACATATTTCCTAAAGCCAAAGGTGATAGTCTAGACATTCTAAAACACTCAGTTATATAATCATATACATCATCCAGACATTCTTGAGATGTTTAGTTTTTTATGGATAATGCAGGTCTCTTTCTGTGTGATGTATTTTATAAGTACAAGGTTTTGATATTTCAAAGTTCCTGTTAACCATGACTGTAATTGATTAACACAATTTCTCGATCCTGTCATGCTATAACTTTAGAAGCTTTCAGCTTACTTATAATCTCCTCAATCTCTTGTGTGTGACTATTATTACCAGCATTCCTCGATGCAATTAGTAACCTCAATATATTTACTAGTCTATTTGGATTTTCAAGCGTAGATATCACTGAATCATCATCATATGAAGATTTCATATTCTCGCGACTCCCGCTGTATCCAGATTTTTCACCATCAGTAGTCTCCAGTGAAGGACAGAGGCTTGATCCGGTATAACATCCCCCTCTATACATCTTCGGATCTTCGAGTGTAGGAGAGAGAGTCGATCCAGTATAACATGTTGCTCTATGAAGCTTAAATCTTGACAAAGAACGATTCTTAAAAATCCGCTCGCATATACAGCATCTAATGACGTGTTTTCCTCCATGTGTAATGTATGAAAAATTGAGTTTCTCATCCGCTAGTTGCACAGATTTTCTCCGGCAGGAGCTCATGCTAAAACTAAAAGAAATTAAATGAATACGGGAATGCTAACGCTCGAAGGAATTAAAAGCGAATGAATGAATTCATAACACGCAGCTATGTATATATTCAGTGTGAGGACGCCGGAGGGAATCGCAATCTTCGCATAGCAGCGGGAAAGGATGCTCTCTGGAAACATTTGTGGAGAAGGAGGCTCTCAACAGAACATGGCGAATGCGAGCATGGAAAAAGGATGCTCTCTGGGAACATTCGTGGAAAAAGGATGCTCTCAACAGAACATAACGAGTGCGAGCATGGAAAAAGGATGCTCTCTGGGAACATTCGTGGAAAAAGGATGCTCTCAACAGAACATAACGAGTGCGAGCATGGAAAAAGGATGCTCTCTGGAAACGTTTGTGGAAAAGGCTGCGTAACAATGGAATCACGCTATGTAACAAAGGAATCACGTTATGTAACAAAGGAATCACGCTATGTAACAAAGGAATCGCGCCATGTAACAAAGGAATCGCGCCATGTAACAAAGGAATCGCGCCATGTAACAAAGGAATCGCGCTATGTAACAAAGGACTCACGCCATGTAACAAAGGAATCGCGCCATGTAACAAAGGAATCGCGCCATGTAACAAAGGAATCGCGCCATGTAACAAAGGAATCACGGTATGTAACAAAGGAATCACGGTATGTAACAAAGGAATCGCGCTATGTAACAAAGGAATCGCGCCATGTAACAAAGGAATCGCGCCATGTAACAAAGGAATCGCGGTATGTAACAAAGGAATCGCGCCATGTAACAAAGGAATCGCGCCATGTAACAAAGGAATCGCGGTATGTAACAAAGGAATCGCGCCATGTAACAAAGGAATCGCGCCATGTAACAAAGGAATCGCTCTATGTAACAAAGGACCCACTCCATGTAACAAAGGAATCGCGCCATGTAACAAAGGAATCGCTCTATGTAACAAAGGACCCACTCCATGTAACAAAGGAATCGCGCCATGTAACAAAGGAATCGCGCCATGTAACAAAGGAGTCGCGCCATGTAACAAAGGAATCACGCCATGTAACAAAGGAATCGCGGTATGTAACAAAGGAATCGCTGTATGTAACAAAGGAATCGCGCCATGTAACAAAGGAATCGCGGTATGTAACAAAGGAATCGCGCCATGTAACAAAGGAATCGCGCCATGTAACAAAGGAATCGCGGTATGTAACAAAGGAATCGCGCCATGTAACAAAGGAATCGCGCCATGTAACAAAGGAATCGCTCTATGTAACAAAGGACCCACTCCATGTAACAAAGGAATCGCGCCATGTAACAAAGGAATCGCTCTATGTAACAAAGGACCCACTCCATGTAACAAAGGAATCGCGCCATGTAACAAAGGAATCGCGCCATGTAACAAAGGAGTCGCGCCATGTAACAAAGGAATCACGCCATGTAACAAAGGAATCGCGGTATGTAACAAAGGAATCGCTGTATGTAACAAAGGAATCGCGCTATGTAACAAAGGAATTGCGCCATGTAAAAAAGGAATCGCGGTATGTAACAAAGGAATCGCGCCATGTAACAAAGGAATCGCGCCATGTAACAAAGGACTCACGCCATGTAACAAAGGAATCGCGCTATGTAACAAAGGAATCGCGCCATGTAACAAAGGAATCGCGCCATGTAACAAAGGAATCGCGCCATGTAACAAAGGAATCGCGCTATGTAACAAAGGAATTGCGCCATGTAACAAAGGAATCGCGCCATGTAACAAAGGAATCGCGCCATGTAACAAAGGACTCACGCCATGTAACAAAGGAATCGCGGTATGTAACAAAGGAATCGCGGTATGTAACAAAGGAATCGCGCCATGTAACAAAGGAATCGCGCCATGTAACAAAGGAATCGCGCCATGTAACAAAGGAATCGCGGTATGTAACAAAGGAATCGCGGTATGTAACAAAGGAATCGCGCCATGTAACAAAGGAATCGCGCCATGTAACAAAGGAATCGCGCCATGTAACAAAGGAATCGCGGTATGTAACAAAGGAATCGCGCTATGTAACAAAGGAATCGCGCCATGTAACAAAGGAATCGCGCCATGTAACAAAGGACTCGCGCCATGTAACAAAGGAATCGCGGTATGTAACAAAGGAATCGCGGTATGTAACAAAGGAATCGCGCCATGTAACAAAGGACTCACGCCATGTAACAATGGAATCGCGCCATGTAACAAAGGAATCGCGCCATGTAACAAAGGAATCGCGCTATGTAACAAAGGAATTGCGCCATGTAACAAAGGAATCGCGGTATGTAACAAAGGAATCGCGCCATGTAACAAAGGAATCGCGCCATGTAACAAAGGAATCGCGCTATGTAACAAAGGACTCACGCCATGTAACAAAGGAATCGCGCCATGTAACAAAGGAATCGCGCCATGTAACAAAGGAATCACGGTATGTAACAAAGGAATCACGGTATGTAACGAAGGAATCGCGCTATGTAACAAAGGAATCGCGCCATGTAACAAAGGAATCGCGCCATGTAACAAAGGAAACGCGGTATGTAACAAAGGAATCGCGCCATGTAACAAAGGAATCGCGCCATGTAACAAAGGAATCGCGCCATGTAACAAAGGAATCGCGCCATGTAACAAAGGAATCGCTCTATGTAACAAAGGACCCACTCCATGTAACAAAGGAATCGCGCCATGTAACAAAGGAATCGCACCATGTAACAAAGGAATCACGCCATGTAACAAAGGAATCGCGGTATGTAACAAAGGAATCGCGGTATGTAACAAAGGAATCGCGCCATGTAACAAAGGAATCGCGCCATGTAACAAAGGAATCGCGCCATGTAACAAAGGAATCGCGCCATGTAACAAAGGAATCGCTCTATGTAACAAAGGACCCACTCCATGTAACAAAGGAATCGCGCCATGTAACAAAGGAATCGCGCCATGTAACAAAGGAATCGCGCCATGTAACAAAGGAATCACGCCATGTAACAAAGGAATCGCGGTATGTAACAAAGGAATCGCTGTATGTAACAAAGGAATCGCGCCATGTAACAAAGGAATCGCGCCATGTAACAAAGGAATCGCGCCATGTAACAAAGGAATCGCGCTATGTAACAAAGGAATTGCGCCATGTAACAAAGGAATCGCGGTATGTAACAAAGGAATCGCGCCATGTAACAAAGGAATCGCGCCATGTAACAAAGGACTCACGCCATGTAACAAAGGAATCGCGCTATGTAACAAAGGAATCGCGCCATGTAACAAAGGAATCGCGCCATGTAACAAAGGAATCGCGCCATGTAACAAAGGAATCGCGCCATGTAACAAAGGAATTGCGCCATGTAACAAAGGAATCGCGGTATGTAACAAAGGAATCGCGCCATGTAACAAAGGAATCGCGCCATGTAACAAAGGAATCACGCCATGTAACAAAGGAATCGCGCCATGTAACAAAGGAATCGCGCCATGTAACAAAGGAATCGCGCCATGTAACAAAGGAATCGCGCCATGTAACAAAGGAATCGCTCTATGTAACAAAGGACCCACTCCATGTAACAAAGGAATCGCGCCATGTAACAAAGGAATCGCGCCATGTAACAAAGGAATCACGCTATGTAACAAAGGAATCACGCTATGTAACAAAGGAATCGCGCTATGTAACAAAGGAATCGCGCCATGTAACAAAGGAATCGCGCCATGTAACAAAGGAATCGCGCCATGTAACAAAGGAATCGCGCCATGTAACAAAGGAATCGCGCCATGTAACAAAGGAATCGCGCCATGTAACAAAGGACTCACGCCATGTAACAAAGGAATCACGCTATGTAACAAAGGAATCACGCTATGTAACAAAGGAATCACGCTATGTAACAATGGAATCACGCTATGTAACAAACGTTTCCAGAGAGCATCCTTTTTCCATGCTCGCACTCGTTATGTTCTGTTGAGAGCATCCTTTTCCCACGAATGTTCCCAGAGAGCATCCTTTTTCCATGCTCGCACTCGTTATGTTCTGTTGAGAGCATCCTTTTTCCACGAATGTTCCCAGAGAGCATCCTTTTTCCATGCTCGCATTCGCCATGTTCTGTTGAGAGCCTCCTTCTCCACAAATGTTTCCAGAGAGCATCCTTTCCCGCTGCTATGCGAAGATTGCGATTCCCTCCGGCGTCCTCACACTGAATATATACATAGCTGCGTGTTATGAATTCATTCATTCGCTTTTAATTCCTTCGAGCGTTAGCATTCCCGTATTCATTTAATTTCTTTTAGTTTTAGCATGAGCTCCTGCCGGAGAAAATCTGTGCAACTAGCGGATGAGAAACTCAATTTTTCATACATTACACATGGAGGAAAACACGTCATTAGATGCTGTATATGCGAGCGGATTTTTAAGAATCGTTCTTTGTCAAGATTTAAGCTTCATAGAGCAACATGTTATACTGGATCGACTCTCTCTCCTACACTCGAAGATCCGAAGATGTATAGAGGGGGATGTTATACCGGATCAAGCCTCTGTCCTTCACTGGAGACTACTGATGGTGAAAAATCTGGATACAGCGGGAGTCGCGAGAATATGAAATCTTCATATGATGATGATTCAGTGATATCTACGCTTGAAAATCCAAATAGACTAGTAAATATATTGAGGTTACTAATTGCATCGAGGAATGCTGGTAATAATAGTCACACACAAGAGATTGAGGAGATTATAAGTAAGCTGAAAGCTTCTAAAGTTATAGCATGACAGGATCGAGAAATTGTGTTAATCAATTACAGTCATGGTTAACAGGAACTTTGAAATATCAAAACCTTGTACTTATAAAATACATCACACAGAAAGAGACCTGCATTATCCATAAAAAACTAAACATCTCAAGAATGTCTGGATGATGTATATGATTATATAACTGAGTGTTTTAGAATGTCTAGACTATCACCTTTGGCTTTAGGAAATATGTATGTTTTTTTGTATAGGAATGTAATAGGAAAATGTTTATAAAAAATAAATGTTGTTTATATTACATAGACCTCGTTTTTTATTAATCTTTTTATACACCTCATATCATACAGCCCAATATTAAGATGGTTCTGGCTTCTAGATTCCCATTTATTCAAGTCTCTTTCAGTAATAGTTCATGTAGCATCAATGTTTTTAAGATAGGCATTCTCCTTAAACAATTATGAAATTATTTATGAAATCAATGGTATAGGCTGGTATAGCAGTAATAATGAGTACATAATTATATATATATATATTATTGTTATATTCTACACCCTCGGATGTTTTTTCCATGTATGTTCCGCACTGGTGCAATTCTTCATTGATTGAGGTTACTGGGAGGTGTTGAGAATGTTCCTATCACATTTCTGTTTATGATGTTTTAAGCTATCTCGTTCTTCCTCTTCATTTACATTCAGCTGGGCATTCCTGTTACACACATTCACATTATTTGCAACTTCTTGTAGGTATATACTTCGATGTGGAGAATCACTGCAAGGGGTATTAAAGTTCTTTCTGCACGAAATCACACAGAGTACAATCTAGACATTATTTACACATATTTTTTTAATACAGTGATGCCTGCTTTTGACAACTGCTATCGTGCTGGAAATTATTTGAAACTTACTGTAGGTATCTGCTTTGAGGTAAAGAATCAGTGAATAGACTATTAAACTTCTTTCTGCAGATCCTCGCTCAGACTACATCCTGGACGTTATTTTTTTACATATTGATGTATACTTTAGACAAATGTTATCCTACTGAAGTGCGAATTTATAAACTCAACGAATGTAACTCTAAATGAAGCTTTGAAAGGATAGCTGAATTATTTCTACAAACCTTAATAGGAAGAAAAGACAATTTACATGTCTTAAACTTGCCGGCTGGTACTACTCCGTGATATACCATTTGAAACTTCCCAGGCATTTCCTCCAACTGTTGGCTTGTTAGGGTTGAATATCTTGTCGGGAGAAACACTTGCTTATTCTCTAAAAGTGCAACGACTCTAGCACCGTATCGAGTATCAATTTTTCTTAAGGATTTTATATTATAAGGCTCCTCTGGCTGAAGATCTTGTAGTCTTTGAACGGCTGGGTAAATGCTACCCTCAGCCAATGTGTTAAGTTGAGATGTCAAACTTTCTGCATTAGGAAGAGAAAAAAACATATTCTTTATTAGAGAATGTGTTGCATAACAAAAATTTCATTTATTTGAAAGTTACAAACTTATTAACTTTTTTCTGAAAATGATAATATGTGTAAATATAATTGAGGTTCTGATTCACTAATGAAGTTCATTAAGTACTGTATTTTTCAATTTAAATGTTTTAATATAATGTAGATATTTACTTTGTTAGAGCGAATGATTCGCGCAACAGACTTTTTGTAATATTCTAAAGCAAAAACGTTAATAAGGTATTCAAATAATTGTATTTTCTCCAAAAAGGAATATAATTCACTCTGTGAAATCCTGTATTTAAATATCTGGAATAATAATTACTCAACAAGGTGAATACTTAACTAAATTGTTCCCATTTTGAGAATTCGCGCAGTTAGCTATTAAATGTAGAATAAGCTTGCCTAAAATGAATACTTAACTAAACTGTTCACATTTCAGAAAATTCACTTGTCTAGCTATTAACTTTTAGAATGCTCAGCTATTCGCATATAAATGCCATGCATTAAAAACAAGAACGCGAATATAAGTTAAATGTACAGAGTAATAATTTAACTTTTAAAGTAAATGAAGTGTTTTGTTACAACTTACCAGACATGATGTTCGTTGAAATTTCACTTTGAATGAGAAAAGTTTGCGGAGATCTTAGCTCGCTGTGTTGTCACAATACAGTGAAATCGCTGGGGAAGCTACTGCTTTTATATCGCTTCGCCTGATAAAAATCTGAAGGGGTGAGAGATGTGACGGTATATAATACAGCAATTTTGATTGGCTACTCTAAAAATTCGAGAAGGAGAGGGAAATGCTAGCCTCGCACAGGGACATTTCGTAAGCAAGTCTAAACCCGTTATGGGGGAAACCATCGCTCACGCCAGCGTTCCTTAAGGGGAATGCTTCTGCGTATGACGCTAGGAAATAAAAAATATATTTTATTTTTTACATTTACCGCTAAAAATTCATTGTTAATTATTGTTACATTACCAAATTAATCACAGAGCGAAAATAATGTATTGTTTCTGTAGATATAATTTTCCTCGAACCAGCAACCTTTCGATTGTGAATAGACACGTTACAGATGTTTAAAGAACGTCTGATGCTATGTGATGGCTTTATAATTCTATTCTCTATGCATTACCACGGGAAAAAACGAATAGCGAGTTACCGCTTGAGAAAAGTTAAAAGTATTTGAAAATTTAAACCAATATAAAAAAATCTGATGTGATACACTCACATGGCTTTCTCTACTCTTGTACAAACTATTTTTACAAGCACTTATTCCCTATATGCTTCATGTTAATCGAGATATCGAGATGTCAATGTTATTGGTAATTTTCATGACGATACAATGTGAATATGATAGGTTTTAAGCGATAGTCAAATATTTTAACGCTGGTTGCTATGTGGTGCATTCCATTCTCTTTGCATATCGAGGACATAAAACAAGAATAATGAATTTGAGAAAAAGTATAAGTATTGGAAAATTTTAATGGAATAACAAGCAATATCTCGAAAAACGATTTACTCAACAACAAGAATGTATATGTTATAAATTATGTATTTTAACGCGATCTCCATTTTTTGTGTAGTAAAATTTTGTCTATCTCTTATGGTTTATCAGTTTTGCAAAAGTCGTTCAGAATGAAGAATACTTTGGAGACATTCCCAGAAAAAACCCGCCTCCGAAATAAAGTCCACTTCCTGAAAATAATAACAATATTAATAATAATATAGAATGTGTAAAAAGAACTTCATAAAATATTGAAAAAATTCTTACCGTTCGGTGCTTGCTGCATGTATGGGGCAGGGCTCCCCACCCTGCTGATTTGGTGCCAGGAAGGTCTGGAAGCCTGGAGGTGGCGGTGCAGCGGTCGCGAAGCCTGCTGGTACAACGCTCGCGAAGCCTGATGCTACCGGTGCAGCGGTCGCATGTTGACCGATACCGCCTCCGAAATAAAGTCCATTTCCTGGAAAAAATAAATAAATAATAATAGTATAGCATGTTTAAGTACAGAGTTCTAAAGAATCTACACTCTATACGTGAAAAAAAATACATGTTTTAAACACCCTCGTGAAAAATACATAGCATTCTGGGAGACCGAAAGAGTTATGTGACTGCATATGGGTGAGAAACTCCCCTTAAATATATCCTTTTCTCCTTATACAATCCAGAACTCTATGCTGTCGGAGGCATGCCTTTGTGTGCCAGAATCGACATTGTATGTCTACTATCATGTAATTTTTTAGTTAAAATCCTCAAACACCCGTCTGTAAATTCTCACCTTACGAGTGTTGCTGCATGTACGGATGGTAGAGCCGCCTCCATGATGATTTGGTACCAGGAAGGTCTGGAAGCCTGGCGCTGCCTGTGCAGCGCTCGATGGATGGTCGATACCAAAATAAAGTCCACTTCCTGGAAATAATAATACAAATAATAATAAAGAATATGAACAAGAAGTTAATATGAATTGTTACATTACTTATTTAAAAACTCTGAAGAATGCTTACCATTCGGGTGTTCGGGTGTCTGAATCATTACGGTATTTGATGAGCGATCCTGCAGCCTGCGGCCCAGAAAATTCGAGATATACAATTCATTTCTCATTACAATATCTTAAACATTTAATATTTTATTCAATATCGTTAGATTACTTGAAATGAATTTGTGCGTGTGTGTATTAAGTTTATATTAACATGCTGGAATATTCGAAAAATATCTCTCGAATGGATGGGGTATTTAAAATCGTACTCGTCCTATGTTTACTAAGCCCAATCTTTTTAAAAATGGAATAAATTAAGAGTAACGAGGATTGTTTAGGCAAGGCTCCATATTTCATTATTTAGAATTAAACAAATGCTATTAGTCGTAATAATCATGCACATACGACAGCAAGCAAATGCGCGAGTCAATTCATATACAATTAATTAATAAAAAATATTTAATTGTTTTCATCGATCAGCGAGAGCCTTATTTTAATAACGTATGTAATATCATTCTGAATACTTTTTATTCTTCATATTACTCTCGCCAAATCATATTTCTTTGTTTAACATCCCGAAAAAAAATCAGTTTAATTTTTTGATATCATGTTTGCATTTCTTGTACGCGTGTATTTAAATAATGACAAATATACAATCGAATGTTTAAGTACAGAATCTATACAGTATACGTTTAATTGAAAACTTAAATCATTAATATTCTTCATGTAGAATTATATTAATTATCGGGAAAACATTTTTTGTGGTAAGCTTAAAACATGTCTAGACAGGGTGATGCAGCAGTGTATGATGGAATTTCTGGACAGAGGAAGCCATTAAGATCTTTTTGTGTCGCTAAAAGTTATTTATCCCCGAGGGCCTGTGGTTTTTCAGAGCACTTTGGATGTTTAATCAACTGGAAAACGGGTGTCATTGTTCACTAAGAGCTCTATACAAGACCTTGTTTTTACATTCTTCTGACGAAAATTAATGTTGCGGAAGAGTTTTGCCCTTGTCTGCTAATGGGTCTACATATGCATTCTTCAGGGGTGTACACCATATTTCTTTCAAGCAGTGTTCGCAAGTGAATAATTCGTTGAATTTCTCAAAGTTCGCTACGTCTTTAGAAAGAACATTTAAAACGAATATAAAATTTATATTTGTAGTCTTCGTGCGTGTTACTTACAGGTACGCCTGTTTTGAATTGTAATTATTACTTCTCTCGTGTGAGAAGAGACATAGAGGGCTTTGTTGAAGCGTACTCCTATGTGCTGGATACCCCTAGCCATTAAGAGCAGGTAGTGTGGAAAACCCACGCGTCCTGGTTTAACCGCCTCTCATGATGGACGGGGCATTGCTGTCACATTGCGTCTTGTTTTTTCGTAAAGGGTTCTCGTGTTAACGTCTCATACAAGCTATTTGCAATTTCGCTTTAAGTTGCTTTTTAATTCATCTAAGCAATGTAATATTTTTTATAAACCCGCAATTCAAAAGAAGAATTAAACACACGTTATTAGCCGTAATAGTTATATACGCGTAATAATCGCGCATGTACGATAACGAACAGTTGCGCGCGATTCAATTACATTAATCAATCAAAAAAACTTAATTGTTTTTAATCGATAGAGTGCGTCGTTTCATTAGAAGTGAGATATTCATGGTAGATGAATAATTGGGTGAGATATCTCTAGGTGCGCGAGTCAATTACATTAATTATTAAAAATATTTAATTGTATTCATCGATCAGTGAGAGCCTTATTTATTTTTCATTTATTTCATAATCAATTCCCCCTGAGCCAACATGAACGCACTTCGCATGTTAAACGAGTATTATTTAAATAAAATGTTAATTCACCTTTATTTTTTTTCCAGAATCATATTTCGCAGAATTATATAGAGTTAAGATGGCCGTCTTGCACCCATAATGAGTTTAAATATGGTGAATTCACAACTTTCGGATATGACCGCCAGGGGCGCTGTGAGCAAACACTCGCTGGAGTTTCACTCATATTACCACTTGGTGCGCTAGTGTAGCTGGCGAACTGAAACGCAAGTGGAGGGGATGCGCTAGTTGACTCGCCCGTGGAAGTATCGGAGCCAGTCATTCCGGCGAAACGTCTCGCAGTGGAAGGTTGCGGTCGGTGTTCCACCGCAATTATCACGCGATAACGAGTGTTACGTCAAGTCTGTCCTTTCATCTATGTGTTGTAATATTCTTATAAATCCAAAATATATTTTCCCTCAAAAGTAGAATTAAATAAATGTTATTACTCGTAATAATTATACACATGCTACCACACATATACGATAACGAACAGTCGCGCGCGAGTCAATTACATTAATCATTCAAAAAATACTTAAATGTATTCATCAACCGACTAGCCGCGTTTCATTGCAATAGTAGTAATATAAGGGGGGGTTTAGGACAAGGTGTGCGCGATTCAATCAAAAATACTTAATTGCTCGACGAACAGCGTTTAATTGCATTAGTAGTAATATGATGGGCATTCTTTTTTCAATAACACACATTACCTAATTGATTGACACAATTATGTACTCAAACGATTTGACGATGTGCGGCAGGCATCGAGAATCGCATTCCCACACCGCCAACGTCACGCACCGAGAACCCTCACATATAACCCCTCACCCCGAGCGGCACATCCCCTACCCCAAGCCAATCACACGGCAGGGATTTAGACAAGTCACAATGAGGGGGCGGGAATGTAGTCACCGTATAGGAACAATACACACTCTCCCACCTATCCACAGGGAACCAACCAGAACACAAAGGGGAGGGAGGACACGCGTATGGGGGAGGGAGGGGGCGGGTCACCGGCACGTGACCACAGGGGGAGGGGGGAGGACCTGCCGGCACAGACCCTGTCGGCATTAGATCAGCGCACAAAGGGAAGGGGGCGGAGCTAGCGGCACGCGACCGGGCGGCAAATAGTAGCACACAAAGGGAGGGGGCGGGGCTTGGAGTCAGAACAATAGGTCATTAATTCCTTTGTTCTCACCAGAACAATAGCCCATTGTTCTCAAGTCGCTATTTATATTCTACTCTCGCCTGCTGAATGCTGGACATTGTACATGCAGTAACACTAACCTCCGTAACACCTATCTCTCGCATATAAACGCATTTCCTCCTCCTTCAATTCTCTCCTAGCATAGGGTCTCTCTTCGTTTTCCCCATTTCTCCCATATAAAGACATACACTACCATTCATCACCTCCTAGCCTAATACCTCTCCTCCGTTTGCTTCCTCTCTCATATACAACACATATTCCACCCTTTAACCCTGTCTAGCCTAGCATCTCTGCACGTTTTCCCCATGTCTCCCGTATAAATGTCATGTCTAACCTATTGTGTCTCCTCGTTTTCCTATACTTCCCATATAAACGCATACTCTACTCCTCAACCTCCTTCTAGCCTAGTGTCTCTCCTCGTAATCCCCGTCTATGTCATTAAAAGCGCATTCTCCCCCTTGAGCCCCTGTTCCAGTTAGAATCCCTCCTCGTATTCCCTCTCTCAGCCATACATATGACTTTTCTAGTCTCCTACTCCGCTAGCATAGCACCTCTCCTCGGTTTCCTATATATCCCATATAAAACGTATATTCCACCCTTCAGGTCCTATCTAGCCTAGCACTTCCCCTCGTATTCCTTACCTCTCGCATAAAAAGTGTATTTTTCTTCCACTTTCAGCCTCTGTCTAGCCTATCGTCTTCCCCGTTTTCCTATCTTTCCCATATAAACGTATACTCTACTCCTCAACCTCTGTCTTGCCTAGTACCTCTCCTCGTATTTCCTAATCTATCATACAAAGCGTATTCCCCCTCCTTCAGCCACTGCTCTACCTCGGATTACTCCTCGTTTTCTCTCTCTCTCCCCCATATAAACGCATTTTCCTCCTTGAACGCTCTCCCAACCTAGCATCTCCCATCGTTTTACCTATCTTTTCTCATATAAGCGCAAAAAACTGCACCAGCTCCCTATAATATTCTACCCATGTGTATTGTGAATTAAGTGCAAAATGGTTCAATAGTTTAAAATTAAATAATCCTGAAATGCGAATAGAAAGACTGCATTAAAGAAAATGCGGGCAGTATTGAACGCAGAAATATGTTAATATTCACGAAAGAAATTTAGATGAAAGAGCTCATATTATGATTGTGGTTATTGAACTCATTAAAATCGCATTTCTTGAAGCAGCAAACTATACACTATTAAAGCTTATGAAGGAGGTTGCACAAAGGGCAAAATGCATGTGACTATATTAATGTATGTTATTTCGAAAAATAGCATTTATTTTATATTCTATAAAAGTACTGTTAGTAACTTTTTGAAATGCTTGTTATATCTACTAGTAATTACTATAAGTAGAATTTATGATAAAGATTATTATTAGAATAGGGGATTCGAAAGTGAAAGGTGGTACAGCATGTCAAAGTATGGAGAATGATTTTGAGCTGATCTTGAGAATGGGACATTTGGTAGTGCAATAAACGCTTCCATAATTAAAGGTAGAGGAGGTTATAAGTAAAATTACACTAGTTGGAAGGGTCAGCACCCTTCCAAGGTAAAGCAGCGTGCTTTCCAAATTTGTCACAGGGTATTTAAGGTTTCATTAGTAAATAATAATAGCACATTACAAAAGTACTTGCGGAGTGCTGTCGCAGATGGCAGCAGAGCATATTGATTCCGGTGTGTTTTAGCATTTCCAAGTTAAAATCGACGTTACTTATGCCCTTTTTCACTACCACACTACAAGAATACGGCGTTATTATATAAGGTGATGTAACACGAGGTTTTGTTGCCATTTCGTGTATGCTTAAATGCTACAGAAATTAGTGAAACTTATCCATTCTTACATTTATGTCATGGCGTGGGAAATACTACCAAGAGTTTTGTTTGCCCATGTTGAGGAGAAAATATCAGTAACTAGCATAATGTACGATGTTGCATATGTTCACAGAATTTTAATTATACCAGGGTATTGTTATTTATATTGTTAATGTTTCATATGATGCCTCATTAGTCGTAAATGGTACATTATTAGAAAATATTTGGAACATACTGCCATCCTGAAGTATCACAAAGCATTTTCTGTTTATGTAGGATGAGAGGTGTAGTAAGTTATTTTGCATGTTACAGAGGATATTTTATATATTATTTGTTCATACATTATGGATCTACCGTTTCAGCCGGAGGTGCTAACAAATTTAAATTATTGTACGAGTTCGGTTGCTGGGTATTGCAGCTAGCCCTGAACTACAGAAACATGGGTGCTGCTTGGTCGAGGATTTCACTCAGGAGATGCAGAAGGCCAATATGATTTCACAGGTTTTTTAAAACACCTTATCAGAATATAAATCCGTTGACTTTACATATTCGCAAGCCCGTTGGTTGAAGGCGAGGCTGGTTTATTGCATTTATGGGGTAACATGCTTATCCCATGTTCACTCCTTGACAAAGAATAATATTGCAGAGTTACTAGCTAAGTTGAATGCACCCATACTGTAATTGTCAACTGTTAATTTGCCACAACAGTAAACTAAGGTGGTAGTTCTATCAGTAAATGCTTCATGCCTAGAACACACTAACACTCAAACGTAGAACCAGTTTTAATGCTTCAGGATGAGTTACCAGTTGGGAACAAACTTTTCTGCAAAATTCTATTGCTTGAAGTTTAAGTTTTAAAATGGCTACCTTGAGGTTACCCAATCCTTTACAGAATTTCTTCGTTCAGCTTCAGGTCGCTCCAGCACATTTTTCAAATCTTTAAACTCTTAATACAACAACAAAATTGTGCTCGCTTGTTTCAGGTTGATGATGTATATTTATTGCACATTTTCTATACAAGTTTACCTAAGGTGTTTGCACCACATGCATCTGAAGCATTACAGCAAAGGCATACTTTTGAAGAACTTTGTTGTTATTGCTTTAAGCGAATAATTATGCCTTCACATTATCAGTGTTTAGTACGATATGTTTTTCCTTCACAAGGGATGCAGGAAACCTTTTATGAATTTGTCACAAATAAATAATAAATATATAAATAAATTTAAAAAATATATATAATTTAAGAATTTCATAAATTGGTTATACTAAACGTTCAGATAACAAAAAAGATATTAAATTGGTTGCCCAAGTTTTGGTAGTCTCTTACACGGACTTTGTTATTCTACAGACTATTTTAACTCATGTGAAGAATGCTGAAGTTCGAACATTGTCGTTATCTTTGTCTGAAGATTGTTCACTTAAGTACTTCGATACCATCGTTAATAAGGTCCGACGTTTATCTGTAACTGAGAAAACGGAACAAGCTAGTACTAGTTCCGTAACTTCCGCAGAGATCAAGGGTAGCAAACCTTATCAGCGATTGAGTCAAAAGGAATGATATTCTTGTGGAAAGCCTGGACATCTAAAGAAAGTGATTTCGTTAGCTAGAATTGCAAGAAGCTAGAGCGAAATTACCTTTAAAATCTAAACCACCATTATGACATAAGGAGTTGTGTTGCCCTAATTTTGGGAACACTGTGAATCACAATGCTTTTTGGGGGGGCGAAAGCTTCCAGAGCACTACCCATTTTAGTGTTCAGTTGGGTACTTTGGGGATATTCGCATTATTAGATTCGGGTAGTGTCGTCGCTTTAGTTGGTGCCACTTAGGTTCAATTTTTGTGACTTAAAATACAAGCGTGTAAGCTTTATGTTATGACTGTAAAAGGGGAATTTTTTCAGAGTATAGGTCGTGTTAAGTTACCAATTAAGGTTTGAAACTTTCGATTGGATTCTCCATATTATGTGATACCAAGGTTACCAGGGGGATTGGATTTTTTTTTTTGCTACAACAGGTGTGGTGTTGGATATACGTAATAGTAAGTTTGTGGTAGAATTCTTTCTGTATGCACAGAATAAGATCTTGTTTTCTGTCAGTATTAGTTTGCCCAATACTTCACATTGTTTGCCTTCTGAGGTGGGGGAGTTGAGCCATTTAGACAGCTTACAGCAGAAACAGTTGCGAGAAGTATTGAAACAATTTGCAGTTGTACTTACACCTAAATTAGGTTTTACTAATATTATTAAATATCAGATTCAACTCGAATATCCAAAACCAGTAAGATTACCACCATATCGATTGTCGCCTCCGAAGCTTTCTGTGATTTGGGCTAAAATAGCTGATATATTGGCCAAAGGAATAATCAGATTGTCGGATTCCAATTATTCTAGCCTAATGCTTTTGGTCGATAAACCAGGAGGTGAAGCAAGAGTAGTAGTGGATTATCGACAGTTAAACAGTCGCATAAAGATTAATTCTGTACCATTGCTCCATTTTTAACAGAACCTTCATTGGTTCACGAAGGTTAAATACTTTACGACATTTGATCTTAATAGTGCTCACTCTCAAATTCCGTTTTCTGAACATTCGAAACGTTATACGGCATTTGCTACAGGTTTTTATTTTTATGAATTTAATCGTTAACTTCCAACAGTTATGATTATTTGGATGACTTGTGTGTTTATTCAAGCACTTTTGAGGAACACATAAAGCATGCTACTGAGATGTTGAAGCACCTAAGGGAAGCTGGATTGACGGCTGATCTACAATTTTAGGACATATTGTTTCCCCAAATGGAGTTGAAATTGATCCTGATCGAACAAAGAGTAATCCGAATTTCCGGTTCCCCTAACGGTAAAGCAAGTAGCACATTTTGTTGGAATATTACAGTATATTGCTAAATATATTCCGTATTATGCTGAGTTGGTTAAATTTGTTGAGATGGAAGAATGTTAAGTTCGGAGCAGTACGAATTCTTTGAGAAACTCAAACAGGTATTGATCTCGCCACCAATGTTAGCTGTTACTGATTTTTCTTTGCCATAATTTCGGGAGTACTACTACAGCAGTATGCTGTATGCATCAAGAATGCTTTCTAAAACGAGAACAAAATTATTGCATTTATGAACCTGAGGCATTACCGTATTGTATGTGATTGAGAAATTTCGTTTTTACTTTGAACATAAAGAATTTCTATTAGAAACGGATAAACAGACCTTATTATCCAAAACTCGACTTTGGAGTGGATTGGTTAGGTGGTATTTGAAGATCTCAGCCTTTATATTTCGTGTTCAGCGTATACAAGGCGACATTAATTGCATAGCTGATGCAATACTGAATCAGCTAGTACAGTATTACCGCCGGCGCTGGGAGCGTTGCAATCATGTACATTGGAATACGAAGAGCCAGAACTAGAACCTATAATCCAAGAGCTTATGAGGGAATACGAATTACAAGCGAGGGTCCTTTGTTGTAAGGATAAGAATGAGGAGCTTAAGAGTGTAGTCCCTAAGAATTTAGTCGCATTGATATTTCAATTTTGTCATCAAGGTCTTGTGGGGCGCATCCAGGGGTATATAAAACGATAATAATACGATACGTGGAAAACTTATTTGGCGTGGAATGGACGCGCATATTAAGATTTGTGAACTTTGTAGGCTAACAGAAGGGTGTTTAGCTTCTCAGGTTGAATCAGCGGTTTCTGGATTACATTTCCGAGTAAATTACCAAATACGTTTGGCTCCATGCCACATGGAAGGCGAAAACTGTTACGACGTTAAAGATGTTAAAAGGAACAATCACATGTTTTGGAGTACCTGAGACTATAGTGACAGACAATGCTAGTTACTTTACTTTTAAGAGCTTTTGTTTTCAAGCAGGACTTACTCATGTTACGACCATTCCTTATTACCCTAAGCCTTCTTTGAGTAAATGGGTAAACAGAAACCTAAAGTCAGCCTTAATCGCATATCATTCGTGTTGGGATACAAACTTTCATTGGTTACAGTGTGCATTCAATTATACGCGATATGAAGCTCATAGGGAATGTCCATTTAACTTCATGTTGTCATTTCCACCAAATACTCCCTTGGCAAATATTTGGCATCTAAATGGTATATTGCCAGAGAAGGAGCATCATGCAGCTATAAAACATTATGGATGAGGGTGCATAACAATTTAGTACGAGCTCGGGCTAACATGGGAAGTATTATAATAAGCAAACAAACTTAAAATTGGAGATAAGGTCTATTCTGAGAAATTATTCGTTATGCAAGGCTGACTACAAATTCACCGCCAACCAGGTATCGTGGTCTATTTACATTAGTTAAGCTTCTTTCACCTGTTTCTGTTGAACTCGTAGCCAATGATGGAAAGAGAGCATTAAGAGCTCATGTTGAGCTTTTAAATCTCTGCCATGATGTATTGGGTAGATTTTAATGTGCAAATTAAGTGTAATGTATTTCATTATTCATTTGCGGTCTTCTGATTGATTTTTGAAATCTTAAAACCAAGGAATAAGCTATTAATACTTGAAATGAGAACGGTGAAGAGAAATCTTGGAAAGGAAAGTGGACTTGCAGTATGACCAATTTTTCATCTGGTGATAATTGAGTTCTTTGATGGAAAAGGGATCCCGACTATCAACAAAATGAACATCACAGTTCTGTATCTTAATGAAGGATGGATATTCAAGTTAAGTCATTAAAACCAGAAATTGAGGTTTGGGAGCAGGAGTCTGTAATAATTCTTCGTTACGCTCACAGTCAAATTGCCAAAGAGAGTACACGTGGTCACATTATAGTTTGGCAATGCATTCTTCTCAAACCTTCGAGGTGAGGGGAAAAGTGCTTACGTAACAACCCACATGTAGTCAAAGAGAGCAATTCAAGGTTCAAAGAGTTGCTTGCCAGCAGTGGTACTGTTCGCATTACAAAGGAATGCAACTCAGATAGTAACACCACATGGCGTAGTACTTCAATTCAGATTTCCTCAATGTAACATCAGGGTTTTACGCTTCAGCATAGCCGCCGTTAAAAGAACTTGTTCATATTGTTCCATGATGTTGAATAACCATTTAGTGGATAACAGCTAATACGTTTATGTTCTATAAGAATTCGTCGGTCGTAGAATGCATCGGGCATTGAGGAAATGGTGCAAGGCCTGGTAACTTCAGGGTGAATGCAGCTTCTCGAACCAGAGGTCAAATGGGACAAGTCCATCTGTTCAGTTTAAAATTACAGCGTCGAAAGTTATGCGGTATAATAAGCAGGTGGGATCTATCCTCATTATATAATTTCTGGGCATATTATTTTGGCAAAAGTTTGAAAATTTAAATGTTTAAATTCAGGGACAAAATTATTGACAAGATATTTAAGCAGCAAACTGTAAATCTACAGTGCGAATGTTCATTGTGGCGTGGTATTCATTTAAAGCAATCGTTAGTGTAGCATGTGTAATATGAATTAAGTACAAAAATGTTAAACAATTCAAAGCATGAATTCTGAAGTGCGAGTAGAAAAACTTTACATTCAAGAAAACTTAGGCAGTGTTGAATCCAGAAATAGGTTAATATTCACGAAATAACTTTAGATGAATGAGTTCATATTATGATTATAGCTATTGAATTCATTAGAATCGTATTTTTTGAAGTTATTGATTTACAGCAAACTACACACTGTTAAAATTTATAAAGAAGGTTGCACAAAGGTAGAAAGCATATGGCTATATTAATGTATGTTATTTGAAAACTTCAAATATATTTTATAGAATTATTGTTAGTAACTTTGTGGAATACTTATTATACCTACTGCTCTTAATTGCCACGAGTGGAATTTATGATAAAGCTTATTATTAAAATAAGAGATGCGAAAGTAAAGAATGGTACAGCATGCCAAAGTATGGAGTAGTCGTGATCTTGAGAATGTGTTACTTGGCAGTGGAATAAAAGCTTCCGTACTTAAAGGTAAAGTGATAAATTACATTGGTTGAAAGGGCCAGCAAATTTGCAAGGTGAAGCAGTACGCTTCCCAAATTTAATGACACGGGGTTATTCAAGATTTTATTGATAAATATCTAAGGATCCATATTATGTACTGCATAAATAACCATTACGAGGTACTTAGGCACTGCTGTCACAAGTTGTTCTACAGTGTCAGTGTAGTGCTGTAATTATTAAAAAAATATATTTTAAATGTGCATATGGGCAAAGGTCACATCTCGAAGTGATGGCTATGAATAATTTCTAAGATACAAAAGCAAAATCTAAAGAAAAATATAAATGAAAAGATTTGTGTGCCATGCTTGGCAAAAGAAACGGGAAGGAAAGTCAGAGATACATTGTAAATAATATGCTTCCTTTATTCAATTATTTTAGGCCATTTACTTGTTTATATAAATCTACAGGTTATTTCTTTCATACAACTATGGTCTCATCTTTCCCTCATGTAGTGTATTGTTTGCTAATTGATTTCATTTGAGTGTGATTTATATGTTCCTTTTATTCCTGTTATTTTGTTTTGGGGCAGTGCATTCACAGAGTCTGTTTCCAAGTATGAAAAAGGGATTCCATGAATAAATATAATTAAATTCTGAGTGGGGATAACTGCAGGTTTTCATGAATTCGGAAGGGGTAAGTGAAGCTTTTGGACACCCTTGGCACGGTCACCACCCACTATACAAAAGAGAAGCCGTTCTGCATAACGTTATGCTGGCTGGCTCCGTGTGTAAATAAACCCCGTAGTGCTTGGGTCAAAATGGTATAAATTGAGGAGAAACGTGAAGCTGGTTCTCCAGTATTTTGTTGACTTCGGCGAGTATACATGTATCCATCAATGCTCCCAACAGCGTGTGTTGAGTGATAAGTTAATTAAATATACTTTTAGACTGGGAACATTTAAATATTTAAATCGCGTGTATAATATGGAGCGATATTTGTTTTTATTTAGTGAAGGGGGAAATGTGTTTACGCCACTATACTTGTAAAGCTCTCGGTTAGTCTTTGCTCTGAGAAGACATTCTTGCATATAAAGTATTAATCAACGCAAATCGTAATCTTCATTCCTACGTGGTAAGCCTGTTTACTCTGCACAATAAGAGTTTTTCATCGGGCTTTTGACCAGGACAGCTTCAATCTAAAACCTCCTTAGGTCCTAGCCTCTGGTGCACATCCACCATCGCGAAAAAGGCTATGCGTAAGCCACTAATGAACTTGGTTTGCTGGAACTAAGTAAGGGTTGAGTTGGAGCCATGAATATGGAGGAGCTGCTGTACTAATTCCTCACAAACTTAACACAGATCGTTATAACGGCAAGTTTGTCTATCCGAGTGTAGATTCTCCTATTTTGTGTGTTGAATTTTATGTAGGTGGGAACCATAAATTATAGAAAAGTGCGTTATTACAGTAAAATTGTTGAGCTCGTTAAATGACACATATATAGCCTGCCTGTCATCCTCAGGAGCCTACTTCTGTAGGTACGGGTCTGCCGCCCAAACCTGGGTGTGGTTGCTTCGAAGAGGTAAGTATCCCGCAGAACACAGGCTTATCCTTGTGTTCCAGGGATACGTGTCTGCGCTTGATTATTTGTGCCTGCACATTTTTTGGTGGATGTGGATTTACAATTCCCCACTTTGTTTTGGGTTTACCTAAATGGGAGACTGATGATTCAACGCAAATGTTTTGGGTAGTTACCTTGATAAAAATTTAAGTTGAAAGTGACTTATAGATTATACCATTAATAAAATAACTAAATAAGCATATATTCAACAGATTCTTGGAAACGGCGTTGACAGATAATCTTTACTATCACATTTTAGTGACGTATACTAGGTAAGTCAACTCTCTCTATCGATTTTACAAGAAAGGCCACCCTTCAAGCCACAATTGTATTACTTTCTTTGCTTCGGAACCTACTGATGTTTTTAGATAGATGAAGGCTCAATATTAGCAGTAAATTGCCACCATTGCATGAAGGTCGAACAGGCTGCAGCCTTAGAAACTCTCATGGTGAGCTCTGCAGTCGGTTGGGAGGAGAGAGCTTTTGCAGGGAGCAACAGGAGTGTAGAGACCTAGGACCGATTCTGATGTATAAAGAATTTGGCGAAAGAACTGCGTGGGCAAATGGTGCTCCAAGAGACTTAAACTATAAGAGGTATTGCGCGCAATGCGATACTCTGCTGGACCGGCATGGTAGGTTATAGAGAATGTGGGAGTCTGTAGACGGGAAAACCAAGGTGGAACAGCTAGTGCTCCCAAGAAGTAAGGTAAAGGAAATCCATGCAGGTATCACCAAAGGGACCTGGTTGTAAATAAGTTCTTGCAAAAGCTATGTTGTCCATTTAATTGGTGCACTTTGGAAGCGACGTGGAGAGGAGGTTCCAGAAATTCCACATCTCTGAAGAACGTTCTGGTGGTCAAACTCGATTTGGGGACGGATACAAAAGTACATCGTTGAAGCGCCGTTTGAAAGAACGCCATCGACGTTGTAGGGCTTTTTCCAAGGACAGTTTCCGGAAATCGTTACCTGTCATTACACTTGGATAATTTCACCAAGTGGCAGGAGGTCTATGCTATTCACAAGTACCACCATCATCATTCATAGTGAGACGGACTCATAGAGTGTTACTTTAAGACGGTCGGGGGCCACCTCCATAAGGTGTTACCTGTTATAGAAAGACTGAGATGCACACGTGTCATTAATCCTCTTGGCCTACCAAGCTTCAGTTCACGAACTCATTGACATGACGGTCAAAATGGTATTCGGACGAGAGCTATGGCTACCACGTAATCTGTTGTTTCCACTCAGCTTCTGGTGTTGACCAGCTGGTAACGGATTACATCAGGGGGCTAATGGATAGATGAAAGACAAACACCATCTCACCAGAGACCACTTAAAGCTGGCAACTAACTGGATGAAGGCATCTATAACCGTCTGGCAAACAATGCCAGTATCTAGGAGGGCAACTTCTTGCAACAGTATTATCCCAAGAGGAATAAACGCAAGTCGCCTAAGCTGCAACGCTCTTGGAACAATGCGTATAAAACAGTCGTTCATTTCAACGGCGTGGCATACCGCATTCAGCGTTCACCCTGAGGGAACCTCATGGTGCTCTTGATCGGTTGCTCCAAATTGCGGAGCTGTTCGGACAGACATCTCTGAGGAGGGAGTTATTTTATGTATCTATGGACCTTGCTATTGCTATAAGTTGACCGACTGACTGGCTGTTTGAAGAGAAAATGTGAAATAAGTATAGGGGCGTTGCTCTCCCCCTGACGTAACCTACAGAAGTGCTATTGAGAGATAACCCAATTCTCTTCGAAGAGCTTCTTTCCCCATCTCACGAAGCTTTTATAAACTCCCGCTGTTGTATATAAGCCAGCGTGCTCACGAGTGAGTGGATGAGCGAGTAAAGCGAAAGGGAGAAGAGGCTTCTTCGCGAGTGATTCATTTCACCGCTGCGCGTGAGAAAAAGTGAAGGGTCAGTGAAAACTGAAATAAATCGCTTAGTGGTATAGGAGTGAGAATGCAACTAAATCACATTGGTGATGTGGCAGTGAAAACTGAACTTAAACGCATTAGTGAGGTATCAGCGATGATTTAGTTTAATCACCTTAGTGAAGCGACAGGGAAAACTAAGAAAGTCACATATATTATTCTATTAACACCTCAAATCATATATAACTACACTCCAATATGCAAAACATTTATGAATCTGTATCATTAAGTTATTTAATGGCGTCCTCATTATTTGAAATATGCTTCTCTTTGTTATTTTAAAATAAGACACGAAGCTCATTTATGTGCAGTCCTCACTACAACGCCCAGGAACTTGTTTCTATTTATTGGGCATGATATTTATTGGGGTATTCAAATAAAACCTGGTCAGTGGTCTAACTTTGCATTACCGTAAGGTGGCTCCACATAACAACCTGTATGATGGTACCATGTATTGGTAGAGCGACTGCAACGTGCGCAACGTTTGACGTTGCATAGCGACAGTGTGGTTTCACGCCGAAGAGAGGATGGTCACACAAGTTATCGTCCATTACTGAACATGAAGGCGAGTAAGCAGGAACAACGAGGAGTGATTCGATTTTTAACTGCGGAGGGAGTTGGAGGCCGTGAAATGTATCGATGGATGAAGGCTGTGTATGGTGAGTACAGTCGTGTCGTTCAAGTGTGGTGAAATGGCGTAAAACATTCCTTGAGGGGCGCGAGTTATTGGAAGACGATGCTCGTCCTGAACAGGCTCATCGTGTCATCACATTTGAAATGATTGCGGAAGTGAATTGGGCAACCGCAGAATCACCATGGACGAGATCCATCGGTTACTGGGTATTAACGTGGGCACTATTCACACCATAATGCATAAACACTTGAAAATTCGAAAAGTTTGTGCGCAGTGGGTTCCCCACCAACGGACCGCCGAACAGCACAATACTCGAATGGCGCTGTCTTTGAGTCAACTGCAACTTTATCATGAGGAGGAATACGGCTTTGTGTCTCATATTGTCACTGGTGACGAAACATGGACCGGAAAGCAAGCGTCAGAGCAAACAGTGGAAACATGCGACTTCACGATCTGCAAAGAAATCAAAGACTGTGGTAATGTCATGATGTCCTTCTTTTTTGAACACAAGGACCTCACTGTTTGTCGAGTTCCTGGAACGGGGAACCATCATCAATGCCCAGCGTTATCAAGCCACTTTACAGAACCTTAGACGAGCCATCAAGTCGAAACGCCCAGCCATGTTGTCCAATGGAGTTATTCTCCTGCGTGATAATGCCCGCCCACACACTGTCAATGCGGTGAAGACGACATTGCAGCAGTTTCGATGGAACGTTGGAACATCCACCGTACAATCCAGAACTTTCACCGTGTGACTTTATGGAGCTCTGAAACAAGCTATTCGCGGACGATGAAGTGTGTGAATGGGTCCAGGCCTGGAGCCTACTAGCTTCATTAAAGATGGAATCGACCGGCTAGTGTCGCAATGGGAGAAATGTGCCGACAGTTTTGGCGACTATTTTTAGTTAATAAAATCGTTACCCTTACTTTACACAAGTGACCGTGTTTCATTTTAATCACCCTCATATTACTGTTATTGTACACATGTTTAACAGTAAAACTCCATCCACCTTCTTTAAATTCGTGTATTCATTAATTCGAAATGCAGAAGTGTGAGTGAAAAGGCAGCAACATCAATTTTCTTCGGATAATAAGCAGGAAAGAAATAGGTCAGTCTTTCCAGCAGGTTAACCCTTTGAAATTTCAAACTCCTAATATAAATAGATTTTTGAGAATGTGCACCAGAAGTTAAAGAAATAAAACAGACGGGAATTATACCAAAATGTCATTTTGAAATCTGAAAATACGAATTTTACGAATTGACGCCAATTTCCTAAGTTAACAATAGCTACGAGCTTTAGAAGTTCCTATTTTAAGAAGGGCACCATTCATTTAAAGTACTTTACAACAATAGAGTATTGCTAAAGGCAAGAGAGTAATGGCGATACATATAATTAGGCGTTTTATGAATTTTTACCGCGTCCGTTTGTATAATTTAAAGCATTTAAGCTATTTTGTCATGATGTCCATCTTTGTAAGATTCTTGGTTCAAGGATGTCTTGCAGGTGAGGATTTCAATTCTATCTTTGAGACTGAACATTTCTGCTAGCAACGGACCCTTTTTTGAAGCGAAAAGCAAATTTTCAAAGGCACTGTATTTTAAGTGAATGGAAATCCTTAAAGTAGAGGAAAAAGGGAAGTATTTTAAAGGCTACATATCTATTTTCAAACAGAGTAGGAAATTTCTATGCTAATAAAGACTGCAGCAGTTGAACAGTGTCAGAAAAAATTGTTTCTTCTCCCTACGTATTGCATTAACTTTAAAAATTTAAAGTCACATATGTATCTTTGTGTATTTCCAAATAATCTTCCAAAAAGGAATAGGTTGCGGAAGGCAATTTTCAGAAAAGTCTGTTAATAAATACTTAAAAATGCAATACTTTTCCGTTTTTGCTGCAGATCTGCCTGAAGTTACACTTTGAGAAACTTTAAGAGAAATGTTTTCCTTAATTTCAAAACACCGCATGCAAGGACGTTCCTAAACGTTAAGCCTGAAGAAAGCCTGACCTGGCCAGAGAATTGTACACCAAAGAATATTTAAAGGTACTTTTTCAAATTCAAAGATTTAAATGTTGGTTCACCTGTTGTCTGCAGGTGTACTTATTCCCTTGTTTTGTATTCGAAACGCCATTACATGTGCCTTGAGCTTCCGGTAGGCTTTACCTATCCATCAGATGGTGTTTGGTGTTTCTTCAGCGTACTGGGTGCTAAGCGACGCTCTGGATACCGATTCTTGTGAAATATTCATAGCAAAAGGTTAGCCTCTGCTCCGAATTGGCCCGCTAAATAGGTGGCCAAATATGTGTTAGAATCATTGTTTAAAATATTAATATTACTTTTGTCTCTAGCCTTACTATGGTAACGACCCACGACCGGGAAGTAGCATCAGGTTTCAAAAAGCGTAGCAATGGAGACAGGCCAAACAACGAGGATGATACTTTGCAGATCTGTCCCTCCAAAGCGAATTTATGACCAATTAAGTGAGGCAGTAGTCTTATTCTTTCGAGCGTCAAGCTTCAAGGCAGAAACTAAGCTAATTCTGTCTCAGAATTCCAACATAATTCGGTATATATATTTTAAGGGCGTTTGGTAGAGATTTGTGTTCAAAGAAATTATTACTAGTTTTTGGATGTAATGGATTATAAAAGGCATAACGAACATACCTACATAATTGTTTTAGTTATTTGGACCTTTCAATGCTTTAGAGATGTTATAGTATATTGGTATGTACGATGTGTTCAATCTACCACTTTTTGTCCCTTTCCCGTATGTTTTATTTTTTTTTAATTTCTGGTGCACATTTCTCAAAAATCTATTTATATTAGAATTTTGAAATTACTTGTACACACACCGGATAAGTATTACTTTGGAGTGAAGTATGGCCACATTTCATCCAGGAATTGCCACAGCTCGCAGATAGATCAGTCCTCACAGTATCATAATCCTCATTGTTTTGTTCTATTGCTTCCTGTGCAGGCTCGTGCATGCTATCCTTATACATTTTCATAAATTTGAATCTTTTCTCACCACTAAAAATTAAATTGAGTTTTATTTGTGGACGCTCTTTAACTACTGTGGTCCTTAGCGGCCCATTCTATATTGGGCGTGAAAGACCGGTAATTTTGCTCAGAGGCCTCTTTATCAGGCTTGAGGTTCTTTTACGTGCCGTAAATCTACGACACGGGACCACCCCTTTATTTCCCTTCCGAAGGAAGCCAATGCAAAAGATTTTTACGCCCGAAAACATCCATCGCCCTCCGCCGGGTTTGAACCCGCGAGCTCGGAACTAGAGGATAGCATACATCTCAAAACATTAACTATTTTCATGTTGGCTTATTATAAATGATTTGAAGCTACAGAAGTTCTAAAAATGTTATCTGCCCTACAATGCTCGTAAATTAGGTGCGGATTAGACACAATTCCATACCTATGTTATCAACCATTTTAATAGTAGAAGTTTTGTCACAAGAGGAACACGCACAAAAGTTATTTAGATAGCAAATTTAGAACAATTACTCGGAAACCATGCGCTCTTTCGGATTCATTATTTGATTCACAACTAGTTTGCTAATTTGTTCGGAAATTTTCATTTTGAAAGTACTTAAAATTGATTTGAATTCTATTTATGGACGGCAGTAGGTTATTTAGGACAGATCGAGCACAGTTTTTTGCGTTTATATGGGAAAAGATAGGGAAAACGAGGGTAGATGCTAGGCTTGGACAGCATCCAAGGAGGAAAAATGCGTTTATATGGGGGGAGATAGGAAATACGAGGAGAGTTGTCAGGCTAGACAGCGGTTGAAAGGGCAGAATGCATGTTTTATACTGGAGAGATAGGGATTACAAGGTTAGATGTCAACTAGACAGGGTTTGAAAGGTCGGAATATATGATTTATAAGGGAAAGGATAGGGGATAGGAGGGAGATGCTAGGTTGAGAGAGTCTTCATGGAGGAAAATGAGTTTATATGGGGGATATAGGGAAGACGAGCGTAGATGCTAGGTTAGACAGAGGTTGAAGTAGGAGGAATGTGCTTTATATGAGAGTAACAGGGAATACGAGGAGAAGTGCTAGGTTAGTCAGAGGTCGAGTAGAGTATACGATTATATACGAAAGATAGGGAGTAGATAATAATGCTAGACAGGTACTGAAGAAGGGGGAATATGCATTTATATGAGGGATATAGGGAATACGGGGAGAAATGCTAGGGAAGACGGGACTGAAGGTATGTAGGGTGTTTTCCAGAAGGGAAGAGCAAGAATTTCAGAGGTATTTAGAACACAACCACAATATAACTATTTTAGAACACACTTAGAAGCTTTTTAGGTACATGCTTAGCTAACTTTGCAGGTATTCCGATGATGTTTAATGCGGTGGAACAGGCATTTGACATCCTCTTACTGGCTTTAAAATATTTTTAGACATAGAAACAGATACGTGTTTTAGGGTATTGGGGTAAGCATTTTAGCCAGTGTACTAGGAATTGTGGGAGCATTTTAGTGTTCATTTAGAGACATTTTAGGCACAGATACAGGTATTTTTTGATATGGAGAAGGCTTTCAAGACATTCTGGTATGAGACAGGGGAATTTTAGATGTTTCAGCAGCATTTTGGGACCTGGAGCAGGTAGATTCAGGGTATTCATATAGGCTTCAGAATATTTCGAGGTGTTTTATGATGCCTTTAAGGTATTTTGACAATTTTCAAGACGTTTTCAAAGCTCGTGCTAGGAGTGTTTGTGGCTCTTTAAAGGTATTTTAGGTTATGGATGTGGCATAGGCACAGACCATTAAGAGTTCCTGAAGGGGCTTTTGGAAAGTGTAGTGGCTGTTTTATCGTCTTTTGGAAAGTGTAGTGGCTGTTTTATCGGCTTTGGAAAGAGTAGTGGCTGTTTTATCGGCTTTTGAATAAGTGTAGTGTCTGTTTTGTCGGCTTTTGGATAAGTGTAGTGACTGTTTTATTGGCTTTTGGTAAATGTAGTGGCTGTATTTATGGACTTTTGGAAAGTGCAGTGGCTATTTTTATGCCATTAGTGTTCCTGGTGGGCTTTTAGAAAGTGTAGCGGTTATTTTTATGCTATTGGCACATGGTTTTCAGGCATTCTCTCTTGTTTATAGAGTTTTTCTCTTGTATTACACAGGTCTTATGATCTATAACCATTTCTAACGTTTTTACAGTCATATCGGATCCTTTTATGGTCTTCTCAATACTCTAATGCTAACATGTAAGAAACTATGTAGAGATGTCCTTTCCAACTCAACCTTAAGCTCTGTTAGTGATATTATTGTTTTTATTCAGCTTTTCTGTTTTTGTATGGAAAATTGTTGGCTATGTGTATCGTCTTTACCAGTTAATTGATGCTTTATTAGATAAGGATTGTAAGGGTAGGTGCCTCTCCTCTTTTATCTAGGCTTGAGAATAGCACTAGGACTTGCTCCTAATGGCAGGGTTACCGCCTCCCTTCAACAATCTTATTTTTTATTTATTCTTATGTGTCTGCTAGATGTATACACAGCACAGGGGTAAACTTCCACTTTTTAAAGTTGTAGACTCACGAGAAAATCATCATCTTAGGATTGCATTCTCTTAAGCACTGCTTGTAATGCTGTAGTGGCCATATGCATATGATGTTATTCCATCCTCAGCAACAACTCTTTTATCGTCGTATGGAGTCAATGCAATTTTATTCACTTGCACTGTGGTAACAGTAAGCTTTCGTGACAGGATCAGTTTCATGGGCGCCCTTATTATTTCTCTGGATTTAAGACAGTCTGTATAGCTGTCGAATGTGATGTGCTGCTTAATAGAGCCACGTTTTATACCTTTAATCTTTTTTATCATTGAGCCGTGGATATCTAGCGCATACATCTTAGGTCGCAGTCCGACAAAGCGTTGGATGATTTTACCATTAGCCTCATCTTTAAATTTTCCAAGCACTTTCTTGTTTAGAGCTGAATAGCATATATGATTTGTAGTATAATCAGCCGTATCCAGATGCTCAAGAAAACGTAGCTTGTCCTTGTACACATCTTCAGTTGTAACTTGATGGATGAATGAATCAGTGTCCATATACATCAGCTTCAGGTTTTCAACTCCATAATGCGGTAACAACACATCATAATGATAGTGGTACATTAATGTCTTGGAGATGTCCAACACACTCATTCCAATTTATATAGGCTTGTTGAACACGATCTGTCGGGAGGCCATATGCACAGCAGCTAGATTGGTGGCATATATTGTTCGATCGATAAACGTAGGCTTTGCAATTAACTTTTCCAGTGTCTTATCGTTTGTCACCAACCGTATATCCACACGATTACGAAGGTTCTCCATTGTTTTTCCAAACATAGCATTGTGAACAGTTTGTAGAAATCCTTCTCAAAATCATTTGCAGCCTTTTGTCGTAGTCTGTTGTTAAATCCCACATACGGTTTTAACCACTGTGACTGTCGGAATTGTAGCACACGATGGATTTTTGTTAGTCGTAGTCCATGACTAAGAGCTTTCTTCAAAGTAATGTAATGCACTACATACTTCTTTCGTGATCCAAGTTTGAGGAATTAACTTTTTTGTAGTCGAGTCCTTTGGTTTCAGACACTCAGGCAGGAATGGTAAATCATTATGCAGATCATGGAGTTCTGCAGGATACTCGATGTCAATTTCTAATATGTATCCATGAGGATCATCTTCTTCTAGTCTTTGTAAGTTTATTTCTTCAGATGAAACCCACTGAAATCCACCAAAAGGAAGGGCGTGACACATTGCCCACCCATATTGGTTATTAGCGTCCTCGTATGTGATGAATTGGGTTGGTCTCGACGGATCAAACTTGTCCATGTAAGTGTAATTAGCCTCTGCATACCGATGTGAAACGTGGCATAAACCTCCTCTTATGCCGGATTCTACCATGATTAGTTGGTCATAATCTTGCAACAGTTCCAGCTCGATTCCAGTATACAGTAAAATGGCGTCCCATGTAAGTCCTGGAGAGGTGAAATAATGTGCTGGATCAACTTTGTGCGTTTTGATAGTTTGTTCTCTGAATGTCTCAAAGACATCAGCTAGAAGAAGAACATCCGAGATTAAGTAGAGGTCACTGTATTTACCCAGGTTTCTCACATTGAACAGTCTCCATACATTTCTAGCATGTTCGTAGTCAGCATCACCAATTTCTTCTTCATTCAGTTTATTGTAGAAGCAATTCTTAGGAGGCAGGCAGGTTTCGTTCAAGACGTCCCATGAAGTGACGTAATCATAGGGAAATACACCCTTACGTGTCATCAACTTCATCTTGTCTTCTCCGAAGTCCTCCATGTTTCACGGTACGATGTTAGATTTTTTGCCAGCTTATCCAAGCTTGTGCTCAGGAACCGAAAACTATCCACAAACCGGAGCTTTATATCTCCGACATACTTGGAGAATGAGATATAGCTTTCTTCAGAGTTGGGAATTACCTCTACACGTTCACTTGTACATCCCAACTCCTTAACAATGAAATGAGAGTCATATCCACTAAGGTTATGTATGAAGACGGGGATAGATTTAGGCGTTTTACAGGCTAAATTGCATTCATTATGAAGACTACCTCGGTATTCACCACTGATGTGCTCATGATCGCGTACTTTGTAGTTCACTTCTGTAAAGGTCTTTCCACACAAGTAGCATACTATAGAAGATTCAAAATCCTTTTGCTGTTGATCCGTAAGTTTCAGAGGCTCGCTAGATTTGTATATATTATCAATCTCCTTTGCAAGGAACGACAGGTATTCCATAAAATTCTGAGCAGCATCATAACCACGATAAACATAGGAATGCTTAGGAAGACCAGTTTCCAGATGTTCAACGTTGGTTGACGGTTTCACGTAAACACAGAAGCTCATTGGTGTGTGCTCTTGATAAGGGGCTGTATAGGAAGTTTCAGGACTGGGAATACACGTATGACATGGAGCGAGAATGCTTTCAAAGTCTGCGTAGATGACGTAAGGTAGTTTCAACATCCTCTCCATATTTTTAACTGGAGAATTGATTTCTCCTTGGTAGGCATAACTACCCTTGCGACACCATGTTGGGTACAGATGGATGCATGTTCTTGTAGTTTTTCCAGTCAACTTCGTCCATATCGATTGTCAAAGTGAGTAAAGCACCGCTTACAGGTATGTATCACTCCACCATGATTAGTTTTCTGACGTCGAACGAGCTTCTCAAAATTCTTGATATATACGTAGTGATGTTTTCCACTACTATCACTCAACAGTAACAGGTCACGGTGCTCAGGTAGTTCAGTGTCAGCAACCTTTATCGGATACACTTCATGCTTCTCATCCAATCCGAAGACGTTGATAGACATCCTATTAAGCTTCTCAAATTTAGGTATTTGAGAAAGTGGAGTAGGATAGGAAACGCAGCTGAAGTCGTACTTATCTTGAAGCTGTTTGTATTTACTCACACGCTGTGCATTCTTCTCAACAAATTTGGCCAATACAGAATATATAAAACATTGCTCATCCTTATAGCTTTGGACGTTAATGCAAGCTTCTTTAGCTCCAACAGATGGAGGTAGGGGTATGTAGCTACTTCCTCGTAGCGGATTGTACTTGTTAATACGAAGGCGCACCCCTTCCACAGCAAGCAGAGCCCAGTTGCTTCCCTTTAGTTGTGACTCCTCCATTTCAGTAACTAACTTCTTCATTTTCGTTTCCAGCATAGAGTCCAGATCCGTTTCTAAGAAAGCAGCTTGATTCCTTGTTTTAAATGTTTTGTCACAGGTTTCTCCGATACTGTTTACAAATCGGCACTCAACCAGCAGATTAATTTTCACACTCTTGTGAATACCAAGCTCTTTATGCACTGCCTGGATTATTCGTTGTTTGGCCTCATGCAGGTACATATTCAGGCCCTTAGATGAATCGCATCGTATAAAATACGATTTCAATCGTCCTTCGAACGCTGTCTCGTATTCTTTCATGTCACAGTCCTCCATTGTGGATAATATGTGATGTTTGGTAGGCTCCAATCTGCTTTTCTTCTGAGGACTGCTTATTTCACATACGTCTTCGTGCCGCTGCCCGTTATAACCATCATTAAAGGTTATATTACAATGTTTACATTTGAAGAGTCTCTTACAGGTTATCTGATGTCTTCTCTTGTCATAACTTCGGAGGAATTCCTTTCTACATTTACTACAAGCGTATTCAGTAGCGCTTGGAATAATATCCTTATACGCTGAGTTATTCATCTTTATTCTTGATGCAATAACGTATTAATCCTTCTTCAAGGGAAATGTAGACCTCTTCACCTTGATAACACTTTAGAAAGCTGATTATTCTTGGAGAGAACACGATGTTAACACCGCAAGACTAATTAGCGCAATGAAGTCCAGTGTCCGCGGTCACCCTATTTATAGCGGGAGCACGAACCTTTAAGATCAATTATATACTGAATTTTAATAATAAAACGGTGATTTAGAGTCTAAACTCTTATATCTCATACGTTACACAGGTATTCGGGCGTTTCCGTAGGTGTTCGAACATGTCCGTATGTTTGGAGAGGTGCTCGAATGTATTGTGTATGTATGAGTATGTGAGAGTGTGTTTTGAACTGTCTCTATATGTGTGTGTATGTGTGTGTGTTTTGAACTGTCTCTATGTGTGTGTGTGTGTGTGTGGAAGCATGTGCGTAGGCTGTCGTTGAGTCCGCTAGCATGTGTGTATGTGTTTTGAACTGTCTCTGAGTGTTGGTGTTTGTGTGCGTGTGTGTGGGTATTTAAGTGTATTTTTTGGCTGCCGATGACTCGCCGAGTCTGTGTATGGGTATGTCTTCTTGAATGTCCATGTGTTTGGATAGGTGTTCGAGTATGTATGTGTGTGGGTGTATGTGTTTTAAACTGTCTGTGAATGTGTTCGTGAGTACAATGTGTTTATGTGTGTGTGTATGTCTGTTTGCGTGTGTGTGTGGATGCATGTGCGTAGGCTGTCGATGAGTCCGCTAGCATGTGTGTATGTGTTTTGAACTGTCTCTGTGTGTGTTTGTGAGTATATATGTGTGAGTGTATGTGCGTGTGTGTGTGTATTTTCGGCTGTCCTTGAGTCATAGAATCAGGGTGCTGGTATGTCTTCATGCATATCAACATGTTTTGGTTAGATGTTCGTATGTGTTTGGCTATGTATGTGGATGAGTGTTTGTGTTATGTGTTCGCGTGATAGTGTCGCGTGTATGTCTGTGAGTTTACGTATGTGTGTATTGAACTGTCTCTAGACGTGTTTGTTAGATAGTTGTGTGTGTATGTGTGTGTAAGGTGTCGATGAGTCCATTAGCATGTGTGTATGTGTTTTGAACTGTCTCTGGACGTGTTTGTTAGATAGTTTTGTGTGTGCGTGTGTGTGTGTGGAAGGTGTCGATGAGCCCGTTAGCATGTGTGTGTATGTGTGTGTGTGCGGTTGTGTGTTGAATCAAGAAGAAATGAACAAAAAAGGAATAAAGAAGAAAGGAAGAAGGAAAGAGAGAAAGAAGAAAACAGAAAGAAAAAAGAAGAAAGAAAATTAAGAATTTTAATTCAGACCTCAGGATACCTAAGTATACCTATAAATATATGAGTTAAATACTTTTTATTCCATCCGTATATGTCTCCTAGTTCAACATTTATTAACCATTAAATTTTTTATAAGATTCGAACAAGGACCACAGGATACCTAAGTACGTATCACGGTTTAACATAGATAATGAATTATATCTAATAAATACATTTTTGATCCACCCATACAACTCCCTTAGTTTAATAGCTTTTGAAAATTAAATATTTTGCTACTCGAAGTCAAGTCTCTAAGATAATAGTAAAAAATTAATCCTTAAATAGCTTGATTACAATTATTTTCTAATGATACCTGAAAAGTCTTTCACTAAGCCTCTTAGTGCTATAAACCTATTGTGATTTTACCATATTTGTCTAAGTCTTTTAACTCATTAAGAATCAAACATTTAGGTTTTACCGATCCGAGGTCGGATATGAACTTCGGACTCCTAAATAGCTGTTCAGAGAATCTAATCAATGCTATCAATTTAATGTAATTTGTTCCACGAGTCTAGCTGTCCTACTTCAGGAATAATGAAACATCAAAGTTTAAAACTCTGATGGGACTCGAACTCCACCCCTAGAGATATCTTTCCGTAAGTAATCAATAATACAGGACTATGTGAATCATTCTTGATGCTAAAAGGGCATAAAGTCAGTAGCTTATATTTGTATGTGAAGTATCAATTCTTGGTAGCGATATTTATTTGTAAAACCTCCTAGTTATTAAAATATTTTCTTGGTAAATATCAACGTTTTTAGAACGCTTCGGAGAAAGGCAAGCAGGGCCTTTTATCCAGTCCAGATGTGGACAGCCGCTAGGGTGAACCTCAGGTACAATAGTCGTTAAATTGTAAACAGAATGGGAGCTTGCGAGTAGGGAATCTCCCCTTGGACAGTTAACAGTGCGGGCTATAGGCTGCTCCAAAAATTGGTATACATAATTTCTTATCCTTGTATACCGCTAACAGAATTTCAGCTTTCTTATCAGGGCATTTAAGTACAGAGTGACCCTTGTTAACCTTAAAAGCTAAATATTCCAATATTTTTTCATCGTTGTGATTCCACTCTGCGAAATTTCTCATTGTAATACAGAGGTGTCCTTTAGTTAGCGAACACCGTATACTAGCCATTCTACGATGCCTTTCAGAACCCTCCTGTTGTATTTTAGCGGATAACAGTTATCGACCCGTACAAACCAACAAGTCCCGGTAGGATGGTGAAAATTAAACCTTTCCATGCGTTAGATGTATTTGCCACAAAATTGAAGGTGGTATTTTTATGCGATGTATATGAGTTTCGTTATTAGAATTAACACTGTGTACTTTATAGTGGGTGAATCATGTCTCATAGCTGACTGGAAATGCATACATTATTTTGATTACCTCCCCCACGCAAAGCCGAGGAGGAGGGACGAGACGTTTAAATGTTTCTTCAACTAAATGTCACCACGTGGCCATGTAAGCGACCCTCGCAATTACCAACTCCAGCAATAACCATAAATTTTGATGCCCAAGTCTCATGGCGTTTAGGTCGGGTTTTGCTCTAAAGCCCTCCACGTGGCCGGGAATGACGAACTGTCAACTCCGACAGTAACCATAAATTTGATGTTGAACTCTCATGCACTTTAGGTCGGGTCTTGCACGAAAGACCAATTAAAACCAATTGAACCAGTTAAATAACCATAAATTGATCCAGAACGTACATGCTACTTGGGTCCTCTTTGCATGAAAGACCAATTAAACCCAATTTAAGACTACAAACTCCCCAGCAACCATAAATTTGATCCAGAACGTACACGCTACTTGGATCGTCTTTCCACGAAAGACCAATTAACCCAATTAAAATCAATTAAGCCAATTAAATAACCATTAATTGATTCAGAACGTACAAATATAAGCTACTGACTTTATACCCTTTTAGCATCACAATGATTCACATAATCCTGTGTTATTGATTACTTACGGAAAGATATCTCTAGGGGTGGAGTTCGAGTCCCATCAGAGTTTTAAACTTTGATGTTTCATTATTCCTGAAGTAGGACAGCTAGACTCGTGGAACAAATTACATTAAATTGATAGCATTGATTAGATTCTCTGAACAGCTATTTAGGAGTCCGAAGTTCATATCCGACCTCGGATCGGTAAAACCTAAATGTTTAATTCTTAATGAGTTAAAAGACTTAGACAAATATGGTAAAATCACAATAGGTTTATAGCACTAAGAGGCTTAGTGAAAGACTTTTCAGGTATCATTAGAAAATAATTGTAATCAAGCTATTTAAGGATTAATTTTTTACTATTATATTAGAGACTTGACTTCGAGTAGCAAAATATTTAATTTTCAAAAGCTATTAAACTAAGGGAGTTGTATGGGTGGATCAAAAATGTATTTATTAGATATAATTCATTATCTGTGTTAAACCGTGATACGTACTTAGGTATCCTGTGGTCCTTGTTCGAATCTTATAAAAAATTTGATGGTTAATAAATATTGAACTAGGAGACATATACGGATGGAATAAAAGGATTTAACTCATATATTTATAAGTATACTTAGGTATCCTGAGGTCTGAATTAAAATTCTTAATTTTCTTTCTTCTTTTTTCTTTCTGTTTTCTTCTTTCTCTCTTTCCTTCTTCCTATCTTCTTTATTCATTTCTTTGTTCATTTCTTCTTGATCAACACACAACCGCACACACACATACACACACATGCTAACGGGCTCATCGACACCTTCCACACACACAGGCACACACAAAACTATCTAACAAACACGTCCAGAGACAGTTCAAAACACATACACACATGCTAACGGACTCATCGACACCTTACACACATACACACACAACTATCTAACAAACACGTCTAGAGACAGTTCAATACACACATACGTAAACTCACAGACATACACGCGACACTATCACGCGAACACATAACACAAACACTCATCCACATACATAGCCAAACACATACGAACATCTAACCAAAACATGTTGATATGCATGAAGACATACCAGCACCCTGATTCTATGACTCAAGGACAGCCGAAAATACACATACACGCACACACGCTCACACATATATACTCACAAACACACACAGAGACAGTTCAAAACACATACACACATGCTAGCGGACTCACCGACAGCCTACGCACATGCATCCACACACACACGCACACACACATACACACACATAAACACGTTGTACTCATAAACACATTCACAGACAGTTCAAAACACATACACCCACACACATTCATACTCGAACACCTATCCAAACACATGGACATTCAAGAAGACATACCCATACACAGACTCGGCGAGTCATCGGCAGCCAAAAATACACTTAAGTACCCACACACACGCACACACACACCAACACTCAGAGACAGTTCAAAACACATACACACATGCTAGCGGACTCATCAACAGCCTACGCACATGCTTCCACACACACACACACACACACATAGAGACAGTTCAAAACACACACACATACACACACACATAGAGACAGTTCAAAACACACTCTCACATACTCATACATACACAATACATGCGAGCACCTCTCCAAACACACGGACATGTTCGGACACCTACGGAAACGCCCGAATACCTGTGTAACGTATTGAGATATAAGAGTTTAGACGCTTAATCACCGTTTTATTATTAAAATTCAGTATACAATTGATCTAAAAGGTTCGTGCTCCCGCTATAAATAGGGTGACCGCGGACACTGGACTTCATTGCGCTAATTAGTCTTGCGGTGTTAACATCGTGTTCTCTCCAAGAATAATCAGCTTTCTAAAGTGTTATCAAGGTGAAGAGGTCTACATTTCCCTTGAAAAAGGATTAATACGTTATTGCATCAAGAATAAAGATGAATAACTCAGCGTATAAGGATATTATTCCAAGCGCTACTGAATACGCTTGTAGTAAATGTAGAAAGGAATTCCTCCGAAGTTATGACAAGAGAAGACATCAGATAACCTGTAAGAGACTCTTCAAATGTAAACATTGTAATATAACCTTTAATGATGGTTATAACGGGCAGCGGCACGAAGACGTATGTGAAATAAGCAGTCCTCAGAAGAAAAGCAGATTGGAGCCTACCAAACATCACATATTATCCACAATGGAGGACTGTGACATGAAAGAATACGAGACAGCGTTCGAAGGACGATTGAAATCGTATTTTATACGATGCGATTCATCTAAGGACCTGAATATGTACCTGCATGAGGCCAAACAACGAATAATTCAGGCAGTGCATAAAGAGCTTGGTATTCACAAGAGTGTGAAAATTAATCTGCTGGTTGAGTGCCGATTTGTAAACAGTTTCGGAGAAACCTGTGACAAACATTTAAAACACGGAACCAAGCTGCTTTCTTAGAAACGGATCTGGACTCTATGCTGGAAACGAAAATGAAGAAGTTGGTTACTGAAATGGAGGAGTCACAACTAAAGGGAAGCAACTGGGCTCTGCTTGCTGTGGAAGGGGTGCGCCTTCGTATTAACAAGTACAATCCGCTACGAGGAAGTAGCTACATACCCCTACCTCCATCTGTTGGAGCTAAAGAAGCTTGCATTAACGTCCAAAGCTATAAGGATGAGCAATGTTTTATATATTCTGTATTGGCCAAATTTGTTGAGAAGAATGCACAGCGTGTGAGTAAATACAAACAGCTTCAAGATAAGTACGACTTCAGCTGCGTTTCCTATCCTACTCCACTTTCTCAAATACCTAAATTTGAGAAGCTTATTAGGATGTCTATCAACGTCTTCGGATTGGATGAGAAGCATGAAGTGTATCCGATAAAGGTTGCTGACACTGAACTACCTGAGCACCGTGACCTGTTACTGTTGAGTGATAGTAGTGGAAAACATCACTACGTATATATCAAAAATTTTGAGAAGATCGTTCGACGTCAGAAAACTAATCATGATGGAGTGATACATACCTGTAAGCGGTGCTTTACTCACTTTGACAATCGATATGGACGAAGTGGACTAGAAAAACTACAAGAACATGCATCCATCTGTACCCAACATGGTGTCGCAAGGGTAGTTATGCCTACCAAGGAGAAATCAATTCTCCAGTTAAAAATATGGAGAGGATGTTGAAACTACCTTACGTCATCTACGCAGACTTTGAAAGCATTCTCGCTCCATGCCATACGTGTATTCCCAGTCCTGAATCTTCCTATACAGCCCCTTATCAAGAGCGCACACCAATGAGCTTCTGTGTTTACGTGAAACCGTCAACCAACGTTGAACATCTGGAAACTGGTCTTCCTAAGCGTTCCTATGTTTATCGTGGTTATGATGCTGCTCAGAATTTTATGGAATACCTGTCGTTCCTTGCAAAGGAGATTGATAATATATACAAATCTAGCGAGCCTCTGAAACTTACGGATCAACAGCAAAAGGATTTTGAATCTTCTATAGTATGCTACTTGTGTGGAAAGACCTTTACAGAAGTGAACTACAAAGTACGCGATCATGATCACATCAGTGGTGAATACCGAGGAAGTCTTCATAATGAATGCAATTTAGCCTGTAAAACGCCTAAATATATCCCCGTCTTCATACATAACCTTAGTGGATATGACTCTCATTTCATTGTTAAGGAGTTGGGATGTACAAGTGAACGTGTAGAGGTAATTCCTAACTCTGAAGAAAGCTATATCTCATTCTCCAAGTATGTCGGAGATATAAAGCTCCGGTTTGTGGATAGTTTTCGGTTCCTGAGCACAAGCTTGGATAAGCTGGCAAAAAATCTAACATCGTACCGTGAAACATGGAGGACTTCGGAGAAGACAAGATGAAGTTGATGACACGTAAGGGTGTATTTCCCTATGATTACGTCACTTCATGGGATGTCTTGAACGAAACCTGCCTGCCTCATAAGAATTGCTTCTACAATAAACTGAATGAAGAAGAAATTAGTGATGCTGACTACGAACATGCTAGAAATGTATGGAGACTGTTCAATGTGAGAAACCTGGGTAAATACAGTGACCTCTAATTAATCTCGGATGTTCTTCTTCTAGCTGATGTCTTTGAGACATTCAGAGAACAAACTCTCAAAACGCACAAAGTTGATCCAGCACATTATTTCACCTCTCCAGGACTTACATGGGACGCCATTTTACTGTATACTGGAATCGAGCTGGAACTGTTGCAAGATTATGACCAACTACTCATGGTAGAATCCGGCATAAGAGGAGGTTTATGCAAAGTTTCACATCGGTATGCAGAGGCTAATAACACTTACATGGACAAGAATGATCCGTCGAGACCAACCCAATTCATCACATACGAGGACGCTAATAACCAATATGGGTGGGCAATGTGTCACGCCCTTCCTTTTGGTGGATTTCAGTGGGTTTCACCTGAAGAAATAAACTTACAAAGACTAGAAGAAGATGATCCTCATGGATACATATTAGAAGTTGACATCGAGTATCCTGCTGAACTCCATGATCTGCATAATGATTTACCATTCCTGCCTGAGTGTCTGAAACCAAAGGACTCGACTACAAAGAAGTTAATTCCTCACCTTGGATCACGAAAGTATGTAGTGCTTTACATGACTTTGAAGCAAGCTCTTAGTCATGGACTACGACTAACAAAAATCCATCGTGTGCTACAATTCTGACAGTCACAGTGGTTAAAACCGTATGTGGAATTTAACAACAGACTACGACAAAAAGCTGCAAATGATTTTGAGAAGCATCTCTACAAACTGTTCAACAATGCTATGTTTGGAAAAACAATGGAGAACCTTCGTAATCGTATGGATATACGGTTGGTGACAAACGATAAGACACTGGAAAAGTTAATTGCAAAGCCTACGTTTATCGATCGAACAATATATGCCACCAATCTAGCTGCTGTGCATATGGCCTCCCGACAGATCGTGTTCAACAAGCCTATATACACTGGAATGAGTGTGTTGGACATCTCCAAGACATTAATGTACCACTATCATTATGATGTGTTGTTACCGCATTATGGAGTTGAAAACCTGAAGCTGATGTATATGGACACTGATTCATTCATCCATCAAGTTACAACTGAAGATGTGTACAAGGACAAGCTACGTTTTCTTGAGCATCTGGATACGGCTGATTATACTACAAATCATATATGCTATTCAGCTCTAAACAAGAAAGTGCTTGGAAAATTTAAAGATGAGGCTAATGGTAAAATCATCCAACGCTTTGTCGGACTGCGACCTAAGATGTATGCGCTAGATATCCACGGCTCAATGATAAAAAAGATTAAAGGTATAAAACGTGGCTCTATTAAGCAGCACATCACATTCGACAGCTATACAGACTGTCTTAAATCCAGAGAAATAATAAGGGCGCCCATGAATCTGATCCTGTCACGAAAGCATACTGTTACCACAGTGCAAGTGAATAAAATTGCATTGACTCCATACGACGATAAAAGACTTGTTGCTGAGGATGGAATAACATCATATGCATATGGCCATTACAGCATTACAAGCAGTGCTTAAGAGAATGTAATCCTAAGATGATGATTTTCTCGTGAGTCTACAACTTTAAAAAGTGGAAGTTTACCCCTGTGCTGTGTATACATCTAGCAGACACATAAGAATAAATAAAAAATAAGAATGTTGAAGGGAGGCGGTAACCCTGCCATTAGGAGCAAATCCTAGTGCTAGTCTCAAGCCTAGATAAAAGGGGAGAGGCACCTACCCTTACAATCCTTATCTAATAAAGCATCAATTAACTGGTAAAGACGATACACCTAGCCAACAATTATCCATACAAAAACAGAAAAGCTGAATAAAAACAATAATATCAATAACAGAGCTTAAGGTTGAGTAGGAAAAGACATCTCTACATAGTTTCTTGCATGTTAGCATTAGAATATTGAGAAGACCATAAAAGGATCCGATATGACTGTAAAAACGTTAGAAATGGTTATAGATCATAAGACCTGTGTAATACAAGAGAAAAACTCTATAAACAAGAGAGAATGCCTGAAAACCATGTGCCAATAGCATAAAAATAACCGCTACACTTTCTAAAAAGCCCACCAGGGACTCTAATGGCATAAAAATAGCCACTACACTTTCCAAAAGTCCATAAAAACAGCCACTACATTTACCATAATCCAATAAAACATTCACTACACTTATCCAAAAGCCGACAAAACAGACACTACACTTATTCAAAAGCCGATAAAACAGCCACTACTCTTTCCAAAGCCGATAAAACAGCCAATACACTTTCCAAAAGACGATAAAACAGCCACTACACTTTCCAAAAGCCTCTTCAGGAACTCTTAATGGTCTGTACCTATGCCACATCCATAACCTAAAATACCTTTAAAGAGCCACAAACACTCCTAGCACGAGCTTTAAAAACGTCTTGAAAATTGTCAAAATACCTTAAAAGCATCATAAAACACCTCGAAATATTCTGAAGCCTATATGAATACCCTGAATCTACCTGCTCCAGGTCTCAAAATGCTGCTGAAACATCTAAAATTCCCCTGTCTCATACCAAAATGTCTTGAAAGCCTTGTCCATATCAAAAAATACCTGTATCTGTGCCTAAAATGTCTCTAAATGAACACTAAAATGCTCCCACAATTCCTAGTACACTGGCTAAAATGCTTACCCCAATACCCTAAAACACGTATCTGTTTCTATGTCTAAAAATATTTTAAAGCCAGTAAGAGGATGTCAAATGCCTGTTCCACCGCATTAAACATCATCAGAATACCTGCAAAGTTAGCTAAGCATGTACCTAAAAAGCTTCTAAGTGTGTTCTAAAATAGTTATATTGTGGTTGTGTTCTAAATACCTCTGACATTCTTGCTCTTCCCTTCTGGAAAACACCCTACATACCTTCAGTCCCGTCTTCCCTAGCATTTCTCCCCGTATTCCCTATATCCCTCATATAAATGCATATTCCCCCTTCTTCAGTACCTGTCTAGCATTATTATCTACTCCCTATCTTTCGTATATAATCGTATACTCTACTCGACCTCTGACTAACCTAGCACTTCTCCTCGTATTCCCTGTTACTCTCATATAAAGCACATTCCTCCTACTTCAACCTCTGTCTAACCTAGCATCTACCCTCGTTTTCCCTATATCCCCCATATAAACTCATTTTCCTCCATGAAGACTCTCTCAACCTAGCATCTCCCTCGTATTCCCTATCCTTTCCCTTATAAATCATATATTCCGACCTTTCAAACCCTGTCTAGTCGACATCTAACCTTGTAATCCCTATCTCTCCAGTATAAAACATGCATTCTGCCCTTTCAACCGCTGTCTAGCCTGACAACTCTCCTCGTATTTCCTATCTCTCCCCATATAAACGCATTTTTCCTCCTTGGATGCTGTCCAAGCCTAGCATCTACCCTCGTTTTCCCTATCTTTTCCCATATAAACGCAAAAAACTGTGCTCGATCTGTCCTAAATAACCTACTGACGGCCTTATAACTGCTATGGCTCTTAGCATATCCGATTCTGTATTGGGCGTGAACGACCAGAAGTTTTGCTCACAGGCCTTTGTATCAGGCTGAAGTTTGGAAGCACTTGAAACTTACAGTTTGAGCACCAGCTTTTACCTTCTTGGTGCGATTATTATTATTATTATTCATGTGCTTTTAACTTTCTTAAAAACCCCTTGTCAACAACACATCACAAACAATAAATATGAACATTTAAGAAATCAGAAAACTAATATTTCACTTCCAGTCACAGTAGATAGAACTCTAAAATAAAACTAACCTCCACAAATTCACATGGCTCCCTGAATGTTGGAAGGAAATAGTAAAGCCAGGAAATACCCTTCTACAGCCTTCTTGAGACCGGCTGCAATAATTTATGACCGGTGTTAATTCAATGTAAACTTCAAAAGTCTAGAAATCTTACAGTATGGCTACTATAAAGGGGCATAGCATTTTTACATACCACTTAGACACCTCAGAAAAACAAAATGTTGCAAAATACTATGCACCAACGTATAAACAGTTTATTTAAGCAATATATATTTTTAATTTTTTGAAAAATGGTGCGTCTGTCTCCCCTTAATTATCTAAAACTCCAGTATTTCTATAGCTACTTTTCATTATATCAGACGGTTGGAGATACATGTATTTAAATTCAGTCCTAAAACGTTTACATAAAAATACTTTATCGGTATACCATTCGTTTTAGCGTCTAGGCATCTATTAATTGGTTCCATATTACTTACAACCCATGCAGAAGTGAAATCTCTAGCTCCTACCTCATAACTGCCTATATGATGTCACATCGAAACGGAGACAAGCCATCTCACACCCACTTCCAAGTAATCATTCATTATAAAACCACCACCAGCGCATGTTACATAAAAATATAATAAATTAAACGAGCAGATAAAAATAAAAAAGGAAAAATAAACAACACAACCGTCACTACAAAAGCTCTACACATTCATATCCATCCCAAACACCTTAATTAATTACTAACGCAATAAGCTTTATTAAGCATAATCATAAAGAATACAACCAATAAAAAAGATAGCAAAACAAGCGCATACTAACGAAGTATAGTAAACTACGAACAAAAGACTCCACAATAGACTTCATTCACCAAAACATACAAAATACGAAGGGCAACCAACAAAGCACAGCAAACTATTTATAAAAGACTGTCATAGGTGATGTAATATTTACCGTGTTAACTTAACAGTAATCTCATGATCATTAATATTATCAATTTTCCTTTACTTCATTTCATTCAAATTTTCCAATGTTTAAATATCTTATTCCTCCTCTTTCTTCTTTTTCTTTCTGTTTCTCATTAGTGATAGTAAACAGAGTGCTTTTGTTTAAATGTAGTAACGCTAGAACATATGGTTACAGCGCCGCAATAAAAAGCAAAACAGATGTTCTGGTTTCAAAATATTGTCATAATGACAGTAATCGCCTAAGGGTTTCGCATCGACTCCCAAAGGACCGATTTCAGATATCTTCAGCACCAAAGGATTAAGACGCCTGGAATAAAAGTTAAATACTAGGTATTATTGCGGAGAATTAAATTACTAAATTGATAAAAGCATTACTTGCTTCGGTTCTAGAAGCTCAAGCTTTGTATAACTCGGAATATTTAAATTTCACGGAATTTAAGGAAAATCTAGTGTTTTCACTAAATTTAAAGGTAATAACATACAGTACACGAATACTGTCTACTGTCACTAATGAAATAGACGCAGAAGAACAAAGAGGAAGAATAAAGGACCCGTAGCATTAATTATTAACATACGAATGAGAGGACGTAAAGAAGCAAAATCGGTGGCATTGATGATCACGCCATTGCCATTAATTAGTTAATTAATTAATTAATTAATTGGGATTTATTTATGGATGCTCTTTAACTGCTGCGGTCATTGGCGCCATTCTATATTAGGCGTGGAAGACTGGTAATTTTGTTCAGAGGCCATTTTATCAGGCTTGAGGTTCAGCTTACGTGCCGTAAATCTACGACACGGACCACCGGTTTTACTTCCCTTCCGAAGGAAGCCATGCTACGGATTTTACGCCCGAAAAAACCCATCGTCCTCCGCCGGTTTGAATCAGCGATCTCGGGAACTAACCATTGCCCTTAAATTAACACGGTGAGTATGTATGTGCTGACGTCTCCTGTGATGAGCCTTTTGTTCATATTTTGCTGAACTTTGTTGGTTTGCTTTTTTTTCTTTTCTTTCTCTTTTTATTTGTTGTAGTTCTTATGATTATGGTGAATGAAGCTTGTTGTATTAGCTAATAACGTCCACGTAAACGCCTACCCTACCATCACTAGCGAGAAATAGGAATAAGAAGAAGAAGAAGAAGAAAGAAAGAAAGAAAGAAGAGGAATAAAGGACTTAGTACATCAAATATTAGAAAGTATGCCTGAAATGAAAAAGAAAGGAAATCGGTGACATTATTGTTTATGCCCTCACTATTAAATTAACACGGAAACTTTATAGTGCTGACATTACCTGTGATGAGTCCTTTATCAATAGTTTGCTGTGCTTAATTGGTTTGTGTTTTTCTTTATGTATTTGTTGTATTTTGTAGGCTTTTGGTGAATGGAGTTTATTGTGGATTCTTTTGTTCGTAGTTTGCTGTATTTTGCTGATTTGTCTGTCTTCTCTCTCTCTCTCTCTCCCTCTCTCTTTTTTATTTGCTTTATTTTTTATGATTATGCTCTATGAGGTTTATTGCGTTAGTATCTAGTTAAGGTGTTCGTGATGGATATGTCAATTATGTGATTGAAGGGTACATATCCTATAGTAGTTCTATAACATCTTATTAGCCTGTTACAATTTTCTAAAGTTATACGGAATCTCATTTTACATTTTCTTAACTTACTGAAGCTCTGGCAAGCTGTGTACGTGATAGGCTCTAAGTAGTTTACCACATCCTATGGTAGTTCCAGTAGACTTTAACGTTACATCACTTTTCGGATAGAAACTTGTAGAACAATGTTGCATCAGGCAGCAGGAGAGATGTCACGCATCTCTAGAAAAACCCTGGAGGTGCACACAAATCCAGGGCGGTGGCATACCAAATATGTAAAGCCCACTGCATAACAGACGCCATAGGGACTTAGGATCTCTATATGAAGGAAGCCCGGAGGCCCCCCAGGTGTTCTCTCTACTCTCGGCACTCTGGATTGGTACATCGTGCTTACGGTCACGCTGCTCATTGGTGATAACACGTCTGACAATTCTCCAAACCCTGAGAGGAGAACTTTAACTAAAGATGTAGAAACTTAAAATTTTATTAGCTCTGCCCACTTATAGTTAACTAGACGCTTCGTTCAGTTAGTGTCTTCTGATTCCTGAAAACTATGTTCCCCATGACATCCCCAAGGCTGTGATATATGGTGGAGGCGCCGGCCACTATTTTCAAGCTCTTATTAAAGGTAAGTTCGATTCCGTACCTCTGTTAGATTGATCGCTGGTGTTCATGTGCTTAAAATATGTTTTTTCGCATTGAAGTACAAGTTATTTTGCTTGTCCTAACATTTTGGGACACTATTCGTTCCAATTATGACATATGATATGGTTACTTATGGATTAAACTCCTTATGCTTTATGGCGACCTGCTGCTTTTATATCTTATATTACGGTTATCCAGAGTTATCTTAGTCCCTACTTGGTTTCAGTACGAATGTCGCCTATCTTCTTGATTATATGCATTTGTTGGTAAACTCCACAAGCAAGAGTCCTATTAGTAGAGCAATTAGACAGTTAATTTGAGAATATCAGGAAACGTTACAGAGTAATCTGAAAAATTATGGTGTTGCAGTAAAAGACGCTCAACTCATCTCAACAAAACTTGCGTCCCTTCGAAGTCCATGTTTAATATTCAGATTAGATCCAGCATAAGAATTCGTGCACTAACTTAGGTTATTAACTTTGCCTGAAGAGAACGTATCCTCGGTGATTTACATAAAGCACTAACCTCCTCAGAACCATTCGAGCCGCTACTATCCTGGGTTGCAGCTCAAGCCATGGCTACGGCGGTCAGTCCACCGACTTGTAAATCGCGTAATTTCATCAGTTGTGTCCTTTGCACGGCCCTTTATTGATCCGGGTATATTTGAAGGAAAGCTCGGAAAAGATGTTGGCATCTATCTGTGTAGTTTTGAAACGGTGGCAATGGGTTGGACGAAAATTGTGGGAAGCGATACCTACCTTGCTATTTAAGGGAGGCGGCAGCCAACTAGTTCAAAGCATATGCCCCTCGTCACGCTTGTCATGAGTGGAATGACCTGACTCACGCCCACCAAGCGGCGTTTCTTCCAGTGGTTCAGGATAATTCTAGAATAATGCTTGCGTCAAAGGGTGCAGCGTATCTCCGTACCTGCCGAGATATTTATGCAAAATATACTTGAGCTGTGCGATGAAGTAAATCCCGATATACGGATAAGGATATTATGCGCGGACTAAAAGCCTTGTTATTAGAGCAGATCCTTCCCGCAAATCCTAAATCGGTGGAGGTTGTACGACAATCAAAATGACCAGGTATTTTGCCTGTCAACGGGTGAACATACTTGCTGCCCCAACGCCTAAGCCAGCAGCGCTACTCACCGACACAAATCGCACCCACACTGTGGATAAGATAACGCAGGAAATTTGGAATCTGCAAAGGCAGAAGCGAAATTGCTGGTCAGACCTCATAGATCAATTGATCTCCCTCCAATCCGCCACGATTAACCTTTGCAACAGGACGAGGCCGCGGTAGAATAGCTATAGTGAGTGCGGTGAGGTCCGAACGCTAACGACCATACCTCAAATGGCCAAAAAACGTGTTTTTTTGTAGAAGTTCCGACCATATGGCCCTCAACTGCAGGCAGAGACAAAACCACCTCGACGATCAAGGAATACCACGGGAGTAAACCTGTGACGTCTTATTAGCAAAAATATCTATCCTACACGACATCCCTTATTAATGCTGTTAATTTACTTACCTATTCAAAGTGTTATGGCTAATCACCAAACAGTCGGCATTCTGCTCGACACAGGGAGTTCGGTCAATATTGTGCAAGAGAATTTTGTAACCACTCCTACCTACCCCATTCCTATAACAAACCGCCGACAACCAATTGCTGGGTGTTTTTACTCTAGAAGGCTTCATTTTCAAATCGAAAAAAAAACATTTTGCAGAGGACGTTCTTGTTGTAAGATCTGTAACTTGATCTATTGGGGATAGACTTTTTAAACGATATAAAGCGGAAATTTGTTTGGGCATCTTTTATCATTACGCTGAAGTTGTCAGACTCAACGGAGTTGAGATTAAATGCTTGAAAAAAAAATTAGACTGCATATTGGCACAAATAACTCTGTAACGTGATGAGAAAACCGAGGTTCAACATAAGGCGTGCTGTGTGCATGACATCTGAGTAGCCCCTTTCACTTCATTGAATGTAATGTGCACCTTCCTCCCTGTGTCATTGTTCATGTTCCTCTAGAACCTAAAGATTCCATTTTCAGAAGAAAAACCTACAAATGTCGCCTATTTTCTGAATCACAAGAGGAATGTGTTATTCCAGTGCATAATAATACAGCTGAGCAAAGTGCAACCCTTACCGGAACAACGCTGCTCATATATGAGGTTCCCTGACTGAAGCCGCTGGAGACTGATGCACTATCGAAATTGAGGAGGATAAATTTAATCTTATCTTCCAATTTACACGCGTTCAACAGACTAAATTCAGTACGTTGTTACGTAGATATCGCAGTATCTTTGTTACAAAATTAAAACCGTTAGATAAAAAGAACATGGGAGAATTCAATATCAATATCAATTTATTGTCATTAAACAGTTATATAACTGCAATAGACATTGTCAGTATATACAATAATACAAATTAATAATACAACATAAACCACACCTTGTGCAACTTTTACAGCAAAAAAGTAACAAATAAATATCAATATCAGATGCATTAAAATCAATAAATTCATTAATAGAATAAAATGGATTATCCACAAGCCAAGAATGCAATCGCTTACAAAATATTTTATAAGGCAAATCTTTTATTGCTTGAGGTAGCTTGTTAAAAAGTTTAATGCCAATATAAGAGTAACTTTGAGAAGTTTTCTTAAGTCTATGCTGAGGAATATTGATCATTTGACCATTACGGATATTATAATTATGAATATGGGATCTCGTGTCATACATATGTTGATTCTGTTTCATAAAACCCAATACAGTATAAATATACAAATTTATAACAGTCGAAATATTATATCTTTTAAAATAGGGTTTACAGTGTGTTCTAGTAGTTATCTTAGCCATTATTCTTATAGCTTTCTTTTGCACAAGTAATACATCTTGGATATATCAGCTATTACCCCAAAGTAAAATACCATAATAAATAATACTGTGAAAGTATGCAAAATATGAGACACGTATATACTCAAAGGTTACACAATTGACTAAGTTTCTCATCAGGAATAAAACCCTTGACAACTTTCTGCATAAAAATGTAATATGTGACTCCCAGGTTAAAAATCTATCAATAAAAATGCCCAAAAACTTTACATCAGTACAAAGTTTGGGACAACAACATTATTTAAAGTAAAAATTATATTTTTAGTTTTAGAATCATTAAGTAAAAACTTATTTGCTTGAAACCATTGTGATATATACATTATATTATTTTGAACCTCAGTTTCAAGATACTGTATATTTGCATTGTTGTGAATAAAAGTTGTGTCATCAGCAAATAATATGGTTTTAGATTCAGTATTAAATGGTAAATCATTAATCATAATTAGGAATAGCAGAGGACCTAGGATAGAGCCATAAGGAACACCGCACATTACTGAAGCCACATCCGAAACCTCATCATTAATCTGAACAACTTGTTTGCGGTTAGAGAGATAAGAAGAGAGCAATTTATTAGGCGTACCACAAATACCATAATGTGCTAATTTATCTAACAGTATACAGTGATCCACACAATCAAAGGCCTTGCTTAAGTCACAGCATGTGACCCAAGCAAAGCTCTTTGATTCAAAAGTATTCGTTATATTATAAATAAGTAATCGAACTGTATCAATAGTAGATTTACAAGCCCTAAATCCAAATTGATCAATAGAAAGGATCTTGTTTTGTTCAAAATAGCAATACAATTGGTCGTGAATTAATACCTCAAATATTTTAGAAACCACTGGCACCAGAGATATCAGTCGATAATTTTCCAATAATGATTTATTACCTTTTTTATGAACTGGTATTATTTTTGCTAATTTAAGTTTACTTGGAAATATGCCCTCATTGAAGCATTTATTTATACAGATAGTTAATGGCAACACAATATAACAAATTATTTTCTTTAAAAAATTATTTGAAATATCATAGATATCTCTGGAATCAGAATTATGCATTTTAGCAACGGTGTTCGACACATCATCACATGACACTTCCTTAAGTTGAAATGAAACTGTAGGCACCTCACAATTTGACAAGTAATCAAGCGCCAGTTTATTAGGCTAGGCTTTGAAATATTTCTCTTTACCTCTTGTACAGATTCTATAAAAAATCATTAACCTGATTAGGAGAAAAATAAATAAAGGCAGACTTTTCACCTTTAACCGTTCTATTTATAACATTCCATGCAGCTCTAACTTTGTTATTAGAGATTTCAATAAATTTAGCATTTGCAAGTTTCTTGGCTTGTGACATTAATATTCTATATTCGTTTCTAATCCGCTTAAAAGCATTTTTAGCATCTTTAGTGAGTGTACATTTATATATATTGTAACAGAATAGCAAATATTTCCTCATCTGTTTAAGGTCAGAAGTAAACCAAAATTTGTTTGTAGCTTTACCATTAGCTTCACCATTAAAATATCTAACATTCCTTTTGGGAAAACACAAATTGAATAGCATTAAAAACATAGTTAAAATTCATCAAAAGTACGCTCAGCATTCAAATTACCGAGTCGAGTCGTCCTCCATTCAGTTTGAGATAAACGATCTATAAAATAAATAAATTTATCTTCACTGTATGGTCTAATAAAACGAATTATATATTTGAGTTTAGTCACAGGCTGTAAAGATGATAAAACTAGAGCAGAATGGTCAGATAGCATAGGGCCAATAACCTCAATATTATACCGCTGCGTATCTAAATGGTTACAATGTTGTCTAAACATGAGTTGATTCTTGTGGGTTCAGAATTGGTACAGAAATTCCCAACAGATCTAAGCAACTTTTTAAACTGATAGTTTAATGAACATTCATCAATCATATTAATATTGAAATCCCCACATAGGACTACATTAAATTTTTATCTATTGAAATGTATAAGCATTTTCTCAACATTATTCATAAATATTTCGGGATCACCACTGGGTGAGCGATAAAGACTAATTATAACTATTTTGAGGTAAGTTACATAAATTGCCACTACTTCAATATGTTTTTAATACAAAATTTAGTTACATCAATTTCAGAGAAGCTGATCTCTTTAGACACAAAAATACATGCCTTACGACAAAAAATAGCTGCCATTGTATAACCTTCAATGTGATACACATCACTTAACCAATGTTCTGCAAAACATAAAACTTTATAGTCCTTTTCACTACATAATATTTCAAGTTTATTAATTTTGTTCCTAATACACTGTATATTAATGAAAAATACATCATGGGTCATATGGCTGCTACAGAATTAGTTGCATCTATGTTTTGTCTGGGTTTATTGGCCGAGGAGGATGAAACAAATGCCTCACACGAGCGTTACTGGGCCACACATTAGGATTTAAAGCAGCTGCTAAGTGCTCTTCATGTATGTCAATTTTAAATGATGAGTATAAATCAGGATTCCGAGATGGTAATGGATGCACACAAACTTCCGGAAAACTTGGTTTTAAAACATCACTTACATTCTCAGGTTTCGTATCAGGCGTAAGTCTATAAACATGTAGAGATACACATTTAGGTATCTCTTTAAGTTTATTATTTCCTGCATCCACAGTATTGCCAGTTACAGTAGGTGTTTACGGACAACATCGCTCCACAAGAAGGTGGTTGTATCACCACATTTTCACTGTTGGCCACATTAGACTCACAAACTAATTTAGCGTTTGTATTATCGTTACCTTCCATTGGCAAAGCACTGTTATTTACCGCGTCATTATTGGAAGACGGCATTTTATTTACTTGACTGTCCACTTGCTGGTGATACCACTTGTATGTTTACTTTTTCACTTATAATGCAGTCCTTCTGATGAACCACGTATCTAAAAATACGTATGTCAATTTTGTCCGATGCGGAGACTTCACTTAAAGCATCAAAAAAGCCACGTCCATGTCCTTGTCCTTATCCTTATTATTTAGTTCATTCGCGGCATCACAACATCTTATTGTATTCTCATCAATAAATTTTGTACTGGTTATTAATTTAGCACAACTCACATGATATTGATTGTCACACTCACTACACTTTAAACCGTTTACCAATTTAGATTTACATCGTTTACAGCAATTCAAGATTGGTAACATAAAAATAAAAATCAAACTCCTATTTGATAACAAAATCTAAACAAACGTCTAATTAAAAACAAATGATAACAAAATGAATGCTACTCAGGCCATACACAGCAAACTGATAAAAACAAGAACCCTATAGGGTATCTGAGACACAACGGGAACTGATAAAGCACAATTGAAAGAGATGTGAGATGTCGGTACCATTAGGAAATCGCACAGCCCTCGGGCGTCTCCAGTAGTCTTAGTAAAGAAAGAAATAGTGAGATGCGATTCTATGTTAATTAGCGGAAGTTAATTGAAGTAATGGTGACCTTGTCTTACCCGTTGTCTCTCATATATGATCTGCTTAGCTATTTATGAAATTCTCGATTGTAGTTTAATTTATTGAGCGCATACGTTCAAGCCCAGTTGCTGAAGTTAGCCAAAAATATCAGGTTTTACGCGGCGGATGACAGAATGGATTTGAACGGCTATAGTTCGGACTAGTTAATGCACCTAGGTTATTCTCAGAAATATCTGCTAAATTGTTGGGCGAGCTTAAGCATAAAAATGCCTTAGTATACCTTGACGACATAGTGGTGTTCGCCACAACATCTTGTGAATTGCTGAGTAACTTAGAAGACGTATTATGTAAATTACGTAAGCATAGGTTTAAATTAAAGCCCGCAAAATGTGGTTTTGGTATGTTCCAAATTAAGCTTCTGGACTTCGAGGTATTGGCTAATGGTATTGAACCTGATAATGGCAAGATACGTGGTATAATGGGATTGCCAATTCCCAAAAATTACGTGATGTACGCAGAGTGTTAGGTTTATTCATTTTTACAATCGCTTTGTGCCTAACTTCGCGTCGATTGCTCAACCCTTACAGGACCAAACTCGGAAAGACCGCGATTTTTAGTGGACACGAACGAGATCAACAAGATTCTTTTGATAAACTGAAACACATACTGACACCGGCTCTTGTGCTGGCCCATTATCGATCTGGGGCTTACACAGAGTTGGACACGAACGAGATCAACAAGATTCTTTTGATAAACTGAAACACATACTGACACCGGCTTTTGTGCTGGCCCATTATCGATCTGGGGTTTACACAGAGTTGTACACGAACGAGATCAACAAGATTCTTTTGATAAACTGAAACACATACTGACACCGGCTCTTGTGCTGGCCCATTATCGATCTGGGGCTTACACAGAGTTGTACACGAACGCTAGTACTGTTGGAATTGGGTGCATTAGACTACAACGAATGGATGGAGAACTCCACCGTATAGCTTTTTATTCTGTACTTGAAGGAACAGGAAAAGAATTATAGTATTTTAATTGTAACTACTGGCCATTGTGTATGGTTTAATTATCTTTCCATCACATATTTTCGGGTATCCATTTAATATCGTGAGTAACCATCATGCATTATGCTACTCATGAAATTTAAAGGATATAAAAGGGCGATTAGGCAGATGGGCACTGAAATTACAAGAGTGCGAGTATATGATAGTATACAAATGGAGTGCAAAGCACCTCGATAAAAAAATGAATTGGGTTTTATTTATGGACACTCTTAAACTGCTGTGGTTCTTAGCGTCCCATTCTATATTGGACTTGAAAGACCGGTAATTTTGCTGAGAGGCCTTTTTATCAGGCTTGAGGTTGTTTTACGTGCAGTAAATCTACGACATGTGACCACCGGCTTTACTTCCCTTCCGAAGGAAGCCATGCTAAGAATTTTTACGCCCGCAAATGTCCATCGTCCTCTGCCGGGCTTGAACCCGCGACCTCGGGAACTAGAGGCATGGCTTCCTTCGGAAGGCAAGTAAACCAGTGGTCCCGTGTCGTAGATTTACGGCACGTAAAAGAACCTCAAGCCCGATAAAGAGCTCTCTGAACAAAATTACTGGTCTTTCACGCAAAATATGGAATGGGACGCTAAGGATCATAGTAGTTAAAGAGCGTCCATAAATAAAACTCAATTTTAATTTAACAGACCAAACTCATTGGGACGTTAGTTTGCCTCATATTTGTTCGTGTACAATATTAGTCGTCAAGAATCCATAAGCATGTCGCCCTTTTTTAATCTACGGACGACAAAACATTTTTCCGTAGGAGGTTCAATTTGAACATAATATTTTTGCACGGGAAACACAACAACGAATTGAGCTCGACAGGTTGCAAGGGAAAATATCCAGGTTAAGGATAAGCGTATCTTTGATCGAAAAAGACATGTCCTTAAGTTCAAACCTATTCAAATGGTTAAACTGTTTACTCCATATGAAAAAGGAAAAACAACTAAGTTATTGTATCTATACCGCGGAGTCTATATTACTAGGGCAACAGGTCAGCTACCGTATTAAGAAAAGGACGGGTTTAAAACGTCAGAAGATATTAGTACATATTTCAAAATTGTAGCAATATTATGAATCCTTTAAAGGGAGGTAAATCGGCTACCTAAATGCACGAACACAATTATGATAACAGTATAGTCCAGGAGAAAACAACAAACGGAGTGCTCTAACGTATATAATGGCTTATATCTTGAGTGATTGTAGTAAATAAATTGTTAATATACACGTAATATAACTAAATTTAGATACATTCTAGTTGCAAGAACTTCTTTAAAGTTATAAATCATGTATACGAGCTGTTCACTCAGCTTAATGTTTAACATTAATTTTTTCTTTCTTTACCACTTACATAGTAGGTATACAAGGTATGGTATTCCATCCAAAAATTAGAACCGTGATTTCGCGAAAATATATGTTTTGAGACCCCCTGAATGCAAAAAAGCAATTTAAGAAAAAGGTGTGTGAGAGAGAACAGCATACCTACCATGGTGGTTAAAGAGCGTCCATAAATAAAACTCAGTTTAATTTTTTGTTACCATTATGACGCTTTGTCATATTATGGAGCTGAAAATCTGAAGCTTACTTCTATGGATACAGAGTGACAACCTGAGATATATACCAGGACAAGCTACGATGGATTTCTTGAGCACCTAGAATCATATAACTACCCTGCAAACCATATATGTCACACCACACAAAATAGGAAGGTTTTATGAAAATTTAAATATGAAGAAGCTAAAGGTAAAATCATCCACCACTCTATTGGACTACGACCTAATATGTTTGCACTAGATGTGCCCATATCTGCATGATAAAAAGATCAAAAGTGTAAAGCATTGTGGTATTAGGCGGCACATCACATTTTATAGATATGCGGACTGCCTTAAAACCAATTAAATAATAAGAATACCGATGAATTTGTGAATACTTACGATGATAAAAGAGTAATTGCGGAGGATAGAATATCAACGTATGCATATGGAAATGACAGCGTTATACACAGTGTATAAAAAATATGACTGATCTCAAGATAATGATTTTTTCCATGAGACTACGACTAAATTGAAGTTTACTCAAGTGCTGCACATACAACTAGCAAAAGCTGATGAAGAAAGAATAAGAGAAATGCGTTAACTCTGGCATTAGCCGAAAATTCTAGAGCTGTTCTCAAGCATAGATGAAGAGGAGAGACGCCTACCCTTACAATCCTTATCTCATGAAACACCGCTTGACCTTATACAACCCTAAATAAAACTGAAATACCGCCATACGAAGCCAAAAAAGTGTAACCACATAAGAACGAAAAACTTCAATAACATGTAATATCTCTTAAAACCCAAGTATGGGTTAGTTTAGAATAGTTCCATATGCCTTAGAAAGACTGCTATCCATACATAGCTTATCGCATGTTAGCATTAAAATATACAGAAGTAGGAATAATATGTATGTTTAAGCCCACAGAGAGGTGCAGACAAGCGATAAGCTTCTTTGTTCTACGCCGACAAGCCCGCCGGTTCCCTTTGAGGCATTACATGCCGCCATGTCTCGTGTCGTTAGGCCCCGCCCCCTCTCGCTTTGTGCGCTTACCTAATGCCGACCGTGTCTGTGCCGACAGGTCCTACCCCCTCCCCCACGCGGTCTAGTCGCGTGCCGTGGCGTCCTGACTTGAGGGATTTGTTTTCTCGAGGCCTGCCGCCCCTCGGCAAATTAATTAGGTAATGTTCGTCAAACATTTTTTATGACTACTAATGCCCTTGATTAATTAATTGTATATGAATTGAATCGAGCGCTAGTGTTAGCTTGTGTATAAGTAGCGCGCTCAAGGAACAGTCTGCCATGTTATGAAATAAACCCTGCAACCTACTTCTGTCTGAGGAAAGCGGTTGTCCATTAGCTGACAATGTTAGACGCTTTCACCGCATTAATAGACTTTTAAGTTTGCATTCCGGATCTGTTTACATACATTAGCGAACAACAGCCGGAAATGTAATGAAAAACTCGCAACCTACTTCTGCCTGATGGTAACGGTGACCTCCATTAGCTGACAACGTTAGACGCTTTCACCACATTAGCGAACAATGTCAGAAATTGTTTTCCTAAGTGCTCTGAACAACTCTCACCACTTCAGCTTTTAGCGGGGGAAATGATATAAAAAGCAGCAGCTTCTCCAATGAGTTCCAAGTTGACCGGGATGGCTGGGGTCAAATCCTACGAGTGATTACAAATTCAGCTTCTAATAACTCAGAGACTAATTACGATAAAGCCGTCAAATAAAGTTTATTACATTAACGTCATTAGGTAGTTTCTTGTGAATGTATATTTGGGTACATGGTGTCCAGGGTTCGAATACCGATAAAATGTAATTTAATTATAAATTTAATAACTACTAAACCAATTAAGATAAAGACGCCAAATAAACCTTATTGCGTTTATGTTATTAGGTAGTATCTTGTGGATGTATACTTGGGTACCTGGTGTTCTGGGTTCAATCCTTAATTTTTTAAATCGTCATTATCTCAGAAACTAAGAGAGGTAGAGGAGCTGACCAAAGCATGATTGATAGCTCCTATGATGGGTAATTAATACTGTATGTAACTTTCAATCAGTTGTCCTTATTTCGAATCCCGATCTTTCAATCACTTACTTATTTTTCTCTATACTCTAGAATATATCACTTAGATTGATGCTGTAACTGCATACAGCACCTTTAAACATATCAAACTAATATTGTAAATAATTTTGTTTCTGGTGTCCAGGGTTCGAATACCGATAAAATGTAATTTAATTATAAATTTAATAACTCCTAAACTAATTAAGATAAAGACGCCAAATAAACTTTATTGCGTTTATGTTATTAGGTAGTATCTTGTGGATGTGTAATTAGATACCTGACGTTCTGGGTTCGAGCCTAATTTTTAAATTGTCATTATCTCAGAAACTAAAGGAGGTAGAGGAGTTGATCAAAGCATGATTGATAGCTCCTGTGATGGGTAATTAATACTGTATACAATTTTCAATCAGTTGTCCATATTTCGAATCCCGATCTTTCAATCACTTACTTATTTTTCTCTATACTCTAGAATATATCACTTAGATTGATGTTGTAACTGCATACAGCACCTTTAAACATACCAAACTAATATTGTAAATAATTTTGTTTCTGGTGTCCAGGGTTCGAATACCGATAAAATGTAATTTAATTATAAATTTAATAACTCCTAAACTAATTAAGATAAAGACGCCAAATAAACTTTATTGCGTTTATGTTATTAGGTAGTATCTTGTGGATGTGTAATTAGATACCTGACGTTCTGGGTTCGATCCTAATTCCTAAATCGTCATTATCTCAGAAACTAACAGAGGTAGAGGAGTTGACCAAGGCATGATTGATAAGCTCTATACTGGGTGATTAATGCTGTATATAATTTTCAATCAGTTGTCCTTATTTCAATCACTTACTTATTTTTCTCTATACTCTAGAATATATCACTTAGATTGATGCTGTAACTGCATACAGCACCTTTAAACATATCAAACTAATATTGTAAATAATTTTGTTTCTGGTGTCCAGGGTTCGAATACCGATAAAATGTAATTTAATTATAAATTTAATAACTCCTAAACTAATTAAGATAAAGACGCCATATAAACTTTATTGCGTTTATGTTATTAGGTAGTATCTTGGGGATGTGTAATTAGATACCTGACGTTCTGGGTTCGATCCTAATTTTTAAATCACCATTATCTCGGAAACTAAGAAAGCTAGATGGATGGACCAAAGCATAATTTATAGCTCCTATGATGAGTAATTAATACTGTATATAATTTTCAATCAGTTGTTCTTATTTCGAATCCCGATCTTTCAATCACTTACTTATTTTCTTCTCTATACTCTAGAATATATCACTTAGATTGATACTGTAACTGCATACACCACCTTTAAACATATCAAACTAATATTGTAAATAATTTTGTTTCTGGTGTCCAGGGTTCGAATACCGATAAAATGTAATTTAATTATAAATTTAATAACACCTAAACTAATTAAGATAAAGACACCAAATAAACTTTATTGCGTTTACGTTATTAGGTAGTATCTTGTGGATGCGTAACTAGATACCTAAGGTGTGGGTTCGATCCTAATTTTTAAATCACCATTATCTCAGAAACTAAGAGAGGTAGAGGAGTGGATCAAAGCATGATTGATAGCTCCTGTGATGGCTAATTAATACTGTATATAATTTTCAATCAGTTTTCCTTATTTCCAATCCTGATCTTTCAATCACTTATATATTGTTTCTCTATACTCTAGAATATATCACTTAGATTGATGCCGTAACTGCATACAGCGCCTTTAAACACATCAAACTAATATTGTAAATAATTTTGTTTCTGGTGTCCTGGGTTCGAATACCGATAAAATGTAATTTAATTATAAATTTAATAACTCCTAAACTAATTAAGATAAAGACTCCAAATAAACTTTATTGCGTTTGCGTTATTAGGTAGTATCTTGCGAATGTATAATTAGATACCTGACGTTCTGGGTTCGATCTTAATTTTTAAATCACCATTATCTCAGAAACTAAGAGAGGTAGAGGAGTGGACCAAAGCATGATTGATAAGTTCTATACTGGGTAATTAATGCTGTATATAATTGCCAATCAGTTGTGCTTGATTCGATTCCTCATCTTTTAATGACTTCCTTAATTTTCCTCTGTACACTAGAATATATCACTTAGATCGATGATGTACCTGCATACAGCTTTGTTTAACATGCTGAGCTAATATCATAAATTATTTTGTTCCTGGTGTTCTGGGTTCGAATACCGATTCAATGAAATTTATTTACAAATTTAATAACGCGTAATCTAATTTAGATAGACATGTCAAGGTAAACGCAAACAGAGTATCTAGTCCTTAAATATCGTTATCATGACAAATATTACTTTAAAGTACTCAGATCGAATCCCGAAGGGATGATTTCATATATCTTCAAGCCTAGGGATCATATCAGGTTCTAATAAAGATTAAATGCTTGATGCTGATGTGGGGGAGCTAAAATACATTTATTAAAAGTATTACCCGGTTCGATTTAGAAGCTTGGAATCTGTGTAACTATGGAAAAATTGCTTTTCTCGTGATTGTAGTTAAATGTAATGGGCTTTCTGTGAGAAGGTGGAAAGGAAGAATTGAAAAGGGAATGAAAACATGAGATAATGTAGTATATACATACATTTAACTAAATAAGGAGGAAAATCTTCTCGTTACCTTTTAAGCTTTTACTTTAAGTATTGTGATAATACAGCTGGAATTAACATTAATACAATAGGTGGTGGTGGTGGTGGTGGTGGTGGTTGTAGGCTTTGAATTTGAAATATATGTCTGAATGAGCGTGGGAGAATGCTTTTCTTGCTGGTGTGACAGCATAAGCAGGTAGTTATGAGACGAGTTTAAACGTGTTTGATGCTGTCAGACATCATGTCTCTAGGTGTGACGTCATAAACATCCTGCTTCTGGGCGTGAGGTTATATGGCTGAGATTAATACACGTTGAGTGATCATATACAGCTGGTTATGAAGCGAGTTTATGATTGATCTAAAAGGTTCGTGCTCTCTCTATAAATATGTTATAGGGGAAAGGATGCTCTCCTGAAACATTAGGTCTCTAGACAGAAATTGTTCACAGAGACGGAGACGTCAGGATGGATGAGTGCATCTTATATATGAGAGAGGTAGAGGAATATGAGGAGAAGTGCTAGGCTAGTCAGGGTTTGAGGTGTGGAATATGCGTTTATATGGGAAAGATAGGGGAAACGTGTACAGATAATAGGCCAGACAGATGCTGAAGGACGGGAATATAGGCTTATACGGGAGAGATAGGGAAATACAAGGAGAGGTGCTAGACTAGACAGATGCTGAAGGAGGAGAGGATACGCTTTATACGGAAGAGATAGGGAATACGAGGAGAGGTACTAGAAGGGTAGAATATAGCGTTTTTATATAGGAGAGCTAGAAAACCGAGGAGAGGTATTAGGCGGGAAGGCTTGAATGACAGATTAATTAGGTAATGTTCGTCAAACATTTTTTATGACTACTAATGCCCTTGATTAATTAATTGTATATGAATTGAATCGAGCGCTAGTGTTAGCTTGTGTATAAGTAGCGCGCTCAAGGAACAGTCTGCCATGTTATGAAATAAACCCTGCAACCTACTTCTGTCTGAGGAAAGCGGTTGTCCATTAGCTGACAATGTTAGACGCTTTCACCGCATTAATAGACTTTTAAGTTTGCATTCCGGATCTGTTTACATACATTAGCGAACAACAGCCGGAAATGTAATGAAAAACTCGCAACCTACTTCTGCCTGATGGTAACGGTGACCTCCATTAGCTGACAACGTTAGACGCTTTCACCACATTAGCGAACAATGTCAGAAATTGTTTTCCTAAGTGCTCTGCACAACTCTCACCACTTCAGCTTTTAGCGGGGGAAATGATATAAAAAGCAGCAGCTTCTCCAATGAGTTCCAAGTTGACCGGGATGGCTGGGGTCAAATCCTACGAGTGATTACAAATTCAGCTTCTAATAACTCAGAGACTAATTACGATAAAGCCGTCAAATAAAGTTTATTACATTAACGTCATTAGGTAGTTTCTTGTGAATGTATATTTGGGTACATGGTGTCCAGGGTTCGAATACCGATAAAATGTAATTTAATTATAAATTTAATAACTACTAAACTAATTAAGATAAAGACGCCAAATAAACCTTATTGCGTTTATGTTATTAGGTAGTATCTTGTGGATGTATACTTGGGTACCTGGTGTTCTGGGTTCAATCCTTAATTTTTTAAATCGTCATTATCTCAGAAACTAAGAGAGGTAGAGGAGCTGACCAAAGCATGATTGATAGCTCCTATGATGGGTAATTAATACTGTATGTAACTTTCAATCAGTTGTCCTTATTTCGAATCCCGATCTTTCAATCACTTACTTATTTTTCTCTATACTCTAGAATATATCACTTAGATTGATGCTGTAACTGCATACAGCACCTTTAAACATATCAAACTAATATTGTAAATAATTTTGTTTCTGGTGTCCAGGGTTCGAATACCGATAAAATGTAATTTAATTATAAATTTAATAACTCCTAGACTAATTAAGATAAAGACGCCAAATAAACTTTATTGCGTTTATGTTATTAGGTAGTATCTTGTGGATGTGTAATTAGATACCTGACGTTCTGGGTTCGAGCCTAATTTTTAAATTGTCATTATCTCAGAAACTAAAGGAGGTAGAGGAGTTGATCAAAGCATGATTGATAGCTCCTGTGATGGGTAATTAATACTGTATACAATTTTCAATCAGTTGTCCATATTTCGAATCCCGATCTTTCAATCACTTACTTATTTTTCTCTATACTCTAGAATATATCACTTAGATTGATGCTGTAACTGCATACAGCACCTTTAAACATACCAAACTAATATTGTAAATAATTTTGTTTCTGGTGTCCAGGGTTCGAATACCGATAAAATGTAATTTAATTATAAATTTAATAACTCCTAAACTAATTAAGATAAAGACGCCAAATAAACTTTATTGCGTTTATGTTATTAGGTAGTATCTTGTGGATGTGTAATTAGATACCTGACGTTCTGGGTTCGATCCTAATTCCTAAATCGTCATTATCTCAGAAACTAACAGAGGTAGAGGAGTTGACCAAGGCATGATTGATAAGCTCTATACTGGGTGATTAATGCTGTATATAATTTTCAATCAGTTGTCCTTATTTCAATCACTTACTTATTTTTCTCTATACTCTAGAATATATCACTTAGATTGATGCTGTAACTGCATACAGCACCTTTAAACATATCAAACTAATATTGTAAATAATTTTGTTTCTGGTGTCCAGGGTTCGAATACCGATAAAATGTAATTTAATTATAAATTTAATAACTCCTAAACTAATTAAGATAAAGACGCCATATAAACTTTATTGCGTTTATGTTATTAGGTAGTATCTTGGGGATGTGTAATTAGATACCTGACGTTCTGGGTTCGATCCTAATTTTTAAATAACCATTATCTCGGAAACTAAGAAAGCTAGATGGATGGACCAAAGCATAATTTATAGCTCCTATGATGAGTAATTAATACTGTATATAATTTTCAATCAGTTGTTCTTATTTCGAATCCCGATCATTCAATCACTTACTTATTTTCTTCTCTATACTCTAGAATATATCACTTAGATTGATACTGTAACTGCATACACCACCTTTAAACATATCAAACTAATATTGTAAATAATTTTGTTTCTGGTGTCCAGGGTTCGAATACCGATAAAATGTAATTTAATTATAAATTTAATAACACCTAAACTAATTAAGATAAAGACACCAAATAAACTTTATTGCGTTTACGTTATTAGGTAGTATCTTGTGGATGTGTAACTAGATACCTAACGTGTGGGTTCGATCCTAATTTTTAAATCACCATTATCTCAGAAACTAAGAGAGGTAGAGGAGTGGATCAAAGCATGATTGATAGCTCCTGTGATGGCTAATTAATACTGTATATAATTTTCAATCAGTTTTCCTTATTTCCAATCCTGATCTTTCAATCACTTATATATTGTTTCTCTATACTCTAGAATATATCACTTAGATTGATGCCGTAACTGCATACAGCGCCTTTAAACACATCAAACTAATATTGTAAATAATTTTGTTTCTGGTGTCCTGGGTTCGAATACCGATAAAATGTAATTTAATTATAAATTTAATAACTCCTAAGCTAATTAAGATAAAGACACCAAATAAACTTTATTGCGTTTACGTTATTAGGTAGTATCTTGCGAATGTATAATTAGATACCTGACGTTCTGGGTTCGATCTTAATTTTTAAATCACCATTATCTCAGAAACTAAGAGAGGTAGAGGAGTGGACCAAAGCATGATTGATAAGTTCTATACTGGGTAATTAATGCTGTATATAATTGCCAATCAGTTGTGCTTGATTCGATTCCTCATCTTTTAATGACTTCCTTAATTTTCCTCTGTACACTAGAATATATCACTTAGATCGATGATGTACCTGCATACAGCTTTGTTTAACATGCTGAGCTAATATCATAAATTATTTTGTTCCTGGTGTTCTGGGTTCGAATACCGATTCAATGAAATTTATTTACAAATTTAATAACGCGTAATCTAATTTAGATAGACATGTCAAGGTAAACGCAAACAGAGTATCTAGTCCTTAAATATCGTTATCATGACAAATATTACTTTAAAGTACTCAGATCGAATCCCGAAGGGATGATTTCATATATCTTCAAGCCTAGGGATCATATCAGGTTCTAATAAAGATTAAATGCTTGATGCTGATGTGGGGGAGCTAAAATACATTTATTAAAAGTATTACCCGGTTCGATTTAGAAGCTTGGAATCTGTGTAACTATGGAAAAATTGCTTTTCTCGTGATTGTAGTTAAATGTAATGGGCTTTCTGTGAGAAGGTGGAAAGGAAGAATTGAAAAGGGAATGAAAACATGAGATAATGTAGTATATACATACATTTAACTAAATAAGGAGGAAAATCTTCTCGTTACCTTTTAAGCTTTTACTTTAAGTATTGTGATAATACAGCTGGAATTAACATTAATACAATAGGTGGTGGTGGTGGTGGTGGTTGTAGGCTTTGAATTTGAAATATATGTCTGAATGAGCGTGGGAGAATGCTTTTCTTGCTGGTGTGACAGCATAAGCAGGTAGTTATGAGACGAGTTTAAACGTGTTTGATGCTGTCAGACATCATGTCTCTAGGTGTGACGTCATAAACATCCTGCTTCTGGGCGTGAGGTTATATGGCTGAGATTAATACACGTTGAGTGATCATATACAGCTGGTTATGAAGCGAGTTTATGATTGATCTAAAAGGTTCGTGCTCTCTCTATAAATATGTTATAGGGGAAAGGATGCTCTCCTGAAACATTAGGTCTCTAGACAGAAATTGTTCACAGAGACGGAGACGTCAGGATGGATGAGTGCATCTTATATATGAGAGAGGTAGAGGAATATGAGGAGAAGTGCTAGGCTAGTCAGGGTTTGAGGTGTGGAATATGCGTTTATATGGGAAAGATAGGGGAAACGTGTACAGATAATAGGCCAGACAGATGCTGAAGGACGGGAATATAGGCTTATACGGGAGAGATAGGGAAATACAAGGAGAGGTGCTAGACTAGACAGATGCTGAAGGAGGAGAGGATACGCTTTATACGGAAGAGATAGGGAATACGAGGAGAGGTACTAGAAGGGTAGAATATAGCGTTTTTATATAGGAGAGCTAGAAAACCGAGGAGAGGTATTAGGCGGGAAGGCTTGAATGACAGAGTATGCGTTTATATGGAGAGACGAGGAAAACGAAGGTAGGTGCTAGGTTGAGAGAGTCTTCAAGGAGGAAAATGCATTTATATGAGAGCGTTAGGGAATACGATGAGAGGTGCTAGTCTAGAGAGGGTTGAGGAGTAGAGTATACGTTTATATGGGAGAAATATGGAAAACGGGAGAGATACAAGGGTAGACAGTGGTTGAAGGAGTAAGAATGTAGGTTTATACGGTAATATAGAGAGTAATTCGATTATAAAACGTTTCTCATCCAGCATTACAACACTTTTATATACTTATTTTCTAAACCTTACAAACTTTATATATGTTAAACAGTAGTGCGCGAAACGGAGAGGGAGAAACTGTATATCGGTTTACAGTGAAGTATACGTCCTAACCTATTCCCACCTTGTTTATTCTGGATCTTCTCATTCCTATCATCATCTAACGTAACCACGTAACAAGACGTAACACAACGTAACATAACAACTTGACAAGACGTCATACTAAGTAACATAACCACGCAACATCACGTGACATCTCGTAACCAGAAACGTTACACTCTTCGAGTGTAGGAGAGAGAGTCGATTCGGTATAACATGTTGCTCTATGAAGCTTAAATCTTGACAAAGAACGATTCTTAAAAATCCGCCATATACAGCATCTAATAACGCGTTTTCCTCCATGTGTAATGTATGAAAAATTGAGTTTCTCATTCGTTAGTTGCACAGATTTTCTCCGGCAGTAGCTCATGCTAAAACTAAAAGAAATTAAATGAATACGTGAATGCTAACGCTCGAAGGAATTAAAAGCGAATGAATGAATTCATAACACGCAACTATTTATATATCCAGGATGAGGACGACGGAGGAAATTGCGATCAATGCATAGCAGGGAGGAAAGGATACTCTCTTGAAACATTAGTCATCTAGACAACTATTGTTCACGGAGCCCGTAGACGTCAGGTTGAATGGGACAGACCTAAGGTTCAAATCTTTAAGGGTACGGACCCCCGCCTTTTGCCTGTCATGTATACTAAACCATCCTAACAGCGTAACATTACGTTACAACGACACGTAACCAGAACATGGCGAGTGCGAGCATGGAAAAAAAGGATGCTCTCTGGGAACATTCGTGGAAAAGGATGCTCTCTGGGAACATTCGTGGAAAAGGATGCTCTCTGGAAACACTAGTCATCCGCACAAAGGATTGTCCCTAACGTTTCCAGATTTCGGACCGTTCAACATCGTGACGCGCTCTTGTCATCTACATTTCGACGAAATTTTACCTCCTGAATAAAGTTTGGTGCTCTGTATAGAACTGCACAACTTGCATTACGCTGTGTGTCCCTAGCGTTTCCATCTCCTGAATCGTTCCAGCTAGTGGACTGCCTCTACCATCTTCATGTCAACGATCTGTTACTCTGAATTAAAGTTTGGTGATCTGTATAGACCTGTACAACATGCATTACGCTATGTAACAGACTCTCACGCTATGTAACAACATGATCACGCTATGTAACAAACTGATCAAATCTATGTAACAACCTGATCACGCTATGTAACAACTTGTAACAACTCCACAACCCTCTCTAGACTAGCACCTCTCATCGTATTCCCTAACGCTCTCATATAAATGCATTTTCCTCCTTGAAGACTCTCTCAACCTAGCACCTACCTTCGTTTTCCTCGTCTCTCCATATAAACGCATACTCTGTCATTCAAGCCTTCCCGCCTAATACCTCTCCTCGGTTTGCTAGCTCTCCTATATAAAAACGCTATATTTTACCCTTCTAGTACCTCTCCTCGTATTCCCTATCTCTTCCGTATAAAGCGTATCCTCTCCTCCTTCAGCATCAGTCTAGTCTAGCACCTCTCCTTGTATTTCCCTATCTCTCCCTATAAGCCTATATTCCCGTCCTTCAGCATCTGTCTGGCCTATTATCTGTACACGTTTCCCCTATCTTTCCCATATAAACGCATATTCCACACCTCAAACCCTGACTAGCCTAGCACTTCTCCTCATATTCCTCTACCTCTCTCATATATAAGATGCACTCATCCATCCTGACGTCTCCGTCTCTGTGAACAATTTCTGTCTAGAGACCTAATGTTTCAGGAGAGCATCCTTTCCCCTATAACATATTTATAGAGGGAGCACGAACCTTTTAAATCAATCATAAACTCGCTCCATAACCAGCTGTATATGATCACTCAACGTGTATTAATCTCAGCCATATAACCTCACGCCCAGAAGCAGGATGTTTATGACGTCACACCTAGAGACATGATGTCTGACAGCATCAAACACGTTTAAACTCGTCCTATAACTACCTGCTTATGCTGTCACACCAGCAAGAGAAGCATTCTCCCACGCTCATTCAGACATATATTTCAAATTCAAAGCCTACAACCACCACCACCACCACCTATTGTACCAATGTTAATTCCAGCTGTATTATCACAATACTTAAAGTAAAAGCTTAAAAGGTAACGAGAAGATTTTCCTCCTTATTTAGTTAAATGTATGTATATACTACGTTATCTCATGTTTTCATTCCCTTTTCAATTCTTCCTTTCCACCTTCTCACAGAAAGCCCATTACATTTAACTACAATCACGAGAAAAGCAATTTTTCCATAGTTACACAGATTCTAAGCTTCTAAATCGAACCGGGTAATACTTTTAATAAATGTATTTTAGCTCCCCCACATCAGCATCAAGCATTTAAACTTTATTAGAACCCGATATGGTCCCTAGGCTTGAAGATATATGAAATCATCCCTTCGGGATTCGATCTGACTACTTTAAAGTAATATTTGTCATGATAACAATATCTAAGGACTAGATACTCTGTTTGCGTTTACCTTGACATGTCTATCTAAATTAGATTACGCGTTATTAAATTTGTAAATAAATTTCATTGAATCGGTATTCGAACCCAGAACACCAGGAACAAAATAATTTATGATATTAGCTCAGCATGTTAAACAAAGCTGTATGCAGGTACATCATCGATCTAAGTGATATATTCTAGTGTACAGAGGAAAATTAAGGAAGTCATTAAAAGATGAGAAATCGAATCAAGCACAACTGATTGGCAATTATATACAGCATTAATCACACAGTATAGAACTTATTAATCATGCTTTGGTCCACTCCTCTACCTCTCTTAGTTTCTGAGATAATGGTGATTTAAAAATTAAGATCGAACCCAGAACGTCAGGTATCTAATTATACATCCACAAGATACTACCTAATAACATAAACGCAATAAAGTTTATTTCGTGTCATTATCTTAATTAGTTTAGGAGTTATTAAATTTGTAATTAAATTACATTTTATCGGTATTCGAACCCTGGACACCAGAAACAAAATTATTTACAATATTAGTTTGATATGTTTAATGGTGCTGTATGCAGTTACAGCATCAATCTAAGTGATATATTCTAGAGTATAGAGAAAAATAAGTAAGTGATTGAAAGATCGGGATTCGAAATAAGGACAACTGATTGAAAATTATATACAGTATTGATTACCCATCATAGGAGCTATCAATCATGCTTTGCTCAATTCCTCTATCTCTCTTAGTTTTTGAGATAATGACGTTTTAAAAAATTAAGGAATGAACCCAGAACACCAGGTACCCACGTATACATCCACAAGATACCACCTAATAACATAAACGCAATAAAGTTTATTTGGCGTCTTTATCTTATATAGTTTAGGAGTTATTAAATTTATAATTAAATTACATTTTATCGGTATACGAACCCTGGACACCAGAAAAAAATTATTTACAATATTAGTTTGATATGTTTAAAGGTGCTGTATGCAGTTACAGCATCAATCTAAGTGATATATTCTAGAGTATAGAGAAAAATAAGTAAGGGATTGAAAGATCGGGATTCGAAATAAGGACAACTGATTGAAAATTATATACAGCATTAATCACCCAGTATAGAACTTATCAATCGTGCTTTAATCCACTCCTCCACCTCTCTTAGTTTCTGAGATAGTGGTGATTTAAAAATTAGGATCGAACCCAGAATGTCAGATATCTAATTACACATTCATAAGATACAACCTTATAACATAAAGGCAATAAAGTTTATTTGGCGTCTTTATCTTAATTAGTTTAGGTGTTATTAAATTTATAATTAAATTACATTTTATCGGTATTCGAACCCTGGACACCAGAAACATAATTATTTACAATATTAGTTTGATATGTTTAATGGTGCTGTATGCAGTTACAGCATCAATCTAAGTGATATATTCTAGAGTATAGAGAAAAATAAGTAAGTGATTGAAAGATCGGGATTCGAAATAAGGACAACTGATTGAAAATTATATACAGTATTAATTACCCATCATAGGAGCTATCAATCATGCTTTGGTCCACTCCTCTACCTCTCTTAGTTTCTGAGATAATGACGATTTAAAAAATTAAGGATTGAACCCAGAGCACCAGGTACCCAAGTATACATCCACAAGATACTACCTAATAACATAAACGCAATAAAGTTTATTTGGCGCCTTTATCTTAATTAGTTTAGGAGTTATTAAATTTATAATTAAATTACTTTTTATCGGTATTGGAACCCTGGACACCATGTACCCAAATATACATTCACAAGAAACTACCTAATGACGTTAATGTAATAAACTTTATTTGACGTCTTTATCGTAATTAGTCTCTGAGTTATTAGAAGCTGAATTTGTAATCACTCCTAGGATTCGACCCCAGCCATCCCGGTCAACTTGGAACTCATTGGAGAAGCTGCTGCTTTTTATATCATTTCCCCCGCTAAAAGCTGAAGTGGTGAGAGTTGTGCAGAGCACTTAGGAAAACAATTACTGACATTGTTCGCTAATGTGGTGAAAGCGTCTAACGTTGTCAGCTAATGGAGGTCACCGTTACCATCAGGCAGAAGTAGGTTGCGAGTTTTTCATTACATGTCCGGCTGTTGTTCGCTAATGTATGTAAACAGATCCGGAATGCAAACTTAAAAGTCTATTAATGCGGTGAAAGCGTCTAACATTGTCAGCTAATGGACAACCGCTTTCCTCAGACAGAAGTAGGTTGCAGGGTTTATTTCATAACAAGGCAGACTGTTCCGTGAGCGCGCTACTTATACACAAGCTAACACTAGCGCTCGATTCAATTCATATACAATTAATTAATCAAGGGCATTAGTAGTCATAAAAAATGTTTGACGAGCATTACCTAATTAATTTGCCGAGGGGCGGCAGGCCTCGAGAAAACAAATCCCTCAAGTCAGGACGCCACGGCACGCGACTAGACCGCGTGGGGGAGGGGGTAGGACCTGTCGGCACAGACACGGTCGGCATTAGGTAAGCGCACAAAGCGAGAGGGGGCGGGGCCTAACGACACGAGACATGGCGGCATGTAATGCCTCAAAGGGAACCGGCGGGCTTGTCGGCGTAGAACAAAGAAGGTTATCGCTTGTCGGCATCTCTCTGTTGGCTTAAACATACATATTATTTCTACTTACAGAAGTTCATAAAAGGTTTCACTATGACTAAAACGGGAGAAATGGCTGTAAAACTTCACAGTATAGGTATAATACGAGAGAAAATGTGTGTCAATCACGATCGAATGTCCTAAAAGTATGCTAAGTACCTATTCCAATGCTTCTAATGCTCATAAGGTACACAAAATGCCTATAAAAGTAGCCTAAAATACCATTAAAGTACTCTGAAATATCCTTAAAGGTGCTGAAACACCTATAGGTAGCGGTATTTCAAATACCCATGGAAGTGCTCAAAATACTATGTGGGGGTTTAACATACTCATGAATTGGTCTAAAATGCCTGTGTTAATGCCCAAATTGCCTTAAAATAGTGAAAATGCCTATACTTGTAGCTCAAAAAAGGCGCTAAAAGCTAGTTCCTGACAAAATACAAAATGTTAATAAAATGATTTAAAAGTACTCGAAATAGCCGTAAAGAGCTGTGTTAATTGCGTGAAATGCCTCGAAATGTGCCCTAAATTCCTGTGGTAATACCAGAATTATCCATGGAAATGCTTAAAATACCTGTGTTAATATCAGAATTGCTCATAAAATGGTTTAAAATACCCGTGGTGATTCCAGAATTGACGTAAAATTGCACAAAGTACCTTCAAAATGTCTTGAAATGCTCTCAAACACCTGCACCAATATCGTGAAAATAGGTACATGTTCCATTTTCCGAAGCACCCTGAAATTGCATAAAATTTCCCTGCCCTTGTTCCAAAATGTCCATAAAACCAATACCTGATTCTTAGCTTAAAGCAACTTCAAAGATCCCAAAATACTACTTCCAGAACCCACCAAAATGTTCGCAACAGTGTCGAAATACAAAACCATGTAAAATGTTCTGAAAATCTTAAAAACCGGTACCAATAGTGAAAAAGCTGTTCCAGTTTCTAAAATACCTTGGAGTATTTGAATTTCTGATGCATGTGCTCCAAATTGTCCTAAACACTTTCGTAAGAATCACCCATAATTTACGTCTTGATAAATATGAGCTACTCTAGAAAAGACTAAATCAATATGAGCTGTATAATGTATAGCTAAAAATAATCCAGTTATAATTTGAATTACTAAACATAAACCTAAAAGAGAACCAAAGTATCATGATGTAATATTTAAAGGAGTTGGTAAATGTAATAAGGCATTATTAGAGATTTTAATTATTGGATTAATTTTACGAATAGGTTTATACATTAATTTATTTGTTGTAAGGGTCCTTTTTTGAGTGTTAATAATTTTAACTACTGTAATTAAAGTTAAAAATAAATAGGAGGCAATTAAAATATTGTTTGATATAGGGTTTAATATTATTCTAATTTCCATATTTTCATATAGATTTATAGGATAAGTAAAATTTATGTAGTAGATAAATGAAAGAATTATTGGTAAAACGATAATTAATAATAACATTTTGTGAGGGTAGAAGAATATTTCGTTTGGAACTAATCTAGTAACATGTATATAAATAAAATTATTATTTCTCTTAAATAAATTAATAGTAATACTAACAAAATCAAAATCTTAATAATATAGATCCTCTAATTAAACATATACATATTGTCTGAAGAAAGAGAAATAATCATATTGATAGAGGATGATTTAAAAATAAAAAAGTGATTCTTCGAATTAAATTTATTGTAAATAATAAATTACAAAGGTTAGTTTATAATAAAATGTTAATTTTGGAGATTAATGATAAGATTTTCTTTCCTTTGAAGTTTTAAAAGTTGTTTTGCTCTTATTTTTGACATACAAGACCAATGTTAAATCATAAACTATTAAAACATTTAATGTTAATAATGTTTTATTTCATATTTTTATGTGGTTTATGAGTTTTTTCTTTTAAACGTGAACATCTCTTAATAACTTTGCTAAGTTTAGAATTTATTATTTGGTATTATTTATTATTTTATATTTTTATTTACTTGCCAGGAGAGAGGCATTATACATAAAAATAACTTTTTTATCATTTTTTTATCATTTTAGTTTCAATAATTCGGCCTCATGGAAATTATTATTTTAATTCATTTGATTTATTACAATGTTAAGATATATAATGTGTATTTTTTTAACTCCTTTATGTCTTATAAATAAAAGTTGATGAATAATTCAGAGTTTTTGGTTTTTTATATCATTAGTATTTTTAATTAATATAGATTTTTTTGTTGAATAGGATTAAGATATATTTTTGGTTAGAATTATTTATCATATGGTTTAACAATATTAAGATTTTGAATTTGTATTTTAATAATTTAAGTAGTAATTCTGTTATTCGGTATACATTTTATAATAATTTATTTTTATTTATAAATTTAATATTGCTATTAATGTTAGTTTGTACTTATAGTAGAATAAATTTAATTTCATTTTTCTTTTGAAGGAAGTTTAATTCTAACTTTATTTTAATTTTTGGATGGGGATATCAGCTCGAAAGATTACAAGCTGGAATCCATGTATTATTTTATACCTTACTTGCCTCATTACCATTATAATTAGGGGTAATATATCTTTAGAATAATTTTAATTGTTTGGTTGTTTCCTTGATGTATAAAAATGATTTTATAAATGTTTACTTGTATTTTAGAATTATTTTGGTGTCTTTAGTTAAAATACCTATATATGTAGTACATCTATTGCTAACTAAAGCACATGTAGAAGTCCCAACTTCAGAAACTATAATTTTGGCTGGAGTTTTATTGAAACTAGGTGGTTATGATTTATTAGGAGTTTTTGAGTATTTATTAGAAATTGGTATGTTAATTAACATATTTTATTATCTGTTAGATTAATTGGGGAATTTTTAGTTAGTTTAATGTATTTATGTCAATTGCCTATTCATCTGTGGTTCACATAGTTGTAGGAGGTTTAATAATATTAAATATTTGGGGATTTTACATAACTTTTGTTTTAATAATTGCTCATGGTTTATGTTCATCTGGTTTATTTTGTTTAGCTAATATTAGTTAATAACATCTAGGAAGATGAAATGTGTTAATTAATAAAGGTTTATTAAATTTAATACCAAGAATAACATTATGAATTTTACTTCTAATATAGCTGTCCCTCCTTCTCTAAATTTATTAGGAGAAATTGGTCTATTTAATAGTATAGTGGGATGAATATGAATAGTAATATTATTTCTTATACTTATTTCTTTTTTACAGCTGCTTATACTTTATATTTATATTTGTATAGTCAACATAGAATTTATTATTCTGGAATTTATAGAAGAGGAAGTGGGTATTGTCGTTATTAATATTGCATTGATTAACATTAAATCTCTTGATTTTAAAAAGAGATTGTGTGTTAGTTTGGTTTTAAAAATTATTAGTTAAGTAGTTTATAATAAAATAGTGGTTTGTGGTATCATAGATATAATAAATTAAATTATATTAGGTTATGATTTATTTGTCATTATGTTTTATTAGATTTTTTTATTAATGTTGTTTTCTGTATTAAGATTTTTATTTGATATATATTGTATTTTAAATAATTTAATTTATTTCATTGAATGAGAAATTATTAGATTTAATTCTTCTTCTATTGGTATAACATTATTATTAGATTGAATATCATTATTATTTATACATTTTGTTATGTTAATTTTAACTTTAGTAATTTTATATAATGAGGGTTATATATTAGGAGATTTATTATTAAATAAATTAATTTTTTTACTTTTAATATTTGTATTGTCATTAATTGTTTTTAGTTATTGGTCCAAATTTAATTACATTTTTACTAGGTTGAGATGGATTTGGTTTAATTTCTTATTGTGTTGTTATTTATTATCAAAATGAAAAACCTTATAATGCTGGAATATTGACTGCTTTATCTAATCGAGTTGGTGATGTTGCTTTATTAATACCAATTGAATGGATAATAAATTTTGGTAGATGAAATTATGGTTTTTATTTGGATTCTATAATAAATAGTTATGAATTATATTTAATTTAATTTTAATTATTTTAGCGAGTATAACAAAAAGTGCACAAATTCCTTTTTCAGCTTGTTTGCTAGCAGCAATAGCTGCACCCACTCCTGTCTTAGCTTTAGTTCATTCTTCAACTTTGGTTCTGGCTGGGGTTTATTTATTAATTCAATTTAATAATCCTTTTTCAAGTTGATTATTAAATTTTTATTGGTGATTTCTATTTGAACAATATCTATATCAGGATTAGGAACAAATTTTGAATATGATTTAAAAACAATTATTGCTATATCAACTCTGGGACAACTGGGTTTAATAATAAGAATTTTTATCTTTATGTTTTGCAGATTTAGCATTTTTTCAGTTATTAACTCATGCTTTATTTAAAGCACTACTATTTATGTGTCGGAATAGCATTTCATAATGTAAACAATTTTCAAGATATTTGTTTTATAGGAAACTTATAAATTTTTATGCCTTTTGCTTCATATTGTTTTATAGTATCAAATTTTGCTTCATGTGGAATGCATTTTTAGCAGGATTTTATTCAAACATACAATTTTAGCATTAGTTTCTTTAAGAAACTTAAAATATCTTTATGCATATTTTATATTTTTTTCTACTGGTCTAACTGGTTATTCTTTTCTTCTTTTTTACAATGTTTTGTGAGGAGATTCTAATTTAGTGCGAATATTTAAAGTTAATTTATAATTTATGGAATATTTGGTTTGATAATTTTTCCAGTAATTGGTGGAAAAATGTTAAATTGAATAATTTTTTAATTCCTTATTTTATTTATTTACCATTATTTATAAAAATATTACCTTTATTAGTAAGATTCATAGGTTTGTGTTTAGGAAGAATTCTATTTAGGTATGGATTAAATTATTATTTTAAATTTTATATATATATATATATATTATGGAATAATTATTTTTTTGCATTCAATGTGATATATGCCCTTAATATATACTAAAGGGATGAGAAATATACCTTTTGAAGATTGGTTTTGGTTTAATTAAATATATTGATTCAGGTTGAAGAGAATGTTTTGGAGCACAAAATTTGTATTACATTTTAATGAAATTAAGAGGCTTATATCAATGATTTAAATATAATGATTTTAAATCCTATTTAATTATCTTTTATTACTTGAGTTATAAGTATAACATTTGTTATTTATTCAAATATCTTATATAGAGTATAACACTGAAGCTGTTATTGAGATAGATATTATTTTGAATGCATGTATAAATTTATAAAATTCTAATTTATTTAGACTTATTAAGTTGCTACAAAAAAGAAGTTGATCCAAAACTGAATCTGCAGTAGTAAATGGTGCTTCATAATATTCATATAATTGTAAAATGGTGAAATAAACACCTAAGAGAATCATAAAAATTAATCCTTGAGTGCTTGGTCATAATTATTTTCTAATAATCCATGGTGAATTCATGTAATAGTAGAAGGGGAACTTGAAGATCATTAAAAGCGATAATTCCTATAAGTGGTCAAAAAGATGCAAGTTCAATAGTAGATGCAACTCTTATGTGATAAAAAGTTCATAAAAGTGATACAAAGAAAAAATTTCTGAAACAATAAATAAACTTATTCCTCATCGCAGTCCTGTATACACTTTCTTTTTGTATGACATCCTTCATAGGCACTTTTTCATACTACATCTCATCATATAATTGTAATTAAAGTTAATATAAATATTCCTATAAATATTAACGGTTCATTAAATTCATGTGAAAATTTAATAAATCCTGATATTGCAGTTATATATCTTAAAACTGCTATAACAGGTCAAGGACTATAAGAAACTAAATGGTAGAGGTGATCGATGTATTGACATTATTAATTTACTTCTCTAGAATAGAGTGTTCTTATAACTGCAAAAACGTAAGATTGAATAAATAGCTACTGCTGATTTTAAAGATTAAAGTAGAATTTGTGTTATGATTAATAATGGTACCAGTAAATCAATTATGATTATTCCTGTATTACCTAATAAAGTTATTAAGAGATGTGCAGCTATATTTGCTGCTAATCGAACAGCAAGAGTTCCTGGTCGGATAATATTATTAATTGTTTCAATACAAACTATGAGTGGTATTAAAGTTCTAGGAGTTCCCTGAGGAGCTAAATGTGCAAACATATGCTTAGAATTATTGATTCTTCCAAAAACCAAATAATTCTTAATCATAATGGTAATACAAAGGATGGAGTTATGGCAATATGGCTTCTTCTGGTACAAATATATGGAAGTAATCCTAAAAAATTGTTGTATAAGATAATTAAAGTGTTGAAATGAAAATGAAAGTTGATCCTTTATTAACTTTTCTTCCAATAAGTAATTTAAATTCTTCATGGAGTTTATTAACTCAATTTCATAATTTTTTTTACATGAAGAAATTAATCATAGTGACGTTGCAATTAGTAATAGTCCAATTGAAGTCCTTGGTCAAATAATTAATAAGTTTTTAAAATTTGAGGAAGGATCAAAAACTGAAAATAAATTAGTTATCATTTTGAATTTAAGGTTTTTAATAAAGACTTTTTTGAAATTAAAGCTATATTATAATTATAAGCAAATATGCAGAAGTTTATTACATTAAATAAGATAAACAAATAGAGAAAAATAAAAAAGAAATTAATCAATTTAAAGATATTGTTTGAGGAATAAAGATGTATTAATTATTAATAATTTTAGTTTGACATGCTAATGTTATAATTTAACTAACTTATTATATAAATTTGGTCATTATAAGTAATTGCTAAGTTTCTATAATTTGGTTTAAGAGACCATTACTTCCTTTTCACTCATCTAATGATTCAGATAAATTTGAAATTTAATTTAGGAAATTATTAGTTAAGGTTCTTTCAATTACAATAGGTTTGCTTCACAAATTTCTGAACATTGACCATAAATACTCCAGGTCAATTCAATCCAAATGTTGCGTGATTTAATGGTCCTGGAGTAGCACCAGCTTTAACTCCAATTCTTGGAATTGTTCATGAATGAATTACATCTTCTGATGTAATTAAAATTCATGTAACATGATATTTATGGGTAAAGAAGCTTGAATCAATTTCAAGTAAACGAATATTGTATAAGTTTAATTCATTTTGTGGAATTATGTAGGAATCAAATTCAATATTACTGAAGTCTGAATATTCATAACATCAATATCAATTGTTTTAAAAGTTAAGGTAGGATTTGTATTTTCATCAATTAAATAAAGAATTCAAAGGGAGGGTAAAGCAATAAAAATTAAAACAGTGGCTGGAAGTATTGTTCAAAGGATTTCTAAGTATTGGCCATCTATTACATGTGGATCACAAAATGCATTTGTTATTAAGGATATAATTACATAACCAACTGCTGTTACAATTATAGTAATAATTAATATGGAATGGTTATGAATATATAAGTTGTTCTATTAAAGGAGAAGCTGTACCTAGTAATCCTAAATTTGCATGTGTGGCCATTTGGTTCTAAAAAGGGGTTTACTTTATTTATGGAGTTTAAATCCATTGTACTAATCTGCCATATTAGAAAACAAATAAAGTAATAATTAATTAGTAATTAAAGTTAGTTCATTATAGGTATGCTCTTCAGGGGGAAAATTATGTATTCATTCAATTGATCTATTTATTTGGGATGTAAATAATATTGATTGATTTAAACAAATTCTTTCTCATAAATTGAAGATGACTACAATAGCAGCAATGAAAGAAGTTATTGCCCCTATTGATGACAAAGTATTTCATGATGTATAAGCATTAGGATAAGCTGAATATCATCGATGTGTTCCGCCTAACCAAAAAAATGTTGAGGAAAACATGTTAAGTAAGCTCCTATAAATATTATAAAAAGTTGACTTTTTAATCAATTTGGATTTAATGATAATCCAGTAAATAGAGGATATCGATGTATAAATCCTGCCATCCCGCTGCTCCTGTTGAAACAACATAATGAAAATGAGGTACTATATAATGGGTGTCATGGACAATAACATCAATACCTGAATTAGCTAAAATTACTTGTGTTAAACTTTTAACTGTAAATAGAAAAATTAATCTTAAAGCTCATAAAGATGCTTACTGTAAATTAGTTTTGTACCATATATTGTTGCAAGTCAACTAAGACCGGTTGTAACAGCAATAATTATGGTTGCTCCTATGAAATAATCTCAGTATCTACATCAATTCCTACTGTAAATATATGATGAGCTCATACAACAAATCCCAAAAATCAAAAGCTGATACGGCTCAAATTATTCCACAATTTCCAAAGGATTCTTTTTCTCTTCTTTCTGAGAAATTACATGAGAGATTGTACCAAATCCTGGTAAAATTAAAATATAAACTTCAGGGTGACCTAAAAATCAAAATAAATGGTCATAGAGAATTGGATCCCCTCCTCCTGCATGATAAAAAGAAAAGATGTGTTCAAATTTCGATCATTAAAAGTATAGTAATTGCACCTTCAAGAACAAGCAAAGATAATAATAAAAGAATAGCGGTAATTCTTACTGATGAAATGATTAAAGGTACTTCATTTTGATTTATGTGGTTTGATTATATATTAATTATAGTTGTAAAGAAAGTCGCAGCCCCTATAATACTAGGTATTACAGCTACAAATTTTGTTGACAAAAATTGTTGAATCAATTGCAGGTCCTGCATGAGCAATTCTAGCTGAGAGAGGGAGATAAACGGTATTTCCTGTATCAGCACCTCTTTCTGCACTTCTTTTAATAGTATGAAATAAAATACAAGTAGGTAATAATCAAAAACTTATATTGTTTATTCGAGGAAAGGCTATATTATTATTTATATTTAACCCAGTATACTATTAAATAGACCAATTTCTCCTAATAAATTTAGAGAAGGTGCGGAAGCTATATTGATTAACAATCTTCATCTTGCTAGACGTTAAAAACTAATATTAGCTCAACAAAATAAACCAGATAAACATAAACCATGAGCAATTATTAAAACAAAAGTTATATAAGATGTACAAATATTCAATGTTATTAAACCCCCTACAACTAATCCTATGTGGGCCACAGATGAATAAGCAATTAATGCTTTTATATCTACTTGACGTCAACATATTAAACTATTTAAGAATCCTCCAATTAATCTAACAGATAATCGAAATATATTAATTGACATTCTGTTTTCTAATAAATATTCAAAAACTCGTAATACACCATAACCACCTAATTTCAATAAAACTCCAGCCAAAATTATAGATACTGAAATTGGGGCTTCTACATGTGGTTTAGTTAGCCATAAATGTACTAAATATATAGTTATTTTAAATAAAAAACCCAAAATTACCTAAAATACAAGTAATAATTTATAAAACCATTTTTATAAATCACACAAAAACCAACTAATTTAAATTATTATAAAGGTATATTATCCTAATAACAATGGTAATGAGGGCAAGTAAGGTGTAAGATAATAAATAAATTCCAGGTGTACCTAGATTGAATGTTATCAGATTAAACTTTAGGTTAAGTTTTCATTTACACTGAAATTATTGTTGTGCAATTTCTGTATAATCTGAAATTAATAAAATTCTTTATTCTTATAGTTTTAGTTGTATATAAACTAAGTAAATATTTGTTACCGTATTATAAATTGATGTAATAATTTTTACTATAGTAGATTAGTATTGTAAAGGAAGTTTGATTTTAATATAATTAAGTAAATTTAATTTGGTTTATTGTACCTTGTGTATCAGAGTATAAGGAAATTAATTATATTTTTTATAGAAATTGAAAGGTTTAATTAAGTGTATTATTCATTGTATCTGATGCAGTAATTTGTATCACAAATTACTTAAATGTGAATAATGATTGTAATATGAATATGCATTTTTATGTGACATTGATTTCAGATGTTTATTGATTGTAAATATTGTTGGGAAGTAAATTTATAATGCCTTACTGAAACTGTCAATAATAGCGCGCAATAATGCAGAGAGGGGGGTGAGCTGTTTATCATTATTGGAAACGAGGAAGTTGCGTAATGTTGGCGCGTTTTTTCCGTTTAGAACCTTCTGGAATGTTTTCTCCCTAGAGCATATGTATTCATAATTTTAATTGGATATTAAGATAGACGCTAATGTTGGCGCGTTTTATTAGCCAATAGCAGTTCAGTTATAATCTTTAGGCGTATCTGGATGAAGGCGTATAAATAGGGTAGGTTGGAGGTAAAGTCAGTCAGTCCTTCAGTTCGCCGAAAGCATTCATACAGTACACGTCGCCTTCAGCTCAGTTCATCAAAAATCTGTGTACACTACACGTCGTCTTCAGTTCGTCAGTTCGTCAAAATATTTGTATGAGATACGTCGGCTATAGATTCACAAGTTACGAAAATCTAAAGTATTATAAAGTTAATTATACACAAAGTTGAAGTACGTTGATTAAAAGTGATCAGTAAGAAGTTATTATAACAGTTTCAGTTTGGCGAGTATCTAGATCAATATGTAAAAGTGATAGTGAACGTGTTCGACAATAAAAATTATAAAACAAATTTCTTCATCAGTGTTCTTTTTGGATAAAAGATTCCTTTCCGTTTACACAACCCTGATCAAGACACATGTTCGACCCAAGATAAGATAATAGCTAGCCGGAGGACAGTAAACAAAACTTAGAATTCTTTCAAACACTGATACTAGGTACCACAAATTGCTAACACTAGATGGAGCTACAAACCGAACAAATGAATGACGTCACAAGCTGGCTTCAACACACGTGATGTAAACAAACATTTGTAAGTAATACCGTTACATATTGGCTACCACAACGTGGGGCTACAACAAAAAAATAAACATACACAATAATGTTAAAATAAATACAATAAAGTTACCTCAAATTGGCTCTCATACGTGGGGCAGTTAAAATTATGTAACCAAACAAAACAAAAGCAGCACAATATAAGATCTTCAAGTTCTAATAATTTACGTAAAAACATATTACGTAAGTAAAAATGTTACTACAAATTGGCACCCAGAACGTGGGGCATAGTGACCAGGAAAGGAACACGATGACCAGGAAAGGATCAGCATAACCAGGAAGGAGCAGGAAAGGAACCAGGACCTGGACCGAATGCAGCAGTGAAATGATCTACAAGACGCAGATTCCAGAAACAACAGGGACGACAGACTACGATCGTAATTCCGAGATTACAAGGCAACAGGGAAATTCAAACTACAGGACAACAAAACGACGAAGATTCATCGAAGCGACATACAAATCTAGGAGAGAGGGGCAGGAAGCTGGACATCAATGTAACAGCAACAGACAGCATCACAAAGGTCAGAGTATTGTAATTTTTTTTTAGAAAACAAAATTGTAACCTTCAAATGTACTTAAGGAGTGGTAGGATAAAGAAAACAATGGCTACTAATAATACAGAAGAAATAATTATGGAGGGAGATAATGTAACAGTTAGCTGTAATTCCATACAGGTTACAGAAAATAGCTCAAACTTTTTAGGATTTGAGGGTGGAAATGTTAGTGCAGAAAGTCAGAATAGAATAGCAGGAAATGTTAATCTTGATACTAGTATGATTATGGAAATGCTGAAAAATTTGAATGAGAATATAGAAAAGAAAATAGATCAAAACACGGAAGATATGCAAAAGAATAATAGGAAATTGAGGGAAGATCTTAGTAAGAAAATAGATCAAAACAGGGAAGATATTATTAAGAGTGTAGAACAAAAAGTAGATCAGAGTTTTGAGGAATTGAGAGAAGATATAAAAAAAGATCATAGGAAATCAATTGAAGATATTGGTAGGAGTAATGAGATATTAGAGCAAAAAGTAGATCAAAGCAAGGAAGAAACTAAAAAGAAAGTTATGAAGCTAGATAGTAGTATGCCAAAAATGAGAGATGAAAATGAGGAAGTAATAGTAAGTGAGATAGGAGAAGTTTCAAAGAAAATGTTAGACATGAGCAGGGAAAGAGATAACAAAGAAAGTGAGGTTAATACTAAAAATGAACATGTTGATTTAGAATGTACAGAGTCAGATAGTAGAATGAGTAACATTGCAAGTGAGATAAGAGAGATAAAAGAGGTTATGAATGTAGATGTGAATGATGCGCAAGTTAATTTCAGAGGGGAAATATCTGAAATACAGAATGAGTCAGTAATGCAAAGAAATAAATTGTACGAAGAAGTTAAAGTTTTGCCTGTAAATAATCAAAAGCTAACTTCTGAAATTAACAAGTACCAAGATGTTCAAAATGAAAACTCCAGTCCAGTACAGTTTAGTACAGATTTGTCAGAGTATTCTAAAGTTAAAAAGATAGCAGATGAATTGAAAATGAAAGTTGTTAAAAGATGTATTGTTCAGGAAACTTTAGATTGTTTTCAAATATTATCATGTGACGAAATGTCATATGAATACAAGAGGTTATTCATGAACAAAAATTTGAAGGTTAGGATACGGCTACGAGTAATGTTTAGCCACACACAATTTGATCCAGGAGGGTAAATAGCAATGAGATGTAAAGTAAATGCTGGATAGTTAAAGATGACTTGCAGAGAAATGTATTGGAACGTAAGAGGGTTAATTATTTATATGTCATTTGAAAAGAGAAATAAATTAAAAAAAAAAGAGAAATGTTTAAAAAAAAAATTAAATTTTTAGTAACTGTAACAACATTTAAAAATTAAGAATGCAAAGATTGAAACTTAATATGATATTAAATTAAAAGTACGTAAATAGAATTCCAAGAGTATTGTTAAAATAAAGTACAAAATAACAAAAATGGGTAAAAATAATTAAAAACAAATACTTATGTAGCAAACAGAAAATGTGAAACAGTGACTAGATTTAAGAGATGAAAATATATTTGTATAAAGGGTGAATATTTTTGGTAAATATGTTTAATAATAAAAGAAAAATTTGAATTGATAAATTTTTGTTAACAATATAAGAAAGCAAACCATTTTTTGTAACAGTAAATAAATAATTCAGGGTACAGTATTTGCTATATATATAAAAAAATTGTAATGTCAGATTAATATCTAAATTAATTAAATCAGAGCCAGTAAGTAGTGGCGAGATAAAAAAGAAATATATATGTCGTGTGTTAAATGCGTGTGAAGTGTTAAGTGAAAGTGATAGCGTGTGTTCCAAGATTTAGGAGACTAAAAACCCAATTATAAAATTTCCAAACAAGTTGTAAATATTTATAATTATGTTTCTAGTGGGGCATATGATGCAGTAATTTGTATCACAAATTACTTAAATGTGAATAATGATTGTAATATGAATATGCATTTTTATGTGACATTGATTTCAGATGTTTATTGATTGTAAATATTGTTGGGAAGTAAATTTATAATGCCTTACTGAAACTGTCAATAATAGCGCGCAATAATGCAGAGAGGGGGGTGAGCTGTTTATCATTATTGGAAACGAGGAAGTTGCGTAATGTTGGCGCGTTTTTTCCGTTTAGAACCTTCTGGAATGTTTTCTCCCTAGAGCATATGTATTCATAATTTTAATTGGATATTAAGATAGACGCTAATGTTGGCGCGTTTTATTAGCCAATAGCAGTTCAGTTATAATCTTTAGGCGTATCTGGATGAAGGCGTATAAATAAGGTAGGTTGGAGGTAAAGTCAGCCAGTCCTTCAGTTCGCCGAAAGCATTCATACAGTACACGTCGCCTTCAGCTCAGTTCATCAAAAATCTGTGTACACTACACGTCGTCTTCAGTTCGTCAGTTCGTCAAAATATTTGTATGAGATACGTCGGCTATAGATTCACAAGTTACGAAAATCTAAAGTATTATAAAGTTAATTATACACAAAGTTGAAGTACGTTGATTAAAAGTGATCAGTAAGAAGTTATTATAACAGTTTCAGTTTGGCGAGTATCTAGATCAATATGTAAAAGTGATAGTGAACGTGTTCGACAATAAAAATTATAAAACAAATTTCTTCATCAGTGTTCTTTTTGGATAAAAGATTCCTTTCCGTTTACACAACCCTGATCAAGACACATGTTCGACCCAAGATAAGATAATAGCTAGCCGGAGGACAGTAAACAAAACTTAGAATTCTTTCAAACACTGATACTAGGTACCACAAATTGCTAACACTAGATGGAGCTACAAACCGAACAAATGAATGACGTCACAAGCTGGCTTCAACACACGTGATGTAAACAAACATTTGTAAGTAATACCGTTACATATTGGCTACCACAACGTGGGGCTACAACAAAAAAATAAACATACACAATAATGTTAAAATAAATACAATAAAGTTACCTCAAATTGGCTCCCATACGTGGGGCAGTTAAAATTATGTAACCAAACAAAACAAAAGCAGCACAATATAAGATCTTCAAGTTCTAATAATTTACGTAAAAACATATTACGTAAGTAAAAATGTTACTACAAATTGGCACCCAGAACGTGGGGCATAGTGACCAGGAAAGGAACACGATGACCAGGAAAGGATCAGCATAACCAGGAAGGAGCAGGAAAAGAACCAGGACGTGGAACGAATGCAGCAGTGAAATGATCTACAAGACGCAGATTCCAGAAACAACAGGGACGACAGACTACGATCGTAATTCCGAGATTACAAGGCAACAGGGAAATTCAAACTACAGGACAACAAAACGACGAAGATTCATCGAAGCGACATACAAATCTAGGAGAGAGGGGCAGGAAGCTGGACATCAATGTAACAGCAACAGACAGCATCACAAAGGTCAGAGTATTGTAATTTTTTTTTAGAAAACAAAATTGTAACCTTCAAATGTACTTAAGGAGTGGTAGGATAAAGAAAACAATGGCTACTAATAATACGGAAGAAATAATTATGGAGGGAGATAATGTAACAGTTAGCTGTAATTCCATACAGGTTACAGAAAATAGCTCAAACTTTTTAGGATTTGAGGGTGGAAATGTTAGTGCAGAAAGTCAGAATAGAATAGCAGGAAATGTTAATCTTGATACTAGTATGATTATGGAAATGCTGAAAAATTTGAATGAGAATATAGAAAAGAAAATAGATCAAAACAGGGAAGATATGCAAAAGAATTATAGGAAATTGAGGGAAGATCTTAGTAAGAAAATAGATCAAAACAGGGAAGATATTATTAAGAGTGTAGAACAAAAAGTAGATCAGAGTTTTGAGGAATTGAGAGAAGATATAAAAAAAGATCATAGGAAATCAATTGAAGATATTGGTAGGAGTAATGAGATATTAGAGCAAAAAGTAGATCAAAGCAAGGAAGAAACTGAAAAGAAAGTTATGAAGCTAGATAGTAGTATGCCAAAAATGAGAGATGAAAATGAGAAAGTAATAGTAAGTGAGATAGGAGAAGTTTCAAAGAAAATGTTTGACATGAGCAGGGAAAGAGATAACAAAGAAAGTGAGGTTAATACTAAAAATGAACATGTTGATTTAGAATGTACAGAGTCAGATAGTAGAATGAGTAACATTGCAAGTGAGATAAGAGAGATAAAAGAGGTTATGAATGTAGATGTGAATGATGCGCAAGTTAATTTCAGAGGGGAAATATCAGAAATACAGAATGAGTCAGTAATGCAAAGAAATAAATTGTACGAAGAAGTTAAAGTTTTGCCTATAAATAATCAAAAGCTAACTTCTGAAATTAACAAGTACCAAGATGTTCAAAATGAAAGCTCCAGTCCAGTACAGTTTAGTACAGATTTGTCAGAGTATTCTCAAGTTAAAAAGATAGCAGATGAATTGAAAATGAAAGTTGTTAAAAGATGTATTGTTCAGGAAACTTTAGATTGTTTTCAAATGTTATCATGTGACGAAATGTCATATGAATACAAGAGGTTATTCATGAACAAAAATTTGAAGGTTAGGATACGGCTACGAGTAATGTTTAGCCACACACAATTTGATCCAGGAGGGTAAATAGCAATGAGATGTAAAGTAAATGCTGGATAGTTAAAGATGACTTGCAGAGAAATGTATTGGAACGTAAGAGGGTTAATTATTTATATGTCATTTGAAAAGAGAAATAAATTAAAAAAAAAAGAGAAATGTTTAAAAAAAAAATTAAATTTTCAGTAACTGTAACAACATTTGAAAATTAAGAATGCAAAGATTGAAACTTAATATGATATTAAATTAAAAGTACGTAAATACAATTCCAAGAGTATTGTTAAAATAAAGTACAAAATAACAAAAATGGGTAAAAATAATTAAAAACAAATACTTATGTAGCAAACAGAAAATGTGAAACAGTGACTAGATTTAAGAGATGAAAATATATTTGTATAAAGGGTGAATATTTTTGGTAAATATGTTTAATAATAAAAAAAAAGTTTGAATTGATAAATTTTTGTTAACAATATAAGAAAGCAAACCATTTTTTGTAACAGTAAATAAATAATTCAGGGTACAGTATTTGTTATATATATATAAAAAAAATTGTAATGTCAGATTAATATATAAATTAATTAAACCAGAGCCAGTAAGTAGTGGCGAGATAAAAAAGAAATATATATGTCGTGTGTTAAATGCGTGTGAAGTGTTAAGTGAAAGTGATAGCGTGTGTTCCAAGATTTAGGAGACTAAAAACCCAATTATAAAATTTCCAATCAAGTTGTAAATATTTATAATTATGTTTCTAGTAGGGCATATGATGCAGTAATTTGTATCACAAATTACTTAAATGTGAATAATGATTGTAATATGAATATGCATTTTTATGTGACATTGATTTCAGATGTTTATTGATTGTAAATATTGTTGGGAAGTAAATTTATAATGCCTTACTGAAATTGTCAATAATAGCGCGCAATAATGCAGAGAGGGGGGTGAGCTGTTTATCATTATTGGAAACGAGGAAGTTACGTAATGTTGGCGCGTTTCTTCCGTTTAGAACCTTCTGGAATGTTTTCTCCCTAGAGCATATGTATTCATAATTTTAATTGTATATTAAGATAGACGCTAATGTTGGCGCGTTTTATTAGCCAATAGCAGTTCAGTTATAATCTTTAGGCGTATCTGGATGAAGGCGTATAAATAGGATAGGTTGGAGGTAAAGTCAGTCAGTCCTTCAGTTCGCCGAAAGCATTCATACAGTACACGTCGCCTTCAGCTCAGTTCATCAAAAATCTGTGTACACTACACGTCGTCTTCAGTTCGTCAGTTCGTCAAAATATTTGTATGAGATACGTCGGCTATAGATTCACAAGTTACAAAAATCTAAAGTATTATAAAGTTAATTATACACAAAGTTGAACTACGTTGATTAAAAGTGATCAGTAAGAAGTTATTATAACAGTTTCAGTTTGGCGAGTATCTCGATCAATATGTAAAAGTGATAGTGAACGTGTTCGACAATAAAAATTATAAAACAAATTTCTTCATCAGTGTTCTTTTTGGATAAAAGATTCCTTTCCGTTTACACAACCCTGATCAAGACACATGTTCGACCCAAGATAAGATAATAGCTAGCCGGAGGACAGTAAACAAAACTTAGAATTCTTTCAAACACTGATACTAGGTATCACAAATTGCTAACACTAGATGGAGCTACAAACCGAACAAATGAATGACGTCACAAGATGGCACACGATTAGCAATTCTAGCTGAGAGAGGGAGATAAACGGTATTTCCTGTATCAGCACCTCTTTCTGCACTTCTTTTAATAGTATGAAATAAAATACAAGTAGGTAATAATCAAAAACTTATATTGTTTATTCGAGGAAAGGCTATATTATTATTTATATTTAACCCAGTATACTATTAAATAGACCAATTTCTCCTAATAAATTTAGAGAAGGAGCGGAAGCTATATTGATTAACAATCTTCATCTTGCTAGACGTTAAAAACTAATATTAGCTCAACAAAATAAACCAGATAAACATAAACCATGAGCAATTATTAAAACAAAAGTTATATAAGATGTACAAATATTCAATGTTATTAAACCCCCTACAACTAATCCTATGTGGGCCACAGATGAATAAGCAATTAATGCTTTTATATCTACTTGACGTCAACATATTAAACTATTTAAGAATCCTCCAATTAATCTAACAGATAATCGAAATATATTAATTGACATTCTGTTTTCTAATAAATATTCAAAAACTCGTAATACACCATAACCACCTAATTTCAATAAAACTCCAGCCAAAATTATAGATACTGAAATTGGGGCTTCTACATGTGGTTTAGTTAGCCATAAATGTACTAAATATATAGTTATTTTAAATAAAAAACCCAAAATTACCTAAAATACAAGTAATAAATTATAAAACCATTTTTATAAATCACACAAAAACCAACTAATTTAAATTATTATAAAGGTATATTATCCTAATAACAATGGTAATGAGGGCAAGTAAGGTGTAAGATAATAAATAAATTCCAGGTGTACCTAGATTGAATGTTATCAGATTAAACTTTAGGTTATGTTTTCATTTACACTGAAATTATTGTTGTGCAATTTCTGTATAATCTGAAATTAATAAAATTCTTTATTCTTATAGTTTTAGTTGTATATAAACTAAGTAAATATTTGTTACCGTATTATAAATTGATGTAATAATTTTTACTATAGTATATTAGTATTGTAAAGGAAGTTTGATTTTAATATAATTAAGTAAATTTAATTTGGTTTATTGTACCTTGTGTATCAGAGTATATGGAAATTAATTATATTTTTTATAGAAATTGAAAGGTTTAATTAAGTGTATTATTCATTGTATCATAAGTATTAGGAATTCTTAATTAGTAAAAAAATGTTAATTGTTTTTCAGGATATCTAGTTATTTAATAAATGAGTTTAATTTAGAGACTATAATTTATTTAATATTTAAATTTTTTATTTCCTTTAACTTTGAATGGCATAAGCTTTTTATTTATAATAATTTATAATTAAAAGATTATGTAAATTGAGAATTTCTTATTGAGTTAAGGATGTTAAAATTTAATCTTTGTTTTAATGAGAATTTTTTTGCTTGTTATTTAATTTGTATATTAAAATATTAAGTTTAATTGGAAAATTTTAGAAAATATATTTTATTTAGTGAAGTGTAAAAATACAATATTAGTGGGATGTGGTGTTGATATAAAGAATTAGGCAAATGGTTTATTCACCGGTTTATTAAAAACGTAGTTGCTTGGATAAATTAGGAAATTTAACCTGCCCACTAAAATTATTTTAAAGGGCCACAGTATTTTGACTGTGCAAAGGTAGCATTATCATACGCCTTTTAATTAAGGGCTGGTTTGAATTATTGGATGAGATAAATACTGTTTTATATTAATTTATTTGAATTTAGATTTCGAATAAAAATACTTAAATTGAATTAATGGACGAGAAGACCCTATAGAGTTTAATATATAAAATAATTAATTAAGTTGAAAATGAATTTTGATTATTTTAGAATATGTTTAATTGGGGTGATTGGAAGATAAAATGAACTCTTCTTTTTGTTAAATATAATAATTAGTTATAGGATTCATAATTAATGATTAAAAGATAAAATTACCTTAGGGATGAAAGCATAATTCTTTTTGAGAGTTCATATTGAGAAAGGAGATTGTGACCGCGTTGTTGGATTAAGCTTAGTTTTGAATGCAGGTGTTTAATAGCTAGGTCTGTTCGACCTTTAAAATCTTACATGATCTGAGTTTAAATGGCGTGAGCCATGTTAATTTCTATCTATAATTTGTTAAATATTTTAGTATGAGAGAACCAAGTATTAAAAATAATTTTTTATGGAATTTTATTTATATAACTATTTTGGCAGAAAAGAAAAGTGTAATAGATTTAGAATCTATAAATGTGATAAGTAATCATAGATAGTAAATGTTAAAAAAGGAAATGTATATAATAATGTTAGTAGGTTTGATTTGAATTATTTTTGTTATGATTAGAGTTGCTTTTTTTACTTTATTAGAACGAAAATTTTTAGGTTATATTCATGTTCGTAAAACTCCCAATAAGGTTGGTTTTGTAGGAATTTTACTCCTTTTAGTGATGCTATTAAATTATTTTGTAGGGAACCTGTTAATCCTGTACTTTCAAAATATTTATTATATTTATTATATTATGTATTTCCACTGTTTTCTTTGTTTTTATCTTTAATTTTATGAATATTCTTTCCTTATTTAAGGTGTTTAATAACTTTTAATTTGTGTTTGTTTTTTGGGTGGGGGTTTGTATAAGTATAGATAGATAGATAGATAGATAGATAGATAGATAGATAGATAGATAGATAGATAGATAGATAGATAGATAGATAGGTAGATAGGTAGGGAGGGAGGGAGGTAGGGAGGGTGGGAGGGAGGGAGGGAGGTAGGTAGGTAGGTAGGTAGGTAGGGAGGTAGGTAGGTAGGTAGGGAGGGAGGGAGGGAGGTAGGTAGGTAGGTAGGTAGGGAGGGAGGGTGGGAGGGAGGTAGGTAGGTAGGTAGGGTGGGTGGGAGGGAGGTAGGGAGGGAGGGAGGGAGGGAGGTAGGGAGGTAGGTAGGTAGCTAGGTAGGTAGGTAGGTAGGTAGGAAGGGCGGGAGGGAGGTAGGTAGGTAGGTAGGTAGGACCTTATAGAGAGGATTTTTCTTCAATATCATTAAAATCTGTCTTTTAATAATGTCATATGCAAGTGTCTTGATTTTATCCGTTAAATTATTGAATAGATTAATGGATGATACTTCAAAGCTATTTTGTGTTTTACTATACTTTCATTTACCGAAATAAATATTGTTGCTACTTCGTGTCGGATAATTATGAACAGTTTCATACAGATTATACTGTTGTAGATTCCTCTTAATGTACAATAGACAATTCAAAATATATATACAAGGAAGAGTGAGGATTCCAAGTTCAATAAAATGTGGTTTACAATGTGTTTTTGGTGGAACTCCACATACCATTCTTATCGCTCTCTTTTGTAAAATAAAAAGCTTATTAGCATAGGTATGGTTGCCCCAAAGTAAGACACCATAATTTAAAATGGAGTATGTATTACTGTAATACACTGACAGTAATGACTTTGTTTGGCTCAGTACACGTAGCATGAACAGTCCTTTACTCAGTTTCCCTGAGATGTAGTCTATGTGGGATTTCCACCCTAATTTGGATTCAAGATAAATGCCTAAGAATTTGACTGTTGAAGGATTAGAATCAGCAGAGCTGTGATCCACAGTCTTATCTTGATTAAGTATTAATCTGTTAGAGTCACACCAGTGATTTGCTCTTAAAGTTATATCTTTAAGTTTACTTGTGAGAGTATCATTGTTATTACAACATATATTCAATGCTAAATCATCAGCAAATAAAAACGTTTTAAGGCATTCATCTTGTATAGCTTCCGGAAGATCATTGATATACACCAGAAAGAGAACAGGTCCCAGTACTGAGCCCTGCAGGACACCATGCTTTATGCTTTTAAAACTAGACTTTCTATCACTAACATAAGTAGCCTGATATCTGTCACTTAGGTAAGAACGTATTAAATTTATACTAATATAATAAAAACCATAATAGGCTAACTTTTTAAAAGTATTTCGTGTGAAATTGTATCAAAGGTCTTTGTTAGATCAAAGAAACGGCCATGGGATGGAAAACTACCTTCAAAAGTATCCAAAGTTCGTTTAAAAAAACATAATACAGTATCAGTAGTAAGGTGTCCTGTTCTAAAACCAAATTGACTGGGAGAAAACAGAAATTTTTCTTCAAAGTGCTGAGTTATCTGTTTATTTAATAAGACCTCAAAAACCTTAGACACAACTGGGATGATACTTATAGGTCTATAATTAACATAGTCAATTCTGCTACCTTTCGTATAGATGGGAATGACTTTAACAAGTTTAAAAGAATCTGGAAAATTACCATTGTCAATACACATATTGAAGATGTGTGTCAGAGGCTCACTTATAAAAGAGGCAGCATACTTTAAAATTTGTGAATTTAGCTCAAATACATGTAGACAAGAACTATTGCTAAGCCCCATTGTAACAGCATAAACATCCTCTACCGTTACATGGTTAAATTTAAAAACACTAGTTGGCTTATTCGTATTGATCATTAAATCAACAGGATTAATGTTGGTAGCTTTACTGTTAACACTTTCGTCCACAAAATCAAGGAAATAAGAATTTATTTCTTCAACATTTAGATCAACTTCACAAATATTCTTTGAGGTACTATGTAGGAGTTTATACTGTAATATTAGCCGGTTGATCATCAAAATTCTAATTATACTTTATTAGGTGGTTTAGGGGCTGTTGCACAAACAATTTCTTATGGAGTAAGATAGACATTAATTTTATTATCCTCTATTTTTTTCAATTACAGGCTATTCATTATTAGATTTTTTATTATTAAATAGGGATTTGATTTTTATTTTTATGTTTATCATTATGTAATGTATGATTTGTATCTTGTTTAGCTGAAACAAATCGTAGTCCTTTTGATTTTCAGAGGAAAAATCGGAATTAGTTTCAGGATTTAATGTTGAATATGGAAGAGGAGGTTTGGCTCATATTTTTTTGGGTGAATATTCAAAAATTTTATTTATGAGTATATTAATATGTATTATTTTTTTTGGTTCTAACTTAAGTTCATTTATATTTTATTTAAAATTAATTTTTATTACTTGTTTATACATTTGAGTTCGAGGAACTTTACCACATTATCAATATGATAAGTTAATATGTTTAGCATAACAAGATTTTTACCTTTATCTTTAAATGTTTTATTTTTTTATTTGGGATTAAAAGTTTTGTTTTAAAGGCTAATATAAGTAAAAAGGTAATAAGGGTATTAAACCCTTTATTATAATTTTCAAGACATAATCTTATCATTAAGATTATAACTTATTTATTTGTTAGGAATAAAGAGTATTATATTGTGGCATGTGAGATGTTAATATTGTAATTTGTGGTTGGTAACATTTGTTTAGTGAATGTTTAGGTTGGTAGTAGGGACCGGTAATGATGCAACAGGAAATCGGTTATAGCTTGACTAAGCGTCTATGATGCTCCATCTCTCTTGTAATGTAAGGAGCTATCAGTGCAGACATGTGATTCAGGACGCTCCATCAAGCGGAAGGCAACATGTATCAAATTTAATCTTCATTAAACCCTATCATCTCAACTTTTACTATGTATTTATTTGATGTAGACAGATCCTTCTTTCCTTACCCATAATGACCAAGGAATATTTTAAGAGTTTTCAGGTGCTTTTAGGAACTTTTATGAGCTCGCCCCATCGGACCTCGTGTTAGTTTGATATGATTTAAACTCCGGTACCATGCTCTACACCCCGTGATATGTGAGAATATAAGAGGTTACGACAAATTGGCGCGAGTCGTCGGGTATTTTGACATATTGGTGGACGACCGGATAGAATTTGATATTTTGAAGTGCAACATTTTTTTTCTCTTAGTTTTGGAAATGCAGTTTACTTGATTTGGTCCTCCACGTGTTCAATGGAACATGCAACTCCTTAGTTTTGGTTTAATGGTAAGGTTTTGTGTTCCAAATTCATCTAAGAGTATTTATTTAAATGTCCCGTCTTTGTATCTTTATTTTGAGCTCACTTTAAAATTTTTACATTGTCTTCCTGTTGGCAGAGCGTCGTTAATTTATGGCTTCATTCTTCCCCTTACCATTGTTTAAATTCTGTTTGTATGAAAAACTTTCTTTTTCACTGTTGTTTCTAAATTTCTTGTTTTTTTATGAATTCTGGAAATTTCAGTAGTATTTTAAACTTTAATAATATGGTTACCAAGTGTTAGCTGGCGTTTCTAAGATTGCTATTTTCAGTGCTAATTAGTAATATTTTTTTTGGAGCTTTCATTCTACTTTACACTGATTTTAGTTTTCTACGCATTACCAAATTTTTGGTGCATTTTTCTTGCAACTTTTATGTAAGCACGTGTATTGCATTTTGTTGCGTCATCTTTGCATGGTTTCGCAATTCAGCAACAATTCTAGAATGTGAAGCAAATCTTTTACAGTTCAGGTGATTTGTGCATCAAGTTACGTGTGTCTAGAAAGTGAAGAGCATATATTAAAAATTTCATATTTGTGCATCGTGGGTGCTTAGTGTTAGTACTACTGATAACTTTGCTTCACCGTTGCCATGATTAGCTTTATCTAGTTACGCAATTTTTTTGGAAAGTATTTCAAATGACTAATTTGAGTGAAAGTTTCATCTACCACCAGATGTGCCAGTATCTTAAACACCTATTTAGGTTCAACGAGCATCCAATATCGACCAGCAGGGCTCATCCACCTCCATTGGATGACGATGGTGCAGCTACATGTGTGTTACCAGAAATTGGAAAGTTGCACTGGAATTTTGTGGTAAAAAGAAAAGAAAAAGAAAAACAACCTGTAAGTATGTGCACATTGTGTGTACCAAAGTGTGGTATGTATATTTCGAACAACTGAAAACCTTCACAATGAAGACAGGTATGCTAACTTTTTGTTTTAATGACCAATGCTTAATTAAGCTTTGATTTTCAGGAATGAAGTTTGTTTTGCTAAATTGAAGGCTTTGTCACCATTTTGTGTCATGAAAATTTAAGATTTTGCTTTGGACAATAGAAATTATTTGATTTGCTATGTTATGCTGCAGTGTATTTGTCTGATGTGTACTGTGTGTTTAATTTCCTTTGGCTTTCGGGAATAATACGTGGAAGTGTTACTTTCGTAGTGATGTGCTTTATTCTAATGCATTCATTTGGCTTGATTTTGTGTTTCATTATGATGCTGTGATCTTTCTTTGCAGAAGTCGTTGCATAAATTTTGTGTATGTGTGTCAGGTTATGTGAACAGTATATGGAAGATTTGCCTCGGTGGGAGTGCCAAAGAGTAACCACGATGGTGGTAGTGAGATGTGGTGAGTTAATGTCAGCTTCGATGGCATAGCTACAATGTACCCTTGAAGTTTGAATATTTGACTTTTCAGGAGGGCTGGAAATTCATTGTGATGAGTCGAGAGATGTGCATATTGGTGTTGCTGAAATGTACCCAGTATAGCGTGTGTGATGTGCTCACAAAAGAGATGTAATGCAATGAGAATAATTTTTTGAGATTATGCAACAGGTTTTAGTACCATCTATTTTTAGCTTCATCTTGATTCTGTAGATGTGGATGCAACAGTGTGATGCTATGTTATTTGTGTCATTCCTGAAATGTTAATGTGATTTGTTCAGTTTATGCCTATGTCAGGTATCTTTGATTTTGCAGCTAGTTGAATGAGACATGACAGTGAACAATTTCTTTTCTCAGTAATTACTGTGTATGATGATGATGATGATGATAACTAGGATGACAATAATAGGAATGATGATGATCATAAGAATGATACTAATGAGGATATGATAGTAATGTGAAGGAGAATTTGTGTCATTGCAAGTGAAGCATGAGTATTTGTAGTTTGATGCATGTAATGAGGTGTTTATTTTGAAGCATGTAGTAATGTTTACAATAGCTTTGTTAGTTATTCAAATGAGTGTTATGCATTATTTGAGCCATGGTTATTACGAAGGATTGTGTTTCATTGTCATGTGTGTATGAATGATAAGTGCACTTATTTATTTTGTTTCTTAGTTGTACCAGCAGGTTAGATTTAATAGTGGGATCCAAAATGATTTGCTATATTTGTATTGTGTTATTATGTGTAGACAATGAATATAATTGGCATAATATTCATGTATTTTAACCATTTCATGTATCCTTATTTTGATTCTTAAGTATTTGTTGTGAAATTTTGGCTTCTACCCCTTTGAAAAATACAGTTTTTATGTCAATATGTAATCAATTTTTTTTCTCTTCTCAGTACTAAGATTAAATGTTTGTAAACTTTTGCCAAATTTGTGGTATTTTCTGTTCATATTATTTTAAATGACATACTATTTTCTTATTCTATGTATGCTGATGTTTTGGGATCACACGTTATACCTGTTTGTAATTCATGTTGTAGTGATTTTGCTGGTTGCGGAGCACGAGTGTCAACTGTGGAGTGACCCTGCTGTACAGAGACACGCCAGAGGCTGCATGTATACACCAGGGAGAGCTGCTGCCTGTTAGTTAACTACACTGTATGTGGCAAAAGGAGCCACTATTTGGGGGGGGGACAATCCAAGTCACCTCATTACATGCATCAAACTACAAATACTCATGCTTCACTTGCAATGACACAAATTCTCCTTCGCATTACTATCATATCCTCATTAGTATCATTCTTATGATTATCATCATTCCTATCATTGTCATCCTAGTTATCATCATCATCATCATCATCATCATCATCATCATCATCATCATCATCATACACAGTAATTACTGAGAAAAGAAATTATTCACTGTCATGTCTCATTCAACTAGCTGCAAAATCAAAGATACCTGACATAGGCATAAACTGAACAAATCACATTAACATTTCAGGAATGACACAAATAACATAGCATCACACTGTTGCATCCACATCTACAGAATCAAGATGAAGCTAAAAATAGATGGTACTAAAACCTGTTGCATAATCTCAAAAAATTATTCTCATTGCATTACATCTCTTTTGTGAGCACATCACACACGCTATACTGGGTACATTTCAGCAACACCAATATGCACATCTCTCGACTCATCACAATGAATTTCTAGCCCTCCTGAAAAGTCAAATATTCAAACTTCAAGGGTACATTGTAGCTATGCCATCGAAGCTGACATTAACTCACCACATCTCACTACCACCATCGTGGTTACTCTTTGGCACTCCCACCAAGGCAAATCTTCCATATACTGTTCACATAACCTGACACACATACACAAAATTTATGCAATGACTTCTGCAAAGAAAGATCACAGCATCATAATGAAACACAAAATCAAGCCAAATGAATGCATTAGAATAAAGCACATCACTACGAAAGTAACACTTCCACGTATTATTCCCGAAAGCCAAAGGAAATTAAACACACAGTACACATCAGACAAATACACTGCAGCATAACATAGCAAATCAAATAATTTCTATTGTCCAAAGCAAAATCTTAAATTTTCATGACACAAAATGGTGACAAAGCCTTCAATTTAGCAAAACAAACTTCATTCCTGAAAATCAAAGCTTAATTAAGCATTGGTCATTAAAACAAAAAGTTAGCATACCTGTCTTCATTGTGAAGGTTTTCAGTTGTTCGAAATATACATACCACACTTTGGTACACACAATGTGCACATACTTACAGGTTGTTTTTCTTTTTCTTTTCTTTTTACCACAAAATTCCAGTGCAACTTTCCAATTTCTGGTAACACACATGTAGCTGCACCATCGTCATCCAATGGAGGTGGATAAGCCCTGCTGGTCGATATTGGATGCTCGTTGAACCTAAATAGGTGTTTAAGATACTGGCACATCTGGTGGTAGATGAAACTTTCACTCAAATTAGTCATTTGAAATACTTTCCAAAAAAATTGCGTAACTAGATAAAGCTAATCATGGCAACGGTGAAGCAAAGTTATTAGTAGTACTAACACTAAGCACCCACGATGCACAAATATGAAATTTTGAATATATGCTCTTCACTTTCTAGACACACACACACACGCAACTTGATGAGCAAAACACGTGAACTGTAAAAGATTTGCTTCACATTCTAGAATTGTTGCTGAATTGCGAAATCATGCAAAGATTAGGCAACAAAACAGAACACACGTGCTTACATAAAAGTTGCCAGAAAAGTGCACCAAAAATATGGTAATGCGTAGAAAACTAAAACCAGTGTAAAACAGAATGAAAACTCCAAAAAATATTACTAATTAGCACTGAAAATTACAATCTTAGAATCACCAGCTAACACGTGGAAACCACAAACTCTTTTCTATGATTTTCAAGATATAATCTTATCATTAAGCTTATAACTTATTTATTTGTTAAGAATGAAGAATATTATATCATATTTTTGTAGTGAATTACTTATATATAATAAAGAATATATAAAGTAGTAGAATTTACCCTGTCAAGATATAAGGATATTCTACTGGTTGAGCACCAATTCATATTGGAAGAATTACAATGATTACAATTTGTAATTATTAAGGCTATAAAAATAAAATAGCAATAGATATAACTAGAGCAATTACAACCTCTTAATTTATTAGGAATAGAATGTAGAATAGCGTAAGCAAATCAGACAAATACACTGCAGCATAACATAGCAAATCAAATAATTTCTATTGTCCAAAGCAAAATCTTAAATTTTCATGACACAAAATGGTGACAAAGCCTTCAATTTAGCAAAACAAACTTCATTCCTGAAAATCAAAGCTTAATTAAGCATTGGTCATTAAAACAAAAAGTTAGCATACCTGGTTGAATGTGAACTGGAGTAACAAGTGGATTCCCTACAATGATTCCCAGGTATATAAGATTCTTTTAAAGATAAAAAAGATAGAAATGTTAATAGAGTAATAAATCCTAAAATATCTTTAAATGTAAAATAGGGATGAAAAGCAATTTTACCAATATTACTATTTGTTTGTAAGGGACTGTTTGATCCTATTTGATGAAGAAACAACAACTGAATTATTATTGTGGCTGTTACAATGAATGGAAGAATAATGTGGAATGTAAAAAGTTGCATTATCTACTGCAAAATCCCCTCATACTCATTGTACTATTCATTTCCTAAGTAAGGAATAGCAGATAATAAATTAGTAATCACTGTAGCACTTCAAAATGATATTTGTCACCTATAAAGGTTGTTGGTATTACTAAAAATAAAATTACAATTCTGATTTTTTACATATAATAAAATTTGTATCAACCGTAATATAATCCTCGTTCAATATGAAAGTAAATGAAAATAAAAAATATAGAGGCACCATTAGCATGTAGAGTTCGTAAGAATCACCCATAATTTACGTCTTTACAAATATGACCTACTCTAGAAATAACTAAATCAATATGTGCTGAATAATGTATAGGTAATAATAAACCTGTTATAATTTGAATTACTAAACATAAACCTAAAACAGAACCAAGGTTTCATCATGATGTAATATTTGAAGGAGTTGGTAAATCTACTAACGTGTTATTATATTTTATTTAAAGGTGAGTCGGAATTGTTACACTAACATCACTTAAGTTTACTCACTTAACATGTTTCGGGAAACGGTTGTTCCCATCCTCAGAAGTTAATTCGACTGGCCCGTGTTGTTGGTGTTTCCGTTTTTTGGACTGGATCCTGTGGTGACATCTTGTGGTGGAGAAATGTACTTCCAGAGAGGATTTGGTGGCGGCAAATCAAAATTCATTAGATGTGTGTTGTGTTTTAGAATGGTGATCTTCTCCCATGCATCTAATTCGGCTGCAAATTTGGCTGGTTTGACTAATGTAATATTGGGTTTGATGTTGTGATTAGTGATCCAAAAATGGTGTGAAACTGCAGATTTGTCCATTTGTTTGTATTTAATACATCTCATGTGCTCCTTTAGCCTAGTTTCTAAGTTTCTTTTTGTCTTACCTATGTATACTTTATTGCAATCTGAACAATTGATTTTATAGATTCCAGCTTTTTTGTCTTGTGGAATGGGGTCTTTTAACTTGTTACAAAGTAATAATGGGTTGACTGCTTATCTGTGTGGGTACAATGACGAACGGCTTCAGCTAAGGACCATGAGAAGATGAGTAAGACAATCTTGCAACCAGCAAATCCGACGTCCCAGGATATCCTCCTGGTTGAATTTCATGATGCTCTTCCCAAGGGAAGGAATCCAGAAGAACTTTAAGACGACTGGCTAAGAAATAGCCCAAGGGCATTTACCTAAACCTTTTACTGTAACCTAGGTTAGATACACAATAACGATTGCACTAACTGCAAGAAGGGAAATCACTGTAAAATCCATAGCATATCACTGATTAACATGGTTATTATAATTACTTAGCAGTAACTGATATTGTAATGCACGACTAATCACCCGGGGTTACTCAGGGCCTACTCATGTGAAATTCCGGGTAGCTAACTGTTGACGTGCTCGCATAAGAAGCCCTAATTTCAGGATCTATAATTTTGGCTGGAGTTTTATTGAAACTAGGTGGTTATGGTTTATTACAAGTTTTTGAATATTTATTAGAAATCAGAATGTTAATTAATATATTTTGATTATCTGTTAGAATAGTTGGAGGATTCTTAGTTTAATATGTTTACGTCAAGTATATATAAAAGCACACTCACATAGAATTAGCTGTAGGAGGTTTAATAACATTAAATATTGGAGGTCTTAAGTTTTGTTTTAATAATTGCTCATGGTTTATGTTCATCTGGTTTATTTTGTTTAGCAAATAGTTATGAGTGTCTAGGAAGACGAAAGTTGTTAATTAATAAACGTTTATTACATTTAATACCAAGAATAACATTATGACGATTTTTACTTTCATCTAATCACCCCTCCTTCTCTAAATTTATTAAGAGAAATTGGTCTATTTAATAGTACAGTGGGTTGAATATGAATATTAATATTATTACTTATATTTATTTCTTTTTAGAGCTGCTTATACTTTATATTTATATTCATGTAGTCAACATGTAATTCATTTTTCTGGAATTAATAGAGGAGTAAGTGGATATTGTCATGAGTACTTGTTATTAATATTACATTGATCACCATTAAATTTCTTGATTTTAAAAAGAAATTATGTGTTAGTTTGATTTTAGAAATGATTACTTAAGTAGTTTATAATAAAATAGTGATTTGTGGTATCATAGATATAATAAATTAAAGTATATTAGGTTATGATTTATTTGTCATTATATTTTATTAAATTTTTTAATAATGTTGTTTTATTTATTAGGATTTTTATTTGTCATATATTGTATTTTAAATAAATTATTTCATTGAATGAGAAATTATTAGATTAAATTCTTCTTCTATTGGTATAATATTATTATTAGATTGAATATCATTATTATTTATGTTTTGTTATGTTAATTTCATCTTTAGTAATTTTATATAGTGAGGATTACATAATAGGAGATTTATTATTAAAGCGATTTATTTTTTTTAGTTTTAATATGCGTATTGTCAATAATATTTCTAAGTACAGTTTTATTAGGTTGAGATGGATTGGGTTTAATTTTTTTATTGTATTGTTATTTATTATCAAAATGAAAAATCTTATAATGCCGGAATATTGACTGCTTTATCTAATGGAGTTGGTGATGCTGCTTTATTAACTAGCAATTGCAAGGATATTAAGTTTTGGTAGATGAAATTATGGTTTTTATTCGGATTCTATAATAAATAAATATGAATTATATTTAATTTCATTTTTAGTTATTTTAGCAAGTATAACAAAAAGTGCACAAATTCCTTTTTCAGCTTGATTGCCAGCAGAAACAGTTGCTCCTACTCCTGTCTCAGATATAGTTCATTCTTCAACTTTAGATATGGCTGGGGTTTATTTATTAATTAGATTTAATAATGCTTTTTCAAGTTGATTATTAAATTTTTTATTACTGATTTCTACTTTAACAATATTTATATCAGGAGTGGGGAACAAATTTTGAATATGATTTAAAAAAAATTGTTGCTTTATCAACTTTGAGAAAACTGGGTTTAATAATAAGAATTTTATCTTTAGGTTTTGCTGATTTAGCATTTTTTCACTTATTAACTCATGCTTTATTTAAAGCACTATTATTTATATGTGTCAGAATAGCATTTCATAATGTAAACAATTTTAAAGATATTTGTTTTATAGGAAACTTATAAATTTTTATGCCTTTTGCTTCATATTATTTTATAGTATCAAATTTTGCTTTATGTGGAATGCCTTTTTAGCAGCATTTTATTCAAAGGATACAATTTTAGCATTAGTTTCTTTAAGAAACTTAAATATTTTTATGTATATGTTATATTTTTCTTCTACTGGTTTAACAGTATGTTATTCTTTTCGTCCTTTTTATTATGTTTTATGAGGATATTTTAATATAGTACCAATATTTAAATTAAGAGAAGAAAGTTGATTTATAATTTATGGAATATTGTTAATTTTTGCAGTAATTGATAGAGGAATATGCCCTTAATTTTTACTAAAGGGACTAGAAATATACCTATAAAAATTGGTTTTAGTTTAATTAAATATATTGATTTAAGCTGAAGAGAATATTTTGGAGCACAAAGTTTGATTTATATTTTAATAAAATTAAGAGGCTTAAATCAATGATTTCAATATAACGATTTAAAATCTTGTTTTGTTATTTTTTTATTACTTGAATTATATTGTCATAAATAATTTGTCATTTATTCGAATATCTTATATAGTGTATAATACTGAAGCTGTTATTGAGATAGTTATTATTTTTGAATACATGTGTATATTTATAACATTTAAATTAATTATGTATTTTTACAATGAAAATGTAATGTTTTAATTTAAACTATATAAATAATTGAAATAAAGATGTAAATGGATTTAAACCACTTGAATAATAAATTTACAGACTATATTCATTTAACACATCTACTTAATTGGAATTTAATTCAATTTTACCATTAACAGTGATATACTTCTAATTTGGTTTCAACTAACAATAAATAAGGATATAATAAACATGTTATTATCATGTCAAAACTGATTACAATTAATTTGTTTCTTACTTATTTTAAGGAAAATTCATAATTCAATACTATTTGAATGCAAATCAAATGTTATTATTAACTATAACCCTACTAATTACTAAGTTCCTCATTCAAGAAATACTTGATTTCATTCATGAAATAAACCAACCGTTAAAATAATTAAAAACATAATTCTTATAATTATTCCAGTTAATGTATTTGATTTAAAAGGAATAATAGTGATTGGTAAAATTAGAGCAATACTTGATTTCATTCATGAAATAAACCAACCGTTAAAATAATTAAAAACATAATTCTTATAATTATTCCAGTTAATGTATTTGATTTAAAAGGAATAATAGTGATTGGTAAAATTAGAGCAATTTTTGCATCGAAAAATTTAGAAAATAATTGCGATTAAAAAGAATTGTAAAGAAAATGGAAGCTGGGATGATCACAAATGTGATCAAATCTACATTCAAAGGGTGAATTTTTTTCTCAGTCTTCAATTATTTTTTTATAGTAAATTAGTTAACAATATGATAATAAAAATTATTGTTATAATAATTAATGATATAAAACTTAAAATTTTAATTATATATTCTTATTTATTTAGACTTTTTGATTGGAAATCAAAAGTACTTTTATACTAAATAAATAAACTTCCTCATCAATAAATGGAAATATATAAAAACAGTCATACTACATCTACAAAATGTCAATACTGAGCAGCTGCCTCAAAGCCAAAATGGTGATTAGATGTGAAATGTATAAAAACCATTTGAGATAAATGTGAAATTAAAAATGTGCTTCTAACAATTACATGTAAACCATTAAATGCAGTTGCTACAAAAAAAGCTAATCCAAAAACTGAATCTGCAATAGTAAACGGTACTTCATAATATTTATATAATTGTAAAATGGTGAAATAAACACTTAAGAGAATGGTAAAAATTATTCCTTGAGTGGCTTGGTCATAATTATTTTTTCTAATTATTTGTGATGACCTCATGTAATAGTAATACCTGAAGCTAGGAGAACAGTTGTATTAAGAAGAGGGACTTGAAGGGCATTAAAAGGGATAATTCCTGTAGGTGGTCAAAAAGTCCCAAATTCAATAGTAGATGCCAGTCTTATGTAATAAAAAGTTCAAAAAAATGATACAAAGAAAAAATCTCTGGAACAATAAATAAAGTTATTCCTCATCGCAGTCCTTCAATTCTTTTTTTTTTATGATATCCTTGATAGGCACTTTCTCATACTACATATCATCATCATTTAATTGTAATTAAGTATAATATGAATATTCCTATAAATATTAATTGTTCATTAAATTCATATGAAGATTTAATAAGTCCTAGTATTACAATTATAATTCTTAAAGCTGCTATAATAGGTCAAGGATTATAAGGAACTAAATGGTAAGGGTGATTTATATGTATTGACATTATTAATTTACTTCTCCAGAATAGAGTGTTCTTAAAACTGCAAAAACGTAAGATTGAATAATAGTTACTGCTGATTCTAAAGCTAAAAGTAGAATTTGTGTTATGATCAGTAATGCTACATGTAAATCGAGTATGATTATTCCTGTATTACCTAATAAAGTTATTAAGAGATGTCCAGCAATTATATTTGCTGCTAATGGAATAGCGAGAGTTCCTGGTCGGATAATATTATTAATTGTTTCAATACAAACTATGAATGGTATTAAAGTTCTAGGAGTTCCTTGAGGAGCTAAATGTGCAAGTATATGCTTGAAGTTATTGGTTCATTCAAAATCTATAATTCTTAATCATAATGGTAATGCATAGAATGCAGTTAAAACTATATGGCTTCTTCGGTAAAGATATATGGAAATAATCCTATAAAATTGTTGTATAAGATAATTGAAAATGTTGAATAAAGGTTGATCCTTTATTAACATTCTTTTACCAATAAGTAATTTAAATTCTTCATGAAGTTAATTAATAATTCATTTTCATAATCTCTCTTAAGTGAAGGAACTAATCATAGTGATGTTGTAATTAGTTATAGTCCAATTGAAGTTCTAGGTCAATTAATTAATAAAGGTCAAAAACTGAAAATAAGTTAGTTATCATTTTCAATTTAAGGTTTCTAATAAAGACTTTTTTGAAATTAAAGCTATATTATAATTATAAGAAAATATGCAGAAGTTTATTATGTTAAATAGGATAAAAAGAATTGAGAAAAATAAAAAAAGAATTAATCAATTTAAAGGTATTATTTGAGGAATAAAGATGTATTAATTATTAATAATTTTGTATGACATGCTAATGTTATAATTTCACTAACTTATTATATAAATTTGGTCATTATAAGTAATTGCTAAGTTTCTATAATTTGGTTTAAGAGAGCATTACTTCCTTTTCACTCATCTAATGATTCAGATAAATTTTAAATTCAATTTAGGAAATTATTAGTTAAGGTTCTTTCAATTACAATAGGTTTGCTTCACAAATTTCTGAACATTGACCATAAATACTCCAGGTCAATTCAATCCAAATGTTGCGTGATTTAATGGTCCTGGAGTAGCACCAGCTTTAACTCCAATTCTTGGAATTGTTCATGAATGAATTACATCTTCTGATGTAATTAAAATTCATGTAACATGATATTTATGGGTAAAGAAGCTTGAATCAATTTCAAGTAAACGAATATTGTATAAGTTTAATTCATTTTGTGGAATTATGTAGGAATCAAATTCAATATTACTGAAGTCTGAATATTCATAAAATCAATATCAATTGTTTTAAAAGTTAAGGTAGGATTTGTATTTTCATCAATTAAATAAAGAATTCAAAGGGAGGGTAAAGCAATAAAAATTAAAACAGTGGCTGGAAGTATTGTTCAAAGGATTTCTAAGTATTGGCCATCTATTACATGTGGATCGCAAAATGCATTTGTTATTAAGGATATAATTACATAACCAACTGTTGTTACAATTATAGTAATAATTAATATGGAATGGTTATGAATATATAAGTTGTTCTATTAAAGGAGAAGCTGTACCTAGTAATCCTAAATTTGCATGTGTGGCCATTTGGTTCTAAAAAGGGGTTTACTTTATTTATGGAGTTTAAATCCATTGTACTAATCTGCCATATTAGAAAACAAATAAAGTAATAATTAATTAGTAATTAAAGTTAGTTCATTATAGGTATGCTCTTCAGGGGAAAATTATGTATTCATTCAATTGATCTATTTATTTGGGATGTAAATAGTATTGATTGATTTAAACAAATTCTTTCTCATAAATTGAAGATGACTACAATAGCAGCAATGAAAGAAGTTATTGCCCCTATTGATGACAAAGTATTTCATGATGTATAAGCATTAGGATAAGCTGAATATCATCGATGTGTTCCGCCTACCCAAAAAAATGTTGAGGAAAACATGTTAAGTAAGCTCCTATAAATATTATAAAAAGTTGACTTTTTAATCAATTTGGATTTAATGATAATCCAGTAAATAGAGGATATCGATGTATAAATCCTGCCATCCCGCTGCTCCTGTTGAAACAACATAATGAAAATGAGGTACTATATAATGGGTGTCATGGACAATAACATCAATACCTGAATTAGCTAAAATTACTTGTGTTAAACTTTTAACTGTAAATAGAAAAATTAATCTTAAAGCTCATAAAGATGCTTACTGTAAATTAGTTTTGTACCATATATTGTTGCAAGTCAACTAAGACCGGTTGTAACAGCAATAATTATGGTTGCTCCTATGAAATAATCTCAGTATCTACATCAATTCCTACTGTAAATATATGATGAGCTCATACAACAAATCCCAAAAATCAAAAGCTGATACGGCTCAAATTATTCCACAATTTCCAAAGGATTCTTTTTCTCTTCTTTCTGAGAAATTACATGAGAGATTGTACCAAATCCTGGTAAAATTAAAATATAAACTTCAGGGTGACCTAAAAATCAAAATAAATGGTCATAGAGAATTGGATCCCCTCCTCCTGCATGATAAAAAGAAAAGATGTGTTCAAATTTCGATCATTAAAAGTATAGTAATTGCACCTTCAAGAACAAGCAAAGATAATAATAAAAGAATAGTGGTAATTCTTACTGATGAAATGAATAAAGGTACTTCATTTTGATTTATGTGGTTTGATTATATATTAGTTATAGTTGTAAAGAAAGTCGCAGCCCCTATAATACTAGGTATTACAGCTACAAATTTTGTTGACAAAAATTGTTGAATCAATTGCAGGTCCTGCATGAGCAATTCTAGCTGAGAGAGGGAGATAAACGGTATTTCCTGTATCAGCACCTCTTTCTGCACTTCTTTTAATAGTATGAAATAAAATACAAGTAGGTAATAATCAAAAACCTATATTGTTTATTCAAGATAAGTCTATAGCTGTAGCTCGAAGTATTAAAGCTACTAATCAGTTACCAAACCACCAATTACAATGGGTATAACTTTAGAAAGGATTATAATAAAAGTGTGAGCAGTAGCAGTAACATTGTAAATTTGGTCATCTCCAATCAAAGATCCTGGTTGACCTAGCTCAGTTCGAATTAAAATTCTTAAAGATGTTTCCTAATATTCCTGCTCTGCTCCAAAAATAGAGTATAATGTTGCAATATTTTAATGATTTGTTGAGAATAACCATCATTGCAATAAAATAATGATGATAACATGGCTGAGAAGTTATCAGTTTATTAAGAGGATTAAATTTTTCTTTTTATCAATGGTTTTATATGTATAATATGATATTAAAATGGTGTAGTTAATACTAAGACTTAAAGAAGAATAAATTCTTTGTTCATAACTTTGAACTACATTAGTTTATTTAACTTAAAATCTTAATATATAATTAAGATTAAAATAGATATTAATATTCCAAAATTTAGTACAAATAAGGGAGGAAATGATATTTTTAAAATATTAAATCTTGGATAAATTGATGAAAATCAAATGATTTCTGAATTTGTAATTCTTAATGTTATGTATATAATTTGTATATAATATGTAGTATAAAGTTAATAAAGAAGATATAATTAAGATTATTGATGTAAAAATGATTAAACTTTAATTCATTTTGGAAAAAACCTAGGACAGGTGGTAATCCTCTTAATGATAAGAGAGCAATAAATAAAGTAAATTCTACAATTTATATTTTTTGTTTAAGGAATAGAAGGTTTAAGAGAAAAAAGATAGATTAGTTTAGGCTGTTATTAAAATTACGGAAGTAATATTGATAAAATAGATAATGAAGTATAATAATCATAAATTGGAACCCATTATTATGGTTGTTAATATTCATCCATGATGATGAACATGATAACATTTTTCGTAAAGAAATTTGATTAAGACCACCAAGTGAATTCTGCACCACCATTCTGCACCAATGAATGCAGATAATGCAATTATAGTATGAATGAAATAATTATTAATAATTATATAGGAAATAGGTATTAATGGTGCTATTTTTTAAATTGATAATATTGATAATTGATTTATTCCAGGTAATCCCTTTATTATCAATGAAAAGGTGCAGATGAAATTTTTTAAAAGTGGGATTATAATTAAAATATTTCAAATTTTAGTTTTTGTTAAATGAAAATATTTCATGGATATTAATTTTTAGAATAATTAAAAATATAAGAGTTAATGAAGCAATGGCTTGAATGAGAAAATATTTAAGATAAGCTTCTGTTGAAAATATATTGAAAATAGGGGGTAAAGGAGAGTAAATTAATTTCTAAGCTTATTCATGAATTAGCACATAATGAAATTAATACATTTTTAATTAAGGTTATTGAAAAGATGATTTTTATTGAATTATTGGGCTTTAGAAAAGCGAGATTTACCTTGTAAATGGGATATGAGAATGCAAATAAATAGTAAAAGTAAAAAAAAAAAAAAAAAAATTTATTTTATCAAATCAAACCTTTAAATCTGGCATTTTACTTTACATTTAAAGAAATTTCAAATTTAAATTTAAATTTAAAGAATTTTAAATTTATTGGATTAATTATAATTTTTATTCATTTTTTTTGTTTTAAGGTGTTTTGTTAAGTAAATTTCTTGTTCAGAATATAATAAGTATTACCTTTTAATTATGCAAGATCTTATCAAGGAAGATTTATTTACATTATTAATATAAATTAACATAAATATATGGTATACTACCCTATATGGGAAAAATAGAGAAAGGCTTTTAATAATAAATACATATGAGGTGGATTACAATTATCCAATAAGATAAATATATTATTATATACTAAAATATTATTCCCTTACAAATAGATCTCATTTATAGGATAAAGAAATTAAATGAGGTCTTCTACTTGTAACGGAATAATTTTTAGTAAACCAAGGCTTTGAAATATACCTTAAATCGAATTGGGCGGTTTCATTTCTTTTTAAGGGAAGTAGGATTTTTGGAAAAATTTTCGTGTATTGATTTTTGGCTGATTTTTAAAAGTAAATTTTATATTAATCCGTTGTTTTTCTTTTTTTAATTTAATTATTTAAAATGAGCTTTAAAATTTAAGCAGTCCTTTATTTTATTTATATAATTGAATTAAAAAATTAATTAGGTTTTATTCTTGCTTAACCCTCCGCAAACCACGCGATCATTTTACCTCTATTACCTCTATACACGCGTGCAGACCATGGGTCTGCATTGCATTTTATACCATTTAATGGACAATTTTAATGTTATGGTTAGGAAATGTAATATATTTGAACCTGAATAATATAAATATAAATAAAGCACTGAATTCGCTTTCAGCATCAATGGTGTAAATAATTTGAAGTCATTTACCCTTAACCCAATAAGAACATTTACTGCAATAAATGTTCATTCTATTTTTTCGTTGATTTTATGAATTCATATTAACCAACAGTTATTTTCAGAAGAATAGTTCAGAACATTTTTCAGAGAAATGTTTCTTTACGGCATCACTGTCAATTTCAGGCATATCATTCACGGCGGTTGCTATTTTCACTGCACTTGCTGCACAGATATGCTGCAACATGTTCCAGGTACACAAATTGCAACAAAATCTTGTTAGTCTGTTTTTCTTCTCACCGCAGAAGTTGCATCTTCCTCGAATTTAGGAGTAAATTCAGCTTTCCGTAATCCCAAAATTTCCGTGATATGGTTCTTGATGTTCGTTGGAGTATTTATCTGATTGACCTTCTTTGTCAAATAACCGTGCAACAATTCCTTGGAAAGAACTTTTAGATAGTCTTGGTTGAGTTTGAATTGCTCTTGCAATTACATATTCATTGATTGAAGCAATATTCAGAAGAGAGAAAAAATTATAAATGGCTATCTTCCCATAATTCTTGTCCAAGAGTATGTTCAATTCATCTCATCAATTTTATCCACACCAGATTTGGTATCAATATAAAAGTTTTAATAATTATAAAAGGTCTGGCTTGGACGTTTCTGAACCACTGTCAAAACTATCATCATCATATAAAGTAGACAGTGTCAGAACGACCTTGTCTTTCTTAGGCTTATATGAAACAAGTGCCATTATCTTCCTAAATGCAATAATGCTGGATTCCAGAGGACGATGTTTTGCTACTGTCATAAATACAGGAATTTCACGTTTACTTTTTCGAATTGTTCCAACCATTGTCAGTTTTTCATTTTCCAACCGCAAGTAGAACTGATGTGAACCAGTTACATTTCTCCAGATTTGAATATACATTTCACCATTCTTTTAACAATAACATGAGGTGCGTTATGGCCTATCCACCTGTTTTGCAAAATACATTTCTAAATGACTAGTATAATACATCTTCGCAACTACAAGTGCAAAACTTTTTATACCATATTTTGTCGGTTTTGATGGAATGTATTGTATAAATCCACATCTTCCCCTGAATGCATCCAGCATTTCATCCACTGTAACTAGTTCTGATAAACCAAACAGACAGCGGCTAATTTGTCTGTTTCTTTCGGATGAACTCTGGTTCTGATGCCATCAAATCCCAGATATGCAGCAAGAAACGAAAACGATGCATGTCCATTGAAAGTCTAAAGTACTCCACTCCGCTATCATCTGCAGCCCCAGAGATCTTGTAAACTTGTGGGTGAGATTCGCAGAACATCCGCCAAGAAAAAAAGTCCTAAACATGCCTTGATTTCTGTAATGTTAGTGTTTGCAGCAACCCTTTCTCTGGAATATTTAGAATGAATAGTAAATATGTAAATATTAGTATAGTAAGCAATTTCTTCTAAAATGTCATCTGTAAAGAAAAGCTGTAAAGATTGACGTTTTATGCTAAGCCTATAACTCCCGGTAAATGCTTGACAATATTATATTGAGTTCTCGTAACTCTCCTAATTTGAATTAGAGGTCAATGACTCATTACATACCATATTTCCCAGCATACAAGTCAAATTTACCTATAGTTCACCTTTGTCCAAAGACTGCTGACTTTCAGAAGTGTGATCACTTTCGAAGATTGATTCTAGATCACTAAAATCTTCATTAGCAAGCTCTTTGTTCAGCCATTTCAACAGCTGCTTGCTATCTGTTCTTTGGAGATAATAATCATAAAAAAATAATAAAACTTCTTTCAGTACCTAATCAATGTTGGTCAATGACAAGGTTCATAATTGTAATTAGGATAAATACACCTTTAAATAAAGAAATTAACAACTTTTTAAAATGTTTTTATTTATATTTTGTATATTACAAAGAAAAAAGTGTCTTGCGTGCAACACATTATAAAAGAAACTGATCACAGAACTGTCTCACAAGAATGCACGCACATAGACTGACACTCCGCACCTCACCAATTTGCTCTTTCTGACAATAATGACTGTCTCCAAATATTACCAGTGATTCCATAAGGAAGGAGGGGAAGGTAGAAAAGGCTGCTAATGGAAATTTTTAATTTCTAATACATTGTTGACGGAAACTTAAGACAGCAGAGTTACTCTCCACTTTGCATGTAACAGAGGGTTAAGTTTGTTTATTTTAATGTTAAACTTTATGTGAATTCATGTGACAATATTACTTTCTCTACTACGTATAGTAAGTAGGGGAAGTATTGTATTCCACCCAAAAATTCGATACCGAGATATCACCGGAAATACATGTTTTGAGACTCCCTGAATCCAAAAAAAGCATTTTTGGAAACATGTCCGTGTGTGTGTCTGTGTGTGTATCTGTGTGTGTGTGTGTGTGTGTGTGTGTGTGTGTGTGTGTGTGTGTGTGTGTGTGTCTGTGAACAGCATAACTCAGAAAGGAACAGTCGGATAAACACCAAACTTGGTATTTAGGTTCAGTATCTTCCAGAGATGCGACACGAAGGCTTTCAAGAAAATCCCCCCACCCCAGACTACCCTTTACATGGAACATTTTTCGAAAATTTTAATTTTCTCAAAAATGGCTCTAACGATTTTGATTCAAATATCATATGTTTAAGATATTGTCATGAGAAATGAAATGTATATCTCGAATTTTCTGGGAATGTCTCCAAAAGTATTCTTCATTGTGAACGACTTTTGCATAACTGGTAAACCATAAGAGATAGACAAAATTTTACTACACACAAAATGTAGATCGCGTTAAAATACACAATTTATGTCATATACATTTTTTTCGTTGAGTGAACCATTTTCGAGATATTGCTTGTTATTCCCTTAAATTTTTCAATACTTATTTTCTCAAATGGGAATTCGTTATTCATTTTTACTTTCTCTACTACGTATAGTAAGTAGGGGAAGTATTGTATTATACCCAAAATTTCGATACCGAGATTTCACAGGAAATACATGTTTTGAGACCCGCTGAATCCAAATTTTTACTTTCTCAACTACGTATAGTAAGTAGGGGAAGTATTGTATTCCACCCAAAATTACGATACCGAGATTTCACCGGAAATACATGTTTTGAGACCCCCTGAATCCAAAAAAAGCATTTTTCGAAACATGTCCGTGTGTGTGTCTGTGTGTCTGTCTGTGTGTCTGTGTGTGTGTCTGTGAACAGCATAACTCAGAAACGAACAGTCGGATAAACACCAATCTTGGTATTTGGGTTCAGTATCTTCCAGGGATGCGACACGAAGGTTTTCAAGAAAATCCCCCCACCCCAGACTACCCTTTACATGGAACATTTTTCGAAAATTTTAATTTTCTCAAAAATGGCTCTAACGATTTTGATTCAAATATCATATGTTTAAGATATTGTCATGAGAAATGAAATGTATATCTCGAATTTTCTGGGAATGTCTCCAAAAGTATTCTTCATTGTGAACGACTTTTGCATAACTGGTAAACCATAAGAGATAGACAAAATTTTACTACACACAAAATGTAGATCGCGTTAAAATACACAATTTATGTCATATACATTTTTTTCGTTGAGTGAACCATTTTCGAGATATTGCTTGTTATTCCCTTAAATTTTTCAATACTTATTTTCTCAAATGGGAATTCGTTATTCATTTTTACTTTCTCTACTACGTATAGTAAGTAGGGGAAGTATTGTATTATACCCAAAATTTCGATACCGAGATTTCACAGGAAATACATGTTTTGAGACCCGCTGAATCCAAATTTTTACTTTCTCAACTACGTATAGTAAGTAGGGGAAGTATTGTATTCCACCCAAAATTACGATACCGAGATTTCACCGGAAATACATGTTTTGAGACCCCCTGAATCCAAAAAAAGCATTTTTCGAAACATGTCCGTGTGTGTGTCTGTGTGTCTGTCTGTGTGTCTGTGTGTGTGTCTGTGAACAGCATAACTCAGAAACGAACAGTCGGATAAACACCAATCTTGGTATTTGGGTTCAGTATCTTCCAGGGATGCGACACGAAGGTTTTCAAGAAAATCCCCCCACCCCAGACTACCCTTTACATGGAACATTTTTCGAAAATTTTAATTTTCTCAAAAATGGCTCTAACGATTTTGATTCAAATATCATATGTTTAAGATATTGTCATGAGAAATGAAATGTATATCTCGAATTTTCTGGGAATGTCTCCAAAAGTATTCTTCATTGTGAACGACTTTTGCATAACTGGTAAACCATAAGAGATAGACAAAATTTTACTACACACAAAATGTAGATCGCGTTAAAATACACAATTTATGTCATATACATTTTTTTCGTTGAGTGAACCATTTTCGAGATATTGCTTGTTATTCCCTTAAATTTTTCAATACTTATTTTCTCAAATGGGAATTCGTTATTCATTTTTACTTTCTCTACTACGTATAGTAAGTAGGGGAAGTATTGTATTATACCCAAAATTTCGATACCGAAATTTCACAGGAAATACATGTTTTGAGACCCGCTGAATCCAAATTTTTACTTTCTCAACTACGTATAGTAAGTAGGGGAAGTATTGTATTCCACCCAAAATTACGATACCGAGATTTCACCGGAAATACATGTTTTGAGACCCCCTGAATCCAAAAAAAGCATTTTTCGAAACATGTCCGTGTGTGTGTCTGTGTGTCTGTCTGTGTGTCTGTGTGTGTGTCTGTGAACAGCATAACTCAGAAACGAACAGTCGGATAAACACCAATCTTGGTATTTGGGTTCAGTATCTTCCAGGGATGCGACACGAAGGTTTTCAAGAAAATCCCCCCACCCCAGAGTACCCTTTACATGGAAGATTTTTCGAAAATTTTAATTTTCTCAAAAATGGCTCTAACGAGTTTGATTAAAATATCGTATGTTTAAGATATTTTTATGACAAATAAAATGTATGTCTTGAATTTCCTGGGAATGTCTCCAAAAGTATTCTTTATTGTGAACGACTTTTGCATAACTGGTAAACCATAAGAGATAGACAAAATTTTACTACACAAAAAATGTAGTACGCCTTAAAATACACAATTTATATCATACACATTTTTTTTTGTTGAGTGAACCATTTTCGAGATATTACTTGTTATTCCCTTAAATTTTTCAATACTTTTCTCAAATGGGAATTCGTTATTCATTTTTTTGTCTTCGATATGCAAAGAATATTAATCTGTGGCAAAGCGAATGGTGCTGCACCTAGCAACCAGCTATTAAGAGATGTGTATGTGCTTAAAGGCTACGGTATTTGTATATTGCCCTTGTAAATATATATTCCTCTTACATCTACAAGAAAATTAGCAATAAGATAGAGTCTGCAAATGTTTATCTCGATTAACATGAAGCATATGGAGAATAAGCGTTTGTATAAATAGTTTGTACAAGAGTAGAGAAAGTCATGTGAGTGTAACACATCAGATTTTTACTTTCTCTACTACGTATAGTAAGTAGGGGAAGTATTGTATTCCACCCAAAAATTCGCTACCGAGATTTCACCGGAAATACATGTTTTGAGACCCCCTGATTACAAAAAAATCTGATGTGTTACACTCACATGACTTTCTCTACTCTTGTACAATCTAATTTTACAAACGCCTATTCTCCATATGCTTCATGTTAATCGAGATATCAAGATGTCAATCTTATTGGTAATTTTCATGTAGATGCATGGGAAATATGGTAGCTTTTAAGCGATCGTCAAATAGTTTAACGCTGGTTGCTATGTGGCGCATTCCATTCTCTTTGCATGTCCAGGAAATAAAAAAAATGAATAACGCATTTGAGAAAAAGTATAAGTACTGGAAAATTTAAGGAAATAACAAGCAATATCTCGAAAATGGTTCACTCAACAAAAGAAATGTATATGACATAAGTTGTGTATTTTAACGCGATCTACATTATTTGTGTAGTAAAATTTTGTCTATCTCTTATGGTTTACCAGTTATGCAAAAGTCGTTCACAATGAAGAATACTTTTGGAGACATTCCCAGAAAATTCGAGATATGCATTTCATTTCTCATGACATTATGTTAAACATATGATATTTTCATCAAAATCGTTAGAGCCATTTTTGAGAAAATTAAAATTTTCGAAAAATGTTCCATGTAAAGGGTAGTCTGGGGTGGGGGGATTTTCTTGAAAACCTTCGTGTCGCATCTCTGGAAGATACTGAACCTAAATACCAAGTTTGGTGCTTATCCGACTGTTCATTTTTGAGTTATGTTGTTCACAGACACACACACAGACACACACACACACAGACACACACACAGACACACACACGGACATGTTTCCAAAAATGCTTTTTTTGGTTTCAGGAGGTCTCAAAACATGTATTTCCGGCGAAATCTCGGTATCGAATTTTTGGGTGGAATGCAATACTTCCCCTACTTACTATACGTAGTAGAGAAAGTAAAAAGCATTTTTGGAAACATGTCCGTGTGTGTCTGTGTGTCTGTGTGTGTGTCTGTGAACAGCATTAACTCAGAAACTAACAGTCGGATAAACACCAAACTTGGTATTTAGGTTCAGTATCTTCCAAGGATGCAACCCGAAGGTATTCAAGAAAATCCCTCCACCCCAGAGTACCCTTTACATGGAAGATTTTTCGAAAATTTTAATTTTCTCACAAATGGCTCTAACGATTTTGATTAAAATATCATATGTTTAAGATATTTTTATGACAAATAAAACGTATATCTTGAATTTCCTGGGAATGTCTCCAAACGTATTCTTTATTGTGAACGACTTTTGCATAACTCGTAAACCATAAGAGAGAGACAAAATGTTACTACACAAAAAATGTAGATCGCGTTAAAATACACAATTTATGTCATATACATTTTGTTTGTTGAGTGAACCATTTTCGAGGTATTACTTGTTATTCCCTTAAATTTTTCAATAATTGTTTTCTCAAATGGGAATTCGTTATTCATTTTTTACTTTCTCTACTACGTATAGTAAGTAGGGGAAGTATTGTATACCACCCAAAATTTCGATACCGAGATTTCACCGGAAATACATGTTTTGAGACTCACTGAATCAAAAAAAAGCATTTTTGGAAACATGTCCGTGTGTGTGTCTGTCTGTGTGTCTGTGTATCTGTGTGTCTGTGAACAGCATAACTCAAAAACGAAGAGTCGGATAAACACTAAACTTGGTATTTAGGTTCAGTATCTTTCAGAGATGCGACCCGAAGGTTTTCAAGAAAATCCCCCCACCCCAGACTACCCTTTACATTGAACATTTTTCGAAAATTTTAATTTTCTAAAAAACGGCTCTAACGATTTTGATTAAAATATCATATGTTTAAGATATTGTCATGACAAATAAAATGTATATCTCGAATTTTCTGGGAATATCTCCAAAAGTATTCTTCATGATGAACGACTTTTTCATAACTGGTAAACCATAAGAGATAGACAAAATGTTACTACACGAAAAATGTAGATCGCGTTAAAATACACAATTTATGTCATATACATTTCTTTTGTTGAGTGAACCGTTTGCGAGATATTACTTGTTATTCCCTTAAATTTTCCAATACTTATACTTTTTCTCAAATTCGTTATTCATTTTTTTATGTCCTGGACATGCAAAGAGAATGGAATGCGCCACATAGCAACCAGCGTTAAAATATTTGACTATCGCTTGAAACCTACCATATTCCCCTTGCATCTACAAGAAAATTATCAATAAGATTGACATCTTGATATCTCCATTAACATGAAGCATATGGAGAAATAGTTTGTAAAAATAGTTTGTACAAGAGTAGAGAAAGTCATGTGAGTGTAACACATCAGATTTTTTGTCTTGGATATGCAAAGAGTATTAATCTGTGGGAAAGGGAATGGTGCTGCACCTAGAAACCAGCTATTAAGAGATATATATGTGCTTAAAGGCTACTGTACTTCTATATTGCCCTTGTAAATATATATTCCACCTACGCCTACAAGAAAGTTAGCAGTAAGATAGAGTCTGCAAATGTTTATCTCGTTTAACATGAAGTATATGGAGAATAAGCGTTTGTAAAAATAGTTTGTACAAGAGTAGAGAAAGTCATGTGAGTGTACCACATCAGATTTTTACTTTCTCTACTACGTATAGTAAATAGGGGAAGTATTGCATTCCACCCAAAAATTCGATACCGAGATTTCACCGGAAATACATGTTTTGAGACCTCCTGAATCCAAAAAAATCTGATGTGTTACACTCACATGACCTTCTCTACCCTTGTACAAACTATTCTTACAAACGCTTATTCTCCATATGCTTCATGTTAATCTGGATTTCGAGATATCAATCTTATTGCTAATTTTCTTGTAGCTGCAAGGAGAATATGGTACTTTTTAAGCGATAGTCAAATATTTTAACGCTGGATGCCATGGCGCATTCCATTCTCTTTGCATGTCCAGGAAATAAAAAAAATGAATAACGAATTTGAGAAAAAGTATAAGTATTGGAAAATTTAAGGGAATAACAAGCAATATCTCGAAAACGGTTCACTCAACAAAAGAAATGTATATGACATAAATTGTGTATTTTAACGCGATCTACATTTTTTGTGTAGTAAAATTTTGTCTATCTCTTATGGTTTACCAGTTATGCAAAAGTCGTTCACAACGAAGAATACTTTTGGAGACATTCCCAGAAAATTCAAGATATACATTTTTATTTGTCATAAAAGTATCTTAAACATATAATATTTTAATCAAAATCGTTAGAGCCATTTTTGAGAAAATTAAAATTTTCGAAAAATGTTCCATGTAAAGGGTAGTCTGGGGTGGGGGGGATTTTCTTGAAAACCTTCGTGTCGCATCTCTGGAAGATACTGAACCTAAATACCAAGTTTGGTGTTTATACGACTGTTCGTTTCTGAGTTATGCTGTTCACAGACACACAGACAGACACACAGGCACACAGACAGACACACACACGGACATGTTTCCAAAAATGCTTTTTTTTGATTCAGTGAGTCTCAAAACACGTATTTCCGGTGAAATCTCGGTATCGAATTTTTGGGTGGAATGCAATACTTCCCCTACTTACTATACGTAGTAGAGAAAGTAAAAAGCATTTTTGGAAACATGTCCGTGTGTGTGTCTGTGTGTGTGTGTCTGTGAACAGCATAACTCAAAAACGAACAGTCGGATAAACACCAAACTTGGTTTTTAGGTTCAGTATCTTCCAGAGATGCGACACGAAGGTTTTCAATGAAATCCCCCTACCCCAGACTAGCCTTTACATGGAACATTTTTCGAAAATTTTAATTTTCTCAAAATTGGCTCTAACGATTTTGATTAAAATATCGTATGTTTAAGATAATGTCATGAGAAATGAAATGTATATCTCGAATTTTCTGGGAATGTCTCCAAAAGTATTCTTTATTGTGAACGAATTTTGCATAACTGGTAAACTATAAGAGTTAGACAAAATTTTACTACACGGAAAATGTAGATCGCGTTAAAATACACAATTTATGTCATATACATTTCTTTTGTTGAGTGAACCGTTTGCGAGATATTGCTTGTTATTTTCCAATATTTATACTTTTTCTCAAATTCGTTATTAATTACTTTCTCTACTACGTATAGTAAGTTGGGGAAGTATTGTATTCCACCCAAAATTTCGATACCGAGATTTCACCGGAAATACATGTTTTGAGACTCGCTGAATCCAAAAAAAGCATTTTTGGAAACATGTCCGTGTGTGTGTCTGTCTGTGTGTCTGTCAGTGTGTCTGTGTGTCTGTGAACAGCATAACTCAAAAACGAAGAGTCGGATAAACACCAAACTTGGTATTTAGGTTCAGTATCTTTCAGAGATGCGACACGAAGGTTTTCAAGAAAATCCCCCCACCCCAGACTACCCTTTACATGGAACATTTTTCGAAAATTTTAATCTTCTGAAAAACGGCTCTAACGATTTTGATTAAAATATCATATGTTTAAGATATTGTCATGACAAATAAAATGTATATCTCGAATTTTCTGGGAATGTCTCCAAAAGTATTCTTCATTATGAAGGACTTTTTCATAACTGGTAAACCATAAGAGATAGACAAAATTTTACTACATGAAAAATGTAGATCGCCTTAAAGTACACAACTTATGTCATATACATTTCTTTTGTTGAGTGAACCGTTTGCGAGATATTGCTTGTTATTCCCTTAAATTTTCCAATACTTATACTTTTTCTCAAATTCGTTATTCATTTTTTTATGTCCTGGACATGCAAAGAGAATGAAATGCGCCACATAGCAACCAGCGTTAAAATATTTGACTATCGCTTTTAACCTACCATATTCCCCTTGCATCTACAAGAAAATTACCAATAAGATTGACATCTCGATATCTCCATTAACATGAAGCATATGGAGAATAGGCGTTTGTAAAAATAGATTGTACAAGAGTAGAGAAAGTCATGTGAGTGTAACACATCAGATTTTTTTTTTATGTCCTGGACATGCAAAGAGAGTGTAATGCACCACATAGCAACCAGCGCTTAAAAATTTGACTATCGCTTAAAACCTACGATATTCACCTTACATCTACAAGAAAATTAGCAATAAGATTGACATCTCGATATCTCGATTAACATGAAGCATATGGAGAATAATCATTTGTAAAAATAGTTTGTGCAAGAGTAGAGAAAGTCATGTTAGTGTAACACATCAGATTTTTTTTTGGAAACATGTCCGTGTGTGTGTCTGTGAACAGCATAACTCAGAAACGAACAGTCGGATAAACACCAAACTTGGTATTTGGGTTCAGTATCTTCCAGAGATGCGAACGAAGGTTTTCAATGAAATCCCCCCACCCCAGACTACCCTTTACATGGAACATTTTTCGAAAATTTTAATTTTCTCAAAAATGGCTCTAACGATTTTGATTAAAATATCATATGTTTAAGATAATGTCATGGGAAATGAAATGTATATCTCGAATTTTCTGGGAATGTCTCCAAAAGTATTCTTTATTGTGAACGACTTTTGCATAACTGGTAAACCATAAGAGATAGACAAAATTTTACTACACACAAAATGTAGATCGCGTTAAAATACACAATTTATGTCATATACATTTTTTTCGTTGAGTGAACCATTTTCGAGATATTGCTTGTTATTCCCTTAAATTTTTCAATACTTATTTTCTAAAATGGGAATTCGTTATTCATTTTTTTGATCTTGGATGTGCAAAGAGTTATAATCTGTGGCAAAGGGAATGCTGCTGCACCTAGCAACCAGCTATTAAGAGATATGTATGTGCTTAAAGGCTACTGTTTTTCTACATAGCCCTGGTAAATATATTTTCCCCTTACATCTACAAGAAAATTAGCAATAAGATAGAGTCTGAAAATGTTTATCTCGTGTAACTTGAAATAGATGGAGAATAAGCGTTTGTAAAAATAATTTGTACAAGAGTAGAGAAAGTCATGTGAGTGTAACACATCAGAATTGTTTTTAAATAACATTATAATTTGATTGTGCAGTAGATAATTTTATTGATATTAACTTAATTTAGATTTGGTAAATGTTAAGAAAATTTGGTAAAAATTGTGCCAGCATCCGTGGTTAATGAAGTAAAATAAACATTATTAGCTTTTAAGTAATTAATATTAAATGGTACACAAAAGTTAAAAATATTTTAAGGTGAAATATTTAAGATGTTTTAGTAGTGTATATAATTAGTATGATTATTATGAAATTGAAATTATAAACTAGGATTGGATACCTAATATTTATATGCTAAATAGTTAAACTAGAGTATTAATAGTTATGATTTGATGGTATTATAGTCTATTTAGAGGTGATTATTATGTACTGTATAATCCACGTTAAGCTTTACTCTTATTAATTCTTGTATATCGCTATTTGAGAATATATTTTTAGGTAACTGTTTTAAATATAATAGTAATTAATGTACATACTGAGGCTTTCACGGCCGGCGTCATAACTAATAAATGAATTACAACTATCCGGGCTTGTTGGCCGTGGTCTAGAAGGCATCGTGGATACCGACGTTTCGCCAAGAACAGCGCTTGGCATCTTCAGGGTGAAGTGATTCAGGGTCTGCGGTGGTCGGAGTCTGAATGTGGAGATTCAGATTCAGACCGGAGGATGGCGCTCTTATATAGTGGGGGTGGGCGGGGCTTGCTGGCTGTAAATTCCAATTTACAGCCGCACCTAGCACGCACTACTAAGGGAACGCATTCACAGTACACGCCGAGAGCTCGCCACTGCAGACCGATCCCTTCTAGAACTCCACAGTTGTCTAAGCAATAGATTGTCCAGGGAAGACTGGGACAAAATTGATGATATCACGCACTATTCCATGAGATCCACATTTGATCAAGCCACCTCCAGTCAGAAAATGAAATTTCAACGTTGCTGCCGGACTGAGGGCGAAATTAAAGCTACCCACTCATTGGAGACATCTCGCACGGTGGTGAATCTAAGCACTCGCAACTTAGCGCAGGCAGGGACATCTGTATTGGCAAAGGGAGGAAACCTCGCTGTAACACCCAAACACATCCCAGTTGAAGACATCATCGCCAACGTGGAAGCAGCCATACAAAATATTCCACCAGTCCAGGAAGAGGAGGTTCGACGAGAAACTTCTCGTATCCTGTCCAAGGCACCTTCACCCAAGAGTAACATCTCACCACAAGAGAGGAAGGCCATCAAAGAACTCAACAAAGATGAAAAGAGTACCGGCAGACAAAGGCAACGACGGTTGTCATGGAAACGGCAGAATATAAAGAAAAGAACTCAGACTTGCTATCTTCTGAAACCTTCAGGAAGCTGACAAAGGACCCGACTACACGTTTTCTCAGACAAACCAACAACCTCATAAAAGCTTCATCTCTACCAGACCATGTAAATAAAGAGACCTGTAAAAGCGAAGCTTTGCCGCCGAGATTATATGGGCTCCCGAAAATTCATAAGGACAATGTGCCGCTACGTCCCATTGTGAGCAGCATAGGTTCTCCTACCTACCGTTTCGCCAAACACCTTTCCACTCTGCTACAACCACACATTGGCACCCAGACACACACATTGGGAACTCGGACCACTTCATAGAGAAACTCGGGCACATTCAGCTAGAAGCTGGGGACCGCTTAGTGAGCTTTGATGTTCTCTCATTATTTACCAAAGTACCTATAAAGGACGCCTTAAGTCACATTCAAGAACTGTTCCCCAAGGACATCACAGAGCTGTTTCGTCACTGCCTTACAGCTAATTACTTTCAATGGGACAACAATTTTTATGAACAGATCGAGGGAGTCGCAATGTGCAGTCCTCTGAGCCCGGTTATTGCCAACTTTTTTATGGAAAAGTTTGAGCAGTCAGCACTCGCCAGCACTCCTCTCAAACCGAAGACCTGGTTACGTTACGTCGATGATACGTTTGTGGTGTGGAACCACGGGGAAGACACATTAGATCAATTTCTGCTGCACCTAAACAGCCTAAATCCCAATATACAATTTACAATGGAGAAAGAAAAAGACAACACTTTGGCCTTCTTAGATGTAAAAATCATGAGAACAGCAAACCTCGGCCTAGAATGCAGTATATACAGGAAGCCCACCCACACAGATCGATACGTAAACAAAACATCAAACCACCACCCCAGGCAGAAACAAGGAGTGATAAAAACTCTCACAGAACGGGCAAAAAGAATCTGCAACGAAAAATATTTGAAAGAAGAACTCGAACATCTAAATTCCGCCTTCCAGGCCAATGGCTACACGCGAAAAGAAATCCGGCGCGCACTTCATCCTAGGCGCCCTACGGAAAAGAAGGATCACCGCACAACAAGCACGGCCTTCCTCCCCTACATTAAGAATGTTTCCGATCGAATAGGCAAACTTCTGCGCTCATACGGTGTTGGCACGGTCTACAGACCAACACAAAAAATCAAGGTCTTGCTGAGATCAGCCAAAGATAAGCGTCACCCACATACATCTGCAGGTGTTTACAAAGTGCCCTGTAGCTGCGGCAAGGTTTACATAGGCACTACTATGCGCAGCGTGGCCACGAGACTGAAAGAACGCGAGCGTCACAGCAGATTGGGACAAACAGAAAAGTCCTCCGTGGCGGAACACTCGCTATTATTCGGCCATGACATCAGCTTCAAAGAAACCGAAGTTTTATCTACAATTACAAACTACCATGCTCGACTACAGAGGGAGGCCATTGAAATATATAAATACAAAAACAATTTTAACCGGAAAGAAGAAGCTCTCCGTGTCCAGCAATCCAGCAATCGAGAACAGGTCGCCCAGGTTTACCTGGGCGGAATATAATCGCCACAGTACCTAGCCGCGTGCGCGGCTTTACCTGTGCGCTAAAGGAGGTTAAAGGAATATTCACAAGCTTTTGATGTTTGTCAATCTGTTATGGGCGGGGTTTAGCTTTGTGCACTACCATTGACTGGGTCTCGGTGTTCCCTCATGGGCGGACTAGCGACCATGTGGTGACCAAGCCCAATGCTGCTTAACTTGGGCGACCGCTTGTGTGGTCGTTAAGCAGGCTGGCATGGCAGCAAAGCAAGATAGGAATGCAGGTAATGGGATGGGGGTACTCAAGTTGGCAGCAGGGCGGGTCGTTGCTAGATGGTCAGTCATCCAGCTAGCGACCGGGCCCAATGCTGCTTAACTTGGGGAAGTTTGTGAGATGAGGGATTGGCGGACGTCAGCCTCGGGGGCCCAAGCCGTCTTTCGGCAACCGGTAGCTCTTCCTCCGCCGTGGCGCCTTGTGGTCATAGCGGCCCAGAGAGTTAACCAGCTGGTTGGTGTGGTAGGTGAGTTTCGTGTACATGGTGCGGGTTCTCTCCCGCACCACGTCCACGATGTATGGGAGACCAGAATGGGTATGTAGGATATGTGATGGGAATCTACGCCCGGTATCATAGATCATCCGAAGCGCCCTGTTCTGAACGGTTTGCAGTCTGCGGATGGTGGTCGCTGCCGCCGATCACCAGACCTCGCAGCCGTAAAGAATCAGGGGCGGGATAATCGCCTGATATAGGCGTAGTTTGAGGCGTATGAGCATTGCGGAGCGGAATACAGGGTACAGCTGCCTGAGCGCGGAGTGGCCGAGGCCGACCTTTGCCCTGACATGTGGCGCGAAAGTGAGGCCGCGGTCGAGCGTGACTCCGAGGTATTTGGCTGAGGTAACCCAGGGGATTCTCCTCCGCCGCAACCTCAGAGGCCGCTCGGGCCGCCACCGACGGACCTTCGTCAGGAGAAGCGCAGAGCTCTTCCCCGAGCTGATGGCCATCCTCCACTTTTCGGTGTGCATAAAGCCTGGACACCTATCTTCCAGCAATCGCAATCCAGCAATCGAGAACAGGTCGCCCAGGTTTACCTGGGCGGAATATAATCCCCACAGTACCAATCCGCGTGCGCGGCTTTACCTTTGCGATAAGGAGGTTAAGACACCTATTTTGGAGAAACAGATACATAGAAATAGCAGACATAATAATACCTCGCCAAACCCAGCCACTCCCAGAGACGCGAGCCAATCACTGCATAGGACCTCACAGCAAGCCCCGCCCACCCCCACTATATAAGAGCGCCATCCTCCGGTCCGGGTTTACACTAATAAGGCCAATACTGACGTATGCAGCCCCAGTTTGGGGCTACGCGGCCAAAACCCATATGCATAAAATACAAACACTACAAAACAGAATAATACGAATAATTACTAAGCAACCGCCGCTAGCGCCGGCATATCTCCAGCACGAGGAACTAAAATTACACTCAATTGAAGAATTCGTTAAGAGCTTAAGCTTCAACCTCTATAAAAGCAAGGAAAAGAACACAAACAGACTCATACAAGAATTAGGTTCATATGAAACAAACCACAACAAGCACAAAAGACCGCTGTCACTATTTGACAGAACCCTAGGCCTCGGGGAGCCCGAAATTGACATTCAAGCGTATCTTGACACGTTAGTAATGTACCCATTATAACACCCATGACTACAGCTTCACGACGTGACAATTGGTGGCCTCGAAGTCCTTGCTCTCCGAGTCAAGGCGGTTCCGGGGGAAGGGCCCCCCCGCAAGTGGCACTGGCTCGCACCTGCAACTGTAGGCAGACTGCCCGCCGGTGTGCACTCTATATGACCCAGCATAGTCATGGTTAATGATTTGGATAACATCAAGGACGACGCCTTTTTGGGCGAAAAACAAATCCACAAACAAATACATTTAAACATCCTAACTAATGATAAGAGACGACGCCACCTGGCGGAGCAAAATAAATTCTACGCAATCCCAAGTGTATGTGTACCTTAAAATATTATCATAAGTAATAAGCTAAGCATCATAGATTAAGCTAATTAATTAATAACCAAATCCATATATTTACGTACTTATATATTTGCATGCACTAAATATCTGTTAAAGGGACGCAGCCATTGGCTCAGATCCAACGACTCGCGCACAAGTGCCTGCTTGTGACGCCCAACACCTGTAATATCTTAGGACGCAGCGCCATGGCGCCTTCCAGAATTCCCAAAAAAGATCACCTAAAATTTCGCCAGGGCGCAACCAGGGCTTCGGTCATGGTTGCGTCCGGCCTCCTTCCGCACCTTGGCCTCAGCCTATGGCTGGCCAACATTTCCTTTCCTCGAATCCGCAGGTGCAAGAGCGGTACTGCTTCACCTTACCATGACTTTTCCCTCCGGTGGAGGTTTTTTAGTGGGTATGGCCTCGGCTTCACGCCGAGGTGGAGTCCCACACTCTCATCTTAGATGGGGTTAGTACGCAAAAGTATTTTTCCTCCACTCGAAAAAAAAAAATTCCGGGCCCACTTCGCTTCGAGATCTGGACCAAGCAACATCTACTAGAGGAGCTCCCAGACAAGAAAGAAGAAGCAGTCCGCTGCAAAGAAGCAGCCACCGCTGGAACGGCTCGGCATTGCCGTGGTACTTGTACCAAAGCCTTCGGCTCGGCATTGCCGCGGTTGCTTAACCAAAGCCTAGCTCTTTGGGCACAACTCTCGCAGTACAGACGAGTAGGGGATACACAGTCACAGCAAGCAGTCGCAAGACTTGCTTAAGCGCCTCTCCGAGGTTCGACCCTCTGTCTCCCCGTGCTTCTTAGCGCTCACTTACTGTTCTTTCTCTTTTACTGTACTTTTTCCTCTCTCCTTCTAGACTAAGCCCCTGCTAGGCTAAGTACTAGGTTTTCCCTTCTCTGAACTCTTAAACAACTTCACCTAAGATAGGATGGCAAAGGGAAACAGGACGACGACGGCCACCAAGCCAACCCTTTCACAACCGAAGACAATGATGACTAGGAAGAAGGCCGCCCTTCCTAAACCTATCTCTCCTACTCCTTCCACTTCCGCTTCTGTGCCTTTTTCACCTAGCACCCAAACTCCTTCCAGCCCAACACCTTCTGACTCACCTACTAAACCCACTCCTGTGACACCCAACTCACGACTTCCCATTCCTACACCTACTTCTACGCAAACACCTACTCCTGTGATACCGTCCTCGCCGAAACCTGGCACTTCTAAGGACGCAGGACCAGACGCTCGACAGGAACCCTCCGATTTCATGAAGGACAGGAGGTCACCCGTAGCGCCAATCTTTGTAGGAAAGAACCAGGCCGCGACATTCCGCCAACTAATGAAAGACCTAGACGAGACACACCACCTCACTAATAATCATTACTCTGTGAGTGTAACTAGGAACTCTGGAGACTTTTGTATTAAGGCGTTCAACCTTGAGACTTACCAAACTGTGGCTAAGCATCTCAAGGACAGGAGCGTACAGCACTATCTTTTAGAGCAACCAGAGAATAGAACCGCACGCTATGTCGTTAAGGGGCTGTACGCCGAAGTCTCCAGTGCAGAAATCGTAGAAGACCTGGCTCAATGCAGTTTCGAAGCAATCAGGGCCGTTCAGATGCGGCGGCGCAACAGAAATAGGGCCCCCTGCCGATGTTCTTAATTGAACTCCAGGATACTACTGAAAATAGGAAAATTCTTGACCTCCGATTTTTGGCACACTTCCGAGTACAGGTAGAGGAGTATAGGGCCGGCACAGAGCCAAAACAGTGCTCACACTGCCAAAAGTTATGGCATGTGAGAAGAGAATGTAGGTCCCCCGCCCCCATTTGCGCCAAATGCACAGGCCCCCATTTCTCAGGGACATGCACGGTTGCACCCAAGGACCGGCTATGCTTCTTATGTGGCGATAAGGGCCATGGAGCAACCTGGCGCGGTTGCCCAACATATCAAGCAGCATGCAAGAAAAAGACCTTGCCCAGTGGACAACCTCCAAAGCATCCCGCAAACTTACGCGGAGGTTACCACGAAAAATACTGAGTGGCTCATTAGGGACAGCAAAGGTAGGACGCGACCAGCCCCAGAGCCTGAGCCACCAGTGGTTGGGGAACCTCAGCTCGCTGCTGAGGCCGAACCAACCAGCGATGAGCGACACCCTCGTGAAAGTCAGGACAACCCTCCACCAGTAGTTGTAGGTCCCTTACTGCAGGCTGTCGGGCTTAACCAGGCAGCAAATTCGCTCCCCCAACGCAAAGGACCAATGCCCAAAAAGGCAGGAAGGCGATGGACAAACTAGTGAGGTCACTAGGCAAGTCCTCAAATAAGGTTTCTCTCAATGAAGTTCATTCCATGGTCCGAAGGCTCTGTGACACGATTAGTCAATTAGGAACAGATGACGTAATCATAGCTCACTACCTCGCTGACTTTGTGACAACTCTTCGAAGACTGTAGTCATGGCTAGTTCGGACACGTTAAGAATAATTTTCTGGAACTGCAACGGTATTAGGAAAAAGACCAAACATTTAGCAGATTTTCTGCAAACATATTCAATACAAGTAGCTCTACTATCAGAGACGCATATCAATAACACCGATCGCCTATCTGTTCCGGGCTATAAAATCTACAGAAATGATCGCGACCGAAGAGGAGGGGGGACCGCGATAGCCATTCAGGCCAGCATTGAACATTATCAAATTCAATCCCCCACCCTATCACATGCCGAAACAACGGCTATAAAACTTAAGATAGATAACTCTGAAATTGTGATAGCGTCAGTGTACAATCCCCCTGGGAACGTTGACACAGGCGACTTAGATAAAATAATGAATCTAGGACCACGGGTCATTGCGGCCGGGGACTTCAACTGCAAGCATTATCTCTGGAATTGGCAGGAACCCCAATGCTCAAGGCACTAAGCTATTAAATTACATCAACAACAGAAATTATTTAATCGCAGGGCCGGAAGAGCCCACTTTTATACCACATTTACCAAATTGCACGCCAGACATTCTGGACATTGCGCTATTAAATAACATTCGCTACAATATAGAACTAGAAGTCTTACAGGAGCTTACATCAGACCACTTACCGGTTCTGATGACAGTTAATGCACCAGTAGCATTTAAGTCAGCTCCTTTAAGGCATAATTACAATGAAGTAGATTGGGATAACTTTAAAGACACGGTAGATTACTACCTACCAGACCTAGAGGTTAACTCCGCGAATGAACACGACACTGCGATAGATAGATTAGAAACGGCAATCAAACTGGCCACCACGGCATGCGTACCGCTTACACAGCCACGCTCCACAAACGTTAAATTCCCGAAAAACGTAAAATTGCTGCAACAAGCACAAAACAGAGACAGACGTAAATGGCAAAAAACGCGAAACATAATACACAGAACAGAATATTACCAAGCAAGAGATCGAGCACAAGAAAGAGCGAGAACTTACATACAAAACCAATGGGATAACACCCTAGAAAATCTAAACTCCCAACAAAACACAGTTTGGCGAATAGCAAAATGCTTAACGCGCACTCGAACCAATATACCTCCGTTACAAATTAACAACGTGATAGCGGAAACTCCCCGGGCCAAGGCAGAAGCCTTTGCGGTCACGCTTGAAAGTGTGTTCTCCCCGAACCAAACGGTGGGACACGACAATTTTATCGCAGAAACAGAAAACGAAGCTAATAACATAGGACAAGAGCCTACGCACAATAAAATGCGAAAAACTAGCCCAGGCGAAATAGGGTGGATTATTAAACACCTGCCCACCAGAAAAGCACCTGGACCAGACAAAATACCTAATGTGGTTCTGAAGAATCTACCAATCAGAGCCTTACAAGCACTAGCCAAGATATTTAACTACACACTAGAACATGGCCGGTTCCCCCCTGTGTGGAAAGAGGCCAAAATATTGCTATTCCCGAAAGCAAACAAAAAATTGACACTCCCAATAAACTACAGGCCAATAAGCCTATTGAACACGCTAAGTAAAGTACTTGAAAAAGTAATACTAAAGCGAATTAATAAACATATACACAAGCAAAGTATACTTATGCCTGAACAGTTTGGGTTCAGAACCCAACACTCGACAACCCTGCAACTCCTCAGGATGACGGAGGAAATCACTAAAGGCTACAACACGAATAAATCAACAGGCGCCATCTATCTAGATATTGAACGCGCGTTTGATAAAGTATGGCACGCCGGACTCTTAAAGAAACTAAAACACTACAATTTCCCTGACTCCGCAATAGCCCTCATTAGGGACTACCTCTGCGACCGGCGCTTCCATACGTCGGTAGAGGATGCGGTATCAAGCACCAAGACAATCAAGGCCGGAGTCCCACAAGGAAGTCTATTGGGACCGACGCTGTTTAATTTATACATAAATGATATGCCACTATTGGTAAGATCAAACAAATACATTTACGCAGATGACACCGCGATAACCACGCAGTCAACACAACCGAGAATTATACACTTACGACTGCAAAATGCGCTTAACACACTAGAACCTTGGTTCACCAAATGGAGAATCAAAGTAAATCCTAGAAAAACTCAAGCGATAATATTCACTAAAAGAACATTTCACCGTAAAGGTAAACACGCTCTCCAGCCCCTCAACTATCAAGGCGAAAGAATTGAGTGGAAGGACCAAGTGACCTACTTAGGTCTCAACATGGACCAAGGCCTGACCTGGAATAAGCAAATTGCGAAAGTCAGAGCCAAGGCCAATGGTCAACTAAACAGACTATACCCAATTTTTAACATAAATAACCAATTGAAAATAAACATGGGGCTAACCCTATATAAAACACTAATAAGGCCAATACTGACGTATGCAGCCCCAGTTTGGGGCTACGCGGCCAAAACCCATATGCATAAAATACAAACACTACAAAACAGAATAATACGAATAATTACTAAGCAACCGCCGCTAGCGCCGGCATATCTCCTACACGAGGAACTAAAATTACACTCAATTGAAGAATTCGTTAAGAGCTTAAGCTTCAACCTCTATAAAAGCAAGGAAAAGAACACAACAGACTCATACAAGGATTAGGTTCATATGAAACCAACCACAACAAGCACAAAAGACCGCTGTCACTATTTGACAGAACCCTAGGCCTCGGGGAGCCCGAAATCGACATTCAAGCGTATCTTGACACGTTAGTAATGTACCCATTATAACACCCATGACTACAGCTTCAGGACGTGACAATTGGTGGCCTCGAAGTCCTTGCTCTCCGAATCAAGGCGGTCCCGGGGGAAGGGCCCCCCCCCGCAAGTGGCACTGGCTCGCACCTGCAACTGTAGGCAGACTGCCCGCCGGTGTGCACTCTATATGACCCAGCATAGTCATGGTTAATGATTTGGATAACATCGAGGACGACGCCTTTTTGGGCGAAAAACAAAACCACAAACAAATACATTTAAACATCCTAACTAATGATAAGAGACGACGCCACCTGGCGGAGCAAAATATGTTCTACGCAATCCCAAGTGTATGTGTTCCTTAAAATATTATCATAAGTAATAAGCTAAGCATCATAGATTAAGCTAATTAATTACAAACCAAATCCATATATTTATGTACTTATATATTTGCATGCACTAAATATCTGTTAAAGGGACGCAGCCATTGGCTCAGATCCAACGACTCGCGCACAAGTGCCTGCTTGTGACGCCCAACACCTGTAATATCTTAGGACGCAGCGCCATGGCGCCTTCCAGAATTCTCAAAAAAGAACACCTAAAATTTCGCCAGGTCGCAACCAGGGCTTCGGTCATGGTTGCGTCCGGCCTCCTTCCGCACCTTGGCCTCAGCCTATGGCTGGCCAACATTTCCTTTCCCTGAATCCGCAGGTGCAAGAGCGGTACTGCCTCACCTTACCATGACTTCGCTCCGGTGGAGGTTTTTTAGTGGGTATGGCCTCGGCTTCACGCCGAGGTGGAGTCCCACACTCTCATCTTAGATGGGGTTAGTACGCAAAAGTATTTTTCCTCCACTCGAAAAAAAAAAAAGGTCCGGGCCGGAGGGAGAGGATCAGCTCGAGATGGCGAAGAGGAAACAACGCAGAGTCGCCGAGCCTGCTAAGGCAGGAACCTCCTCTTCTGCCTCGGCTTCTGCCGAGGAAACCTCGTCACAGTCGCCACACGCTTGAAAGTCTTACGCCTCGGCCGCAGCTTCGCCGCCCGCCAGCGCAGCTTCGCCGCGACCGCGCCAGCAGTCGCCGCCTCAATCACCGGCACCCACGATGCCGATTCTGGGCGCTACCCAGTCACCGCAGTGCCAGCCTGTGCCGCATGGGAGGTACAGTGCTGTCATCAGAGGGGTCCCGAGGGACCTGCCAGTCAGGTTCCTCACCACCGCAGCTCACCAGCAGTGGCCTTCTGCCTTGAAGGCCACCAGGATAATCGGAGCACAGGACCAACGTCGCTCGTCAGGATGGAGTTTGCAGACCCTGGCGACTACGGAGCGGCCTTGAAGGCGGGCCTGCCCTTATTAGGGCGGTGCTTACGTATTGAGGCTAGCCGAGTAGAACGCCTGGCTCCCTGCAGACGCTGCTGTGCCTACGGGCATTGTGAGACGTCCTGCACAGCACAGCCAAGGTGCCACTATTGTGGCGCCTCCAGCACCACTGCTTCGTGCCAGCAGCACGACCTGCGCCACCGACGCCGCTACTGCGCAACTTGCGGAGGAACGACCCACTTCACTGGCCAGGCGCTCTGCCCCCTGCATCCCCGGAGGAAGGCACCGCCGAAGCCACCAGCACCAACATCGCAGTCATCAGCATCTCCACAGACACCGACACCAGAACCATCACCAGCGCCATCAGCATCCTCAACGCAGATCCACGAGGAAATCCAGGGTTTGCGCGACGCCGTTCAGGATCTCCACGCGGAGGTCCTGGACATTGGTGTGCGCATCGCGGCTCTGGACGACTTCATCACCACCACCACCGAGAAGCTCCAGGAATTGCAGTCTGCCATCACTGCTGGTACTACTCAGCATCAAACCACCGCCGCTGACCTGTTGGCCAAACTGCTCCACATCTCTACACGGCTGCAAAACCTGGAGACCAGCTTCGAGGAAGGAAGACCTTCACCACCATCACAACCACCAGAGAGGACACCGCTGGTCATCTCCGAGAGCCAGCAGCGGATTCTTGCACAATGCCGTGCGCTTGTGCAAGACCAGTCCAAACGACGACGGCCTCCAGCGCCAGAGTAAGTCCACCTTCATCACCATCCCTTCGTATTATCTCCTTTTGAACCTCCTTTTTTATTACCACTTCCTAACCCCTAGGCTGCAGTCAGGGCAATATGTCATGGCTGTAGGCTAGGACCGCACTTCACGCCGCTCCCGCCCATTGGGTGGCAGCATAGAATCTCTCGATCGACTAACACGGGTGCTATGCTCTCCTTTGAACTTCCTTTCAAACCCACGACCTAACGGGTGGAGGAGTTTTTAGTGGGTATGCCGACGCTCGGAGATTCCCACACTCTCAGTCCCGACTCCCATCGGGGCTGGGGTTAGTGGTTAAATCATTTTCTCCTCCACTCGAAAAAAAAAAAAAAAGTCCGGGCCCCTTGTACCGGCACCAGGCCACATTTCTTTAATAAACAAATCTGAAATCTGAAATCTGTACTTGGCGAAACGTCGGTATCCACGATGCCTTCTAGACCACGGCCTACAAGCCTGGATAGTTGTAATTCATTTATTGGTTATAGTAATTAATATTTCAAGTCAAGGTGCAGTAATGTATAAGTTAAATAATGGACTACAATAAATTATATTTATTATGAATATTTATTTTAAAATAATTTGAAGGTGGATTCAATTGCAATTTTATGACGGTTGTTAATAACATATAGCTCTATTATATGTGCACATTGCCTGTCACTCTCATTATTAGGATGAAATAAGTCGTAACCAAGTAGGTGTACCAGAAGGTGTACGTGGAATGAATGCTATTAGATTAAACTTTAAGTAAGGTTTTTCATTTTCGCTGAAATTATTATTGTGCAATTCAATATAATCTGAATTAATAAAATTGTTTATATTTTTTTGTATATAAACTAAGTAAATATTTTGTTTTTGTATTATAAATTGATGTAATAATTTTACTATAGTATATTAGTATTGAGAAGGAAGTTTAATTTTAATATAATTAAGTAAAATTAATTTGGTTTATTATGTCTTATGTATCAGAGTATATTGAAATTAATTATAATTTCTTTTCTATATTTTGAAAGATTTAATTAAGTGTATTATTTATTGTATCATAAATATTAAGAATTTTTAGTTAATAATGAAATCTTAATCGTTTTCGAGGACATCTAGTTTTTAATAAATGAATTTAATTTATAGAATATAATTTATTTAATATTTAAATATTTCACTTTTTTAACTTTAAATGGGATAAACCTTTTGAGTATACTTACAATAATTTACAATTAAAAGATTATGTAAATTTAGAATTTCTTATTGATTTAAGGATCTTAAAATTTAATTTTTGTTTTAATGAGAATATTTTTGGTTATTATTTAATTTGTATATTGATTTAATTGGAAAATTTTAGAAAATATAATTTAATTAGTAAAGTATAAAAATACAATATTAGTGAGATGTGGTGTTGATGTAAAGGATTAGGCATATAGTTTATTCACCTAAAACATGGTTTCTAGGATAAATTAGGAATTTTAACCTGTCCACTGAAATTATTTTAAAGGGCCGAAATATTTTGTCTGTGCATAGGTAGCATTATCATTAGTCTTTTAATTAGGGGCTGGTATGAATGATTGGATGAGATAAATACTGTTTTATATTAATTTATTTGAATTTAGATTTTGAGTAAAACCACTTAAATTGAGTTAAGGGTAGTCAGAAGAGCCTATAGAGTTTAACATATAAAATAATTAATTAAGTTGAAAATAAATTTTTGATTATTATAGAATATATTTAATTGGGGTGGTTGGAAGTTAAAATGAACTCTTCTTTTTGTTAAATATAATAATTAGTTATAGGATCCATAATTAATGATTAAAAGATAAAATTACCTTAGGGATGAAAGGATAATTCTTTTTGAGAGTTCATATTGAGAAAGGAGATTGTGACTGCGTTGTTGGATTAAGCTTAGTTTTGAATGCCGGTGTTTAATAGCTAGGTCTGTTCGACCTTTAAAATCTTACATGATCTGAGTTTAAACTGGCGTGAGCCATGTTGATTTCTATCTATAATTTGTTAAATATTTTAGTTTGAGAGAACCAAATATTAAAAATAATTTTTTATGGAATTTTATTAATATAACTATTTTGGCAGAAAAGAAAAGTGTAATAGATTTACACTCCATAAATGTGATAAGCAATCATAGATAGTAAAAGTTAAAAAAGGAAATGCTTATAATAATATTAGTAGGTTTGATTTTAATTGTTTTTGTTATGATTAGAGTTGCGTTTTTGCTTTATTAGAATGAATATTTTTAGGAATTTAGTGATGCTACTAAATTATTTTTAGGGAACCTGTTCATCCTTTAGTTTCAAATTATTTATTATATGTCCAGTGTTTTCTTTATTTTTATCTTTAATTTTATGAATATTGGTTCCTTATATCAGAGGTATAGTAACTATTAATTTGCAACTTATTTTTTTTTTTTGGTGTGTACAACTATAGGAGTTTATACTGTAAAATTACCTGGTTGATCACCAAACTCCAATTATTCTTTATTAGGTGGTTTGTTAAACAAACAATTTCTTAGGAGATAAGATTGGCATTAATTATATTATGTTTTACTTTTTTAATTAGAAACCATTCATTATTAGAATTTGTTTTATTATCAAATAGGGATTTGGTTTTTATTTCATGTTTTTTATTATTATGTAATGTATGATGTTATCTTGTTTAGCTGAAACAAATCGCAGTCCTTTTGATTTTGCTGAGGGAGAATCGGAATTAGTTTAAGGATTTAATGGGGAATATGTATGAGGAGGTTTTGCTCTTAGTTTTTTGGGTGAATATTCAAGTATTTATCTTTCTTGGTTGTAACTTAAATTCATTTATATTTTCTTAAAATTATATTTATTGCTTTTTTATACATTTGAGTTTGAGGAACTTTATCATGTTATTGATATGATAAGTTAATATTTAGCACGAAAAAGATTTTTAGCTTTATCCATAATTTTTTTTTGGGGGGGGATTAAAAGTTTTCTTTTAAAGTATAAATTTAATAAGGCTATTAAACCCTTTATTATGATTTAAAGAAGTAATCTTATCATTAAAATTATAACATATGTATTTATGTTTTTAAATTAAATAATATTATCTCATATTTTAATAGTTAAATTATTTAAAATATAATAAAGGGAATATAAAATTGTAAGTCAAGATATAAGGATCTTCTACCGCTCGAGCACCAATTCATGTTTGTTAGAAGAATTACAATTATTACAATAAATCAAAATGTCAATTGATTAATTGGATAATATTGTAGTACTCACAAATTTGTAATTATTAAGCATATAAAAAACAAAATTGCAATAGATATAACTAGAGCAATTACAACTCCTAATTTATTAGGAATGGAATGTAAAATGACGTAAGCAAATCATTCTGGCTGAATGTGAACTGGAGTAACAAGTTGATTAGCTGGAATGAAATTATCAGTATATATAAGTGTATAAGGTTCTTTTACATATAAGAAAATATAAAAATGTTAATAGTGTAATAAATTCTAAAATATCTTTAAATGGGGATGAGAAGGAATTTTATCAATATACCTATTTGTTTGTAAGGGATTGTTTGATCCTGTTTGATGAAGAAACAACAAAAATAATTATGATTGTGGCTGTTACAATGAATGGAAGAATAATGTGAAATGTAAAAAATGGATTTACAGTTGCATTATGTATTGCAAAACCCCCTCATACTCATTGTACTAATTCAATTCCTAAGTAAGGAATAGTAGCTAATAAATTAGTATCTCAAAATTATATTTGTCTGCATAGTAGTACGTAACCTACAAAGGCTGTTGCTATTACTAAAAATAGAATTACAATTTTGATTACTCATGTATAATCAAATTTGTATGAACCGTAATATAATCCTCGTTGCATGTAGAGCTATTCTAGAAAATGCTAAATCAATATGAGCTGAATAATATATAGCTAAAAATAACCTGTTATAGTTTGAATTACTAACCATAAACCTAAAAGAGAACCAAAGTGTCATCATGACATTTATACAGATTTTAATTATGGGATGAATTATATGAATAGGTTTACACATTAATTTTATTGTCATAAGGCTCCTTTTTGAAAGTTAATAGTTTTATTTACTGCAATTAAAGTTAAAAATCAATAGGAGGCAATTAAAACAATAATAATAAAAAAATAATAATAATATTAGTAGGTTGATTATACCTTTTTAATAAAAAATTATTTGATATAAGGTTTAAAATTATTGTATTTTCTATATTTTCAGAAAGATTTACAGGATAAGTAAAATTTGTATAGTAGATAAATAAAAAAATTATTAATAAAAAGCTAATTATTAATATAATTTTATTTGAGTGTAGGATTATTTCATTTGAAGCTAATCTGGTAAGGTATACTTTGTCTATATGGCAGCCCTTAATTGAGCGAAGTGTTATAATAAATAAGCAAAATTAATATTCCTCCTAAATAAATTAATAGTAATACATAAGAAAATCAAAATCTTAATGATATAGATCCTATAATTAAACACATACATATTGTCTGAAGTATGAGAATTAATCCTATTGATAAAGGATGATTTAAAAATAAAAAAGCGATTCTTAGAATTAAATTTATTGTTAATAACAAATGTAGAATATCAAAGGATAGTTTATAATAAAACATTAATTTTAGAGATTAATGATAGGATTTTCTTTCCTTTGAAGTTTTAAAAGTTTTTTTGCTTTTATTTTTGATTTACAAGATCAATGATTTATTATAAACTAATAAAACATTTAATGTTAATAATTTTTTATTTTATAATTTTATGTGGTTTATGAGTAATTTCTTTTAAACATAAACATCTCTTAATAATTTTGTTAACTTTAGAATTTATTGTTTTGATGTTATTTATTGTTTTATATTTTTATTTAGATGCTATGAGAGAGGAATTAAATATAACAATAAACTTTTTATCGTTTGCAGTTTGTGAAGGTGTAAAGGATTATCAATTTTAGTTTGAATAATTTGGACTCATGGAAATGGTTATTTTAAATCCTTTATACTGTTAAGATATATATTATGTATAGTTTTTTTTAACTCCTTTGTGTCTTATAAATTAAAGTTGAAGATTAATTCAGAATTTTTTTCTTTTTGATATCATTAGTATTTTCAATTAATATAGATTTTTTTGTAGAATAGGATGAAGATATATTTTTGGTAATGATTATTTATCATATGGTTCAGTATATTAATATTTTGAATTTGTATTTTAATAATTTTAGCTGGTTATTCTGTTATTCAGTATAAATTTTATAATAATTTGTTTTTATTTATAATTTTAATATTGCTATAAAGGTTGCTTTGTACTTTTTGTAGAATAAATGTAATTTAACTTAATTTTATTTTATTTTTTGAAGGAAAAAAATTATTTTTCTAATTTTTGGATGAGGATATCAGTCTGAACAATTACAAGCTTGGAATTTATTTATTATTTTATACCTTAATTGCCTCATTACCATTATTATTAGGGATAATATACCTTTATAAGAATTCAAATTTTTTGGTTTTTTCTTTGATTTACGAAAATGATTTTATATATTTTTACTTGTATTTTTGAATAATTTTGGCATTTTTAGTTAAAATACCTATATATTTAGTACATTTATGGCTAACTAAAGCACATGTAGAAGCCCCAATTTCAGGATCTATAATTTTGGCTTGAGTTTTATTGAAACTAGGTGGTTATGGTGTATTACGATTTTTTGAATGTTTATTAGAAATCAGAATGTTAATTAATATATTTTGATTATCTGTTAGAATAATTGGAGGATTGTTAGTTAGTTTAATATATTTACGTCAAGTAGATATAAAAGCATTAATTGCTTATTCATCTGTGGCTCACATAGCTTTAGTTGTTGGGGGTTTAATAACATTGAATATTTGAGGATTTTATATAACATTTGTTTCAATAACTGCTCTGGTTTATTTTGTTTAGGTAATATTTGTTATGAGCATCTAGGAAGACAAAGATTGTTAAACAAAGGTTTATTACATTTAATACGAAGAATAACATTATAATGAGTTTTACTTTTATCATCTTATATAATTAATTGCCCCTCCTCCAAGTTTATTAGTAGAAATTTGTCTATTTAATAGGTTAGTGGGATGAAGATGAATAGTAACATTATTTTTTATATTTATTTCTTTTTTTAGAGCTGCTTATACTTTATATATATATATCTGTTTTCATATAGTCAACATGGAATTTATTATTCTGGAATTTATAGAAGAGTAAGTGAATATTGTCGTGAATACTTATTATTAATAATATATATTTATTAATGCTGTTTCCTTTTTTTGATATTTCTATTTGTTATATATTATATTTTAAATCTTTGATTTTAAATCAGGATCTTTGATTGGAGATGACCAAATTTATAATGTCATTGTTACAACTGTTATTATAATCTTTTTTATAGTTATACCCATTATATTTGGTGGGTTTGATAATTGATTAGTACCTTTAATACTTGGAGCTCCAGATATAGGCTTTCCTCGACTAAACAATACAACTTCTTGATTATTACCTCCTTTTATTTTATAGCTTATTATTGGAAGAAAGAGGTGCTGGTAAAAGATGAACCGTTTATCCCCCTCTCTCAGCTAGAATTGCTCATGCAGGAACTGCAGTTGATGTAACAGTTTTTTCTCTACACCTAGCTGAAATATCTAGTACTATAGGAGGTGTGAATTTTATTACAACTATAATTAATATAAAATCAAACCTCACAAATCAAACCTTTATTCGTTTGATCAGTACGAATTACCACTATTCTTTTATTATTATCTTAACCAGTTCTTGCAGGTGCAATTACTATACTTTTAAATGATCGAAACTTAAAAACATCTTTTTTTTTATCCTGCAGGATGAGGGGATCCAATTCCCTATCAGCATTTATTTTGATTTTTGGGTCACCTTGCGGTTTGTATTTTAATTTTACCAGAATTTGGTATAATGTAAAATGGAATTTCTCACGAAAGAGTTAAAAAAAGAAGCCTTTGGAAATTATGGAATAAATTGAGCCATATCAGCTATTGCTTTTTAGGACTTGTTGTATGAGCTCAGCAGCAACCATAATTATTGCTGTTACAACCGGTCTTAGTTGACTTGCAACAATATATGGTACAAAACTAATTTACAGTAAGCATCTTTATGAGCTTTAAGATTAATTTTTCTATTTACAGTTAAAAGTTTAACACAAGTAATTTTAGCTAATTCAGGTATTGATGTTATTGTCCATGACACCCATTATATAGTACCTCATTTTCATTATGTTGTTTCAACAGGAGCAGCGGGATGGCAGGATTTATACATCGATATCCTCTATTTACTGGATTATCATTAAATCCAAATTGATTAAAAAGTCAACTTTTTATAATATTTATAGGAGCTTACTTAACATGTTTTCCTCAACATTTTTTTGGTTAGGCGGAACACATCGATGATATTCAGCTTATCCTAATGCTTATACATCATGAAATTTTTTGTCATCAATAGGGGCAATAACTTCTTTCATTGCTGCTATTGTAGTCATCTTCAATTTATGAGAAAGAATTTGTTTAAATCAATCAATATTATTTACATCCCAAATAAATAGATCAATTGAATGAATACATAATTTTTCCCCTGAAGAGCATACCTATAATGAACTAACTTTAATTACTAATTAATTATTACTTTATTTGTTTTCTAATATGGCAGATTAGTACAATGGATTTAAACTCCATAAATAAAGTAAACCCCTTTTTAGAACCAAATGGCCACACATGCAAATTTAGGATTACTAGGTACAGCTTCTCCTTTAATAGAACAACTTATATATTCATAACCATTCCATATTAATTATTACTATAATTGTAACAACAGTTGGTTATGTAATTATATCCTTAATAACAAATGCATTTTGTGATCCACATGTAATAGATGGCCAATACATAGAAATCCTTTGAACAGTACTTCCAGCCACTGTTTTAATTTTTATTGCTTTACCCTCCCTTTGAATTCTTTATTTAATTGATGAAAATACAAATCCTACCTTAACTTTTAAAACAATTGATATTGATGTTATGAATATTCAGACTTCAGTAATATTGAATTTGATTCCTACATAATTCCACAAAATGAATTAAACTTATACAATATTCATTTACTTGAAGTTGATTCAAGCTTCTTTACCCATAAATATCATGTTACATGAATTTTAATTACATCAGAAGATGTAATTCATTCATGAACAATTCCAAGAATTGGAGTTAAAGCTGGTGCTACTCCAGGACCATTAAATCACGCAACATTTGGATTGAATTGACCTGGAGTATTTTATGGTCAACGTTCAGAAATTTGTGGAGCAAACCACAGATTTATACCTATTGTAATTGAAAGAATCTTAAATAACAATTTCCTAAATTAAATTTCAAATTTATCTGAATCATTAGATGAGTGAAAAGGAAGTAATGCTCTCTTAAACCAAATTATAGAAACTTAGCAATTACTTATAATGACCAAATTTATATAATAAGTTAGTGAAATTATAACATTAGCATGTCAAACTAAAATTATTAATAATTAATACATCTTTATTCCTTAAATAATACCTTTAAATTGATTAATCTTTTTTATTTTTCTCAATTCTTTTTATCCTATTTAACATAATAAACTTCTGCATATTTGCTTATAATTATAATATAGCTTTAATTTCAAAAAAGTCTTTATTAGAAACCTTAAATTGAAAATGATAACTAACTTATTTTCAGTTTTTGACCTTTATTAATTAATTGACCTAGAACTTCAATTGGACTATAACTAATTACAACATCACTATGATTAGTTCCTTCACTTAAGAGAGATTATGAAAATGAATTATTAATTAACTTCATGAAGAATTTAAATTACTTATTGGTAAAAGAATGTTAATAAAGGATCAACCTTTATTCAACATTTTCAATTATCTTATACAACAATTTTATAGGATTATTTCCATATATCTTTACCGAAGAAGCCATATAGTTTTAACTGCATTCTATGCATTACCATTATGATTAAGAATTATAGATTTTGAATGAACTAATAACTCCAAGCATATACTTGCACATTTAGCTCCTCAAGGAACTCCTAGAACTTTAATACCATTCATAGTTTGTATTGAAACAATTAATAATATTATCCGACCAGGAACTCTCGCTATTCTATTAGCAGCAAATATAATTGCTGGACATCTCTTAATAACTTTATTAGGTAATACAGGAATAATCATACTCGATTTATATGTAGCATTACTGATCATAACACAAATTCTACTTTTAGCTTTAGAATCAGCAGTAACTATTATTCAATCTTACGTTTTTGCAGTTTTAAGAACACTCTATTCTGGAGAAGTAAATTAATAATGTCAATACATATAAATCACCCTTACCATTTAGTTCCTTATAATCCTTGACCTATTATAGCAGCTTTAAGAATTATAATTGTAATACTAGGACTTATTAAATCTTCATATGAATTTAATGAACAATTAATATTTATAGGAATATTCATATTATACTTAATTACAATTAAATGATGAGATGTAGTACAAGAAAGTAATTATATGACTATTATGAGGAGTAATAGTATTTATTGTTTCAGAGATTTTTCTTTGTATCATTTTTTTGAACTTTTTTATCACTGAAGACTTGTACCTTTTTGACCACCTATAGGAATTATCCCTTTAATGCTATTCAAGTCCCTCTTCTTAATACAACTGTTCTCCTAGCTTCAGGTATTACTATTACATGAGGTCATCACAAATAATTAGAAAATAATTATGACCAAGCCACTCATGGAATAATTTTTACCATTCTCTAAAGCCATTATTTGTTGAGAAAATCGAAAACAGCGAAAATGTTTCTTTGCAAAGGGTAGTTTGATATGAAAATAGTTTATTGTAAACCTTCAAATTCCAAATTTGGTAGTAAGTGACTTTCGATTTTGCGTTATGTTGTTAAAAAACAGACAGACAGACAAACACACAGACACAATAATGTTTCTAACAATGTTTTTTTCTTGGATTTAAGGGTTCTTTGCTGTGAAACCTCTTCACCGAATTTTAGCGTGAAATGCAATATTTCCTCTAATTAATATTAGATAAATAGCGAATAAATGTAAAATATATCATTTAAACGCGTTATCGGTTTGGTTTTTTTATTCTAGTTGGGTACTACCTACCGGGTTATAAAAATTCCTGGATACTGTTTCGCTTACTTCTTCTCGCATTCACTCGGACAAACTGCCCTACTCACGAGTTAACAGGGAATTTCCTATGTGGTTTTAAACCTTGTGTCAAGATTCATATCAGTTTAAAGAATCCTCTGCTTTCCTGAACTACTGACTGATAAGCATCCCGGTCACGTGTTTTAGTTGCTTTGGCTGAACGTTAGAAATCATGGAGCTAATAATTATTATCATCTAAATAGATGATAACTCGCCAAATGGGAAATTGCGCGGGCTTTAGCCATTCAGTGATCTCTCTCTCTCTCTCTCTCTCTCTCTCTGCAAAGTATCTCTTATGTAATAGCAGTCAGTAATGATAAAATCGCCATTCCTTTTGGGTTTTGCCAGAAATCTAAAATGCGTTTATGAAACTGCTTCTGAGCAATAAGTCAGTAAAATCAAGCAAAAATCTGATGTGTTGCACTCACATTACTTTCTCTACTCTTGTACAAACTATTTTTACAAACGCTTATTCTCCATCTACTTCATGTTAATCGAGATAAACATTTGCATAAACTTATTGCTAATCTTCTTGTAGGTGCAAGGGAATATGGTAGGCTTTAAACGATAGTCAAATGTTTTAAGAGCTGGTTGTCATGTGGAGCTTTCCATTCTCTTTGCATGTCCAGGACATAAAAAAACAATAACAAATTCCCATTTGAGAAACAGTATAGGTAAGTATTGGAAAATTCAAACAAATAGCAAGAAATATCTCGGAAATGGTTCACTCGATAAAAAAGTGCATGTAACATAAATTGTGTGTTTTAACGAGATGTACATTTTTTGTTTCGTAAAATGTTGTCTATATCTTACGGTTTACCAGTTATGCAAACTATATTCAGAGTGAAGAGGACCTTCGGGGACATTCCCAGAAAATTCAAGATGTGCATTTCATTTGCCATGAAAGTATCTTAAACATATGATATTTTATTCATAATCGTTGAAGCCATTTTTGAGAAAATCAGAGTTTTCCAAAAATGTTCCATGTAAAAGGGTAGGGGGATTTTCTTGAAAATATTCGTGTCTCATACTGAAGTTTGGTATTTACTTATCCGACTTTTGGTTTCTGCGTTATGCTGTTCACAGGCACACACGCGGACCTTTTTCAAAAAATCTGATGTGTTACACTCACATGACTTTCTCTACTCTTGTACAATCTATTTTTACAAACGCCTATTCTCCATATGCTTTATGTTAATCGAGATATCGAGATGCCAATCTTATTGCTAATTTTCTTGTAGATGCAAGGGGAATATAGTAGCTTTTAAGCGATGGTCAAATATTTTAACGCTGGTTGCTATGCGCGCATTCCATTCTCTTTGCAAGTCCAGGACATAAAAAAATGAATAACCAATTTGAGAAAAAGTATAAGTATTGGAAAATTTAAGGGAATAACAAGCAATATCTCGAAAACGGTTCACTCAACAAAAGAAATGTATATGACATAAGTTGTGTATTTTAACGAGATCTACATTTTTTGTGTAGTAAAATTTTGTCTATCTCTTATGGTTTACCACTTATGCAAAAGTCGTTCACAATGAAGAATACTTTTGGAGACATTCCCAGAAAATTCGAGATATACATTTCATTTCTCATGACATTATCTTAAACATATGATATTTTAATCAAAATCGTTAGAGCCATTTTTGAGAAAATTAAAATTTTCGAAAAATGTTCCATGTAAAGGGTAGTCTGGGGTGGGGGGATTTTCTTGAAAACCTTCGTGTCGCATCTCTGGAAGATACTGAACCTAAATACCAAGTTTGGTGTTTATCCGACTGTTCGTTTTTGAGTTATGCTGTTCACAGACACACACACAGACACACACACACACACAGACACACACACAGACACACACACACACAGACACACACACACGGACATGTTTCCAAAAATGCTTTTTTTGGATTCAGGAGGTCTCAAAACATGTATTTCCGGTGAAATCTCGGTATCGAATTTTTGGGTGGAATGCAATACTTCCCCTACTTACTATACGTAGTAGAGAAAGTAAAAATGCTTAATTTGATTCAGGGCACCTCAAAACATGTATTTCCGATAAAATCTGGAATTGAAAATTTGGGTGGAATGCATTACTTTCCCTACTTAAAATACGTAGTAGAGAAAGTAACATGTGTAATCAAATGCAACATATTGTGTCATTTTTGTAAGGAAAGTTACATTTTACGTAAGTATCACTCAACATTTCTGTTACTTCAAATAATCCTAAATATTCTTTGCTATAATAAGGACAGTAGAGAGAAAAGAAGTGAAAACACTAAACTGTCCCTCTTTTCTCATTCTGAACTAGTTTATTTCCTATTATTATGAAATGACTACAAAGATATGTGTGTTTTTTTGTAACTTTAACCTCTTCATGCATGAATTATCAAGGAACAAGAGAAAAAAATGTTTAATACTTTAAAATTGTCAAATCTACATTAAATAATAGGATTTCAGGCTCATCAATGCATATTATTACTTTTTGAACAAATTATGAACATGGTATCATATGTGTACATTATGCATTTGAGGCTCTAATACAAACATGCAAAAATTTTGGAAAAGTGAAAAATTTGAGTAGCACGTATCTTCATGTGGAAGTTCTTGATACATTCAGGGCGTATTACATTTCTTGCAGTTACATCCTCTACATTACAAAAAATACCATCGGGTGGTATAAATGTCCTATTGCGGAATATAATGTCATGTTGATCTTCTTTACTTTTGGTACTGCTGGAGAAACTAGCCCTTTGTGCAGCATTCCGATAATTGTGACATTTTTATTTTGTTTAGGACATTCATGCAACTGAATGCTACAAATACTCTCTTTTAATTCTTACTTATGCAAGCAGTCATACACAATTGAAGCTATTTCACTATAACTTTCACTTTCGAGTCATTAGTATATATAAACACTGTTTGCATTTTGAGGAGATGTGGAGTGTTTTTTACAGACGGTAAATTTGTATGAGTAGGTTTTCCTTAAGTAGAATGCTGCTTGATCAGGCATCTTGGTCAAGACTAGATTCTTCTCACAGTCAGATTATATTACACCGTCCTCCAAGTCTTCAACATTTCATAAAAGACATTTGCTCTTGTGTACTCTTAGTCTAGCAATAATTTCCACCTTTGATGATAAGCTGTCGATTTCAAACTTATACACAGATAACATGTATATGTGGCAGGGCTCTTAAAACTTTTTTGAAAACAGCTACGAATGCATTTGTTATTTTCAACTTCATTATTATATGCCCGCCATAATTTTCCAATACTATATTCACTTGAAATGTAAACCTTGTACTTTTTACACGTGTGTAGTGGATTCCATACAACCAAGTTACTGCATGTAGGATTTCACAGTTTTTCTACGACAGTCAAACTTCTCAGGCATCCTTATCATCCCCTAAGTTTGTCTTCGGATGATAGTGCTGCTCTGAAGTTGACTCTATGTAAACGCTGTCCACACGTTTTTGAAAATGTCTAATATTGACGTAAATGCATCACAACCACAGAGGAACTTGTGCTGTTTTGACATAATATTTCATTGACACAGTCTTCCGGAAACTGCTTCAGTAGAAAATTGTATCGAGTAATTCTATTTCGTACAGCAGAGAAGGCGTGATGAATATCCTTTATTTGAAATTCAGAGTGTCATTTTTGTATACACAAGATAACTTATTTGGGAGCGTCTTTGATTTATATCTGTCACAGCAGAGAATGTTATAAGCTGAATGTATGACGTTCACTGTTACTTCAATGTATGCATCTTATCTCAAACTGTAATGTTTAACTATTTACCTTTCCTTTCCAGCACTCCTCATTTTCCCATTTTCTCTTCTTAATTTTATTTTTTCTTCTTTTTCCATAAGCACAAGGAGTTCTTTCAGTGAGTCAGTTATTATTACAACTGTGAATATCGTGAAATTCACAGTGTGCTTCAGGACTGCTTCCTATAATTAGATTAAAATTACATAGAAAACATACGTTCAACGAAAGTTACGTTAAAATTAATTATAACGTCAGAATAATTGCATATTTAGCTCACATCAGGGTAATCTTACTTCTCAAATGAAAAACAGAAAAAAATGTGTCAACAATATATCGGATTTGTGCAACTAAACTTAGAACTTAGATAGTGTTATATACTAGGTATTAAACTTTAGTTACCCCAGCATATGTATTGGGAAGCATAGCTGCAGATGTTACAGGGGGACCAGAATCTTAAACTACGCATCCCAGAGAAGGCGTGGGATAGATAGCTACACAGAATTTCGCATTAATCACATCTGTGGTTTATTCAGTATAAGCACGGTGCCCCTGAATCACACACAAAAATTAAAAAGGAAAAAAATGAAGGCAGATGATACACACACGAGACTACATACACACGATTCGCATTCAACCTTCAATACCATACACTCAGACCTAAGTGACGCTAACCGCACAACACAAAGAAAGTAACGCTCACTCCCCCCACTCTCCATCGCTCGATAGGCCAGACGAAACTTCAAAACCCCAGACGAAAGAATTACCCCAACAATACTGTCGATTTATATAAATTTTTGGAGTTTGGAAGAAGTCATGAAATCATGATTTTTCGCTGACTAGAGAGTCAAAAGGCCATTTTTATGATTTGTCGAAAACTCGCTTTCTTGGTGATATTGGAGGTAGCACGTGGATTTATATAAGTTTTGGGCATTTTGGACAAAGTCTGAATAATGTTTTTTTGCTCACTAGAGAGTCAAAGTGACATTTTTATGACTTTTCGGAAACTCGCATTCTTGGTGTTATGTAGATGTATTAGGATATCATACGACGATTTATATAAAGTTTTAGCGCTAAAAAAATCTCTAAACCCAGAATACGCTAAATTGGCGAAATGTGCGAAAATCGCTAAAAATAGAAATTCGAAAAGTTTTAAATGCATAATAAAGCAAATTTGGATTAGTTAGAAAAGAGTAAAGGCGAAAAATGTACAAATCGATAGGAAAGGAGGACAGAAATAGCAAAAAGGTAAAATGCTAGAAAAACTGAGAATATGCTAAATTGTGAAAAGTGCAAAAATCGCCAAAAACTAAAAAGTAGAAAAGTTGTTGTAAATGCATAATATAGCAATTTTGGATTAGTTAGAACAGCGTAAAGGTGAAAAATGTACAAATCGATTGGAAAGGAGGACAGAAATAGCAAAAAGAGTAAAATCCTAAAAAATTGCTGAAGTGAAAATACAAACGGAACTATGAAAGGTACATAAGTGGTAAAAAACAAAAATTCAAAACCATGGTGCAAATGCAAAATATCTCAAATTTGGATTAGTTAGAACAGCGTAAAGCGATAAATGTCCAAATTAAATGTTAAGGAAGTCAGAAATCGCAAAAACATTAACGTGCTTAAAAATCGCCAAACCATGTATACCCCCCTCCATTCACGAGAAGTGCAAAAATGAACTAAAGACGAAATTTCCTAAAATGGTGCAAATGCAAAATATATCAAAATTAGATTCGTTGGAACAGCGTAAAGCTGAAAAATGTACAAATCGAAAGGAAAGAAAGATAAGAATAATAACAAGCAAATAACGCTAACGTTAAAGTTTTAACGCTAAAAAATCTCTAAACTGAGAATACGAAAAGTGCATAAATCGCTAAAAATAAAAATTCGAAAGCTTGTTGTAAGTGCATAATAAAGCATACTTGGATTAGTTAGAGCAGCATTCATTCATTCAGTATCTGTTTACCCTCCTCTTATGTAGGACCTACACCCCCCAGGACTTACAAGCGGGTGCCTGGGATCAGAGGCCCGTCCAGGAGCAGACACTCATGGATCAGACAGAGCATCCAGGATGGGTGATCAGCCCGATGCCTGGTATGGGATGAAGATGAAACGAAATGTTGGTGAAATGGATGAAAGGAAAAGGTGATGATGGAGCAGTTGGTGCAATGAATGGCGGGGGAAACCGGATAACTCGGAGAAAACCCGCCCAGACGCCGCTTCGTCCACCACAAATCCCACATGCAGATCCCTGGGATTGAACTCGGGCCGCCTCGGTGGGAGGCGAGCGGTCTAACCACTCGGCCACGGCGCCGCCTAGTTAGAGCAGCATAAAGCTGAAAAATCTACAAATCGAATGGAAATGACAGAAATATCAAAAAGAGTAAAATCATAAAGATCGCTGAGGCGAAGATATGCCCCCAAAGATAAAAATTGCATAAATACCAATAGGTTATTATAGAGAGATCGAACACAGTTTTTGGGCATATATGGGAAAGGATAGGGAAAACGATGCTAGATGCGGCAGTTCAAGGAGGAAAATGGGTTTATATGGGAGAGATAGGGAATACGACGACCGATACGACGCTTGACAGAGGTTGAAGGAGGGAAATACGTTTATATGGAAGAGATACTGGAGAGGTGTTAAGCCAGACAGAGGTTGAGGAGTAGAGTATGGTTTATATGAAAGGTAAAGGAAAACGAGGAGAGGGTTAGGCTAGACAGAGGTTGAGGAGTATAGTATGCGTTTATAGGGAAAACGAAGAGAGCTATTAGACTAGGCAGGGCTGAACGAGGGAAGTGCCTTTATATGAAAGAGATAGTGGAGTTGTGTTAGACTAGACAGAGGTTTAGAGTAGAGAATGCATTTATATGTATGAGCGGTATAGGAACAGGAGGAGAGGTTTTAGACTAAGGAGGTTGAGTATGCGTTTATAGGGAGAGAGGAGAAAACGGAGAGATCATCAGTTAGACAGGGCGCAGGACGGGAATGCGCTTTATTAGAGGTAGGGGATACGGGGAGAAGATGCTAGACTAGACAGAGGTTTAGAATAGAGTATGTGTTTATATGTATGAGAGGTATAGGAACAGGAGGAGAGGTATTAGGCTATGGAGGTTGAGTATGCGTTTATAAGGAGAGACGAGAAAACGGAGAGATCCTATGTTAGGATAGACAGGTGTTAAAGGTAGAATGTGTTTTATATAGGTTAGATAGGAACCCAAGGAGAGATACTCAGCTAGACAGTGGTGCAGGAGGGGAATACGCTTTCTGAGAGGTAAGGGATACGGGGAGAGATGCTAGACCAGACAGAGGTTTAGAGTAGAGTATGCGTTTATATGTATGAGGGGTAGAGGAACAGGAGGAGAGGTGTTAGGCTAGACAGAGTCGAAGGATAGAGTATGTCCTTTATATGAGAGACGTAGGGAATACGAGGAGAAGTACTAGGCTACACAGAGGTTGAGGAGTAGAGTATGCGTTTATAGGGGAAAGATAGGGTAAACGAAGAGAGCTGTTTGACCAGACAGGGCTTGAAGGGTAGAATAAACCTTTTATATGGGAGATATAGCAAACCAAGGGGAGGTATTAGGCTAGGAGAGTTTGAGTATGTGTTTATAAGGAGAGACGAGAAAACGGAGACAGATCCTATGCTAGAATAGACAGCTGTTAAAGGTAGAATGTGTTCATATAGGTTGGATAGGAACCAAGGAGAGATACTCAGCTAGACTGGGGATAGGAGGGGAACGCGCTTATGAGAGGTAGGGGATACGGGGACAGATGCTAGACTAGACAGAGGTTGAGAGTAGAGTATGCGTTTATATGTATGAGAGGTATAGGGACAGGAGGAGAGGTGTTAGCCTAGACAGATACTGAAGGAGTAGCAATATGGGCTTATATATAGGGGAGATAGCGAATAGAAGGGGAGGTGTTAGACTTAACGCGACTTAGACGAGAACTTCTTGGAAAGCTGTTTGTTGTCAAATTCTAGACAGTGCTTAACCCACTCACGTAAAAAGGTGACCCGCTCACGCAGAAAGGTGACCCACTCACGCAAGAAGGTGTCCCAATCAGGCAAAAAGGTGACCCACTCAAGCAGAAAAGGTGACCCACTCAAGCCAAAAGGTGACCCACCCACGTAAAAAGGTGACCCAATCACGTAAAAAGGTGACCCATTCAAGCATAAAGGTGACCCACTCACGTAAAAAGGTGACCCACTCAAACAAAAAAGGTGACCCACTCACGCTAAAAGGTAAGTAATTGAGGTAGCATCACAGGGTAGGACAGTTTACGGGAAGCGGATATAGCATAGTTCCGTATGATTTCACAGGTAATTTAGATAGTATCGTAGGTATTTAGGATAATTCAAGTATCATAGGTGCTTAGAGCCACTCAGCTAGTATCGCAGGAGGTTAGATTCCAGAGGCTAACTGCATCATAGCTGTGAATGATTTCACAAGTAATTCAGCTAGTATCGTAGATATTTAGGCTAATTCAGCTAGTATCACAGGTGGATAGATTCTAGGGTTGGGTATAGCATAGTTTCGTATTTCACAGGTAATTCAGAGATTATCATAAGTATTTAGGATAACTCAAGTATCATAGGTGTTTAAAGTCACTCAACTAGTATCACAGGAGGCTAGATTCCAGGGGCAGGACGTATCATAGTTGAATATGATTTCACAGGCAATTCAGCTAGTATCATGGGCATTTATGCTAATTCAGCTAGTATCACAGGAGGCTAGATTCCAGAGGCTAACTGCACCATAGCTGTGCATGATTTTTGCAGGTAATTCAGCTAGTATCGCAGGTATTTAGGCTAATTTAGCTAGTATCACAGGCTAATTAACTAGTATACATTCCAGGGTTGGGTATAGCATAGTTTCTTATTTCACAGGTAATTCAGAGAGTATCGTAGGTATTTAGGATAATTCAAGTATCACAGGTGTTTAGAGTAATTCAGCTAGTATTACAGGAGGGTAGCTTCCAGGGGTCGATTGCAACATAGTTTCGTTTTTCACAGGTAGTTCAGGTAATATCGTAAGTATTTGGGGTAATCGACATAGTTTCACAGATATCGTATTCGTGTTCGAGACCTTGAGGGGAGAGGTCGTGTCAGGACGTTCCAAGTACACGCAGGTATAAACAAGTAGCGGCCATGGGGGTGGAGTTGATGGTTTATCGAGCAAGGATCGGAATGCGGACGAGTAGGGGATCGTGGATAGCAGGTAGTCAGGTATTAGGTAGGACGAACGTAACGTCCAAGTGTTATTTTATGGCGTTTGTTTTAGTAATTTTGCTCGTGATAGGAGGTGTTGAATTAAACCCAGGACCTGTGACTGATGAAGGATGTGGGAGCTGCAACAAAGCTTTAAGGACAGGACTACAATGCAGCAGCTGCGCGAAAAGGTACCATTTTGGCTGCCAAAAAATTAAGAGGGACCAGAACATCGAAGAAAACTGGGAATGTAAGGACTGCAGGGGAACTGAAACGGTCATCGCAAATCAGAAGAAACTGGAGAAGCTGCAAGAAGAAGCACGGGTGTTACGCGAGAAGCTCAAACGCGCGCAAGAGAAAATTCGGAAGTTAGAAGAAGAGAATAGCCAACTCAGGGAGCTCAGGAAAGAAAATGGACAAGAAAAGGGGAAACCATGTTTGATAGTCGGAGACTCTATTGTGAGAAATGCGGGAAACCCGAATGCAGAGGTAGCTTGCTATCCTGGCATAAGGACTGAAGGACTGCTGGGGGAAATCGAGAAAAAGCAAGAGGAGATGGAAGACAGCTATAAGACGATTGTATTGCACGTTGGGAGCAATGACCTGAGGAGAAGTGTAAACTACGTGATGGGAGACATGTACGACTTAGTTAAACGGACAAGGCAGCTATTTCCCTCAGCGAAGATCGTCGTTAGTGGGGTTTTGAGACGACGCGATGTCAACTGGAGGAAGATAATGCAGGTAAACGACTCGTATGCATGGGTAGCGGAGCGACTGGGCGCGAAGTTTCTGGACCCAAATTCGTGGATTGAAGACTGGGACTACGGACGGGACGGTGTGCACTTAAACCGAAGTGGATCTTCGAAGTTGGCAGCTTTGTTCGGGAGGGTGACGACGTGGAGCGATGGCAGCAAGCGGCAGAAGCAACAGTGACAACAACCTCGGAGAAACGAAGATTCACAGGTAGGGGCTGGCTTTTTAAGGCTGTTACAGGTAAATTGCCGTAGTATTATGAATAAAGTTGTAGAGTTTTGGAATTTAATGGAGATATGTAATCCAAATGTAATTATAGGTACGGAGTCATGGCTAAATGTTGATATAAATGATGCGGAAGTTTTCAGCTCAGATTACAGGGTGTTTAGGAGGGACAGGGACGGAAGGGGAGGGGGAATTTTTATTTGCGCTAAGTCAGAGTTACAAAGCAAAGCGCTATGGGTAGAAGAGGATGTAGAGATTATGGCAATTGAAATTATTGATCAAAAAAACGAAGGTAATAATATAACAATAATAGCTTGCTACAGACCACCTAGCGAAACTAATCACAAAACGTTGCATAAATTAATAGAAAAAATCTCTTCCGTAAAGGGAAACGTTATTGTAGCAGGGGATGTAAATCTGCCAAATGTAAACTGGAAAGGTCAGTTAATAGGAGGCGAAGACCAAAATATTGTTAATTTTCTGGTTTGGGAACAGGGGTTGTTGCAAGTCGTTAACACAAGTACTCGGAAATCAGCCTTACTAGATGTATTTTTATGCAGGCCTCAGTCTTTGTTTGCTGAATGTGAGGTCTTGCCAGGTATCAGTGACCACCATTGTGTGCAATTAGAAGTAAGCTGGGGGGGACGATTGAACCGGTTTGAATTAGAACAAACATCAATTAGCTGGAATTTCCAGAAAGCGGACGGGGCTGCTATTCAGAAGTTTCTACGCGAGCAAAATTGGTCTTTCGTAAAATCTGCCACTAGTGTAAATGAAGCCTGGGCTAGTTTCAAAACACTTACTTCGGAAGCAATTATGAAACATGTACCTTTTAAAGTTATGAAAAATAACGCTGATCCAGAATTTTATACAAAACGTATTAGGTCACTTAAAAGGAAAACAAGGCGCGCGTGTCATAAAAGGAGGAAATCAGAATGGCATTTTATTAAATTTAAAGAATTAACCAAGAATTTACAAAACGAAAAGTTGCAAGCGCAGGAGCGGTTCTTAGAACAAATTTTAAATAAGGAAAGTGACGGATGGAAAGCATTTTACAATTATGTGAGGAGACGCAGGGGTAATAAAGAAGGCATACCAGATTTCAAAGTTAACGGGACTGCCGTAATAAATGATAAGGAAAAGGCGAACATATTAAATGCACATTTTGTATCGGTCTTTCATCAAATGGATGATAGTCCTGAACGGGAAAATAGGAGTGCTGGAGAATCGCTATTTCAAATAATGGCGCCAAAATTACGTAAAAGGATCAAGATGCTACAGAATCGAAAATCAAGAGGGCCGGACAACGTACCTACTGAAATATTAAAAATAGGGGGAGAAGCCATGATTCCCTACCTAATGCTCTTGTTTAACATGTCAATTAACAACCGTGCACTACCGGAAGACTGGAAATCCGCTATTGTAGTTCCAATATACAAAGGGGGTAATAAAACAGAAATAAATAATTATCGGCCTGTCAGCCTAACGTCGGTAGTGTGTAAAGTAATGGAGCATCTAATTGCCGAATACATACGGGAGGAATTAGAAAACAAACAGTGGTTCAACAAAGCGCAACATGGGTTTAGATCCGGGTATTCATGTGAAAGTCAAACAACTTCATTAATTCAAGATTTGGCAGATGAGGTGGATGCAGGGGGAAGGACTGATGCAGTGGTGATAGATTTTTCTAAAGCTTTTGACGTAGTGCCACATAGTTTACTCATCCGGAAACTAGCAAATGCGGGTAATTCAGATAGTATCACAGGTGGTAGTGTTAATTTCGATCAGCATTTCTTATCAGAGATATTTAAGGTAGTATCACAGGTAGTTAAGTCATTTTAACACATAATTCAGATAGTATCACAGGTATTCATTGTAATATAGAAAGTAATTAGATTATAAATATTTCTCATCCAACGTTACAACAATTTATATACTTTTTCTAAATCTTACAAACATTTTATATGTTAAACTGTTAGTGTGAGGTGGAGAGGGATAAACTGTAATGTTTACAAACTGAAAAGCTTTGCGTCAACATACCTTTATTTTAGTTCGTTGTACGTGCCTCTCTCCTTTTATCTAGGCTTGAGACTAGCACTAGGATTACTCCTAATGACAGGTTTAACAGCTCCCCTTTGATCTTCTTCCTTCTTCATCGGGCGTCTGCTAGTTGCATACACAGCACACGAATAAGCTTCATTTTTTAAGATTGTAGACTCACTAGAAAATCTTCATCTTCGATTTGCATTCTCTTAAGCACTGTTTGTAATACTGTAATGTCCATACGCATAGGTAGTTATTCTATCCTCGGCAATAACTCTTTTATCATCAAAGGGATTCAATGTAATTTTATTCACTTGCACAGTGGTAACAGCGTGCTTTCGTGATAGGAGTAGATTCGTGGGCGTTCTGATGATTTCACAGGTTTTAAGACAGTTTGTATAGCTGTCAAATGTAATGTACTGCTTAATAGCACTATGTTTTATACCCTTAATCTTTTTTACCATTGAGCCCTGGATATCTATGACATACATCTTAGGTCGTAGTCCAACAGAGCGCAGGATGATTTTACCATTAGCTTCAACTTTAAATTTCCCAAGCACCTTCTTGTTTAGAGCTGAATAACATATGTGGTTGACAGGGTAATCAGCAGTATCCAGATGTTCAAGAAAACGTAGCTTATCCTGGTACACATCTTCAGTTTTTACACGATGAATGAATGAATCAGTATCCATATACATAAGCTTCAGGTTTTCAGCTCCGTAATGTGGTAACAACACATCATAATCATAGTGGTACATTAATGTCTTGGAGATGTCCAACACACTCATACCAATGTATATAGGCTTGTTGAACACAATCTAACGAGAGGCAATATGTACAATAGCTAGATTAGCAGCACACATTGTCCTATCAATCAACATAGGCTTGGCATTCAACTTTTCCAGAGTCTTCTCATTTGTCACCAGTCGTATATCCACACGATTACGCAGGTTCTCCGTAGTTTTTCCAAACGTGGCGTTGTTAAAGAGCTTGTAGAGATCCTTCTTGAAGTCATTTACAGCTTGTTTTCATAGCTTGTTGTTAAATTCCACATAAGGTTTCAACCACCGAGACAGTCGGAATTGTAGCACACGATGGATTTTTGTTAGTCGTAGTCCATGACTAAGAGCTTGCTTCAAAGCCATGTAATGCATTACATACTTCTTTCGAGGTCCAAGATGGGGTATCAGTTCCTTTGTAGATGATTCCTAAGGTTTCATACACTCAGGCAGGAAAGGTAGATCGTTGTGTAGATCGTGAAGTTCAGCGGGTTACTCGATGTCGATTTCTAATATGTACCCATGAGGATCATCTTCTGGTAGTCTTTCTAAGTTGATTTCTTCAGGTGACAACCACTGAAATCCACCAAAAGGAAGGGCGTGACACATTGCCCACCCAAATTGGTTATTGGCGTCCTCGTATGTGATAAATTGGCTTGGTCTCAACCGATCAAACTTCTCCATATACGTGGTATTAGCCTCTGCATACCGATGGGAAACTTGACATAAACCTCCTCTTATACCTGATTCCACCATGAGTAGTTGATCATAACATAATCTTGTAACAGCTCCAGCTTAATTCCGTATACAGTAACATAGAGTGCCATGTAAATCCTGGAGAGATAAAATAATGTGTAGCATCAACTTTGTGTGTTTTCAGGGTTTGCTCTCTGAATGTCTCAAAGGCATCAGCTAGAAGAAGTACATCCGAAGTTAAGTAGAGATCGCTGTACTCGCCCAGGTTTCTCACATTAAACAGCTCCCAGACATTTCTAGCGTGATCGTAGTCAGCATCACTAATTTCTTCTTCATTTAACCTATTGTAGGAGTCCTTGGGAGGCAAGCAGGTCTCGTTCAAAGCATCCCATGAAGTAACAAAATCATATAGAAATGAGCTCTTACGTGTCATCGACTCCAATTTGTATTCTCCAAAGTACTTTAATGTTTCAGGATATGAGATTAGATGTTTTACCAACTTATACAAGCTTGTACTGAGGAATTGAAAGCTATCAACAAACAGAAGCTTTATATCTCCTACATACTTGGTGAATCAGATATAGCTTTCTTCAGAGTTAGGAGATAGACACGTTCAATTGTACAGCCCAACTCGTTTACAATGAAATGAGAGTCATATCCGCTAAGGTTATGCATGAAGACTGGAATATATTTAGGTGTTTTGCAGGCTGAATTGCGTTCATTATGTAGACTTCCACGATATTCACAGCTGATGAGATCATGGTTGCGTACTTTGTAGTTCTCTTCTGTAAAGTGTTTACCACACAAGTAGCATACTATAGAAGACACAAAATCCCTATGTTGTTCATCCGTAAGTTTCAGGGGCTTACCAGATTTGTATGTATAACCAATCATTGTTGCAAGAGATGTCAGGTACAGCATAAACTTCTGGGCAGCATCATAACTACGATATACATAGGGTTGCTTAGGAAGACCCGTTTCGAGATGTTCAACACTGAATGAAGGCTTCACGTAAACATAGAAGCTCATTGGTGAATGCTCTTGATAAGAGGTTGTATAGAAAGTTTCAGGATTGGATATACACGTATGGCATGGAGTGAGAATACTCTCAAAATATGCATAGATGACATAAGCTACTTTCAGCATCCTCTCAACAGTTTTAAACTGTACAATTGATTTCTCCTTGGTAGGCATAACTACCCTCGCAACACCATGTTGATTGCAGATGGATGCATGTTCTTATAGCTTTTCCAGTCCACGTCGCCCTCTCTGATCATCAAAATGTGTAAAACAGCGCTTACAGGTATAAACAGGTCCATTACGTTTAGTATTCTGACGTCGCACGAGCTTCTCAAAATTATTTATATATATACGTAGGGATGTTTTCCACTACTATCATTCAATAGTAGCCGGTCACAGTGTTCAGGTAGTTCAATTTCAGCAACCTTTATCGGATACACTTGTACTTCTCATCCAGCCCGAAAACGTTGATAGACATCTTGTTAAGCTTCTCAAATTTAGGTATTTGAGAAAGTGGAGTAGGGTAAGAAACACAGCTGAAGTCGTACTTGTTTGTATTTGTTCATACGCTGTGCATTCTTCCCTATGAATTTAGCTAATACTCTAGTACATGAAACATTTCTCGTCGGTAAAGTTCTGAATGTTTATACACGCTTCTTTAGCTCCGACAGATGACGGTAGTGGAATGTAGCTACTTCCTCGTAACGGGTTGTACTTGTTGATACAAAGTCGAACTCCTTCCACAGCAAGCAAAGCCTAGTTGTTACCTTAAGCTGAGGCTCCTCCATTTCAGTCACCAATTTCTTGAATTTCACTTCCATCGTTGATTCCAGATCAGTTGCTAGGAAAACAGGTTGATTCCGTGTTTTAAATGATTTGTCACAGGTTTCTCCAATACTGTTAACAAATAGACATTCAGCCAGGAGATTAATTTTAACACTCTTGTGAGTACTAAGCTCTTTATGCACATCCTGGATTATCCGTTGTTTTGCTTCATGCAGATACATATTCAGATCCTTAGGTGATTCGCATCGTACAATATACCATTTCAATCGTCCATCGAACGATGTCTCGTATTCTTTCATATCACAGTCCTCCATTGTTGACAGTAACTGATGTTTAGTAGGTTCCAATCTGCTTTTCTTCTGAGGACTGCTTATTTCACATATATCTTCGTGCCGCTGTCCCTTATAACCATCATTGAATGTCAAGCTACAATGTTTACATTTGAAGAGCTTCTTACAAGACATCTCGTGTCTTCTCTTGTGATAACCTCGGAGGAACTTCTTCCCACATTTTCCGCAAGCGTATCCAGTAGTGCTTGGAATAATATCCTTATACGCTGAGTTATTCATCTTTATTATTGATGTAATAAGGTATTAATCCTTCTTCATGGGAAATGTAGACCTCTTCACCCTGACAACACTTTAGAAAGCTGATTATTTTTGGAGAGAACACGATGTTAACACCTCAAGACTAATTAGCACAATGAAGTCCAAAGTCCTAGATCAACCTATTTATAGACGGAGTACGAACCTTTTAGATCAATCACAAAACTCGGTCCATAACTAGTTGTATATGATCGCTCTACGCGTATTAACCTCCGTCATATAACCTCACGCCCAGAGACAGGAAGTTTATGATACTACCTGTGATACTACCCTAACCATGTGAAGTTACCGTAAATAGCTCTGATACGAATTCCTGATCGAAATTAACACTACCACCTGTGATACTATCGGAGTTACCTGTTAAAATGCCTCAAATACCATTGATACAACCTGAATCAGCTGACACTACCTTAAATAGCTGTGATACAAAGCGCTGATCAAAATTATCACTAATATCTGTCAAACTATATCGATCACCCCAAATACATACGATAATACCTGAACTACCTGTGAAATACGAAACTATGTTATAACCAACCCCTGGAACCTACCCTCCTGTAATACTAGCTGAATTACTCTAAACACCTATGATACTTAAATTATCCTTAATACCTAAGATACTCTCTGAATTACCTGTTAAATACGAAACTATGCTATACCCAACCCTGGAATCTATCCTCCTGTGATACTAGCTGAATTACCTGTGAAATCATGCACAGATGTGGTGCAGTTAGCCTCTGGAATCTAGCCTCCTGTGATACTAGCTGAATTAGCATAAATGCCCATGATACTAGCTGAATTACCTGTGAAATCATAAGGAACTATGCTATATCTACTTTTCGGAATCTGTCCTACCCAGTGATGCTACCTGAATTACTTACCTTTTTACGTGAGTGGGTCAACTTTTTGCGTGAGTGGGTCACCTTTTTGCGTGAGAGGGTCACATATTTAAGTGAGTGGGTTACGTGCTGCAGCTGTCTAGAATTTGTGTTCTAGCATTGAAAACAAACAGCTTTCCAGGAAGTTTTCATCTAAAGTCGCTTTCAAACTCTAGCACCTCCCCTCCTATTCGCTATCTCTCCTGTATATGAGCCTATATTGCTATTCCTTCAGTATCTGTCTAGCCTAACACCTCTCCTCCTGTTCCTATACCTCTAATACATATAAACGCATACTCTACTCTCAACCGCTGTCTAGTCTGGCATCTATCCCCGTACCTCTCATAAGCGCATTCCCCTCCTATCCCCAGTCTAGCTGTGTATCTCTCCTTGTTTCCTATCTAACCTATATGAACACATTCTACCTTTAACACCTGTCTATCCTAGCATAGGATCTGTCTCCGTTTTCTCGTCTCTCCTTATAAACACATACTCAAAATCTCCTAGCCTAATACCTCTCCTTGGTTAGCTGTATCTCCCATATAAAAGGTTTATATTACCCTCAAGCCCTGTCCAGTCTTATAGCTCTCTTTGCTTTCCCTATCATTCCCCTATAAACGCATACTCTATTCCTCAAACTCTGTCTAGCCTAGTACTTCTCCTCGTATTCCCTACGTCTCCCATATAAAGGAAATACTCTACCCTTTGACTCTGTCTAGCCTAACACCTCTCCTCCTTTTCCTATACCCCTCATACATATAAACGCAAACTGTATTCTAAACCTCTGTCTAGTCTAGTATCTCTCCCCGTATCCCTTACCTCTCAGAAAGCGTATTCCCCTCCTGCACCACTGTCTAGCTGAGTATCTCTTCTTGGGTTCCTATCTAACCTATATAAAACACATTCTACCTTAAATACCTGTAATCCTAGCATAGGATCCCTCCGTTTTCTCGTCTCTCCTTATAAACACATACTCAACCTCTTTAACCAAATACCTCTCCTCCTGTATCTATGCCTCTCATACATATAAACTCATACTCTACTCTAAACCTCTATCTAGTCTAGCATCTCTCCCCGTATCCCCTACCTCTCATAAAGCGCATTCCCGTCCTGCCCCCTGTCTAACTAATGATCTCTCCGTTTCTCGTCTCTCCCCTAAAAACGCATACTCATTCTCCTTAACCTAATACTTCTCCTCCTGTTCCTATACCACTCATACATATAAATGTATTCTCTACTCTAAACCTTTGTCTAGCCTAACACCACTCTACTATCACTTTCATATAAACGCACTTCCCTCGTTCAACCCTGTCTAGTCTAATAGCCTTTCTTCGTTTTCCCTATCTTTTCCCTATAAACGTATACTATACTCCTCAACCTCTGGCTAACCTAGCACTTCTCCTCGTATTCCCTACCGCTCTCATATAAAAGACATGCTCTACCCTTCAACTCTGTCTAGTCTAACGCCTCTCCTTGTTTTCCTTTGCCTTTCATATAAACCATATTCTACTCCTCAACCTCTGTGTAGCCTAACACCTCTCCAGTATCTCTTCCATATTAACGTATATCCCTCCTTCAACCTCTGTCAAGCGTCGTATCGGTCGTCGTATTCCCTATCTCTCCCATATAAACCCATTTTCCTCCTTGAACCGCCGCATCTAGCCTCGTTTTTCCTAGCCTTTCCCATATATGCCTAAAAACTGTGCTCTATCTCCCTATGATAGCCTAAAAACAAAAATTCGAAACTGTGATGCAAATGCAAAATATCTCAAAATTTGAATATTTAGAATTGCATAAAGCTGAAAAATCTACAAATCGAATGGATAAGATGTTATAGATAGGCAAAAAGTAAAGCGCCAAAAATCTCTAAACTGGGAACACGGTAAATTAACGAATGGTGCAAAAATCGCCAAAACATAAAAGCCCGAAAAAGTGGTGGAAATGCAAAACGTCAAAATTGAATTAGTTGTAATAGCGTAAAAGTGTTAAAATGTACAAATTGAATTCTGAGCAGTATTTTTAACACTTAAATGATATCAGTCTAATTATATAGTATTAAAAAAATAACAGCCCGCCTTAAAGTGATGATGATGAGATGCGGTTTAAGGGCGTTAAACGGCTAAGGTCATCAGCGCCCTTACAAAGTATAAAATGTACAGTCCAAAAATAAAAGTCCGATAAATAACAGCATAATTAAAAAACGGGACACAAACCCGCGATGTCCAAAAGGTAAAAAAACCCACCAAATTCCAAAAACGAACACATTAAAAGCATTGTCAATAAAAGAGTATAGCAACGTGTCAAGAACTGTAGAATGCCAGGGACACGAGCGCCAGATGTCCACTGGGGAGGAGATGCCCCACTAAAAAGACAAAATAAAATCACACAGTCAAAAGAGGCTCAGTGCATCAAATGCGTCTGGTAAATCCAATGTCACTGATAAAACGTAAAAGACATTCTACAGCACGCGCGTCGTCAGCCAAAACGTTGGCTAGGCCAACAGGCAGACCAACACGAACGCGCAACGGAGCTAAAACTTGACACTCTGATAAAATGTGACGTACCGTTAAGGGCGCATCACACTGCTCACAGAGTGGTGCGGGGTCACCAGTGAGCAGGTATCTATGGCTAAAAAGACAATGTCCGATTCGTAATTGAGCTAAAAGTACCTCTTCCCGACGACACGAACGAGAAGAGGTACCCCAGATTAACGGGAGAGGCTTAACCTCCCGTAACTTGTTCCCCCGAAGGGCCGCCCACTCATCCCTCCAAAGGGAGAGGATGCGGCTGCGTAAAATAGCAAACAAATCTGACGAGGGAACAACAGCAGTAAAAAACGTGGGTAATAAAATCGCCGATTTGGCAGCGGCGTCGGCAGAATCGTTCCCTGAGATGCCCACATGACCTGGAATCCACAAGAAGGAGACGCTGATGCCAGAGGCACCAGGTGAGTGGAGCAGGTCATGTATGCGCTGTACGAGAGGGTGGGAACTGTACAGCGCGTTAATACTCAGAAGGGCACCCTGAGAGTCCGTACACACAACACACTGCCGTAACTCGCGCCGCTGAACGTATAAAAGAGATTGATAAATACTAAAATGTTCGGCGGTAAAAATCGAACAGTGACCCGGTAAACGAAAAGTAAAACTATGATGATCAGAAACAAAGGCACATCCTACTCCATCATCAGTCTTAGATCCATCAGTAAATATAAAAGGCAAATCCCGGAATTGCTCCTGCAGTTCTAAAAATGCTGATCTAAAGACTGAAGAAGGGGTCTCATTCTTCGGCAGCGACGATAATCCAAGGTGACAGTGGGCCTCAGCGCGCAATCATGGAGGAAAACGCGTTTCCCCCCTTGGAAGGGCCGGCGCTGGCGCAACGTCCAAATGCCGAAGAAGTTGACGAAATCGAACCCCTGGAGGGAGCAATGCAGAGGAGCTAACTAAATATTGCCGATCAAGCGAATCCTCGTAAAATATCGCGAAGGAAGGGTGGTCAGGCAAACTTGAGAGTCGACATGCATAGCTGCACAAAAGTATCTCACGCCTGAAGGACAGCAGAGGCTCTGCAGCTTCAGCATATAGGCTAGGTACAGGGTTGGTTGGAAAGGCCTCTGTAGCGACTCTTATGCCACGATGGTGAATGGATTTCAATCGACGTAATACAGATGGAAGCGCCGACGAATAGACACTGCACCCGTAATGAAGCTTGGATCGGACCAAAGAGCGATAAAGATGTAGAAGGACGGTCCGATCAGCTCCCCAGGATGTGCCACTTAAAAAACGTAAAATATTAAGAGAACGGTCACACTTTGCTTTTAAAAACGAAATTGCGAAATCCAGCTCAGCTTCCTATCAAAGATCAACCCCAAAAATTTCGCCTCGTCTGCAAACGGAAGTATCCCTGGCCCAAGATGGAGAGAGGGCGGAGGTAAAGCTTTCCGGCGCCAGAAATTAATACAGACGGATTTCTCGGCGGAGAAATTAAAGCCGTCGGCGTTACTCCAGGCGTAGAGACGGTCAATACAGCTCTGGAGACGGCGTTCGAGTAGACAGGTCCGCCGTGAACTGCAATAAATGGCAAAATCGTCAACAAAAAGGGACGATGAAATGCCAGGTGGAATACAATCAACAATGGGGTTGATAGCAATTGCAAAAAGTGTGACACTGGGTACAGAGCCCTGCGGTACTCCGTTCTCTTGAATAAAACGACTAGATAAAACTGAACCCACACGTACACGAAATACGCGGTCCGTCATAAACTCCCGAAGAAATATGGGAAGACGACCGCAGATATTCCATGCGTGAGGTGTACGTAAAATGCCACCCCTCCAACAAGTGTCATAAGCTTTCTCCAGGTCAAAAAACACAGCCACGGTTTGACACTTTCTCAGAAATCCATTCATAATATGCGTCGACAGACACACCAGATGGTCGACGGTAGAGTGATAGCGACGAAATCCGCACTGAGCGTTCGCTAGAAGTTTCTGAGTCTCAAGCCACCATGTCAACCGCCCGTTAATCATGCGCTCCATCACCTTGCAAATGCAACTGGTGAGGAAGATAGGGCGGTAGCTGGAAGGTAGCTGGCGATCCTTCCCAGGCTTAAGTGTAGGGACAATGGTGGCTTCGCGCCAAACGGAAGGAAAATAGCCGTCTTGCCAAATACGGTTATAGACCTGTAAGAGAAAGACTTTACTGTCGGCTGAAAGGTTCTTTAACATCAGGACATGAATGCCATCCTGCCCAGGAGCTGAGTGCCTAGAGCAATGAAGAGCGTGCTCCAGCTCCCTCATTGCGAAAAGTTCGTTATAACATTCATTATTAGCAGACCAAAGATTATAAAAAGGCAGCACCCAGCGTGTTAGCAATGGCAGCCGGATCCACTATGGTGGCATTGGAAACCTAAAGCCAGACACAGTACAATGCGACACTTTGCCGGAGAAGTGACGAAGTTTATCCCAAACAACAGAGGAAGGTGTGAAGCGGTTAAAAGACTCGACAAAATGAGTCCAAGGTGCCTTCTGGCTATCCTGAATAATGCGAAGAGCCCTGGCACGCGATTGTTTAAAAGTAACCAAATTATCATGTGTAGGGTGACGCCGAAATGCCCTAAGCGCAGTCCTACGAGCTCGAACGGCGTCCCGACAATCCTCGTTCCACCATGGAACAAGAATACGCCGAGGCTCAGAGGATGATCGGGGAATTGTGCGTTCGGCAGCAGATAGAATCGTAGACGTAAGGTGCTGCACCATTTGGTTAACGTCAGTAAAGGGCTGGTCCGCAAAAAACACGAGGCTGGAATACAATCTCCAGTCGGCTTTCCGGAATATCCAGGTAGGTACTCTGGAATGCTGGACGTGCTGAGACAAAAGAGAAACGATGCAGGGGTAGTGGTCACTTAGCAAGCTGGATGGAGCAAACGGCAAGGTCTAAGTGAGAGAATGAACCAGAGGAATCAGAAATAAAAGTAGGTTCACCTGAATTGAGGATAGAGAGGTTGAACTGATCAAAAATGTCGGAAAGAAGAGTTCCCCTCTCACAAGCCCTTGGTGAACCCCACAGGGGGTGATGGGCACTAAAATATCCCAACAGAAGAAATGGGGTTGGGAGAGCGGACAGAAGATCTCGAACGTCCGCGTGAGCGAGGGGAGACGATGGAGGTGAATACACAGAGAAAACAGAAAAGAAAAATCCAGGTAATTGAAGCCTAACGGCAACAGCCGGACGTAAGTGTAAGAGTTTGAAAATGAACGTCGTTACGCACTAATAACTCGGTTATAACTCATCCGGTTCAAGATCGTAGTGAACCGGAGTATACCCTCGGAGCTCAAATGGATCGTGAGGGCGAAGCTTGGTCTCCTGCAAACACACGACCATAGGTGAATGGTCGGAACTGCAATAGAAGTTCTAGTTCCGCCCTATGCAATCGTACACCACGTAAATTCCAGGTCAGGATAGCCATGAATAAAACGGATAAACTTCTTACTTAGAAGGGCGGCTCAAAATAACTTTGTGCTTAACCTTCGGGCTCGGGCTTGTTGTATGGAGTTGGTCAGACTCCATTGCCTCCTCGAAGGGAGGGCCCACGCGCTCAGTGCCAGAAACCGATTCAAGCGCCGTGAATCGGTTCTGGGTGGCAATGACTGAAGGTGGTTGCTGAGCCTGGCTTGTCCCAGGTACATCCTGGGACTGCGAACTTCGAGGAGGAGTAGGTGAACTCTTCTTTCTGCGTACACGCGGAGGGTCCTTTCAAAAACTCTTCTCTACGAAATTTCTGCTTCGATTTTTTCTCATTGCCTTGTGACTTCATAACCTTTGGACCAGGTTTAGCGGGCTTGATAAGTGTAGCTGAAATGGACGGCCGGATGGTAGTGGCGGTCAATGCAGTCATAGTCCAGGTTTGAGTCTCTGCATCCTTCCGGTGTACTGGCGAGGTAACGACGGAACTAAATGTACCAGATCGCAGGAGCGAAGGTTGGCGCGCATGGTAACGCCTCCGGGCTTCAGCGAAGGAGAGTTTCTCCTTTACACGGATCTCTTGCATCGCCTTCTCGTCCAAGCACCGCGAACATTCGGCAAATGAAGCAGAATGAGGCCCTTTGCAATTAACGCAGACGGGTCCGGTTGAACAGGTACCTTCGTGTGACGGCTGGCTACATGAGGCACTGTTGGATAAGGCACTCTTACAAGAGACTTGCGTATGCCCAAAACGTTGGCATTTAAAACTGCGCAGAGGTCTAGGAACATAGGGCCTCACCGTAATCCGTTCGTACCCTGCTGAAATACTCATGGGCAGATCGACGCCATCGAAAGTTATAAACAGGGTACAAGCAGGTACAACACTCCGTCGCGTTTAGCCTGCACTCGATGAACTGCCGTTACCACTAGCTCTTCGTCCGACATACCATCGAGGCTATGGGTGATGACGCCTCGACAGGAATTCAAGGTGCGGTGCTTCTCAACACGGATAGGATAACCGTTGAGAAGCTGGACTTACTTTGTGCCTCGGACTTGCTTTGCACTAACAACGAACCATTACGAAGCCGAGTGCAGGAAAGAACCGGACCAGCAATTGAGTCAATGCCCTTTTGGATAACAAAAGGGTTCACCTTCTCGAAAGTTTGACCTTCCTCTGTTCGCGTAATGACTAAGTAACAACCAGATGTCGATGGCGCTACTTCTGTTACTAACACTTTTCGGCGCTTATTCGAAATAATGGAGAAAGGGGGCTCCATAGCAAAATCAATCCTCCACCATTGCAACCGTCTCAGACCTCAGGCTCTGACTTCCCGGGCGTTACTCCGGCTTGGGTGAGTGGCCTATCTATACCTATGTGGGCCACACCTCCCAGAACATAGACAGGGGGACCCAATCGCCGTCAGAAGTCAGCAGCTCATGCAATGTCCCCCCGCAGGACTGCAGTTGAACAGCGGATACGAACACATACCCTACATGACGATCCCGGGTGGTGGGGATGACGCCATTACCCACTCACCCAGCTGCGCACCCAGTGCGCGGGTATCCGTCAGGCTGTGTCCACGGAGGATTAAAATAAAAACATAAAAGAAACTAAAAGTGTGTGGGCGTTTCGCACGCAAGGTAGGCCGGCGAAGAAGTAAAAGAGATGTGTAAATGAATGGGCGTGGGGCGAAATGTGCATAAATAGAAGAGAAGAAAGAAACGATGGCGAAGGGCGACAGGGAATGAAATGCACAGAACGCACGAGAGTCTACCTTGAGTCCCCCGGTCACGAGAATGAACCCACCTCGACCGGACGGGGATGAAGCGATGAAGATGGCGATGAGTGGCTCGAGAACTCCCGGGTACGCCAACACCCGTACTCACATAAGGTGAGCCCCTGGAGGGGGCGCCTTAAAGCAATATATGTATAATATAATATATAAAGTGTATGTTGCAGTCATTGTATTATGTTTATTTTATTATGTACATGTATAATAACGTTATATGAATGTATTACGTAGTTTAACAATGGAGGAGCTGTGAGAATACAAGCAAGCTGCCTTCCGTAGCAAACAGAATTACAAAGTAGAAGCCGAAAGTTGTTAATAATGAGGTAACCTTGAGACAACAATAAATTAGAAAGGCTACTAATAGTTTTTGGAACAATAATAATGTAATATATAAAATAGTTTATAAATAGCCAATTAAAAACTAGAAGAGCTAAAAGTTAAATAAAGATATTCTATTGGTGTAGGATCAGCCAGTCAGAGACTTGAAATAGAGAAAATATACAAATACAGGTGGCAGACGCTACAAGACAGCGTACCCAAGCAGTTTTCGGTACGGTACGGGTTCAATGTGAGGCATGAAAATTCATTGCGGTGAGAATAATATAAAGTTGACGTGTTAAAAGTGCAATTAACAATAATCTCACAGATCTATAGTAGGATACATCAGTGAAGTGTTATTTAATTGCGTGAAGGATTAATAACAAAAAGTACAATATAATTATAATTTATGTAAGCCTTGTTCTTTAGCCGTACTAGCCCTGCTAAGAGATACGTGCTCTAAGAAATTACTAGTGACGCTGCAGAGGTATACATATATAATATTTAAATAAACATTAAAAAAAAAGGTTGGTTCTTAAAGGTGGGTCGAAGGCCACCGGAAAAGTAAACGTGGGGCGAAGGCGACCGGAAAGTTTATAACGTACGTGGGGCGAACACTCCTAGAAACTATCTCCCGCAATACGTGGTGCAATCACTACATGCACTAAAACGCCTGCAAGTTTGGCGTATCAACATTGGGTTAAAATAATAACTTGGCGCCTAAACGTGGGGCAAGAATAAGCAAGAATAGGCAGATACCAGAATCGACGAAACTACAAGACTTCACTACAAGAGCTTCAGAGAACTTCAAGATCACCATCACCCACGGACAGCAAATAAAGTTCTTTCAGGAGTACGGGGCACGCAGTCAACAATTCAACTACAATCTACGAGGGAACACCAGAATATAAAGGTTTACTAACACAGCCAAAGAAAAGGTCAGAAAATTCCAATAATATCCATGTATATAATTGTCAAGCTAGTTACGAATATATTATTATGAAGATAAGTACATGTTGTTAAGAAGTGGAAAATTCAAATCCAACAATTCTAAACTAAAAGTAACAGTGGAAACATAAAACAATGTAAATATGGAAGTAGGATAGGATAGGTCAGGCATTATATATTATAATGTAAATATACAGTCTGAGCTAGAGGAAACAAATAGAAGAACAGGCATCTGTAAATTCACAATTAGGTATACAAAGAGATAGCAGTAGTATGCAAGTTCAATCACCTTTACATATGTTAGTGCAGGGAACAATAAATGAAAGAAACACTATCCCTCCCACATCTAGCTAACAAGAGCAAGAAAACTCATAACAACAAAATTTAATGTGCATTTCAAAAGCAATATCTGAAATGAAAGTAGGGTTAAATAATAAGCAAACTGAAACCAATAATAAGGTAACTGAAACTAATGCAAAGCCAAACAAAACTAGCACAGACTTAAACAAACTACAAGAAACTAGTACAGAGTTGTGAAAAGAGTTAAGTAATAAATTAATTGAAACTAATACAGAGCTATCTACTATCAAAAATGAACTAGCTAAGAAGATAGAAAATTGTATGAAAGAAAGCTAAGCTGAAAATAGGAGATTAGAAACCAAAATAGAACAATCTTCTAATGCGCATCAAAATTATATACATTTAAAAGTAAACAAAGGTTGCAATAAGCTAGAACAGAAATTGTCAAGTCATAAATCAAGTAAAAAATCTAACTGAAATGGCGCTGAAACTAACTAATACTAAACAGGGTATTTGTAAAAAGATAGATAAACAGGATGAAGAATTAAACACAATTGTGGAAAACACAAATGTAGATCTTGTGAAAATACAAACATATTTAACAGGGGAAATAAATAAAATGCATGAATTGGCTAAAACAAATGCAGATGCAATTAAAGAAACAAATACAGGGCAAGGACAAGTAATGTCAATGATAGACAAAGCTAATGATAAAGTACAGGAGAGTAGCGAAGAAATACCTAAACTTAGAAATAGTTTTGAAACTGTAAGTACCAGTGTACCAAAGGTCAGTGCAAATGCAACTAGTTCTGTAAATGCTAATCAAATGCTAGATAATAATACAAGTGCTGAAAGAAGTGTCCTCTATATACCAAGAATATTGAGTTTTCAACCAGTCAAGAAATTCGATTTCCTAGCCCCTAGTGAGTGTAAAATCGCGTTTACTTCACTTCTTTCAAACTGCTTAAAAATCATATAAATAGATGTATCACACCATAATAAGCCTCTATATACCAAGAATAATGAGTTTTCAACAAGTCAAGAAATTCGATTTCCTAGCCCCTAGTGACTGTAAAATCGGGTTTACTTCACTTCTTTCAAACTGCTTAAAAATCATATAAATGGATGTATCACATCATAATAAGCCTCTATATACCAAGAATATTGAGTTTTCAACAAGTCAAGAAATTCGATTTTCTAGCCCCTAGTGAGTGTAAAATCGTGTTTACTTCACTTCTTGCAAACTGCTTAAAAATCATATGAATTGATCTATCACATCAAAATAAGCCTCTATATACCAAGAATATTGAGTTTTCAACAAGTCAAGAAAACCGATTTTCTAGCCCAAGGTGAGTGTAAAATCGAGTTTACTTCAGTTCTTTCAAACTGCTTAAAAATCATATGAATGGATCTATCACATCATAATAAGCCTCTGTATACCAAGAGTATTGAGTTTTCAACAAGTCAAGAAATTCGATTCTCTAGCCCCTAGTGAGTGTAAAATCACGCTTTCCACACTTCTTTCAAACTTCGTAAAAATCATATAAATGGATGCTTCACCTCATAATAAGCCTATATTGCAAGAATATTGAGTTTTCAACAAGTCATGAAATTCGATTTTCTAGCATCTAGTGAGTGTAAAATCACGCTTTCCACTCTTCTTTCAAACTGCGTAAAAATCATATAAATGGATGTTTCACGTCACAATAAGCCTATATACCAAGAATATTGAGTTTTCAACTAGTCATGAAATTCTATGTTCTAACATCTAGTGAGTGTAAGATCGCCTTTACTTCACTTTTTACAAACTGGTTAAAAATCATATAAATGGATGTTTCACATCATAATAAGCCTCTATATACCAAGAAAATTGAGTTTTCAAGAAGTCAAGAAATTCGATTTTCTAGCCCCTAGTGAGTGTAAAATCGCATTTACTTCACTTCTTTCAAACTGCTTAAAAATCATATGAATGGATGTATCACAGCATAATAAGCCTCATTATACCAAGAATATTTAGTTTTCAACAAGTCAAGAAATTCGATTTTCTAGCCCTTAGTGAGTGTAAAATCGCATTTACTTCACTTCTTTCAAATTGCTTAAAAATCATATAAATGGATGTATCATATAATAATAAGCCTCTATATACCAGGAATATTGAGTTTTCAACAAGTCAAGAAAATGGATTTTCTAGCCCAAGGTGAGTGTAAAATCGAATTTACTTCAGTTCTTTCAAACTGCTTAAAAATCATATAAATGGATGTATCACGTCATAATAAGCCTCTATATACCAAGAATAATGAGTTTTCAACAAGTCAAGAAATTAGATTCTCTAGCCCGTAGTGAGTGTAAAATCGTGTTTACTTCACTTCTTTCAAACTGCTTAAATATCATATAAATTGTTGTATCACATCATAATTAGCCTCTATATATCAAGAATATTGAGTTTTCAACAAGTCAAGAAATTCGATTTTCTAGCCCCTAGTGAGTTTAAAATCGCGTTTACTACAGTTCTTTAAAACTGATTAAATTCATATAAATGGATGTATCACATCATAATAAGCCTCTATATACCAAGAATATTGAGTTTTGAACAAGTCAAGAAATTCGATTTTCTAGCCCCTAGTGAGTGTAAAATCGCGTTTACTTCTCTTCTTTTAAACTGCATAAAAATCATATAAGTGGGTACATTAGAGGAATTCGAGCGCGGTTTTTTGGGCATATATGGGAAAGGATAGAAAAAACGAGGATTGATGGGGCCGTTCAATGAGGAAAATGGATTTATATGGGAGAGAAAAGGGAATACGACGACCGATACTATGCTAGACAGGGTTGAAGGAGGGAAATACGTTTATATGGAAGAGATAGAGGAGAGGTGTTAGGCTAGACAGAGTTGAAGGGTAGAGTATGTCTTTTATGTGAGAGAGAGGTAGGGAACAGGAGGAGAGGTGTTAGGCTAGACAGAGTTGAAGGGCAGAGTTTTGTCTTTTGTATGAGAGAGGTAGGGAACAGGGGTAGAGGTATTAGGCTAGACAGAGGTCGAGGTGTAGAGTATGGTTTATATGAGAGATATAGGAAAACGAGGAGAGATATTAGGCTAAGTAAGTTGAGTATGCGGTTTATAAGGAGAGACGAGAGAAACGGAGAGATCCTATGCTACGATAGACAGGTGTTAAAGGTTAGATGTGTTGTATATATGTTTAGATAGGAAACCAAAGAGATACTCAGCTAAACAGGGGGGGCAGGAGGGGAACATGCTTTATGAGAGGTAAGGGATACGCGGAGAGTTGCTAGACTAGACAGCGGGTTGAGAGTAGAGTAGGCGTTTATATGTATAAGAAGTATAGGAACTGGAGGAGGGGGAGTTAGGCTAGACAGATGTTGAGGAGTAGAATGCGCTTTATATGAGAGTGGTAGGGGATACGGGGAGAGGTGCTAGACTAGACAGAGGTTGAGGAGTAGAGTATGGTTTCATATGAGAGGTATAGGAAAACTAGGAGAGGTGTTAGGCTAGACAGAGGTTTAGAGTAGAGTATGCTTTATATGTATGAGAGGTACAGGATCAGGAGGAGAGGTAGTAGGCTAGACAGATACTGAAGGAGTAACATTATGGGTTTATATACAGGAGAGATAGGGAATAGGAGAGGGAGGTGCTACACCTTGAAAGCGACTTTTGACGTGAACTTCGTGGAAAACTGTTTCATGTCAATGTTAGAGCGCTAATTCCAGACATGCCCATCACGTAACCTATTCAGGGAAAAAGGTGACTCGTTCAGGCGAAAAAGGAGACTGCTCAGGGAAAAAGGTGACCCACAAAAGGAAAAAGGAGACCAGCAAAGGGAAAAACGTGACCAGCAAAGGGAAAAAGGTGACCAGTAAATGGAAAAAGGTGACCAGCAAAGGGAAAAGGTGACTAGCAAAGGGAAAAAGGTGAACAGTAAAGGGAAAAATGTGACCAGGAAAGGGAAAAATGTGACCAGTAAAGGGAAAAATGTGACAAGCAAAGGGAGAAAAGGTGACCAGCAGAGGAAAAAAGGAGACCAGCAAAGGGAAAAAACGTGACCAGCAAAGGGAAAAAGGTGACCAGCAAAGGGAAAAAAGGTGACCAGCAAGGGAGGAACGTGACCAGCAAAGGGAAAAAGGTGACCAGCAAAGGGAAGAAGGTGACCTGCAAAGGGAAAAAGGTGACCAGCAAAGGGAAAAACGTGACCAGCAAAGGAAAAATGTAACCAGCAAAGGGAAAAATGTGACCAGCAAAGGGAAAAAGGTGACTAGCAAAGGGAAAAACGTGACCAGAAAAGGGAAAAAACGTGACCAGCAAAGGGAAAATGGTAACCAGCAAAGGGGAAAAAGGTGACCAGTAAAGGAAAAAAGGTGACCAGCAAAGGGAAAAAAGGTGACCAGCAAAGGGAAAAATGTGACCGGCAACGGGAAAAAGGTGACCAGTAAAGGGAAAAATGTGAACTGCAACGGGAAAAGCTAACCCACTCACACTAACAGGTAAGTAATTCAGCTAGTAATGCAAGAGGCTGACTGCATCATAGCAAGTGTATGATTTCACAAGTATTTCAGCTAGTATCGTAGGTATTTAGGCTAATTCATCTAGTATCACAGGAGGATAGATTCCAGAGGCTAACTGCATCATGGATCTGCATGATTTCACAGGCAATTCAGCTAGTATCGTAGTTATTTAGGCTAATTCAGCTAGTATCACAAGAGGAAGATTCCAGGGTTGGGCTATAGCTTAGTTCCGTATTTCACAGGTAATTCAGAGAGTATCGTTGGTATTTAGGTTAATTCAAGTATCACAGGCGTTTTAGAGTAATTCAGCTAGCATTACAGGAGGGTAGGTTCCAGGGTCGGTTATAACATAGCTTCGTATTTATCAGATAGTTCAGGTAATATCGTAAGTATTTGAGGTAATCGACATAGCTTCACAGGTATTATTGATAATTTTGATCAGCGATTTGTATCACAGCTGTTTAAGGTAATTGCAAGTGATTCAGGTTGTATTAATGGTATTTGAGTCATTTCAACAGGTAATTCAGATAGTATCACAGGTGTTAGTGTTAATTTGGATCAGGGATTCGTATCAGAGCTATTTAAGGTAATTTCACATGATTAGGGTAGTATCACAGGTATTTAACCCTCCGTCAGTCGCTAGGGGGCCTGAGATACCCCTGGCATTATATAAATGTTATAATTTTCCAACGAACGCACCTATGCAATTGCCTGACTAGGACATCTAACATTACACCTTGCGCGATTATTTGCTGCAGCGATAACTTTATCTGTTTATTTGTTTGGCTGGAGGAATGGAATAATCAGCAGTTACGTGTCGCACAGGCCAACCAGGCTCCGCGCGCCTGCTCTCGTTACATATTATTGACAGATTTGTTTCTCATTAGATGTGCAATATTGCTTAACTATTGCAAGGAGCTGTTAGTGCTTCGTCATGAATACGAGTAAAAGGTACGATCTACAAAATCGGAATGATTTGGAAGAAGTACATCCCCTACTTTGCGATGATGATACCTTGCCCGTGGATGACAACTTATATGAATAAGGTGGACTCTGATTCAGAAGATAAATTTGAAACGAGATCTTTAGATTCAGAAACTGACCATGACGATGATAGCAGCTTGTGTGATAACATGTATTTTATAGGTAACATCATATGCGTATCATAGTAATTCTTCTTCTTTTTCTTCTTATTCTTCTTCTTCTTATTATTATTATTATTATTGACAATACATTCTGTTGTTATTCACAGGAAGAGATGGAACAAAATGAAAAAAACACCTTTGAAAATAACATAGACAAGGGCTCAAAATATATTGACCAAACTTCCTGGTGTGGTAGGAGCTGCCAAAAATGCGAAAACGGAAATTGATTGTTGGAACCTTTTTGTTACCGAAGATATAGTTGATTTGATTGTTGAAAGCTCAAATACTTACATTAGCAGTGTGCAGCAGAAATTTGATTGTGAAAGAGACAGCAGACCTACAGATGTAATAGAAATAAAAGCTTTCCTAGGCTTATTGTACCTGGCAGGAATTTTTCGTGGTGGACGCCAGAATATTCACGAGTTTTGGAGAACCGATCTCTAAACGATTCAGTTTTCTAATACACTGTATTCGCTTTGATGACAAAAGCTCAAGACTGGAGCGACGAAGATTGGATAAATTGGCTGCTGTTAGAGAAATGTTTACATTATTTCAGAACAACTGTCAGGACCATTATTATCTTGGACAAAATGTCACTGTCGACGAACAGTTGCCGGAATTTCGCGGTCGATGTGCTTTTAGACAATATATACCATCCAAGCCAAACAAGTATGGCATAAAGACATTCTGTTTGAGTGATGCAAAACTGTTTTATACAACTAACATGGAGATTTATTGTGGACAGCAGCCGGACGGACCATATTTGCAAACTAACTCGGCAGAGGCTGTAGTGCTTAGACTAACTGAACCAATCTCTGGCACTGACGAAACGTTACTGCAGATAATTGTTTTACCAGTGTATCGCTGGTGAATGAATTGCTCAAAAGACAACTTTCTTTCGTCGGTACAGTGCGAAAGAACAAAAAAGAATTACCCACTAATTTCACTTCTCCAAAAGATCGCAGTCAGTACGAAAGCGTATTTGCTTCACAAAAAATGAAACGCTTGTTTCATTTGTTCCAAAAAAGGGTAAAACATTAGTTTTGCTCTGAAGTCTACATGTTTCATCCACACAGTTATCAGAAAGTGCTGAAAAAAAGCCTGAAATTGTCCTGCATTACAACGACACTAAATGGGAGTTGATGCAGTAGACAAATTGTGTGCTACATACAATGTAGCCAGAAGAACGAGAAGGTGGCCCATGGTAATTTTGACCATATCTTGAACATTGCAGGTATTAATTCTAGGGTTATCTTCCTTGGAAACCAAAATAAATATTCCACAAGGCAGGAGTATTTGAAATCACTATCTTTAGCTTTATTGTTGCAACAGCTACAAAGGAGAGCAACAGCATCAAATCTATCCGATGATTTGAAAGGAATTTTGACAAAATATAAACCTGAAGAATCCGGCGTAGATGAGTTGTCAAATTTACCACTATGCACATTGAAAAGGAAACGATGTGAACCAGCAACAAAGACAAAATGAACTGCAAAACTAAATATGCATGTGGGAAATGCAACACCCCCCTGTGTTTGAGCAAATATGATAAAATTATTTGCGATAAATGCTTAGTCGGGAAAACACGGGTGAAATAGTAGATGATTCTGAGTAACTGAACATTTGAAATTACAAGTTGTCTGTATACCTGGAAATGACAATGTATTTCTTTATACTTACTCTATTACAATTTATAACGTATCTGTACTCATATTTTAGCTTGTATTTTTATGATGTAAGATAATACCTATTGATGAAAGCCTTGTACGCTTAATCTAAATAAAGGTAGAAACAGGGGAAAAAAAGAAAATAAACGAAAGAAAACAAAAATACAAACAATAACAACTAAAAATATAGCGCGGGTCTACTAGGCCCCGCGCGACTAACGGCGTTCTACCAAAGCACGCGCCTGACGGAGGGTTAAGTAATTTTAACAGGCAATTCAACTAGTATCACAGGTATTCATGGTAATATAGAGAGTAATTAGATTATAAACATTTCTCATCCAACGTTACAACAATTTATATAATTTTTCTAAATCTTCAAACTTATTATATGTTAAACAGTTAGTGTACGAGGCGGAGAGGGATAAACTGCATATTGGTTCACAAATTGAAAAGCTTTGCGTCAACATACCCTTATTTAAGTTCGTTGTAGGTGTCTCTCCCCTTTTATTTAGGCTTGAGACGAGCACTAGAATTGCTCCTAATGGCAGGGTTACCACCTTCCCTTCCATCTTCTTCTTTCTTCATCAGGCGTCTGCTATTTGCATACACAGCACACGGATAAACTTCATTTTAAGATTTTAGACTCACGAGAAAATCTTCATCTTCGACTTACATTCTCTTAAGCACTGTTTGTAATACTGTAATGTCCATACGCATAGGTGGTTATTCCATCCTCAGCAATAATTCTTTTATCATCAAAGGGATTCAATGTAATTTTATTCACTTGCACTGTGGTAACAGCATGCTTTCGTGACAGGATTAGATTCATGGGAGTTCTGATGATTTCACAGGTTTTAAGACAGTTTGTATAGCTGTCAAATGTAATGTAATGCTTAATAGCGCTACGTTTTATACTTTTAATCTTTTTTATCATTGAGCCTTGAATATCTAAGGCATACATCTTAGGACGTAGTCCAACAAAGCGTAGGATGATTTTGCTTTTAGCCTCATCTTTAAATTTTCCCAATACCTTCTTGTTCTGAGTAGAGTGGCATATATGATTGACAGGGTAATCAGCTGTATCGAGATGCTCAAGAAGACGTAGCTTGTCCTGGTACACATCTTCAGTTGTTACACGATGAATGAATGAATCAGTATCCATGTACATAAGCTTCAGGTTTCCAGCTCCGTAATAAGGCAACAGCACATCGTAATGATAGTGATACATTAATGTCTTGGAGATGTCCAACACACACTTATTCCAATGTATATGGGCTTGTTGAACACAATCTGACGAGAGGCCATATGTACAGCAGCTAGATTAGCAGCATATATCGTCCTGTCGATAAACGTAGGCTTAGCGATCAGCTTCTCTAGAGCTTTTCATTGGTCACCAGTCGTATGTCCATACGGTTGTGCAGGTTCTCCATAGTTTTTCCAAACATGGCGTTGTTAAAGAGGTTGTAGAGATCCTTCTCGGAGTCATTTGCAGCTTGTTGTCGTAGCGTGTTGTTAAATTCTACATAAGGTTTTAGCCACCGAGACTGTCGGAATTGTAGCACACGATGAATTTTTGTTAGTCGTAGTCCATGATCAAGAGCTTGCTTCAAAGCCATGTAATGCACTACATACTTCTGTCGAGGTCCAAGATGGGGTATCAGTTTCTTTGTAGCTGATTCCAATGGCTTCATACACTCAGGCAGGAAAGGTAGATCGTTGTGTAGATCGTGAAGTTCTGCAGGATACTCGATATCGACTTCTAATATGTACCCATGAGGATCATCTTCTTGTAGTCTTTCTAAGTTGATTTCTTCAGGCGAAACCCACTGAAATCCACCAAAAGGAAGGGCGTGACACATTGCCCACCCATATTGGTTATTAGCGTCCTCGTATGTGATAAATTGGGTTGGCCTCGACGGATCAAACTTCTCCATATAAGTGTTATTAGGCTCTGCATACCGATGAGAAACTTGACATAAACCTCCTCTTATACCTGATTCCACCATGAGCAGTTGATCATAATCTTGTAACAGCTCTAACCTAAATCCAGTATACGGTAACATAGCGTCCCATGTAAGACCTGGAGAGGTAAAATAATGGGCCGGATCGACTTTATGTGTTTTGAGGGTTTGCTCTCTGAACGTCTCAAAGACGTCAGCTAGAAGAAGTACATCCGAAGTTAAGTGAGATCGCTGTACTCTCCCAGGTTTCTAACATTAAACAGCTCCCATACATTTCTAGCATGAGCATAGTCAGTATCAGTAATTTCTTCTTCATTTAATCTATTGTAGAAGGAGTCCTTAGGAGGCAAGCAGGTCTCGTTCAGGGCATCCCATGAGTAACAAAATCATGTGGAAATACACCCTTACGTGTCATCAACTTCAATTTGTCTTCTCCGAAGTACTTTAGTGTTTCTGGATATGAGGTTAGATTTTTTACCAACTTATCCAAGCTTGTACTGAGGAATCGGAAGCTATCCACAAACCGAAGCTTTATATCACCTACATACTTGGTGAATGAGATATAGCTTTTTTTCACAGTTAGGAATTACATCCACACGTTCACTTGTGCACCCCAACTCCTTTACAATGAAATGCGAGTCATATCCGCTAAGGTTATGCATGAAGACTGGGAATATTTAGGTGTTTTGCAGGCTAAATTGCATTCATTATGTAGACTTCCACGATATTCACCGCTGATGTGATCATGGTCGCGTACTTTGTAGTTTTCTCCTGTAAAGCCTTTACCACACAAGTAGCATACCATAGAAGAATCAAAATCTCTTTGCTGTTGGTCCGTAAGTTTCAGAGGCTTAGCAGATTTGTATATATTACTAATCATTGTTGCAAGAGATGTCAGGTACAGCATAAACTTCTGAGCAGCATCATAGCCACGATATACATAGGGTTGCTTAGGAAGTCCAGTTTCGAGATTTTCAACACAGGATGTTGGCTTCACATAAACACAGAAGCTCATTGGTGAGTGCTCTTGATAAGCTATTGTATAGGAAGTTTCAGGATTGGGTATACACGTATGACATGGAGTGAGAATACTCTCAAATTCAGCATAGATGACATAAGGAAGTTTCAGCATTCTCTCAACATTTTTAAACTCTACAATTGATTTCTCCTTGGTAGGCATAACTACCCTTGCAACACCATGTTGATTACAGGTGTCTGCATGTTCTTGTAGTTTTTCCAGTCCACTTCGTCCATATCGATTATCAAAATGTGTAAAACAGCGCTTGCAGGTATAAACACGTTCATTGCATTTAGTTTTCTGGCGTCGAACGAGCTTCTCAAAATTCTTTATATACACGTAGTGATGTTTTCCACTACTATCGTTCAATAGTAGCAGGTCGCGATGTTCAGGTAGTTCAATATCAGCAACCTTTATCGGATACACTTCATGCTTTTCATCTAGACCGAAAACGTTAATAGATATCTTGTTAAACTTCTCAAATTTAGGTATTTGAGAAAGTGGAGTAGGATAGGAAACACAGCTGAAGTCGTACTTATCCTGAAGTTGTTTGTATTTGCTCACACGTTGCGCATCCTTCTCAACGAATTTAGTTAATATAGAGTACTTGAAACATTTCTCGTCGGTAAAGTTCTGAATGTTTATACACGCTTCTTTAGCTCCGACAGATGAGGTAGTGGTATGTAGCTACTTCCTCGTAACGGGTTGTACTTGTTGATACAAAGTTTAACTCCTTCCATAGCAAGCAAAGCCCAGCTGCTACCCTTAAGCTGAGACTCGTCCATTTCAGTCACCAATTTCTTGAATATCACTTCCATCACTGACTCCAGATCAGTTTCCAGGAAAACAGCTTGATTCCGTGTTTTAAATGTTTTGTCACAGGTTTCTCCAATACTGTTAACAAATCTACACTCAACCAGGAGATTAATTTTAACACTCTTGTGAATACCAAGCTCTTTATGCACAGCCTGGATTATGCGTTGTTTTGCTTCATGCAGATACATATTTCAATCGTCCTTCGAATGAAGTTTCGTATTCATTCACATCACAGTCCTCCATTGTGACAGTAACTGATGTTTAGTTGGCTCCAATCTTCTTTTCTTCTGAGGGCTACTTATTTCACATATATCTTCGTGTCGCTACCCCTTATAACCATCTTTGAAGGTTACATTACAATGTTTACATTTGAAGAGCTTCTTGCAGCTCATCTCGTGTCTTCTCTTGTGATAACCTCGGAGGAACTTCTTCCCACATTTTCCGCATGCATATCCAGTAGCGCTTGGAATAATATACTTATACGCTGAGTTGTTCATCTTTATTCTTGATGTAATAATGTATTAATCACTGACCAATTAAATGTAGACCTCTTCACCTTGATACCACTTTAGAAAGTTGATTATTCTTGGAGAGAACACGATGTTAACACCTCAAGACTAATTAGCACAATGAAGTCCAATGCCCTAGATCACCATATTTATAGAGGGAGCACGAACCTTTTAAATCAATCATAAACTCGCTCCATAACCAGCTGTATATGATCGCTCAACGTGTATTAACACCAGCCATATAACCTCACGTCCAGAGAGAGGATGTTTATGACGTCACACCCAGAGACAGGATGTCTGGCAGCATCAAACACGTTTAAACTCGTCTCATAACTACCTGCTTATGCTGTCACACCAGCAAGAGAAGTATTCCCACACGCTCATTGAAACATATATTTCAAATTCAAAGCCTACCACCACTACCGCCACCATCACCACCTAATGTACCAAGGTTAATTCAAGGTGTATTATCACAGTACTTAAAAGCAAAAGCTTAAAAGGAAACCTAGAATATGTCCCCCTTATTTAGTTGAATGTATGTATATACTACATTATGTCATGTTTTTATTCCCTTTTCAATTCTTTCTTTCCATCTTCTCACAGAAAGACCATTACATTTCACTACAATCACGAGAAAAACAATTTTTCCAGAGTTACACAGATTCTAAGTTTCTAAATCGAACCCAGTAACACTTTTAATAAATGTATTTTCGCTCCCCCGCATCAGCATCAAGCATTTAATCTTTACCCGAACCTGATATGATCCATAGGCTTGAAGATATATGAAACCACCCCTTCAGAATTCGATCTGAGTACTTTAAAGTAATATTTGTCATGATAACGATATTTAAGGACGAGATACTCTGTTTGCGTTTACCTCGACATGTCTATCTAAATTAAATTACGAGTTATTAAATTTGCAAGTAAATTTCATTGAAGCGGTATTCGAACCCTGAACACACGGAACAAAATTATGTATCATATTAGTTTGACGTGTTAAACAAAGCTATATGCAGTTAGGCTATCAATCTAAGTGATATATTCTATAGTATAGAGGAACATTAAGGAAATCATTAAAAGATGGGGATTCGAACCAAGCCCAAATGATTGGCAATTATATACAGCATTAATCACCCAGTACAACACCTATCAATCATGCTTTGGTCCACTCCTCTACCTTGCTTAGTTCCCGAGATAATGGAGATTTAAAAATTAAGGATCGAACCCAGGACGGCAGGTATGCATTCGTAAGAAACTACCTAATAACATAAATGTAATAAAGTTTATCTAGCATCTTCATCTTAAGTAGTTTAGGAGTTATTAAATTTATAATTAAATTACATTTTATCGGTATGCGAACCCAGAGCATCAGAAACAAAATTATTTACAATATTAGTTTGATATATTTAAAGGTGCTGTACGCAGTTATTGCATCAATCTAAGTGATATATTCTAGAGTATAGAGAAAAATTAAGGAAGGCATTGAAAGATCGGGATTCGAACTAAGGACAACTGATTGGAGATTATATACAGCATTAATTACACATTATAACGTCTATCAAACATGCTTCGGTTCATTCCTCTACCTTTCTTATTTTCCGAGATAATGGCGATTTAAGAATTAAGGATCAAAACCAGGACAACAGGTACCCAATTATGCATTCCCAAGAAACTACCTATTGACATTAATGTAAAAACGTTTATTTGGCGTCTTTATTTTAATTAGTCTCTAAGTAATTAGAAGATGAATTTGTAATAACTCATACGATTCGAACCCAAGCATCCCGGTCAACTTGGAACAACACCCCAATGACGCGGCGCATTCCAAACAATTGAATAGTTTTTATCCCATTGTTCTATCTCTCTTCATTCAGGAGATATAAGCGATTAAACAGTAGTAGGGATTTAGGGTAGGGGCTAATTAGGGGGGCGGGGTTAATTAGCATACTAATTGTACATTCCTGCATATTAAGAGATACAGAGTCCCTCAATCCCTACTACAGTCGACTTTTTCCCTTTGCTGGTCACAATCTTCCCTTTGCTGGTCACCTTTTTCCCTTTGCTGGTCACCTTCTTCCCTTTGCTGGTCACCTTTTTCCCTTTGCTGGTCACCTTTTTCCCTTCGCTGGTCACCTTTTTCCCTTTGCTGGTCACCTTTATCCCTTTGCTGCTCACCTTTTTCCCTTCGCTGGTCACCTTTTCCCTTTGCAGGTCACGTTTTTCCCTTTGCCGGTCTCCTTTTTCCCTTTGCTGGTCACCTTTTTCCCTTCGCTGGTCACCTTTTTCCCTTTGCTGGTCACCTTTATCCCTTTGCTGCTCATATTTCTCCCTTCGCTGGTCACCTTTTTCCCTTTGCAGGTCACGTTTTTCCCTTTGCCGGTCTCCTTTTTCCCTTTGCTGGTCACATTTTTCCCTTTGCTGCTCACCTTTTTCCCTTCGCTGGTCACCTTTTTCCCTTTGCAGGTCACGTTTTTCCCTTTGCCGGTCTCCTTTTTCCCTTTGCTGGTCACCTTTTTCTCTTTGCTGGTCACATTTTTCACTTTATTGGTCACATTTTTCCCTTTACTGTTCACCTTTTTCCCTTTGCTAGTCAACTTTTCCCCTTGCTGGTCACCTTTTTCCCTTTACTGGTCACCTTTTTCCCTTTGCTGGTCTCCATTTTCCTTTTGTGGGTCACCTTTTTCCCTGAGCAGCCTCCTTTTTCGCCTGAACGAGTCACATTTTCCCTGAATAGGTTACGTGATGGGCATGTCTGGAATTAGCGCTCTAACATTGACATAAAACAGTTTTCCACGAAGTTCAAGTCTAAAGTCGCTTTCAAGTTCTAGCACCTCCTCTCCTATTCCCTATCTCTCCTGTATATAAACCCATATTGTTACTCTTTCAGTATCTGTCTAGCCTAATACCTCTCCTCCTGATCCTATACCTCTCATACATATAAAGCATACTCTACTCTAAACCTCTGTCTAGCCTAACACCTCTCCTCGTTTTCCTATACCTCTCATATAAGCCATACTCTACTCCTCAACCTCTGTCTAGACTAGCACCTCTCCCCGTAACCCCTACTGCTCTCATATAAAGCGCATTCTACTCCTCAACATCTGTCTAGCCTAACTCCCCTCCTCCAGTTCCTATACTTCTCATACATATAAACGCATACTCTACTCTCAACCACTGTCTAGTCTAGCAACTCTCCGCGTATCCCCTACCTCTCATAAAGCATGTTCACCTCCTGCCCCCCTGTTTAGCTGAGTATCTCTTTGGTTTCCTATCTAACATATATACAACACATTCTACATTTAACACCTGTTTATCGTAGCATAGGATCTCTCAGTTTTCTCGTCTCTCCTTATAAACGCATACTCAACTTGCTTAGCCTAATATCTCTCCTCGTTTTCCTATATCTCTGATATAAACCATACTCTACACCTCGACCTCTGTCTAGCCTAACACCTCTCCTCTATCTCTTCCATATAAACCTATTTCCCTCCTTCAAACCTGTCTAGCATAAAATCGGTCGTCCTATTCCCTATCTCTCCCATAAAAACCAAAATTTCCTCATTGAACCGCCCCGTCTATCCTCGTTTTCAATATCCTTTCCCATATATGCCCAAAAAACTACGCTCGAATTCTCTAATGTACCTACTCATATAAATGGAAGTATCACGTCATAATAAGCCTCTATATGCCAAGAATATTGACTTTTCAACAAGTCAAGAAATTCGATTGCCTATCCCCTAGTGACTGTAAAATCGGGTTTACTTCACTTCTTTCAAACTGCTTAAAAATCATATAAATGTATGTATCACATCATAATAAGCCTCTATATACCAAAAATATTGAGTTTTCAAAAAATCAAGAAATTCGATTATTTAGCTCCTAGTGAGTATAAAATCGCGTATACTTCACTTCTTTCAAACTGCTTAAAAATCATATAAATGGATAAATCACATCACAATAAGCCTCTATATAGCAAGACTATTGAGTTTTCAACAAGTCAAGAAATTCGATTTTCTAGCCCCTAGTGAGTGTAAAGTCGCGCATTCCACACTTCTTTCGACTGTGTAAAAATCATATACATGGGTGTATCACATGATAATAAGACTTTATATACCAAAGGTGTTGAGTTTTCAACAAGTAATGAAATTCGATTTTCTAGCATCTAGTGAGTGTTCAATCGCGTCCACTTCACTTCTTTCAAACTGCTTAAAAATCATATAAATGGATGTATCACATTATAAAAACCCTCTATATACCAAGAATATTGAGTTTTCAACAAGTCATGAAATTCGATTTTCTAGACTCTAGTGAGTGTAAAATCGCGTTTACTTCACTTCATTCAAACTGCTTAAAAATCATATAAATGTATCTATCACCTTATAATAAGCCTCTATATACCAAGAATACTGAGTTATCAAAAAGTCAAGAAATTCGATTTTCTAGCCCCTAGTGAGTGTAAAATCACGCTTTCCACACTTCTTTCAAACTGCGTAAAAATCATATAAATGGATGTTTCACGTCATAATAAGCCTATATATGCCAGGAATATTAAGCTTTCCACAAGTCATGAAATTCGATTTTCTAGCAACTAGTGAGTGTAAAATCGCGTTTACTTCACTCCTTTCAAACTGCTTAAAAATCATATAAATGGATGAATCACATCATAATAAGCCCCTATATACCAAGAATATTGAGTTTTCAAACAAGTCAAGAAATGCGATTTTCTAGCCCCTAGTGAGTGTAAAATCGCTTTTACTTCACTTCTTACAAACTGCTTAAAAATCATATAAATGGATGTATCACATCATAATAAGCCTCTATATACCAAGAATATTTAGTTTTCAACATGTCAAGAAATTCGAATTTCTATCCCGCAGTGAGTGTAAATTCGCGTTTACTACACTTCTTTCAAACTGCTTAAAAATCATATAAATGGATGTATCACATCATAAAAAACCTCTATATACGAAGAATATTGTTTTTAACAAGTCAAGAAATTCGATTTTCTAACCCCTAGTGACTGTAAAATCTGGATTTCCACATTTCTTTCATACTGCGTAAAAATCATATAATAGGGGTATCACATTATAATAAGCCTCTATACACTAAAGGTATTGAGTTTTATACAAGTCATAAAATTCGACTTTCTAGCCCCTAGTGAGTGTAAAATCGCGTTTACTTCACTTCTTTCAGACTGCTTAAAAATCATATAAATGGATGTATCACCTCATAATAACCCTCTATATACCAAGAATACTAAGTTTTCAAATAGTCAAGAATTTCGATTTTCTAGCCCCTATTGATTGTAAAATCGCGTTTACATCACTTATTTCAAACTGCTTAAAAATCATATAAATGGATGTATCACGTCATAATATGCCTCTATATACCAAGAATATGCAGTTTTCAACTAGTCAAGAAATTCGATTTTCTAGCCCCTAGTGAGTGTAAAATCGCGTTTACTTCACTTCTTTCAAACTGCTTAAAAATCATATAAATGGATATATCACCTCATAATAAGCCTCTATATACCAAGAATGCTGAGTTTTCAACAAGTCAAGAACTTCGATTTTCTAGCCCCTAGTGAGTGTAAAATCACGCTTTCCACACTTCTTTCAAACTGCGTAAAATCATATAAATGGATGTCTCACGTCGTAATAAGCCCATATATGCCAGGAATATTGAGTTTTCAACAAGTCATAAAATTCGATTTTCTAGCATCTAGTGAGTGTAAAATGGCGTTTACTTCACTTCTTTTAAACTGCTTAAAAATCAAATAAATGGATGTATCACATCGTAATCAGCCTCAATATACCAAGAATATTAAGTTTTCAACAAGTCATGAAATTCAATTTTCTACCCTCTAGTGAGTGTAAAATCGCGTTTACTTCACTTCTTTCAAACTGCTTAAAAATATTATAAATAGATGTATCACCTCATAATAAGTCTCTATATACAAAGAGTATTTAGTTTTCAGCAAGTCTAGAAAATCGATTTTCTAGCACCTAGTGAGTGTAAAATCGCGTTTACTTCACTTCTTACAAACTGCTTAAACATCATATAAATGGATGTATCACCTCATAAAAACCCTCTATATACCGAGAATATCGAGTTTTCAACAAGTCAAGAAATTCGAATTTCTAAGCCCTAGTGATTGTAAAGTCGGGATTTCCACACTTCTTACATACTGCGTTAAAATCATATAAATGGGTGTATCACATCATAATAAGCCTCTATATACCAAAGGTATTGAGTTTTCAACAAGTCAAGAAACTCGATTTTCTAGCCCCTAGTGAGTGCAAAATCACGCTTTGCACACTTTTTCAAACTGCTTAAAAATCATATAAATGGATGTTTCACATCATAATATGCCTCCATATATAACAAGAATATTGAGTTTTCAACAAGTCAAGAAATTCGACATTCTAGCCCACGTGAGTGTAAAATCACGTTTACTTCATTTCTTCAAACTGTTTAAAAAACATATAAATGGATGTATCTCATCTTAATAAGCCTCTATATACCAAGAATATTGAATTTTCAACAAGTCATGAAATTCGATTTTCTAGCATCTAGTGAGTGTAAAATCGCGTTTACTTCACTTCTTACAAACTGCTTAAAAATCATATAAAAGGATGTATCACCTCATAATAAGCGTCTATATACCAAGAATATTGAGTTTTCAACAAGTCAAGAAATTCGATTTTCTAAGCCCTAGTGACTGTAAAATCACGTTTACATCACTTATTTCAAACTGCTTAAAAATCATATAAATGGATGTATCACGTCATAATAAGCCTCTATATACCAAGAATATTCAGTTTTCAACAAGTCAAGAAATTCGATTTTCTAGCCCCTAGTGAGTGTAAAATCGCGTTTACTTCACTTCTTTCAAACTGCTTAAAAATCATATAAATGGATATATCACCTCATAATAAGCCTCTATATACCAAAGGTATTAAGTTTTAAACAAGTCCTGAATTTCAATTTTCTAGCATCTAGTGAGTGTAAAATCGCGTTTACATCACTTTTTTCAAACTGCTTAAAAATCATATAAATGGATTAATTACATCATAATAAGCCTCTATATACCAAGAATATTGAGTTTTCAACAAGTCAAGAATTTCGATTTTCTAGCCCCTAGTGAGTGTAAAATCACGCTTTGCACACTTCTTTCAAACTGCTTAAAAATCATATAAATGGATGTTTCACATCATAATAAGAATCTATATACCAAGAATATTGACTTTTCAATAAGTCATGAAATTCGATATTCTAGCCTCTAGAGAGTGTAAAATCGCGTTTACTTCACTTCTTTCAAACAGCTTAAAAATCATATAAATGGATGAATGACCTCATAATAAGCCTCTATATACCAAGAATACTGAGTTTTCCTAAAGTCAAGAAATTCGACTTTATAACCCCTAGTGAGTGAAAAATCACGCATTCCACACTTCTTTCAAACTGCGTAAAAATTATATAAATGGATGTTTCACGTCATAATAAGCCTATATATGCCAGGAATATTGATTTTTCAACAAGTCATGAAATTCGATTTACTAGCATCTAGAGAGTGTAAAATCGCATTTACTTCACTTCTTTCAAACTGCGTAAAATCATATAAATGCATGTATCACCTCATAATAAGTCTCTATATACCAAGAATATTGAGTTTTCAACCAGTCTAGAAAGTCGATTTTCGAGCTCCTAGTGAGTGTAAAATCGCGTTTACTACACTTCTTTCAAACTGCTTAAAAATCATATTAATGGATGTATCACATCGTAATAAGCCTCTATATACCAAGAATATTGAGTTTTCAAAAAATTAAGAAATTCGATTATGTAGCTCCTAGTGAGTATAAAATCGCGTATACTTCACTTCTTTCAAACTGCTTAAAAATCATATAAATGGATGAATCACATCACAATAAGCCTCTATATAGCAAGACTATTGAGTTTTCAACAAGTCAAGAAATTCGATTTTCTAGCCCCTAGTGAGTATAAAATCGCGCTTTCCACACTTCTTTCGACTGTGTAAAAATCATATACATGGGTGTATCACATGATAATAAGACTTTATATACCAAAGGTATTGAGGTTTCAACAAGTAATGAAATTCGATTTTCTAGCATCTAGTGAGTGTACAATCGCGTCCACTTCACTTCTTTCAAACTGCTTAAAAATCATATAAATGGATGTATCACATTATAAAAACCCTCTATATACCAAGAATATTGAGTTTTCAACAAGTCATGAAATTCGATTTACTAGCATCTATAGAGTGTAAAATCGCATTTACTTCACTTCTTTCAAACTGCTTAAAAATTATATAAATGCATGTATCACCTCATAATAAGTCTCTATATACCAAGAATATTGAGTTTTCAACAAGTCTAGAAAGTCGATTTTCTAGCTCCTAGTGAGTGTAAAATCGCGTTTAATACACTTCTTTCAAACTGCTTAAAAATCATATAAATGGATGTATCAAATCGTAATAAGCCTCTATATACCAAGAATATTGAGTTTTCAACAAGTCAGGAAATTCGAATTTCTAGCCCGCAGTGAGTGTAAATTCGCGTTTACTACACTTCTTTCAAACTGCTTAAAAATCATATAAATGGTTGTATCACATCATAAAAACGTTTACATACGAAGAATATTGTTTTCAACAAGTCAAGAAATTCGATTTTCTAATCCCTAGTGACTGTAAAATCGCGATTTCCACACTTCTTTCATACTGCGGAAAAATCATATAAATGGGTGTATCACATTATAATAAGCCTATATATACCAAAGGTATTGAGTTTTCAACAAGTGATGAAATTCGATTTTCTAGCATCTAGTGAGTGTAAAATCGCATTTACTTCACTTTTTTCAAACTGCTTAAAAATCATATAAATGCATGTATCACCTCATAATAAGCCTCTATATACAATGAATACTGAGTATTCAACAAGTCAAGAAATTCGATTTTCTAGCCCCTAAGGAGTGTAAAATCCCGCTTTCCACACTTCTTACAAACTGCTTAAAAATCATACAAATGGATGTATCACATCATAATATGCCTCTATATACCAAGAATATTGATTTTTCAACAAGTGATGAAATTCGATTTTCTAGCATCTAGTGAGTGTAAAATCGCATTTACTTCACTTCTTTCAAACTGCTTAAAAATCATATAAATGCATGTATCACCTCATAATAGGCCTCTATATACCAAGAATATTGAGTTTTCAACAAGTCTAGAAAATCGATTTTCTAGCCCCTAGTGAGTGTAAAATCGCGATTACTTTACTTCTTACAATCTGCTAAAAAATCATATAAATGCATGTATCACCTCATAATAAGCCTCTATATACCAAGAATATTGAGTTTTCAACAAGTGAAGAAATTCGATTTCCTAGGCCGTAGTGAGTGTAAAATCACGCATTCCACACTTCTTTCATACTTCGTAAAAATCATATACATAGATGTTTCACATCAGAATAAGCCTATATACCAGGAATATTGAGTTTTCAACAAGTCATGAAATTCGATTTTCTAGCATCTAGTGAGTGTAAAATCGCGTTTAATTCACTTCTTTCAAAGTGCGTAAAAATCGAATTAATTGATGTATCACACCATAATAAGCCTGTATATACCAAGAATTTTGAGTTTTCAACAAGTCAAGAAATTCGATTTTCTAGCCCTAGTGAAGGAAAAATCGCGTTTACTTCACTTCTTACTAACTGCTTAAAAATCACATAAATGGATGTATCACCTCATAATAAGCCTCTATACACCAACAATATTGAGTTTTCTACAAGTCAAGAAATTCGATTTTCTAGCCCCTAGTGATTGTAATATCGCGTTTACATCACTTATTTCAAACTGCTTAAAAATCATATAAATGGATGTATCACGTCATAGTAAGCCTCTATATACCAAGAATATTCAGTTTTCAACAAGTCAAGAAATTCGATTTTCTAGCCCCTAGTGAGTGTAAAATCGCGTTTACTTCACTTCTTTCAAACTGCATAAAAATCATATAAATGGATGTATCACGTCTTAATAAGCCTCTATATACCAAGAATACTGAGTTTTCAAGAAGTCAAGAAATTCGATTTTCTAGCCCATAGTGAGAGTAAAATCGCATTTACTTCACTTATTTCAAACTGCTTAAAAATCATATAAATGGATGTATCACGTCATAGTAAGCCTCTATATACCAAGAATATTCAGTTTTCAACAAGTCAAGAAATTCGATTTTCTAGCCCCTAGTGAGTGTAAAATCGCGTTTACTTCACTTCTTTCAAACTGCTGAAAAAGCATATAAATGCATAAATCAACTTATAATAAGCCTCTATATACCAAGTATGCTGAGTTTTCAACAAGTGAAGAAATTCGATTTTCTAGCCCCTAGTGAGTGTAAAATCACGCTTTCCACACTTCTTTCAAACTGCGTAAAAATCATATAAATGGATGTTTCACGTCGTAACAAGCCTATATATGCCAGGAATATTGAGTTTTCAACCAGTCATAAAATTCGATTTTCTAGCATCTAGTGAGTGTAAAATCGCGTTTACTTCACTTCTTTTAAGTTTAAAAGAATTAAGCAGTTGCTTAAAAATCAAATAAATGGATGTATCGCATCGTAATCAGCCTCAATATACCAAGAATATTGAGTTTTCAACAAGTCAAGAAATTTGAATTTCTAGCCCGCAGTGAGTGTAAATTCGCGTTTACTACACTTCTTTCAAACTGCTTAAAAATCATATAAATGGATGTATCACATCATAAAAAACCTCTATATACGAAGAATATTGTTTTTAACAAGTCAAGAAATTCGATTTTCTAACCCCTAGTGACTGTAAAATCGGGATTTCCACATTTTTTCATACTGCGTAAAAATCATATAATAGGGGTATCACATTATAATAAGCCTCTATATACCAAAGGTATTGAGTTTTATACAAGTCATAAAATTCGACTTTCTAGCCCCTAGTGAGTGTAAAATCGCGTTTACTTCACTTCTTTCAGACTGCTTAAAAATCATATAAATGGATGTATGACCTCATAATAAGCCTCTATATACCAAGAATACTAAGTTTTCAAGTAGTCAAGAATTTCGATTTTCTAGCCCCTATTGATTGTAAAATCGCGTTTACATCACTTATTTCAAACTGCTTAAAAATCATATAAATGGATGTATCACGTCATAATAAGCCTCTATATACCAAGAATATGCAGTTTTCAACTAGTCAAGAAATTCGATTTTCTAGCCCCTATTGAGTGTAAAATCGCGTATACTTCACTTCTTTCAAACTGCTTTAAAATCATATAAATGGATATATCACCTCATAATAAGCCTCTATATACCAAGAATGCTGAGTTTTCAACAAGTGAAGAAATTCGATTTTCTAGGCCCTAGTGAGTGTAAAATCACGCTTTCCACACTTATTTCAAACTGCGTAAAAATCATATAAATGGATGTGTCACGTTGTAATAAGCCCATATATGCCAGGAATATTGAGTTTTCAACAAGTCATAAAATTCGATTTTCTAGCATCTAGTGAGTGTAAAATCGCGTTTACTTCACTTCTTTTAAACTGCTTAAAAATCAAATAAATGGATGTATCACATCGTAATCAGCCTCAATATACCAAGAATATTGAGTTTTCAACAAGTCATGAAATTCAATTTTCTACCCTCTAGTGAGTGTAAAATCGCGTTTACTTCACTTCTTTCAAACTGCTTAAAGATCATATAAATGGATGTATCACGTCATAATAAGCCTCTATATACCAAGAATATGCAGTTTTCAACTAGTCAAGAAATTCGATTTTCTAGCCCCTAGTGAGTGTAAAATCGCGTATACTTCACTTCTTTCAAACTGCTAAAAATCATATAAATGGATATATCACCTCATAATAAGCCTCTATATACCAAGAATGCTGAGTTTTCAACAAGTCAAGAAATTCGATTTTCTAGGCCCTAGTGAGTGTAAAATCACGCTTTCCACACTTATTTACAACTGCGTAAAAATCATATAAATGGATGTCTCACGTCGTATTAAGCCCATATATGCCAGGAATATTGAGTTTTCAACAAGTCATAAAATTCGATTTTCTAGCATCTAGTGAGTGTAAAATCGCGTTTACTTCACTTCTTTTAAACTGCTTAAAAATCAAATAAATGGATGTATCACCTCATAATCAGCCTCAATATACCAAGAATATTGAGTTTTCAACAAGTCATGAAATTCAATTTTCTACCCTCTAGTGAGTGTAAAACCGCGTTTACTTCACTTCTTTCAAACTGCTTAAAAATATTATAAATAGATGTATCACCTCATAATAAGTCTCTATATACCAAGAGTATTTAGTTTTCAGCAAGTCTAGAAAATCGATTCTCTAGCACCTAGTGAGTGTAAAATCGCGTTTACTTCACTTCTTACAAACTGCTTAAACATCATATAAATGGATGTATCACCTCATAAAAAGCCTCTATATACCGAGAATATTGAGTTTTCAACAAGTCAAGAAATTCGAATTTCTAAGCCCTAGTGATTGTAAAATCGAGATTTCCACACTTTTTACATACTGCGTAAAAATCATATAAATGGGTGTATCACATCATAATAAGCCTCTATATACCAAAGGTATTGAGTTTTCAACAAGTCAAGAAACTCGATTTTCTAGCCCCTAGTGAGTGCAAAATCACGTTCTGCACTCTTCTTTCAAACTGCTAAAAAATCATATAAATGGATGTTTCATATCATAATATGCCTCCATATATACCTAGAATATTGAGTTTTCAACAAGTCAAGAATTTCGACGTTCTAGCCCACGTGAGTGTAAAATCACGTTTACTTCATTTCTTCAAACTGTTTAAAAATCATATAAATGGATGTATCATATCTTAATAAGCCTCTATATACCAAGAATATTGAATTTTCAACAAGTCATGAAATTCGATTTTCTAGCATCTAGTGAGTGTAAAATCGCGTTTACTTCAGTTCTTACAAACTGCTTAAAAATCATATAAATGGATGTATTACCTCATAATAAGCCTGTATATACCAAGAATATTCAGTTTTCAACAAGTCAGGATATTCGATTACCTAGGCCCTGGTGAGTGTAAAATCGCGTTTACTTCACTTCTTTTAAACTGCTTAAAAATCATATAAAAGGATGTATCACCTCATAATAAGCCTCTATATACCAAGAATATTGAGTTTTCAACAAGTCAAGAAATTCGATTTTCTAAGCCCTAGTGACTGTAAAATCACGTTTACATCACTTATTTCAAACTGCTTAAAAATCATATAAATGGATGTATCACGTCATAATAAGCCTCTATATACCAAGAATATTCAGTTTTCAACTAGTCAAGAAATTCGATTTTCTAGCCCCTAGTGAGTGTAAAATCGCGTTTACTTCACTTCTTTCAAACTGCTTAAAAATCATATAAATGGATATATCACCTCATAATAAGCCTCTATATACCAAAGGTATTAAGTTTTAAACAAGTCATGAATTTCAATTTTCTAGCATCTAGTGAGTGTAAAATCGCGTTTACATCACTTTTTTCAAACTGCTTAAAAATCATATAAATGGATTAATTACATCATAATAAGCCTCTATATACCAAGAATATTGAGTTTTCAACAAGTCAAGAATTTCGATTTTCTAGCCCCTAGTGAGTGTAAAATCACGCTTTGCACACTTCTTTCAAACTGCTTAAAAATCATATAAATGGATGTTTCACATCATAATAAGAATCTATATACCAAGAATATTGACTTTTCAATAAGTCATGAAATTCGATATTCTAGCCTCTAGTGAGTGTAAAATCGCGTTTACTTCACTTCTTTCAAACACCTTAAAAATCATATAAATGGATGAATGACCTCATAATAAGCCTCTATATACCAAGAATACTGAGTTTTCCTAAAGTCAAGAAATTCGACTTTATAACCCCTAGTGAGTGAAAAATCATGCATTCAACACTTCTTTCAAACTGCGTAAAAATTATATAAATGGATGTTTCACGTCATAATAAGCCTATATATGCCAGGAATATTTATTTTTCAACAAGTCATGAAATTCGATTTACTAGCATCTAGTGAGTGTAAAATCGCATTTACTTCACTTCTTTCAAACTGCGTAAAATCATATAAATGCATGTATCACCTCATAATAAGTCTCTATATACCAAGAATATTGAGTTTTCAACAAGTCTAGAAAGTCGATTTTCGAGCCCCTAGTGAGTGTAAAATCGCGTTTACTACACTTCTTTCAAACTGCTTAAAAATCATATTAATGGATGTATCACATCGTAATAAGCCTCTATATACCAAGAATATTGAGTTTTCAAAAAATTAAGAAATTCGATTATCTAGCTGCTAGTGAGTATAAAATCGCGTATACTTCACTTCTTTCAAACTGCTTAAAAATCATATAAATGGATGAATCACATCACAATAAGCCTCTATATAGCAAGACTATTGAGTTTTCAACAAGTCAAGAAATTCGATTTTCTAGCCCCTAGTGTGTGTAAAATCGCGCTTTCCACACTTCTTTCGACTGTGTAAAAATCATATACATGGGTGTATCACATGATAATAAGACTTTATATACCAAAGGTATTGAGTTTTCAACAAGTAATGAAATTCGATTTTCTAGCATCTAGTGAGTGTACAATCGCGTCCACTTCACTTCTTTCAAACTGCTTAAAAATCATATAAATGGATGTATCACATTATAAAAACCCTCTATATACCAAGAATATTGAGTTTTCAACAAGTCATGAAATTCGATTTTCTAGACTCTAGTGAGTGTAAAATCGCGTTTACTTCACTTCATTCAAACTGCTTAAAAATCATATAAATGTATCTATCACCTTATAATAAGCCTCTATATACCAAGAATACTGAGTTATCAAAAAGTCAAGAAATTCGATTTTCTAGCCCCTAGTGAGTGTAAAATCACGCTTTCCGCACTTCTTTCAAACTGCGTAAAAATCATATAAATGGATGTTTCACGTCATAATAAGCCTATATATGCCAGGAATATTAAGCTTTCCACAAGTCATGAAATTCGATTTTCTAGCATCTAGTGAGTGTAAAATCGCGTCTACTTCACTTCTTTCAAACTCCTTAAAAATCATATAAATGGACGTATCACATCATAATAAGCCTCTATATACCAAGAATATTGAGTTTTCAACAAGTCAAGAAATTCGATTTTCTAGCCCCTAGTGAGTGTAAAATCGCTTTTACTTCACTTCTTACAAACTGCTTAAAAATCATATAAATGGATGTATTACATCATAATAAGCCTCTATATACCAAGAATATTTAGTTTTCAACAAGTCAAGAAATTCGAATTTCTATGCCGCAGTGAGTGTAAATTCGCGTTTACTACACTTCTTTCAAACTGCTTAAAAATCATATAAATGGATGTATCACATCATAAAAAACCTCTATATACGAAGAATATTGTTTTTAACAAGTCAAGAAATTCGATTTTCTAACCCCTAGTGAATGTAAAATCGGGATTTCCACATTTCTTTCATACTGCGTAAAAATCATATAATAGGGGTATCACATTATAATAAGCCTCTATATAGCAAAGGTATTGAGTTTTATACAAGTCATAAAATTCGACTTTCTAGCCCCTAGTGAGTGTAAAATCGCGTTTACTTCACTTGTTTCAAACTAAGTAAAAATCATAAATGGGTGTATCACATCATAGTAACCTTGTTATACCAAGAATATTGAGTTTTCAACAAGGCAGAAAATTCGATTTTCTAGCCCCTATTGATTGTAAAATCGCGTTTACATCACTTATTTCAAACTGCTTAAAAATCATATAAATGGATGTATCACTTCATAATATGCCTCTATATACCAAGAATATGCAGTTTTCAACTAGTCAAGAAATTCGATTTTCTAGGCCCTAGTGAGTGTAAAATCACGCTTTCCACACTTATTTCAAACTGCGTAAAAATCATATAAATTGGTTTATCACATCACAATAAGCCTCTATATACCAAACGTATTGAGTTTTCAACAAGTCAAGAAACTCGATTTTCTAGCCCCTAGTGAGTGCAAAATCACGCTTTGCACACTTTTTCAAACTGCTTAAAAATCATATAAATGGATGTTTCACATCATAATATGCCTCCATATATACCAAAAATATTGATTTTTCAACAAGTCATGAAATTCGATTTACTAGCATCTAGTGGGTGTAAAATCGCATTTACTTCACTTCTTTCAAACTTGCGTAAAATCATATAAATGCATGTATCACCTCATAATAAGTCTCTATATACCAAGAATATTGAGTTTTCAACAAGTCTAGAAACTCGATTTTCGAGCCCCTAGTGAGTGTAAAATCGCGTTTACTACACTTCTTTCAAACTGCTTAAAAATCATATTAATGGATGTATCACATCGTAATAAGCCTCTATATACCAAGAATATTGAGTTTTCAAAAAATTAAGAAATTCGATTATCTAGCTGCTAGTGAGTATAAAATTGCGTATACTTCAGTTCTTTCAAACTGCTTAAAAATCATATAAATGGATGAATCACATCACAATAAGCCTCTATATAGCAAGACTATTGAGTTTTCAACAAGTCAAGAAATTCGATTTTCTAGCCCCTAGTGAGTGTAAAATCGCGCTTTCCACACTTCTTTCGACTGTGTAAAAATCATATACATGGGTGTATCACATGATAATAAGACTTTATATACCAAAGGTATTGAGTTTTCAACAAGTAATGAAATTCGATTTTCTAGCATCTAGTGAGTGTACAATCGCGTCCACTTCACTTCTTTCAAACTGCTTAAAAATCATATAAATGGATGTATCACATTATAAAAACCCTCTATATACCAAGAATATTGAGTTTTCAACAAGTCATGAAATTCGATTTTCTAGACTCTAGTGAGTGTAAAATCGCGTTTACTTCACTTCATTCAAACTGCTTAAAAATCATATAAATGTATCTATCACCTTATAATAAGCCTCTATATACCAGGAATACTGAGTTATCAAAAAGTCAAGAAATTCGATTTTCTAGCCCCTAGTGAGTGTAAAATCACGCTTTCCGCACTTCTTTCAAACTGCGTAAAAATCATATAAATGGATGTTTCACGTCCAAATAAGCCTATATATGCCAGGAATATTAAGCTTTCCACAAGTCATGAAATTCGATTTTCTAGCATCTAGTGAGTGTAACATCGCGTTTACTTCACTCCTTTCAAACTGCTTAAAAATCATATAAATGGATGAATCACATCATAATAAGCCCCTATATACCAAGAATATTGAGTTTACAAACAAGTCAAGAAATGCGATTTTCTAGCCCCTAGTGAGTGTAAAATCGCGTCTACTTCACTTCTTTCAAACTCCTTAAAAATCATATAAATGGACGTATCACATCATAATAAGCCTCTATATACCAAGAATATTGAGTTTTCAACAAGTCAAGAAATTCGATTTTCTAGCCCCTAGTGAGTGTAAAATCGCTTTTACTTCCCTTCTTACAAACTGCTTAAAAATCATATAAATGGATGTATTACATCATAATAAGCCTCTATATACCAAGAATATTTAGTTTTCAACAAGTCAAGAAATTCGAATTTCTATGCCGCAGTGAGTGTAAATTCGCGTTTACTACACTTCTTTCAAACTGCTTAAAAATCATATAAATGGATGTATCACATCATAAAAAACCTCTATATACGAAGAATATTGTTTTTAACAAGTCAAGAAATTCGATTTTCTAACCCCTAGTGACTGTAAAATCGGGATTTCCACATTTCTTTCATACTGCGTAAAAATCATATAATAGGGGTATCACATTATAATAAGCCTCTATATACCAGAGGTATTGAGTTTTATACAAGTCATAAAATTCGACTTTCTAGCCCCTAGTGAGTGTAAAATCGCGTTTACTTCACTTCTTTCAGACTGCTTAAAAATCATATAAATGGATGTATCACCTCATAATAAGGCTCTATATACCAAGAATACTAAGTTTTCAAATAGTCAAGAATTTCGATTTTCTAGCCCCTATTGATTGTAAAATCGCGTTTACATCACTTATTTCAAACTGCTTAAAAATCATATAAAAGGATGTATCACGTCATAATAAGCCTCTATATACCAAGAATATGCAGTTTTCAAATAGTCAAGAATTTCGATTTTCTAGCCCCTAGTGAGTGTAATATCGCGTTTAATACACTTCTTTCAAACTGCTTAAAAATCATATAAATGGATGTATCACATCGTAATAAGCCTCTATATACCAAGAATATTGAGTTTTCAACAAGTCAGGAAATTCGAATTTCTAGCCCGCAGTGAGTGTAAATTCGCGTTTACTACACTTCTTTCAAACTGCTTAAAAATCATATAAATGGTTGTATCACATCATAAAAAACGTTTACATACGAAGAATATTGTTTTCAACAAGTCAAGAAATTCGATTTTCTAATCCCTAGTGACTGTAAAATCGCGATTTCCACACTTCTTTCATACTGCGGAAAAATCATATAAATGGGTGCATCACATTATAATAAGCCTCTATATACCAAAGGTATTGAGTTTTCAACAAGTGATGAAATTCGATTTTCTAGCATCTAGTGAGTGTAAAATCGCATTTACTTCACTTTTTTCAAACTGCTTAAAAATCATATAAATGGATGTATCTCATCTTAATAAGCCTCTATATACCAAGAATATTGAATTTTCAACAAGTCATGAAATTCGATTTTCTAGCTTCTAGTGAGTGTAAAATCGCGTTTACTTCAGTTCTTACAAACTGCTTAAAAATCATATAAATGGATGTATTACCTCATAATAAGCCTGTATATACCAAGAATATTCAGTTTTCAACAAGTCAGGATATTCGATTTTCTAAGCCCTAGTGACTGTAAAATCACGTTTACATCACTTATTTCAAACTGCTTAAAAATCATATAAATGGATGTATCACGTCATAATAAGCCTCTATATACCAAGAATATTCAGTTTTCAACTAGTCAAGAAATTCGATTTTCTAGCCCCTAGTGAGTGTAAAATCGCGTTTACTTCACTTCTTTCAAACTGCTTAAAAATCATATAAATGGATATATCAACTCATAATAAGCCTCTATATACCAAAGGTATTAAGTTTTAAACATGTCATGAATTTCAATTTTCTAGCATCTAATGAGTGTAAAATCGCGTTTACATCACTTATTTCAAACTGCTTAAAAATCATATAAATGGATTAATTACATCATAATAAGCCTCTATATACCAAGAATATTGAGTTTTCAACAAGTCAAGAATTTCGATTTTCTAGCCCCTAGTGAGTGTAAAATCACGCTTTGCACACTTCTTTCAAACTGCTTAAAAATCATATAAATGGATGTTTCACATCATAATAAGAATCTATATACCAAGAATATTGACTTTTCAATAAGTCATGAAATTCGATTTTCTAGCATCTAGTGAGTGTAAAATCGCGTTTAATTCACTTCTTTCAAAGTGCGTAAAAATCGAATTAATTGATGTATCTCACCATAATAAGCCTGTATATACCAAGAATTTTGAGTTTTCAACAAGTCAAGAAATTCGATTTTCTAGCCCTAGTGAAGGAAAAATCGCGTTTAGTTCACTTCTTACTAACTGCTTAAAAATCACATAAATGGATGTATCACCTCATAATAAGCCTCTATACACCAACAATATTGAGTTTTCTTCAAGTCAAGAAATTCGATTTTCTAGCCCCTAGTGATTGTAATATCGCGTTTACATCACTTATTTCAAACTGCTTAAAAATCATATAAATGGATGTATCAAGTCATAGTAAGCCTCTATATACCAAGAATATTCCGTTTTCAACAAGTCAAGAAATTCGATTTTCTAGCCCCTAGTGAGTGCAAAATCGCGTTTACTTCACTTCTTTCAAACTGCTGAAAAAGCATATAAATGGATAAATCAACTTATAATAAGCCTCTATATACCAAGAATGCTGAGTTTTCAACAAGTCAAGAAATTCGATTTTCTAGGCCCTAGTGAGTGTAAAATCACGCTTTCCACACTTATTTCAAACTGCGTAAAAATCATATAAATGGATGTCTCACGTCGTAATAAGCCCATATATGCCAGGAATATTGAGTTTTCAACAAGTCATAAAATTCGATTTTCTAGCATCTAGTGAGTGTAAAATCGCGTTTACTTCACTTCTTTTAAACTGCTTAAAAATCAAATAAATGGATGTATCACATCGTAATCAGCCTCAATATACCAAGAATATTGAGTTTTCAACAAGTCATGAAATTCAATTTTCTACCCTCTAGTGAGTGTAAAAATCGCGTTTACTTCACTTCTTTCAAACTGCTTAAAAATATTATAAATAGATGTATCACCTCATAATAAGTGTCTATATACCAAGAGTATTTAGTTTTCAGCAAGTCTAGAAAATCAATTTTCTAGCACCTT